>VDFB02193867.1:681864668-682125121 GCA_007258455.2 Sequoia sempervirens
TAAATATTACAGTCAAATGTTTATTTAATATTTATTAAAAAAATTCGTTGATGTTAAATTATTTGTGATAAATTATCAATAAATGATTTATGTAAGAAATAAGGATAAGTGTGATTTAAAAAAATATAATTATTAATCAAAATAAGATATTATTTACTAAGTTTCTTTTAAGCTATTTTTCTAATTCAAAAAGGCTAATTCATTGACTATTATAGGATAGAGAAGTAAAACATATTATATGGTTAACTTGAAAATTTAAATAAATGACTAAAAAATAACACAATCAAATGAAAATTTGTTAGATTATAGAAAAATGTGAAAATGATAATAGGAGGATTAAAATTTGTGGTTTTTATTAATTTTTATATTGTCAATGATGAAGACTATGTTGTTTGACTACTAATAGTGACTAAACTTGTGAATCTCATAATGAATTGACATCATGGAGCATGCAATAAACTTATGATGTAGATTATTCTAATATTGGACTAGGTCATGACTATGGTCTAATACAGGGGCACAATTATACCATATGATCTAGTAAACTTAACATGTATTTGTCTTCTATTAATATCTTTAACATTTGTTTGAAACAATATTTTTGCTGAAAAGCATCTTAGTATCTACTATAAAATATAAGGATGTCAAATTCATTAATTATAACTAAGCCCTTTTTATGAATGATAAATAATGTCACACAATTTATGCAATTCCTATGATGTAACTACTAATATAATAATTTAAGGTAGATTTACATTCTTTATACGATAAAAAATACAAATGCATTCAATGAAAACTAATGACCTAGTAATAGGCTACACCCTTAGCCTATAGTGTGTATGGATATGTTTGGGCCAACATATGACACATAATAATTGTGTTTTCATCTAGTCATAGTTATTCCTTTAGCTTGACTTTATTAAAAGAGACATGACTAATTCCACCTAAATATTTTTATAAATAAGAATGAGCTAGGCTCTTATATCATCACATTGGAAACTCTGTGCTTATTATATAATTTTGGAGGTTTCTTCTTCAAAGTGGCTTTCTTAGTTACTCAATAGTCTACTCCATGTTCCATTGTATAGTGTTTTGTTTACAAGACTAGTTAGATACTATATTAAAATCATCAGAAGTTGTATTGAGGCTTTGATTTGAGTAAAAGTGCATTATCTCCTCGTATCTTCCCAACCATTGTGAATACTACTACAATTTTTTATAAAAGTTGAGTATTTTGTTTGAAAAGCTGTATTTCAATTTTTGGCTTCTCGCGATTCATTTTGAGTGAGTTATGATTTTGGTGATTTTCATATTGTTACCCTATTTTTTCCTTTGGTCTAAAACCCACACCAACTTGCTGACGATTGTTAATGAGGCATTTGTCTATTCCTAAGACAATAAAGTATTTTAAAGGAGTTTTTCTCTCTCGTGAAAAGCTTCTAGTGCCTTGAATTAGTCTAACCACGTTGCATGAGTTTTGGAGGGAGTAGTTTGCATTGTAAACTAGTGAGAAAGATTAGGGCTTTCTGTTTGCTGGTTTTGAAGAAGTCCTCCCGTCTAACCACGTTGCATGAGTTTTGGAGGGAGTAGTTTGCATTGGAAACTAGTAAGAAAGATTAGGGCTTTCTGTTTGTTGGTTTTGAAGAAGTCTTCCCATGGTGGTGCTGGTAAAGTTCCTTATCAACCGCAGATTTCACCACATTGCATAATGGAGATATGCTTGGTTACCCACATTGAAAATGAAGAAAGCAGGAGTAATGACACATCTTAAAGTGTCATTTTATGGTTAAGTGCATTACATGGATATTGAGGAGTTACGAGGAGACAAGGATGTAAAGGCAGATGTAACACCACGTTGCTAAATATATTGTTTTCTCTCCATCTGTTTCCAGGTTCGTATTCACCCTTTATTGAAATCTTTTGAGCTTTTAGCAATCAGAATGATAGAGGCAGTATTTACCTTGGGAATTGGAGGGTTTCTGGAGTAATTTTTCTTGCTGACTAAAAAGCCATGTTACCTTTGTTGGTGGAGATGGTTGTATTTTTGTCTGAAAGTTGATAGCTATTTGTGTTTTTTGAGCATATCTAAGAAATGTGGTATCATGGACTGTCAAATACAACATTTAGATATCAAACCAAGTTTTGTTACCATTGCATGCATTCTGCCAGCGTGTGCACTTGAAGAACCAGTGTACAAGGCTAAAGAAATTCATTCTTACTTACTCAAAAGTAGATTTGAGTATGTAATAACTGTGGTAAATTCTCTTATACATGCATATGCTAAATGTGGGAACATTCATTTGGCACGAAAAGTTTTGGGCCTTACATTTTACTGTCAATGTTGAGAATCTCTTGAACTGATTTGAAGATTGAGAGTCTTATCAAATTCAAGCAAAACTATAGAGCAATATCCCTATCTCCTCAAAGGTTCTTGACAAAGTGTGTGAACAGGTTTCAATCAGTAGGGATAAACTAGACAACACTTATATGAAAGAACAGTCTTATAAGTAACAGTATTGGGGATGATGACTATCAAACTTGGGTAACAATCATAGTTATGACAGAAATTCCTCGGTCCCTTTGAAGAGGTTATGACATCCTATATGCAATGTTAAAGCCTCTGCCAGAGTAGGAATTTTACACTCATAGTCTTTGCATCATGATTATCCTTCTTGAATATATAGCACTTCTTGTGTCAATGAAGCTCATATCAAGACAATAAAGCATGGCAGTCAATGATCTACCCGCTACCTTAGATTGTGAGTTGTTTATGAATCAATTCGTCAAAAACATAACTTATCTTGCCATCAGAAGATATATTTAGTGTATTCAATCTGCAACCTAATCAGAATGGTTCATATGTATCTCTCTTGCAATTTTTTCTCTGTAGTGTGTAGAAATGAAGTGAAAAGTGGAGGAAGTCTCGATATACATGTATCACTTGATGAGGTTAAAAAGCCTGAGAAGTGCCAAAATATGTTGTAGGTTTCTTCCAATGGGGATGTTGTTTGAAAGATTTTTCCTAACACCCCATCTGCAAAAAAGTGCCATTCAAGCAAGTATATGGTAAAGTTCAAGTATATGCGTTGGAAAATAAAATGTTAAACTGCAATTGTGTTGAAGACATTATTTCTATAGCAGATGAGTTTTCTGAATCTGTTAGGGAGCGGTCATAATGTCAGTTACAGACCATGTAATATGAGAATGGAGAAATATGGTGAAGCTTCTTCAGATACTCTATATCATTGCATTTTCACCATAGGTAGCAGACTTTGCAGTGGTAGAAATTTAAAGGAGGCTTTTTCTTTGATCTCGTAGTGAGAGGATTGTATCAAGTACTTGTTGTGCAGCAATGTGTTCAAAAGCAAGCTTCAACGGTATCCTAGAAAACCCTTGGATGGGAGAGTGTCAGTGAAGAGGTTTTCACAGAGACAAAGGAGATAAAATGTAGGGTAAAGAAAAAAAAACAGTCCCAATATAAGGTTTTAATAGTCAGTCAAAGAAGGAAGTCATGATTGAGCAAAGAAACCTCTAAGTGTCTAAGAATGGAATAAAGTTTAGTGGATTGATATAAATAAGGCAATTCATAATGCAAGGAAATGAACAATGGAGGACAGTATTGGAGGACACTGTTGTCAAAACCTCAAGGAGCAGAGTTATGTTTAAGGGGGTAGTATCAAGAACAGTCTACAAATTCTATTACAATCACTGTCGAAGTGACAAAGGGTAGCCAAGCTTTCAAATACCAATATTTTATATAAAAGATCATGGTAGAAGGGCACTTGTAGAGTTAGTCTCATCCAAGATAGGATCCTATAAATGTTGTGGTATATTCTAGAAAGCTTATAGGTAATGAGAAGTTGTTGAAATGATTTAGCATTGTTGTCATTGATGTCAAAACTTGGATCTGGAAAGTTGTGCTCTGAATGATATACAAAAATGATCTATCCTATCGAGTGCTATGATGTTATGTAGTATGAATCTTATCTCTGATCCCGATATGTTAATACTTATTTTTGGGACATTTGTGGAAAGTAGTTAATGTAGAATAATGAATTCTAATCTTTGGAAATTGGCTATTGTGCTCAAAGCTTACTCTAGGTAACCTTGCTATCTGAATATTCATGTAGCATGTTACAATTTTTGGTATGTCTAATTGTGTTTCTCCGAATGATAATCAAAATTTGGTCTTTGTTGTGGCGTTCACATCGGCTCCGAAATATATTCCATGTAATTCAAAGTTTGTTATTGTGACGTAGAAAAAAGGACCTTTTGCTTGACATGGGATTAATTCATGATTAATTGGAATTAATGAGGCTCTAATCTAGTGTTGTAAGGCATTTTATGTGCCCACACTAGGTCTTGGACCCTTGCAAATCAAATAACATACTTTTAATGACGTCTTATAAAGTTGTTGTAAAGTGTAGTAAGATGCTTTCACACTTTTCTAGACCTAATAAGCTGATTCTTCCAAAATCAACATTACAAAGTGTGTTTAATAACATTATAACATCAATCTAAAAGGTTCTTAACATAAACATAATGATAAATTGGTGTTGTAATGTGTTTTTCACATTCACACTAGTTTTTGTGTCATTTTAGGCTATGTGGACCTAATTTTAGTGTTGTAAAGTGTATTTAATAACACTTTCACATTGATTTACATGTCCCAATCCCTATCTAACATTTGCATCATCACTAATAGGTCCTAATTGACCCATGCTATTGTGCATCACTAGGCTTTAATTGATGAAACACCCGACAAGATGGCAATTAAAACCTTATTTCTTGATTCCTTGGCTTCATAGGTGTCAGAATGGCCCTTGTGGAACCCATTCGCCATGCATGTTAAATGAGTCCCATCCAGCTAGGACCCATTTTCCATGTGTGGTGAATGAGTTCTATCTAGCCCCCATTCTGACCCTTGAGTAGGAAAAAGTGAAATTTAAAGTTTATTTTTATTACATGTCGGCCTATGATGAGGTATAATCGAGTACTAAGGCATAATTGTCTATAAATAAGTATTTGTAATTTTACATCTATCTATAAATATGACATCTTAATCCACATCCATTCTTCATTATTCATCCATCAATCTTTCACTCCAAATCAAACAAGCTAGGGTTTCTTCATTAGAAGTCTTCAAGTTAGCTTTCCAAAGCATTCAAGGGTTGAATCTTCATGTAATGTTGTAGAAAAAAAAGATCAAATCATCATGAAAAGGTAATTATCTCCATTTTTTCATGCTTCATTACTTTATTGCATCACTTTGACTTAATTACCTAAATGGGGTTTGACTAAGGCAAACCCCATGCCCTAACCTTCAACATATCTCTCTCTTGTATTGTTTTTTTGTAGATTTAGGTATCTTGGAGGCTTAGGAATCATTGAATATTGAATTTTAAATTCATTCAAATTATCTCTTCATCATTCAAGTCAAATCATCAACAAAAAGTCACTTTCAAACCCGAATCTAGCAATTTCAGAAGTAGAGACCTATAGGAGACAAGAGTATAGATTTAACTCCACAGAATATTCCTTTGATTTTATAGATTTCTATAGGTGGAATGATTCACCACCCATGGAGAATGAGTCCCATCTATAGGCCTGAAAAGTGGATTTCTCATATTTTAGCTCCCGACAGTCAGAAACAGGTTTTCGAAAGATTTTAGCAGAAGTAGGACTAATTCGCCATGCATGGCGAATGAGTCCCAGTGACCATTTACAGAGGTTTCTAAGACATTCCAAAATCTTATAGTGACATCAATCTAACTCCAGGTGCACTTTGTTCAATCTCATCAGATTCTATTTTCATTTACTTAAGTTTCTAGTTCATTCTTGGATAACACAATGTGTTTTCAAACAAGTCTTATTGTTTAGGTTTTGCATAGTTAATCAATCAATTTCATAAATTAATTGCACTTAGATCATTCCATTTACATCACATCACAACACACACATCCTAATTTGAGTGTTACATAAGCATTTTTGGACCCAATCTCTCTCCTTTTAGTTGAGAATGCTAGAAGTGCTAGACCAACATTCGGGTCCCAAAAATCTATGGTTCATTTTGGTGAACGCATTATTTGAATTCTTTATTTTCTGATTTTGGAGTCCCTTAATTCATCATATACTAGATTACATTGCATTTTGCATTAGTTAACTTGCATTCTAGGGTTTCATTCTTGCATGTATAAAAATGCATCATAGGTTGTCTTTTGCATTTTTAATCATTAAAAAGCTCTGAAATTATTCATTTTTCATTTAGACCTATATCATAGCATTCTGAAAGCATAAATATCAGTCATAAAGTTCTGAAAATCTTGAAAAATTTCCATATTGGGACTCATTCGTCACCTTGGGCGAATTAGTCCCTTCTGGCCCCTGAAACAACATTATACAAAATTCAGAAAATTGTTTTCGAGCTTCTGTTTGGTGTCATTTCATTCCTATATCAGTTAGTTTCATTTATTTAGCATGCATTTCATAAAATTTAACCTTCAATAGCTTATTTCATGCAAATTTTCATTTTCAAGTTTGCATTCCCATGGCATAATTAGTCCATTATTATCTAAAAATTGGGTTTCATTTCAGCTTTTTACATTGAATTTTTGATTAGCATACTTTGTTCTTTCAAAATGTTTGCAAAGAAAAACTTAGTTAATAAGCATGGTCATCATTCATTCAATGCATGTCCTAGTTATGAAAGTCTCTTAGCGCAAGAGATGGAAAATGGCAATGTTAACCTTAACCTCATGCCCTCTCCTATCTTTCCTCTTTATGTGGATGATGTGATAGAAGTGAATTCAAACATAGATAACCATGATGTTCATATTTATTCTTCTCCCAATACCTCTCCTTTTAGTGACGAAGGTATCTTGGTGAAAGTAGATATAATCATTGAGCATCATGCAAATCTTGTTTTTCCTTTTCCTCATCCCCTTTGGGAAGATACTATAACACATGAGAATGAGATTATAAATGATGAGGATGATAGATTGGTCTTAAATAATCAAATCTTTAAGGTCTATAACAACCCTCTTTATGATCCTTCCCCTACACCTCCTCTTTTGGAAGATATTAGGGACCAAAGTTATCCAATCATAAATGATCATAATAATCCCATTTGCTCATCTCCTAGTATCTCTCCTTGTGATGAAGATATTTTGTTAGACAACATAACCAATGTGGATAATGAGAATTTTAGTTGTCTCCTTTCACTTATAGAAAAATTTATTGAGAAAATCTTTAAGACTTGTGACAATGCTCTTTATCATTCTTCCCCTAATTCTCCTATTGCGAAAAATATTTGGGCACAAAGCAATGAACTCATAAACAACCATGATACTCACATTTATCCATCTCCTAGTATCTCTCCTAGTTGTGACGAAGATACTTTGTTAGAAACCATAACCAATGCGAGTCATGAGAATCATAGTTGTCTCCTTTCACTTGCACAAAAAATTATCAAGCAAATCAATTCCATCCTTGATTCTCCTCATACTTGTAATGAAGCTACTTTTCCAATTTCAGCCTTTGATGAACATATTACAAGCTCTCCTAGTACAGTAGATAGTATGGAACGTGAGAATGTGACCTTCAAAACAACCAACAATCAAATGCAACCTTCCCCTCATCTCCCCACTATCAATAATCAAACACATTCAACCATTAATACCTCCCTTAGTGGTGATGAAGTTATTTTGGATGAACCAAACATTAATTGTCACAAATATGTGGTTTGTTGTTCTCCTAGGAACTCTCCTTCTATGGAGAATATTATGACCCAAGACAACAATAACATCCCCTTTAATGACAATGAAGAATCTCACTTGTTATGGGATGTTAACAATATTCAACCTCACTACACTAAACCTAAACTTACCCTTTACCCACCTTCGCATCCGCTTCATCCTTCTAATAAACCTAAACTTACCCTTTACCCACGTTCGCATCCCCTTCATCCCTCTAATGTATCATAGCAATCTAGTGATGATATTGTTGCTCATACATATAACACACGGAATAACCCACAACCGCCACAACCAATTCCACCATCATTAACTTTACCTAATCCACCTAGTGCTCCTTGTTATAACCCACCTAAAAAGGGGTATGATCTTGTTGAACAATTAAATAATACTCCTACCAAGATCTCCCTTTGGTATTTTCTTCAAACTTCACCAACTTATAACACCATTCTTCAAACCATTCTAAAACAAATAACAATCCCTCCTGAAACCACTCCAAATGATGCTACATCTCTTGTTCAAAAACATAATCTTCACATTAATTTCCATCAACATGAGCTCCCTCCTTTGGAGTTACAAACACAACATGATGCCTTTATGATAATTTCTCAATTCCATCGCATAGGTATCAAACACACTCTCATAGATAATGGTTATGCCCTTAATGTGTGTGGTGTTAGTCTCCTTGATCGATTAGAAGTTGAAAGATCAAAAATCATACCTGATTTTGTTTCCATTCGAGGATCTAATAATACAACAAAGCAGTCACTTGGGATAATCACTTTACCTATTTCAATTGGGGTGGTTACTTTGCAAACTCCTATTCATGCCATGCCTTATGATCTTTCATACAACCTTATTCTAGGCAGACCATGGATTCATGAGATGAATGTAGTGCCTTCAAGCCTTCATCGTATAATGAAATATGTCTATAATAATAAAATTTATCAACTTGAAGCTGATCCTGAGCCTGAAAGTTGCTTGCATCTTGAAAATGGAGCTACAAGTCCTCTAAACACATTGATTCCCATTTCCAACATAGAAATTGAATAGAACAATGAGGAATTGCCATCTAAATTATTGGGTGACGATTGGGGATCCTTAGACTTCACACCTTCCTTTATGGGCGAATACATACTCACACAAAATAAAGATGAGACACAGGAACAACCAACCATCATGTCAATGCAAAATTTGGATAACCTTTCAAAAGCATCCACCTCAACCACTCTATACAATGCCAAACATTCTACAATCACCCCTGATGAACACAAAAACAAACAACCACCCAATTCCAAAGCACTAGAAAAGTTTTATGGAAAAGGATATGACTTTATGAAATGATTTGGGTATAATGGAAAAGGCTATGGTGCTCGAGAGCAAGGTATCTGTAACCCTATAGAGCTTAACATACAACAAAAAACTCATGGTCTTGGTTATTCTCCTTCACTCAACATCAATACTATCACACAAGACTCTTCCAACCTCTACCTTATTCACATAAATAACCTTAGTTTCTCCTCCTTGCCATGTAATAGTTGTAGGATAATTAAATTCTCACTATTGCATGTCTTGCATCCATCACAAGGGGCAACATACCATCATTCGTTCTAGGCTCACCTTTGTCTTGCACTAAGTGGAGGAAAAGGATTAGCAAGCCTTATCCTCGTATGTCACTTGTCATTGTATCTTTTGGCTAATCATTAGCCTTTCATGAACATATCAAGAGCAAGCTTGGGATGTGGATGACATGTCTTAAGATTCACTTGCATGTGACATACTTCCCTCTTTCATGACACAACTTATCAAGAAACATATGACTTGGCATAGGGCTTTTCGGATAAGATCTCATGTTATTCTCTTCTACTTTAAAGTAATTTCTCATAGCCATGGTGTTAGCAATCACTTTAAAGTGGGGGGCATACAATACCATAATTCATTTGCATTCTTGGTTTCTAGTGAAGCCTTGTTGTTTATGTGAAATATATTTGTCACTTTGTGGATGGAATTGGGTGTGATGTCCTTCATAAGTGTGATCTTTCCTAGCATATTACATTCCTCTTGGTGGCTTGATGCGATACACTACATCCCCTAAGTTATGAATATACTATTCTTTGATTGGTCCTCTCTTAGAGACATTAGACACAATGTTCCCTAAGTGACTGACCTTGCATGAACTGAACAAGACTCCTCTGAACATCTATTCACATTTCACATTTTACATTACATTTTTGCATTTTTACCACCTTTCATAATGCAACTTGCATGACTGTGGTACTGTTATTTTTGTTCATGGTATTTTCTTTGTGGTGCTTTGTTAAAGTTATCAAATAAATGTATAGTTTTTACATGGTTGACTAGGGAGCCCAACTAGTAGCATGAATTTTTCCCATAGCCACCTTTGTGTTTGTGAGTGCATACCAAATAGCGTATGTATCTTACTTTTTGGGCTTTCTCACCCTATGGACAACTAGTTCTATGGCCCCAGAGTGAGTATACAGTTTAGCCTTTCTCACCCAACAAAGAACTAAGAAGTTTCATTGGCCCAGAGTGAGTACATATTTTTCAACCATGCCTTTCTCTTCATTCTTGTCATTGCATGATTTTGTATCTTGGGGGCTTGGCCACTCCTTTGATCTTTTTCATTCTTTGTCATTTGCATCTGTGCATGAGGATCTCTCTTGAATGGTTACTTTAGTGTGAGTTTGAAGTTCATCCTCTCACTTAAGTAAGGCCTAAATGTGCCATAGAAAAAAGGACACTTTGCTTGACATTGGATTAGTTAATGATTAATTGGACTTAATGAGGCTCTAATCTAGTGTTGTGAGGCATTTTATGTGTCCACACTAGGTCTTGGAACCTTGCAAATCAAATAACGTACTTTTAATGACGTCTTGTAAAGGTGTTGTAAAGTGTTGTAAGATGCTTTCATGCTTTTCTAGACCTAATAAACCTATTTCTTCCTAAATCAACATTACAAAATGTGTTTAATAACATGATCACATCAATATAGAAGGTTCTGAATGTAAACATAATAATAAATTGGTGTTGTAATGTGTCTTGCACATTCACACTAGTTTTTGTGTCATTTTAGGCTATGTGAACCTAATTTTAGTTTTGTAAAGTTTATTTAATAACACTTTCACATTGATTTGCATGTCCCAATCCCTATACAACATTTACATCATCACTAATAGGTCCTAATTGACCCATATTGTGCATCTTGAGGCTTTAATTGGTCAAGCACTTGACAAGATGGCAATTTAAATCTTATTGCCTAATTCCTTGGATTCATAGGTGTCAAAATGGCTCCTTTGGGACCCATTCTCCATGCATGGAGAATGAGTACCATCTAGGTGGGACCCATTCACCATGTGTGGTGAATGAGTCCTATCTAGCCCCCATTTTGATCCTTGAGCAGGAAAAAGTGAAATTTAAAGTTTATTTTCACTACATGTCAGCCTGTGATGAGGTATAATCAGGTACTAAGGCACAATTATCTATAAATAAGTATTTTTATCCTCATTTTAGATCTATCTATCAATCTAAAATCTTAATACACATCCATTCTTCATTAAATTCATCCATCAATCTTTCACTCCAAATCAAGGAAGCTAGGGTTTCTTTATTAGAAGTCTTCAAGTTAATTTTCCAAAGCATTCAAGGGCTAAATCTTCATGTAATGTTGCAGACCAACAAGATAAAATCATGATGACAAGGTAATCATCTCCATTGTTTCGTGTTTCATTACTTTATTTCATCACTTTGGTTTAATTACCTAAATGAGGTTTGACTAAGGAAAACCCCCATGCCCTAACCTTCAACATATCTTTCTCTTGTCTTGTTTTTTTGCAGATTTAGGTCTCTTTGAGGATTAGGAATCATTGAATATTGCATTTAAAATTCATTCAAATCATCAACAAAAGTTCACTTTCAGACCTGAATCTAGTAGTTTTAGAAGCGGAGAACTATAGGAGACAAAAATATAGATCTAACTCCATAGAATCTTCCTCTGATTTTCCAGATTTTTGTAGGTGGACTTATTCACCACCCATGGCGAATGAGTCCCATTTGTAGGTCTGAAAAGCAAGTTTCTCAGATTTTAGCAGGGTATGTACAAGATCATCATGGAAAAAATAGGCCCTTAAGTGGCAATAAAATTCAGAAAAATCAAAGTTAGGGAACTTGATGCAAAAATTTGAATAAGTTATCTATATTATTTCAAAAATATGTAAGAATAGAATTTGTAGCAAATTGAATGTAGTTTCTAAAGTACTATGTTTATTTAAAAAAAATAAAAATCTATTTGGTGAAAATTTGAAATTTGAATGAAGTAGCACTTAAATTTTATGGAAAAAATAAGTAGGTGTTTGTTTGACCACCCTAACCACAATAAAATGATAATATTTTTTTATAAGATTTTAGATATAAGTAGAGGAATCATGTCCCAATGTGATGCATACTTTTTTGTAATTTTTTCCCAAGTAAATAATTAATTATGAATTTTTATTACAACTTAAAAAAAAAGAAACTCATATGTCCAACCACTTTAACTTGGTCAAAACTTCATGAAATTCAATTTTTCTTTTTTTAATCGTATAGTATGTGAACCATAGAATGTGATGCATGTTTGAGATTCAAAAAATGTGATACTGTTTGAAAGCTATAGATTTTTTTCAATCAACCTATCAATCACGACTTTAGTCATAATTCAAATAGAAAATGAATAATAATTATTTATTAAATTCAAAGAAAAGCATAATTTATATTGGTGGAAAGCTAAGAGTCTCCTATAAAAACCCTTTTTGTTTCATCAATTTTGTGTAAAATAAAAAGTCATCAACCACATACCCTACACATACCCATCATATCGCCACTTTTTGGCCCATCATGATCCTACACATACATAGCTCCCGGTAGTTAGAAACAGGTTTCTGAAAGATTTTAGCAGAAACAAGACTAATTCACCATGCATGGAAAATGAGTCCCAATGACCATTTACAGAGGTTTTTGAGACATTCCAGAATCTTCCAGTGGCATCAATCTACGTCTAGGTGTACCCTATTCAATCTCATTAGATTCTATTTTCATTTACTTAAGTTTCTAGTTCATTCTTGCATAACGTAATGTGTTTTCAAACAAGTCTTATTGTTTAGGTTTTGTATAGTTAATCAATCAATTTCATAAATTAATTGCACTTAGATCATTACATTTACATCACATCACTACACACACATCCTAATTTGAGTGTTACATAAGCATTTTTTGACCCAATCTCTCTCCTTTTAGGTGAAAACTCTAGAAGTGCTAGAGCAGCATTCGGGTCCTAAAAATCTATGTTTTAATTATCTTTTGATAATTATGTTATGTAATGAACCTATCTTATGGGTCCCTTGGTAATGTGATAAGAAGATATTTATGTGTGACCTATCTTTTGGGTCCGATGGTAGCATGCAAGGCCTTATTGGATATTTCAAGGTTCTTCATGCCGATATGTTTTTTGGTGATCTAAATTCAAATTCTATTTGGCTGACTTAGAAGACTATAAATACATTGTGTTTGGCTGACCTAGGAGATTATGAAATCATAGAATGGTATAATTAAATGTTTTTTTTGTTTTCAATGAAACAAGGGAAGTAAGGAGTATGATGTGTGCAAGCCGATAAAAGGGTGATAAGGAAGAAGTAATCTATTAAATAAAGGTTGTGCGAGGAAGGTGTGCAGAAGATTCTTGATTGGATCTATTGTAGATAGATATTGTGCTCCTAATTGGAATTGAATTCATGCTATGTAGATGTAACTTCATCAGTTCATTTTTGTTAGAGAGTTATTTTCTATTGGTAATGAGACCTTTTTTTGAAGGCAGTGAGCCTTTCTCTTTTGGTAGTGAGACATTTTATCTTCGATTGTAATAGTTGGGCAGTGATCCCACTAACAATGAGCCTTACCTGCAGTGAGGCCTTTGTAAAAAATTACCTTAACCGATGTCACCTTAACTGGTGTTTTATAATTGAGAATTAGCGTTCTCTATGGTTTTTCCCTTCTTGGGTTTCCACATAAATGCTAGTGTTCATTGTGCATGGTGTTATTGTGTGCTTTCATGTTCATATTTGTTTGATTATTTTCTAATTGATATAAGCCTGATCCGAATTAATTAAAGTAAAGATATTATTTTAAGATAATTAATTCACCCTCCCCCCTCAGTTATCTGGATAGTTCAACAATTGGTATCAAAGCTTGGTCCCTTGCACATAGAGCTTAACCGCTTGAGGGAGATCTTGGAAATTTGAATAGATGGCATGATCTTATCACTTTGAGGAAGAACTGAATATAATGTCAGATGATATGGAAAGCATAAAATCTGAAAATGAAGAATTGAAAGAAAACCTCAAGGAGGCAAATGCTTGTATCGCAAAGCTAAGGGAGAAAATCTAGAAATTCAAAGCAAGACACAAAGAGGTTAGCTAGGAATTAAAGGAGTGAAAGGAAAGAATTGTGGATTTAAAGCAACAACTGGATGAATGCAAGAAGACTAAGGGTATGTGCAGGATCATGATGGGCCAAAAAGTGGCGATATGATGGGTTTTTGTAGGGTATGTGGTTGATGAATTTTTTTTACCCAAAATTGATGAAACAAAAGGGTTTTTAAAGGAGATTCTTAGCTTTCTACCAATATAAATTATGCTCTACTTTGAATTTAATAAATAATTATTGTTTATTTTCTATTTGGATTACAACTAAAATCCTAATTGATAGGCTGATTGAAAAAATCTATAACTTTCAAACGGTATCACATTTTTTGAATCTGAAACATGCACCACATTCTATGCTTCACATACTATATGATTAAAAAAAATGAATTTCGTGAAGTTTTGACCAAGTTAAGGTGGTTAGACATACCAGTTTTTCTTTTTTAAAGTTGTAATAAAAATTCATAATTAATTGTTTACTTGGAAAAAATTACAAAAAATATGCATCACATTGGGACATGAGTCCTCTACTTATATCTAAAATATTATAAAAAATATTATCATTTTATTGTGGTTAGGGTGGTCAGCTAGACACCTACTTCTCATTTTTTCCCTAAAATTTAAGTACTGCTACATTAAAATTTCAAATTTTCACCAAATAGATTTTTTATTTTCTTAAATAAACCTAGTAGTTTAGAAACTCCATTCAATTTGCTACAAATTATATTCTTACATATTTTTGGAATAATATAGATAATTTATTCAAATTTTTATGTCAAGTTGCCTAACTCTGATTTTTCTAAATTTTTTGCCACTTAAGGGCCTATTTTTTCCATGATGATCCTGCACATACCCCTAAAGAAAATATCAAAGATAATATCAAATAGAAAATGGAAGAATGGAAGAAGACTGAAGAAAATCTCAAAGATACCATAAAAAAAATTAGAAGAAAATGAGAAGTTAGATTAAGAGCTAAGAAGGCTAAAAACATAAGCAAAGAGTATGTGAAAGTGGCATAGTTCTAGATCAACTCCTATCCCTACAGAAATTTTGAAAGGATAAGGGAGGACTTGGATTCATCGATGAAAAATAAAATCAGAACACTAAGGGTGAAGACAAAGTTGTTGAAGCTAAAGCGAGATCTGGTGTAACAAGCATGGTCCAAAACTCTGGAACACCTAAAAAATTTCCAATCAGGCAACCAAATGCTCAAATGTACTTATCATTTAATGGATTTTTTTTCTACGCAAGAAATCTGGACATAAGGCTGTAGATTGTAGAAGCAAGAAGGAACCAAGTACTCAATGCTTTAACAATCACAAGTTTGGTTGCAAAACAAGTCATTCAGTTATCTAATCTGGTTAGAAGGAATGGAATGAATAATCTCTTTCATGGTAATTGTTATTATTTCATGGTTATGGTCATAAATCTAATCAGTGTAGATCTAGGGATCACTCAGTTAAGTTAGGAAAAAGATGTTACAAGTGCAATCAACTCAGACATTATGCTAACACATGCAGATATGTTGCTTTGGAAAATTTTGAAAACAAAAAAAAACGTTGCAAAATCAGGTGAATCTAAGAAGAAGACCATCATGGTGTGGAAGAAAAAGGAAATGAGTATGGAGAACTCTTTTGTGGTACTAGATCCTAGTACAAGCTCTTCTATAAATTGAACCAACTTCCTTGGCTTAGGGGGAGTGTTGCTATGTATATCCTATCAGTTCCCCCTCTCTGAAGTAATATATATGTTTTTTTTTGCATGAGTAAGTTTGATCTAATTAGTGATATATGATGAAGCTTAATTCAGCTGATTAAAAAATGAAGAACAATTGATGGTGTCATCAATGTAAGTTTTTGGTGGCAAGTTCATCATGAGAAATTAAGGATAAAAGGTGGATTTTTCAAAGCATTTCTCATAGTTTGCAAAGAAGAAGTTTTGAGCAATAAAAGATTGAAGAATATAAGCACGACGATGGAATCCATTGATAGAGAACTAAGAGGCAGTACTCCACTAAGGCTGAAGGGAGTAGAATTGAACGAGTTTGATCATTGAAAGATGAAGGAAATGGAACTAGGGTTGAAGACTAATGAATTACAGAATGTAAGTGCTCTGGGTATGGATTTATGGGGATAATTTCCTTGGTTTTCTAATAGAGAATCTATCTTGTTCATGTTGAGTCGATTCAAGGATGGCAACATTATTTTAGGAAAACCCTATCCAATCACTAAGGAATTCATTGAAGCTATTACTAGATTGTGTTCAGTGTTGGTGACCTCCCTGGGAAGAAAACAGTAAAATACAAAGATGTGGAGGAACTTACTGTTATCAAAAAATACCATTGAGCTCTACTGATAAATACCATTTTTTATCTTGCAGTAATGTATGTTGCTTATGGTATCACTTACAAAATCTATTTCAAAAATCATGAAGGTTCTACTTTGGCTATTGTTGTATATCTTGCACATAAGATGGTGAAGGGAAATAAACAGTTTGACTTGTATAGCCTCATAATGGAAAACCTAATTGAGAATGTTAGAATGTCTTTGGTTGAGAGTTATCCTTTCTAGTTTGGGTCTCTACTCATATGTCTAGTATTTAACTTTTTGTGTTCACTCCTGTCAAAATCAAATGTTAAGTGGAAGTCTAACATCCCTGTTAGAAAGCAAGTTAACAGTTATTGAGAATGTATGGGAGATAAAGCAAGTGGATGCAAAGTCTATTTCTCATTCTTGTAGATGAATTTGTGCTCTAGTGTGATAGTGTCTAGTCAGTTTGAGGAGGGTTCCTCCTCTGATATGGAGTTAGAGGTTTTCATTGGTGGTTCCCCTTTGGAACCTAAAAGGAGGAAAATTAACACAGAGGAAATCATTGCTATCTCAAAAGATGAGGAGGAGGAAAAGTCTTTTCCTAGATCTAACTCTTTGAATCTAGATGAAGTTCTTTTGGTGTTGGATGAAGATGATATGAGAAATATTGGTGAAATGTGGTATGCCTTCTCTCTAGTCAATATTCTTAGAATTGATGATTCCTTGGTTGATTATCTACTCAAAAATGGTATTACTGTTTCAGATGTTTTCGACTCATTACCGAATGATTTGGTAGAAGTTGTTGAAGAAAGGTTGTTGTTGGAAGGATCTAAAGGACATAAGTTCCAAGCTATGATTGAGAGAAATTTTTTCAAAGCCAAAGATAAGTTATTCAAACACATTGGTGAGACAAGGGAATGCATTAAGGAGATGTCTAACATCTATAGGTATTGTCTTTGGTGGCTTGTTACTGTTGATAATTTTAGAAGCAGAATTGAAGCTATTAAATCTGAATTGAATGATATTGGGAAGTGTTTTGACTTCTTCAAAGATAAAGGTGGAAAATAAAGAATAAGAGCTAGAGAGTTGCAAGTTGAGTTATTGTCTACCCAGAGACAGAGGGAAGATTTGGTTAGAAATTTCTAGTTGGTCAAAGAAATTGTTGAGGTCTAGTTGGATAATCTCTTTGAGATACTTTCTGATGTTGAGGATTGTGAATGACAATGCTTGTCTCTAGACTGGTCATCTTCATTTATGATGTTGACTCTACTGGATAGTATGTGTGCCAGAATAGTTTATGTAGTGCTAGCCTAGAAGATGATTCTTCCAATTGTGAGAGAAAGGTACAAGAAGATTTTTCATTTAAAAAGTGTTATTTTTACTTGATCTCTTAAATTTTCTTATTTGGACCTTTTCCTTTGATGGAAAAAAGGGAGAGAAAATGAAGAGGAAACAAAAATAAGAAGAGGTATTGAATTGCTTGACAAAGGGGGAGTGCTTGGAGTTGGAATTTTGGATTTTTTTGTTTTTGATTTTTTGTTGTTTTTTCCATCAATTCCAAAGGGGGAGATTGTTGAGAAGTTGAGATGAGTTAGCATTGTTGTCACTGATGTCAAAACCTAGATCCAAAAATTTGTGCTATAGATGATATACTAAAATGATCTATCCTATCGAGTGCTATGATGTTACGTAGTATGGATGTTATCTTTGATTTGGATATGGCAATACTTCTTTTTGGGACATCTATGGAAGACAGTTAATGTAGAATAATGAATAATATTTTGACATTGGCTACTGTACTCAAAGCTTACTCAAGGTAACGTTGCTATTGGGACATTCATGTAGCATGTTACAAGTTTTGGTAATGTTAAATTGTGTTTCTCCAATTGATATGAAAATTGATGATAATCAAAATTTGGTCTTGGTTTTGGCATGCAAATTAGCTCTAAAATATATTTCATGTAATTCAAATTGTTTTATCTTTTGATAATTACGTTATGTAATGAAACTATCTTATGGGTCCTTGGTAACATGGTAAGAAGATCTTTATGTGCGACCTATCTTTTGGGTCTGATGCTAGTGTGCAAGGCCTTGTTGAATATTTCAAGTTTGTTCTTCATGTAGACATGTTTTGTTGTGATCTAAATTCGAATTATATTTGGTTGACTTAGAAGAATGTGAAGACATCGTGTCTGGATGACCTAAGAGATAATGAAATGATGGAATGATATTAAGTAAAATTTATTTTTGTTCAATGAAACAAGGGAATTAAGGAGTATGGCATGTGTGAGCAGATAAAAGGGTGCAGAGGAAGAAGTAATATGTTTTACAGAGGTTGTACGAGGAAGGTGTACGAAAGATTCTAGATGAATCTACTGTAGATAGATATTGTGCTCTTAACTGGAACTGAATTCATGCATATGTAGATGCAACTTCATTAGTTCATTTTTTTTAGTGAGCCCTTTTTTGTTGGCAATGAGCCATTTTTCTATAGGCAGTGAGCATTTCTCTTTTGGCAATGAACCTTTTTATCTTTGGTTGTAATAGTCAGGAAATGAGCCCACCGACAATGAGCCTTACTTGTAGTGAGCAACTTGGCAGTGAGCCCTTCGTAAAAAATCACCTTAATCAGTGTCACCTTAACTGGTTTTAGTGTAAAAAAATGTGTCCCTTGCTTGATATGGGAATAATTTAGGATAAATTAGACTTAATGCTGCCTTGATCTAGTGTTGTGAGGTGTATTACACATCCACATTAGGTCTTGGGCCCTTTTTAAGCTAAATTAACCTAACTCTTCCCTAATTTAATGTTGCAAAATGTATTTATTTACATCTTCACATTAAATTTTGGAGGCTTATAAATCAAGTGGACTTAATCTAGTGTTGTAATGTGTTTTACACATTTGCATTGGATCTTTTGCTTTTCTAGGCTAAGTGGACCTCATTTTAATATTGTAAAGAGTATTCAATCATACTTTCACATTGAACTTTATGTCCGTAGCCCTAATTACCCTTTATATCATCATTAATAGGCCCTTAGGCCCCTTATTTTTGCATCACGAGGCTTGGTTTGACTAATATCCTAACAAAAACACTTTAAAACCCTGAAATCTTAAAGACCCACCTCCAAAACCTTGAGGTGGAACTCATTTCCCACCTTGGGTGAATGGGTCCTCTTAGGTGGGACCCATTCACCAAGTGTGGTGAATGGGTCCCTTTTTGGGACTTTTTCAAAATTGAGTGGGAAAATTGCAATTCTAAGTTGAATTTTGATGAATGTTAGCCTTGGGGATCAAAATAATTGCCATTTGAGTGCCTTTCCTATATAAAAAAGATTTTAAATCCTCATTTCATAATATGAAAAATAATTCTACATGATATCAAGTCAAGGAAGCAAGAATCAAGCATTCAAGATCAATTCTAAGGCATTCAAGAGGAAGATTTTGCATCCATTGTTGCAACAATTCAAGATCAATCATCATGGAAAGTTTCTAATTGCATTAATTCATGTTCAAGCTTCATTATCTTATTTCATCATTTGGTTTAATTACCTAAATGAGGTTTGACCAAGGAAAACCCCCATTCCCTAACAATCAACATCTTATTTCTATCTTTGTGTGATTGCAGATCTAGATTCTTTGAAGGCTTGGAGATGATTGAATAATAGGTTTTAAACTTGTTGGATTCATCTCCCTACTTACAAGGTCAAAATATTCACAAAAATTCACTTATAGTCCCAAAAATAAAGGTTTCAAATTTGGACACTTGGAGATATAAATTGAGTAGACCAAGTGCTACAAATTCCACTTTTGAGTTTCTAGAAAAGTCAAAGTGGACTCATTTTCCAAGAGTGGTGAATGAGTCCCACTGTACATATTTTTTCATAATTTTTTGTGGATTTGGATACCTATTTGCTTGAAACTTGCTCCGGTATAGTTTTCCAAAATTGGGACTGATTCGCCCAGAGAGGCAAATGAGTCCCACCAAGCTTAAAAATTAGCATTTCCATAATTTCATAGCTATTTATAGTCTCTTCAAGGTTTCTAGGTGCACACTTATAGTTTTACAACTTTTTGTTTTATTCTTCTTGAATTTTCAAGTCATTTAGTTCAATTTTGCATATCACATTATGTTTTCCAATATTTTATCTTTTCCAAGTTTACACTTGGTGGTGAACCCTCATTTTCTATTATCATTTCCCTAGAACATTCCTTTTTTTAGATTTCAATCTCCTTTGCATTGAAATCTCAAGGTTTTGTTCTTGAGTGAAAGATTGAAAATAGCCTCTCTCCTTTTAGGTCCAAAACCCTAAAAGTGAAAAGAGAGTACCCTAGTTTCTATGTTTCATTTTGGTGAACCTGCATTTAGAGCACCTTCTTTTCTAATTTGGAGTCCATCATCATCCTAGAATTATCTTGCATTGCGTTTTGTATTAGTTAACTTGCATTCTAGGGTTTCAAATTTTGCATTAGTGAAAATGCATATAGGTTGCATTTTTGCATCTCAAATCATTGCAAATTATCTCAAAATTGCATTTGCAACTAGGATACATATCTTTCAATATAAAAAGCATCAAAATCAATTGAAAATTTTTGAAAATTTTGAAAAAAAATCCCTACTAGGATTGATTCGCCACCTTGGGCGAATCAGTCCTAGTACACCCCTAAAACTGTCATTTACAACATTAAAAACCTTGTTTTTAGGCTTTTGTTTGTTTCCATTGGTTAGTTTTTTCATTGTGTTGACTTTCTGTTACATGCATCTCACTAAAACTAGCTTAAATTAGTCCATTTCATGCATTGCTTCATTACAAATTTGCATTTGCAACATTTTAGTTTTAGATCATTGCATAATGTAACTAGTAAATTACCTTGTTTGAAAACTAAAAATTACATTTCATGTTAATTCTTTACATTGCATTTTAAGTTTGCATAAATTATTGTTCAAAAATGTTATCTTTGGTGTTTTCCAAGTTTTCAAAGAAAAAATTAGTCAATAAACATGTTAGTCATTCATTCAATGCATTCCCTAGTTATGAGAGTCTTTTAAGGTGATAAAGTGGACATGTTCATGCTTTCCTTAAACCCACACCTACTTTTATCTATCCCATTTGTGAGGATGATGTGATAGAAGAGAATACAAACATAGATTACCATGATGATCATAATTTTTCTTCCCCCAATACCTCTCCTTTTAGTGACGAAGGTATCTTGGTGAAAGAAGATGCAATCATTGAGAATCATGAAGATCTTGTTTTCTTTTCTCCTCATTCCCCTTGGGAAGATAGTATAACAATAGAAGATTAAATCATTTCCACCACCTTACTTAATTTACATTCCTCTCCCAACATTTCGCCTAATTGTGACAATGCTATAATCATGAGTGACCATGAAAATGAAATTTGTGAGGAAGACATGTTGGTGTTAGGAGATCTAGTAATTGAGAGCTTTGACAATTCTACTTTTGCCACTTGGAAAGACATTATAGGGCATAAGGGTGTAATTTTAGACAACCATGATAATCACATTGAATCTTCTACTAATATCCTTCATAGCAATAAAGACGATAGTTTTGTGTTAGAAGATATACTTGAAAGTCATGACAATCTTGTTTCTCCCTTTCCTTATGCTCCTACCATATGGGAAGATCTATTTGGTAAGCATCAAAATCACAGTGGTCCTTCTCTTAATGCCTTCCCTAATTGTGATGAAGCTTCTTTACAAATTCTAACCATGGATGAACATATTACAAGCTCTCCTACCAGGGTAGATTCTAGGGCACAAGAGAATGAGACCTTAGTGATAAAGGATGAAATTTCTTCCTCTCCTAATATCTCTCCTATTGGTAAAGAATATATTATGGTGTTACAAGATCCCATCGATGAGAATCATAACAAAAACATTATTGAACAAGGAAACACCATCATTAATAAGCAAGAAAATCCAACCATTGATCATTCCCCTACTTGTGATGAAGTCATTTTAGAACCAATCCTTGAATTGAAAGAACATTTGGTTTGTAGTTCTCCTAAAAAATCTCCTCCTAGGGAGGATATCATGGTGCAAGAAAAGGATAACATTAAAAATAATGATATAGTGTCCTTAGAAGAAGATGAAGAGCAATAGTAGACTCTCACTCGCTAAGGGATGTTAATATTATTCAACCTCAATTCATTCTTTACCCACCATCAAACAAACCTCAAAACAAACCTGAATTCATCCTCTACCCACCTAAGAATAATGTTTACATAAATTGAGTCATAAACCATTGCTCGTACATATAACACTAGGAACAATCCACAACCAAGAGAAACACTTCCAAAATACCTCCCATTGCCTAACCCCATCTTACTAGGTCCTCCTTGTTTATCTCCACAAAGTGGGAAGGAGTAGAATCCTGTTGAACAACTTAAGAATTCTCCTACAAAAATATTTGTATGGGACCTAATTTAGAATTCATCTAGTAATCACACTATGCTTCAAACTACCTTACAACAAGCTCCTATCCCTTCTAATGCTGGTGCAGGAGCACCTAGATCTTGTAAATGCCTTCAAAAGGCTAGTTGGTCAAATTTATGTGTTCAAGGAAAAAATAAGGTGTCAATTCTTTGTAAAGGCTAATTTGAATTTTTTTAAGTCATGTACTAAGTCACTAGGTGGTCACTTAAGTATATTTTCAAATGTTTCTAAAGTTGTTATAATGTAATTATGCAAAGAAAGTGCATAAAACAAGAAAATCAAGAGGAAAAAGGTAGTTTGAACCAAATGGAAGTTGGTAAGTTAGTTGCAAGGAGGGAAAAAACTATAAAAATATTGAAAAGGAAAGGAAAAGCAGCAATTGTATTCTTGAAGAATTGAAACAATAAAAGTTCCTTGTTTTTGGTTTATTATGTGTTCTTTTAGTTGTTTCTTATCTTGTACAAACTAAGCAGCAGATCTAGGGTTCAAAATCTAATTATTTAAGTAGGTTGAGGAACCACCTTTCATTCACATCCATTTGGGAAGGACTCCATTGGATACAATGTTTGTTTGAGCAATATTTTTGTGGCTCGGTTTGAAACCCTGTATATTAGGTTTTGAGAGTCTAATAGGGTATTTCATCACTACTCCACCAATGTAGGTCAAGTAGTTTGGTGGAGTAGGTTAATATTAGGATTTTTTGAATTTTTTTATGACTTTAGGTAAAGGGAAATGTAAGAATTCCTTGATGGAGTTGCTGCTACACAAGGAAATTGAGGGTTTCCATACACATATTAATGCTACAGTCATGGGTTATGAAGAAATAGAGCTTGCAGAGGCTTGGAAATGGTTTAGAAGGCGTAGGAAGGTGTATTTTAATTTGTTTCAGGTGGTGGTTAGAGAAATAGAGGTTTGAAAGTGTGGTTTTCACAAAACCCTCCTTGTTTTGGTGTTTTTCACCCTATAATCGAGGTTTTAGTAGAATAGGCTATTTCTAAGCCTTTTAATCCTCAAAATTGATTGAATATTGGGTTTTGTAGTATGAATAATGACTTTTTTTTGTTTTTTGATGTTTTGGTGGAGATTTGTGAACACTTCCTTTGTAAAACATGCCTATTTTAGTAGCCTTTTGACAGTGGACAATTGAACAAACTGGTAATCAAACTGGTAATTTCTTTAAGGAAAGTTAATGAAAGATTTTGTTACATTGAAGAGGAAAATAAATTAGTTCTAAATTTGTGTTTGGCTCTTGGAATTTACATTGGGTTGAGGGATTCACCCACTTTAGGGTATGGAATCTTATTTGAAAATTAGTGCTATGAACTCACAACAGATAGATATTTGATGTAACAATGATAATTGTGTTAGGATTTGTGATAAAATTATTTGCACAATGGTATTGGAATTGTATTTATGTTGGATAATGTTGTGAAGGAAGGTATGATGTTTTTTGGAGTTTTAGAATAGATTATTCCTTTGTTTCTCTAAATGGTGTCTTGACTACAACATAAACAGATTTAATGCTTTATTGGTGATGTATGGAATTGTTTCAATCAAAACATGTTGAACCTTGTGTCTTGAAGGACTGATGACTAGTTATAGCAAGAAGGTAAGGTATGGATTGTTTTCCTTGTAAAATAAGTGAGTGCCTTGGTGAATAAATGAAAGGATAAATTGTTCAAGTGACAATAATCAAGTTTGATGTTATTTTGATGCTACTTGAGTTGTGTGTGAAAAATTGATATGGTGAGTGGCATTTAGATAGCCTTAAGAGATTAATGGATTTTGTTGACTGAAAGAATTTTGTGAAGTTGATAGATGAGTTGGTAGAGTTTCTGATGAAAGTTAAGTGAAATGTTGAAGTTTATATATTTGTTCTTCTCCTGTTTCTGTTTGGGATTGAAATCCCTTGAAGAAATGATGGTGTTGAGGGGTTTGGTATGATGCTCTGCATCAAATGCACAACCAAATGACATAGAATCTATTATCCAAGGAATGAATGTTGACATAGTTTTCCACCAAAGTGAACTCCCCTCTTTGGAAGTGTAAAAACAAAATGATGCTTTCATGATAATAGCTCGATACAAATGAAAAGGAATAAAGAGAACCCTCATTGACAATGGATACACCCTTAATGTGTGTAGTGTAACCCTTTTGGATAGGATTGGTGTGGATAAATAAAAAATTCAACCCGATTCCTTGTCTATTCATGGATTTGACAATGTAGGAGAAAGATCGCTTTGTGTGATCACTTTTCCTATTACAATTGGGAAGGTGACATTGGAAACACCAATCCATGTTATGCCACATGATCTCTAATATAATCTTCTCTTAGGAAGACCATGGATTCATGCAATGAATAGGGTTCCTTCTACTCTTTATCATAAAATGAAATACATCTACAACAACAAAGTGTACACACTTGAAGTAAACCCTAACCCAAAAAGTTGTTTAAACATTGAGAAAACCAAAGAGAATCCATTGGAAACATTAACACCAACTACATAAGTGGAACTGATGCAACAAAAAGACAAATAAAAACATACCGAGGAAGTTACGAAGCTATTAGAAGATGATTGGAGTTCCTTAGACTTTGAACCAACATTCATGGGAGAATACAAGATTATACACAAAGATTCAAATAAGGGACACAAAAAAGTAGTAATGTCAACACAAAACTCAAAAGAGCCTTTGTAAGCATCTGCCTCAACCACAGTTTCAAAACACAAGACAACAAATTACATAACAACTTTTTGACGAAGCTGATTATGAACAACCATTGAATACTAAAGAAATGAAAAATCTATACATGAAAGGTTATGAGCTTATGAAACAAATAGGCTACAATGGAAAAGGAGGTGGTGCTAGAGAACAAGGAATTTGTGTCCCTATAGAGCCTAACATGCAAGAAATGACACATGGTCTTGGTTATTTTCGTTGCATAGAAATCAACTCATCAAACAAGCCTTCAATGAACATCATCACTCTCACAAAAGATTCTTCTAAGACAACTTTAAAAGTAATGCATCCTGAACTGATAGATGCTAGTTGTGTTCATTTTTCTCCTTTGCAAGAAACAAAACAAACAAAGAAATATTTGCTTAATTTCAATTTCATCTCACAAAACACTAATGATTGCAATTCATTAGATTTTATGTCATCCTTTCAAAGAGAACAAAATCTCACAATCTAAAGAGTCTTGCATAGGTATGACATCTTGTACTAAGCCAAAAATATCTTTGTCACAAATTACAGGAACAACTACCATTGATCAAGAGGGTATCTTGTCGAGACTCCTCCAAGATCACTTGATATCTCTCCTTCCAGAACTTCAAAGAAATTTTATTACAAGAATTCATTTTGCACATATCATAGAGTTCATGGTCATGCTAGTAATGAATGTAAGGATTTGAGTAGTAAAATACAACATCTTAAGGAGTTTGGTGCTCTTCCTTATGTGGGGGCACCTCATTCCTCTAATTGATAATGATTTTCACTCTATTATGTTTGTCATCAATAATTTTGGTTCATCATTGTCCTACACTAAGTGCGGGAAAGGGTTTAGATAGCCTTGTTCTTGTATGTCACTTGTTGCCTCTTTTAGGCTTGTTGACCACCTTTCATGTACATATAAGACCAAGCTTGGGATTTGGACGACATGCCTTAAATTGGATCGCATGTGACATACTAGCTTTCTCATGATGTGGCTTAGCAGACCATATGACTTGGCACAAGGCTTTCCTAGTAAGCTCTCATGTCTTATTCTTCTACTTTAAGGGTGTCTCAATCTTGCATAACACTTTTTGACAACATTTTTACATTTTTGGAATCCTCGTTACATTTCTAGACTTCTAGGTACACATACCCTAACATGGTGTAGCTTAATTTCATCATTTGCACTCATTGTTTGGCTTGCATTACTATATTTTGTGAGTTGAATGTTTTAACTATCTTTCCCAAGATTTTTCTTGGTGTTAAACCCCTAAAATCTTAAAGAAACCCTTCCTAGGTGTTCCTTGTTGAGAATTGACTCACCTTGTGAGGTTGATAGTCAATCCAAATAGGACTCCTAGGACATTATTGAATGACCTAGAGAGAATAAGTGGGATTTTCCCCCACCTATTTTCTCTACAGATCATTTTGGTGAACCCAAAAATTTTGAGCATTCATTTTCTGATTTGGTGTCCATAAAAGTCCTAGATCTAGGTTTCATTCATTCTTGCATTAGACATTGCATTAGTATAATTGCATCTAGGGTTTCTCATATTTACTAAAAGTGCATCTAGGGTTTATCACATTTGCATTAGTGAAAGAGCTTATAGGTTGCATTTTTGCTTTCTTTCATCATCTTATCTCATTGAAAAATAGAAAAAATTGTGGTCAATCATCCTAATTGCATTTAGAAACGTTGTTATTGCATTCAAAATTGAAAAAATTTCATTCAACTTTGCATCTAATTGCTTATCACTAGTTATTTTTTCTTGCATTCATTTTCCTAGTCTTTCGTTTGTAAACATTAGGTCCCTGGGTAGGGAACCTGGGAACACTATTAAAAACTCAAAATCTGCTATTTTTCTAACAAAAACCTCTCTTTTGAAAAAAATTCCCTTCTTAGCATCTTAGTCCCTTTGTGGGATTTTTGGCTCAAAATCCTGTCTCAATTGTTTGCTGCCTATTCTAGTTTTTGGAACCTCCAAATTCCTTTAGTAGGAATAAGATGCCCTTTCTGGCATCTTAGTCCTTGTGGAGTTTTAAGTTTCACTTTTTAGGGTTTAAATCTTCCTTTTTGTGCTTCCTAAGCCTTCTGTCTGTAAATTTTTGGGAACATCTATTTTATGCATCTAGGTCAAAAACATCAATTTAGGGCACTCATTTTTGAAATCATTTAAATTACAAGCATGATTAAATCTGAAAATGCTCACATTTTTTAAACTTTGCATAATATGTATAAAAGTACTTTTCACCTTTTCATAGACAATGTTTACATTCATAAAACTTTGCATAAGTTTGATAAAAGTGCTTTTCATTTTTGGATATACATTGTTTGTAATCTTAAAGTTTTGCATACATTGGATAAAATTGTTTTGCATCTTTGGATACACATTTTTTATATTATCAAAGCATTGTATGAGATGGTTAAAATTGCTTTTCATTTTTGGTCAAACAACATTAGTAACTTACCTTTCTAGGCACGCTAAGAAAAAGTTCATATCCCCTCCCTATGAGAGTATTTTAGTGAAAGAGGCATTGGAAAATCCTAATGATCATATGTTTTTTTCTCCTAATAACTCTCTTATTGGTGAAGAAGATATTTTGGTGTTAGAAGAACCAATCAATGAGAGTTTTGAGAGTCCTAGTTGTTTCTCTCCTTCTACCTCTCTTAGTTGACAAGACATTGATAAAAAAAGATAATTCAACCATTGATAACTCCCTTACGTGCGATGAAGTCATCTTAGAAGAACCAATCCTTGAATTTCAAGAACATTTGGTTTGTAGTTCTCCTAAAAAATCTCCTACTAGGGAAGATATAATGGTGGAAGAAAATGGGAACATTGACAATAGTAATTTTCCTTAGATTAAGATGATGAAGTAACATTAGACTCCTCTTCACTAAGAGATCATGAAAATAAGGATAAGTCTCATAAGGTTATGCACATTGGATAACCCATGGAGTACTCTCCCGATCCTAAACTTATCATTCATCCACCCTCTCAAAAATTGTAAGTTCAAAACAAACCCGTCCTTATCCTTGAACCACCTAAGAACAATGTTTCACAACAACCAAGTTATAATATTGTTTCTCATACATATAACACTAGTAATAATTCACAACAAAGAAAAACACCTTCAAAATCCCTCCCATTGCCTAATCCTATCTTACTAGGTCCCCCTCATTTTCCTTCACAGAGTGGAAAGGAGTATGATCTTGTTGAACAAATTAAGAATACTCCTGCAAAGATATCCCTTTAGGACTTGATTCAAAATTCACCTAACTATTACACTATTCTTCAAAGTTCCTTACAACAAGTTCTTATCCCTTCTAATGTGAAGGAAAATGACATAGCAACCATGATTCAAGGAATAAATGTTGACATTGTTTTCCACCAAAGCAAGCTTCCACCTTTGGAAGTGCAAAAACAATATGATGATTTCATGATCATAGCTCAATATAATATGACGGGGATAAAACAAATCCTTGTTGACAATGGATCAGCCTGAAATGTGTGTAGTTAAACCTTTTGGATAAGATTGGTGTCAATAAATAAAAAATCTAACCTGCCTCTTTATCTATTAATGGCTTAGATAACATGCAAACACAACCACATGGTGTAATCACTTTACCTATTAAAGTTGAAAATGCCACATTACAAACACTAATCCATGTTATGCCTCACAATATTTCATATAATCTTTTTTTAGGTTGACCGTGAATTCATGCAATGACTAGGGCACCTTCCACTCTTCATCGTAAAATGAAGTATGTTTACAACAAAAAAATTTACACACTTGAAGCTGACCCTGAACCAAATAGTTGTTTGAACATTGAGAAAAAAGAGAGTATATCCTTCAAAAACATTGACAACAAATACACATGTAGAACCCATACAAGAAAAAAAGAAGATAGATGTCCTAAACCCTTCACAATGATATCACTAGATTTGGAATCATTGACTTTCAAACCAATATTCATGGGACAACACAAGATCATAAACAAAAAGTTAGATAAGGGAAAAGATAAAGAGGTAATATCAACACAAAATTAAGACAACACTTCGAAAGCATCTACCTCAACCATTTTAGAAGAAAAAGAAAATTACACAACAGACTTTGCCGAAACTGACTATCAACAACCACTGACTCCAAAAGAGATGAAAAAAATTTATGGAAAAGGTTATGAAATGATGAAACAACTTGGCTATAGTGGAAAAG
Organism: Sequoia sempervirens; assembly: GCA_007258455.2. Lineage (NCBI taxonomy): Eukaryota > Viridiplantae > Streptophyta > Pinopsida > Cupressales > Cupressaceae > Sequoia > Sequoia sempervirens. The sequence continues at coordinate 681,894,586 of VDFB02193867.1, forward strand.
GATGTGGTGCTAGAGAACAAGTATCAGTGTCCCTATCAAATCTAGCATGCAAGAGACAACTAATAGTCTTGGTTGTCCTTTGATAGAAATAAACAAGCCTTCACTTAATAACAACACTCTAAAAAAATACTCCTCTAAACCAAATTTAATAGTAGTGCATCCTGAATTGATAGACACTAGCGGTATTGATTGTTATCATTTGAAAGAAACAAAGAAGTCCTCACTTAACATTAGTGTCATCAAGAAAAACACTAATGATTTGAATTCATTAGATTTTACACCTTCCATTAAAGAAGAGTACAAAATCTCACAACCTAGAAAGAGTCTTGTGTAAATATGACATCTTGTACTAAGCAAGAGATATCTTTGTCCCAAAATAACAAAACATCTCCTACTTTTGATCAAGAAAGTATATTGTTGAGACTCCTCCAAGATCATTTGGTATCCCTCCCTATAAGAACACAAAGGAAATTTTATTACAAGACTTTATTTTGTACATATCATAGAATTCATGGTCATTCTACTAATGAATGTAAGGCTTTGAGTAATAAAATTCAACATCTTAATGAGTTTGGTGCTCTTTCTTATGTGGGGGCACCTAATTCCTCTAATTGATATTGATTTTCATTCTAGCATGTATCTGATCAATCATTTCAGCTCATCCTTGTCCTTCACTAAGTGGAGCCAAGGGGTTAGGTAGCCTTGTCCTTGTATGTCACCTATTGTTGCATCCTTTGTCTAGTTGACCGCATTTCATGTAAATATAATAGCAAGCTTGGAATGTGGACAACATGCCTTAAGTTTTCTTGCATGTGACATACTACCTTTTGGGGGAAACCACTTTTTATGACATATAGCTTATTGGAAATATATGACTTGGAATAGGGATTTTTGAGTAAGCTATCGTGTCTTCTTCTACTTTAAAGCCATTGCTCATAGCAATCATGTTAGCAACCACTTTAAAGTGGGGGAATACATCGACACTCATGTTTTATTGTGCAATTTTATTTCTTCCTATGATGTGTTCATTTATTGGTGGTGTCATTGGGTTTTATTTCCTCTAAGAGCATGATATTTCATTGCACTTGTCCTCTCTTGGAAACATTAAGTACAATGTTCCCCAGGATGAGACCTTGTATTTATCCTCTCTTGGAGACATTAAGCATGATGTCCCCTAAGATTAAGACCTTGCATGCACTAAGAAAAATATGTTTGAACATCCCTCTTTCTTATTCCATTTTTTTTCCTTTTGTGCCTTATTAAATTCATGGAGGTATGGCTTTGATATGGTTCCCTGGGGATTACCTAGTGAACAACTAGCTTCACTAGCCCTCATGAGTGTGCATTTTCTTTCTTTTTTCCTTATCATAGTCATGTAAAGAAAATTAGATGTGGAAAACAATTCTCCTAACGTCAATACCTCAGGAAAGAATGCAGAAGTACTTTTAAATTTTCCAATTACAGTCAAGTTAAGATGCACTATGAAACAAATTATAGAAATAGAGTATTTAACAATCACACATGAACACTAGATATACGTGGGAAAACCCTTACAGGAGAAAAACCCACCACACCAAGAGAAATCACTTTGTATTACAGTAATCAAAATTACATACAATTCCAGACTTATCTTTCTGGTGTCATTATACAACAACATTCATCATGAACCTTCTTCGAATAGAAAAACATCCAAGTTATAGCCTTTACAGATTTTAAATCCTTCACTGATATAGTTTGAATTCTTCACACTTCACTATTGATCGAACTACTATCCAACCCCCAAGCGTTTACAACTTGCAACTATATCCATGTCGAATTTTGTCTGTAGAACTTCCTTATAGAACCATTGCAACTGACTATCTTCCAACTGTTCCCATTCGAATCCTTCTATTCATCCACGAGACTCCACATAGGACTGTCAACCATTCAACATAATTCGTATTGTATTGGCATCTCGGTGAGACACTAACTATGTCTCACCGATGCCACATTGACCTCATATCGATGTCGCCAAAATCCTCTATAGTCGCCAAGATGTTACATCGAGCTCCAAAAGATACACCGAGTCATCACATAGTCGCCCTGAATTATCACTTTCGCCAGAAGGTCATAGCGAAACACTAAAGTTACACTGAAGTCCCCAAGCCTACCGAGCACCAAGTAGAAGTCAGCAAGACTCACTCCTATTGCCAAGAGTTCATACTGATCTCCATATGTTACCTTGAAGTGTTTACCTGTTGCTGAGACATTTCCCTTTGCTGAGAGAACTTACCGATCTCTATGACTTATCCCAAGAGCTTCATCTGTCGCCCAAACACATAGCTTTCGGTGTGACATTATACCGATGAGATTAAGTCATAACGAGCTCCAAAGACTAGTCGACAAGACAAGAGCTTATTGCCGAGACGTTTCCCCGAGTTCATTAGGTTACACCAAAGATTCTAACTTAAGTTTTAGTCACTAAGACATATACACTTCGGTAGGACATCTTACCGAAGACATTTCCTTCGGCCAAGTCTCTTCGATGAAACATAGTCAATATAAGATTTGATTTTGTAGTGACTTCTCACAGAGCCATAATGAGTTACCCCGAGGACCTCAAATTAACCACTGTTGGCAAGACATTAACACTTCGCAGAGACATCTTAGCGAGAACTTTAAGCTTCACCGAATATCACAGTCGCCAAGAGTCTCACTGATGCACGATTGAATGGCCTGTCGGCCAGAGGTCTCCTGATCGCTTTGATGTCATAACAAATACATCATGCTACAACGATAGACTCCACAATGCAACCTTTTGGCAAGACAATGGCAAGGTCACAACAACATGTTCAGAAATGAATAAAGCAAATTACTAGTCGGCCAGACATGGAACCTATCACACCGACTTGGCACTCATGGAGGTTTCATCCTGTAATGATTGAGGAAAATATTTCCAACAATCTCCCACTTGACGAAGATCATACAGGAACCTCTAGTGCATAAATAATACTTACTGAAAAACATGGGCACTAAGGCCCATTGAACTGGCACACCACCTGAACTTGTCTGTGCTCACTGGCTTCATCAATGCATCTGCAACATTCTCCAGAGTATCAACTTTTTCCAAACTAACATTTCCTTCCTCAACCATATCTCGTACAAAGTGGTACTATACATCAATATGTTGCATCCTAGCATGGAAAGTTGGGTTCTTTACCAGACAAATGGCACTCTGACTATCACATCAAATTGTTATTTCCCCTGCATCAAAACCAATGTTAGAACACAAACGTTTCAACCATATAGCTTCTTTGCAAGCATGAGTAGCTGTCATGTATTCAGCCTCTATAGTGGAAAAAGTGTCTACAGCCTGCCGCTTGCTCATCCAACTCATTGCACCATGATTCAACATGAAAACGTATCCATTGGTGGATCTTCTGCTGTTAATGTCCCCTACCGAATCAGAATCTACATATCTCTGAATGCTGAGAGTTCTCTATGATTCAACTGAATTCTCATGGTAACACAATGCAAAATCTGAAGTTCCCTTCAAATACCTAAACACTCTCTTCACAGCATCCCAATGTATTCTTCCTGGATTAGCTATAAATCGACTAAGTACTCCCACTGCTTGGGCAATGTCTAGTCTTGTATAGACCATTGCATACATGAGACTGCCTATAGCACTAGCATAGGGCACACTGGTCATATCCTCCCTCTCAGTAGGAGATTTTGGACAGTCCTCAACAGATAGCTTCATTCCTTGCATGACTGGAACAACTAACTGCTTGCAATCATTCATACAAAATCTCTCAAGAACAGTCCTTATATACTTACTCTGATTGAGCCAAAGCTTTCTATTCTTCCTATCCCTAGTTATCTCCATCCCTAGAATATACCTTGCTACACCAAGATCCTTCATTTCAAACTTAGCAGACAACTAAGACTTAAGATCAGAAATCATTAGCTTGCTATTTCCTATGAACAACATATCATCAACATAAAGAGGAATAACAAGCACTTGATCACTTTCAGCTTTATAATATACACAGTGATCAGATTTTGATCTCACAAATCCCAAAGATAATACAAATGTATCAAATTTCTATTACCACATTCTAGGTGATTGCTTTAACCCATAGAGAGACTTCTTTAATTTGCATACCAATTTTTCTAAAGTGCTCAGGCTAGGACATATAGATTTCCTCTTCAAGATCACCATAAAGAAATGTTGTCTTCACATCCATCTGTTCAACCTCTAAGTCATACGCTGCTGCAAGTGATAATAGAAATCTAATGGACGTTAGCTTTGCTACAGGAGAAAAAATTTCCCCATAATCAATTCCCTCTACTTGGGAATAACCCTTTGCAACCAGTCTTGCCTTGTATTTTTCAACACTACCATCCAGACCAATCTTTTTCTTAAATACCCATTTGTAGCCCACAAGTTTTTTTCCTTTAGACAAGGGCACGAGACTCCAAGTTTCATTTTTATCTAATGACGCCATTTCCTCATCCATGGCTTCCAACCAAGAATCTGAATCAGACATTTTAATTGCCCCCTTTACATTCCTAGGCTCATCAGTGCTAGAAATCAAGGCATAAGCACAAGTAGAATCAATTAATGAGAACCCATACCTATCTAGTTGTTTCCTTTCTCAGGTTGACCTCCTCACTGGTTGAGGTTGAGGTTCTTCTTCAGAACTTTCAGAACTTCTTGAGCTCTCCTCATTTTTAGGTACGTTTTGAATTTTCAATTCCTCTTTCTTTGGTGTAGGAGGAATTGATGCTACATCCTTACTATTTTCAAACTTTGTCTTTGACTACAGATCCAAGGTGGAAGGTTTTAGCTCTCAAAAGATTACACTCCTGCTGTATACAACTTTCTCTGTAACAGGATTCCAAAGCTTGTATCCTTTAATGTTAACAGTATAGCCAATGAAAATACATTTGACAACGTTGTTCTCCAGCTTAGATCTTTTTACATCAGGAACATAAGCATATGCTTCACAGCCAAAGACTCTAATGTATCTAAGAGAGGGCTTCTTACCAGACCACACTTCCAGAGGTGTCTTATCAACAAGAGCAGAGTTTGGAGACCGATTAACTAAGTAACATGCAATAGCAATAGCTTCAACCCAGAACTTCTCCTCCAAACCAGCACTACTAAGCATACTTCATGCTCTCTCCATCACTGTCCTATTGAACCTTTCTACAACTCCGTTCTGCTATGGAGTATAAGGTGTAGTATTGTGTCTTTTAATTCCTTGGTCTTTATAGTATCTTTCAAATTCATCAGAACAAAATTCACCGCCATTATCAGTCCTTAAGCATTTTATTTCTCTACCAGTCTGATTTTCAACAAGATTTTTAAACTCTTTAAATCGACTGAACACTTCTGATTTACCTTTTAAAAAATAAACAAATGCTCTCCTTGAATAATCATCAATGAACGACACATAGTATCTTGATTTAGACAATGAAGGAACATTCACTGGACCAAACACATCTGAATGGATATAATCTAATGAACCAGAAGATTTATGAGGACTGTCATAAAATGAAACACGATGTTGCTTTCCATATATACAGTGTTCACATAATTCAAATTCGAAATTATAATCTTCAAGCCCCTCAACAAGATTTTTGTTCTTCAAGGTTTTAAACCTTTTTCTCCTATGTGGCCTAACCTATGATGCCAAAGCATAGTCTTCTCTGCAGGAAATTTTACTTCCACAGAGTTTACATAATTAGGGATATTTCCCTCGATACCTCCATGAGCAGCTTTCAGTGACTTCGAAGAGACACTGTTACATTGAACAACTTGTGCATCTAGCTTGTACAGGGTACCAATTCGAGCACCTCTAGCCAGCACCATTGAACCTCTAGTCATCTTGCAGCCACTTCCTGAGACCAAAACTTGTACTCCGATATCATTTAGCATACTTATAGACAATAGATTTCGAGCCAGACCTGGTATGTGCATAACATTATTGATCCCCTTTATTTTGCCATCAGGGAATTGGATTTTGACTCTTCCATAGCCAACAATTTCCAAGGTTGAATCACTCACCAAGTACATTTTTCCACCATCATATTCTTCATACTTTGTGAACCATTCTCTATGAGAGATGTCATGTGGAATGATGCTCCATAATCAATCAACCAGACATCATCTGATGCCTTTGTAGCCAAGGTTGCAATGAAGGCGTCACCATCACTGTGAGAAGAACCATTATCGGAAGAGCCCTTCTTCTTCTTTTTCTCCTCTTTACAATCCTTTCAGACATGACCATGTTGCCCACAATTCCAGCACTTCACTTTGGACTTCTTGCCAGGAGATTTTGATCTCCCTTCTAATTTTGATTTGGACTTCTTGTCCTTCTTTCCTTTCTCCTTTGACCTTCCTCTGATAGCAAGATCCTCCTTCGCCATCTCAAAAGATTTTCTTCTCATCTCTTCTAATAGCAAAGAACCAACAACATCTTCCATCTTGAAACTAGATGTTGTACTCCCAATAGCCATCACCAGATGATCCCACGAGTCTGGCAAAGAACATAACAGAAGCATATAGTGATCCTCTTCTGCAATCTTTACACCAACAGATGTCAATTGTGCAAGTAGCATGTTAAATGCATTCAAATGATCAGCTACAGACCCTCCTTCCTACATTCTCAAAGAGTAGAGCTTCTTTCTCAGGAACAACTTATTCACCAAGGATTTCCCTTGATAAATAGAATCCAGTCTCTTCCACAAGAGAGAAGCAGTCTTCTCTTCATGCACATTGAGAAGAACTGAGTCTGCCAAATAGAGCCTTATCAGCCCCTTCGCTTTTCTATCTACAAGGTCCCATTCTTCTTGCTTCATGCCTATAGGTTTAGTTCTAAACACAACAAGCCAAAGGTCTCGATCTACTAAGAGATCCTCCATCTTGAGTTTCCACAATTCAAAGTTACTGCCATTGAATTTCTCTATTTCAATCTTCCTAGATGAACTAGACATCTTAATCTATAAATAGAAATAACAATCTCTACAAAACTCCCACTGAATAGTATTGACACAAAAAACCTAATGTACCCCCAAGGATAACACAACTGGCCAGGCTCTGATACCACTTGTAAAGAAAATTAGATGCAAAAAACAATTCTCCTAACGTCAATACCTTAGGAAAGAATGTAGAAGTACTTTTAAATTTTCCAATTACAGTCAAGTTAAGATGCACTATGAAACAGATTACAGAAACTGAGTATTTGAAAATCACACATGAACACCAGACATACGTTGGAAAACCCTTACGAGAGAAAAACCCACCACACCAAGGGAAATCACTTTGTATTACAGTAATCAAAATTACATACAATTCCAGACTTATCTTTCTGGTGTCATTATATAGTAGCATTCATCATGAACCTTCTTCGAACAGAAAAACATCCAAGTTATAGCCTTTATAGATTTTAAATCCTTCACTGATACAGTTTGAATTCTTTACACTTCACTATTGATCAAACTACTATCCAACCCCCAAGTGTTTGCAACTTGCAACTACATCCATGTTGAATTATGTCTGTAGAACTTCCTTATAGAACCGTCACAACTGACTGTCTTCCAACTGTTCCCCTTCAAATCCTTCTATTCATCCACGAGACTCCACATAAGATGGTCAACCATTCAACATAATTCGTATTGTATTGGCATATCGGTGAGACACTAACTGTGTCTCGATGCCACATTGACCTCATATCAATGTCGCCGAAAGCCTCTATAGCCGCCAATATGTTACATCGAGCTCCAAAAGATACACCGAGTCATCACGTAGTCGCCCTAACTTATCACTTTCGCCAGAAGGTCATAGTGAAACACTAAAGTTACACCAAAGTCCCCAAGCCTACCGAGCACCAAGTAGAAGTCAGCAAGACTCACTCCTATCGCCAAGAGTTCATACGGATCTCCATATGTTACCTCAAAGTGTTTACCCGTCACCGAGACATTTCCCTTCACTGAGAGAACTTACCGATCTCTATGACTTATCCCAAGAGCTTCATATGTCGCCCAAACACATAGCTTTCGGTGTGACATTATATCAATGAGATTAAGTCATAACGAGCTCCTAAGACTAGTTGGCAAGACAAGAGCTTATCGCCGAGATGTTTCCCCGAGTTCATTAAGTTACACCGAAGATTCTAACTTAAGTCTTAGTCGCTAAGACATATACACTTCGATAGGACATCTTACCGAAGACACTTCCTTCGGCCAAGTCTCTCCGATGAAACATAGTCAATATAACATTTGATTTCATGGTGACTTCTCGCCGAGCCATAATGAGTTACCTCGAGGACCTCAATGTAACCGTCGTCAGCAAGACATTAACACTTCGCTGAGACATCTTAGAGAGAACTTTAAGCTTCACCAAAGATCACAGTGGCTAAGAGTCTCACTGATGCACGATTGAATGGCCTATTGGCCAGAGGTCTCCTGGTCGCTTTGATGTCATAATGAATACATCATGGTACAGCGATAGACTCCATATTGCAACCTTTCAAAAAGACAATGGGAAGGTCACAACGACCTGTTCAAAAATGAATAAAGCAAACTGCTAGTCGGCCAGACATGGAACCTGTCACACTGACTTGGCACTCATGGAGGTTTCAGCCTGTAATGTTTGAGGCACATATTTCCATCAAGTCATGGGGGTATGATGTTGATATGGACCTCTTGGGGCTCACCTAGTGGATGCCTAGCTTCACTAACCCTTGTGAACATGCAATTTGTTTGCATAGTGGACATCGTGTTCCACTTGTAAACCTCTCTTGGACAAATAACCTATACCTGATCCACAACAGGTTGGACGACTAGTCAAAGCTTGATATGTTTCATTTTTCACTAACCCTTGTGAACGTGCACTTTGTTTGCATAGTGGAAAACACATTCCACTTGTAAAAATATCTTGGACAAATAACCTAGACCCAATCCACAACAGGTTGGATGATCAGTCGAAGCTTGATCTGTTGCATTTTTTTTTTTCCTTTTCTATCTTTGATGGTGAATGTTTGCAATTTGTTTATTGCCTCATATATCATTTGCATACCTGTTCCTTTGTGTCTATGTTGGTTTTCCATAGGATCTTAATCTTGGGGTCTTGATCATCCCTCTTGATTATTGTCATCCTATCTTACTAGAATTTGTACATGGGAACCCCTCTTGATTGTGTGGTTGGCTACTTTAGTGTGAGTTTGAAGCAAGTTCATCCTCTCACTAAAGTGGGGGCTATATGTAGTGTAGAAAAATGGATACACTTGCATTTCCACATTTGTTTGGGCCTTTCTTGCTTTGTTTATCCATATTTATTTCTTAATTGGTCCTACTTTGCATCCACAAGCTCAATGAATTATATATTTTTATGGCTAATCCTGACAATCATAAATGAATAAATGATAATTTAATGATTGTGTCTAAGTTTCCTTGATTTTTGGGTTGGGACTAAGATGCCACCTAGGGTGTCTTTAGCCCCAAAAGGTCTTGGGACCCTAATTTTGAAAGCACCTAAATAGGTCCCCTTTTGGAGTCTGTGCCCTGAGGTTCAAGCCTTAGAACTAAGATGCCACCTAGGGTGTCTTAATCCTCCTTGAGGTATTTTCAAGATTTATCCTCCTTTAATTAATGAATTCATATGTTAACTTGTTGCAGTGTAATATCAAGATATTAAGTATGGATAAGTATAAATACAAGGTGTTGGAATGTGATGTTGTTGATTGTTGTCATTAATGGTTGTAAAATTGATGTCAACATATCTTGGTTGATTGATTTTGATGCTTTGGTGATCCAAATTGGTGCACTCTAGATGTTGTGTTGTGATGATCTATCTTTGGTCGTGCTTTTCTTTGTCCCATTCATTTTAAAACATAATGAGATACACTCTTATGGGTCTAGACCAATATGGAAATTGGTTAATGTATTCTCGAATATTGTTTGCATTGTAACATGTATTCTATTTCCATATATCATGGTAGCATGTTGATTTGAGCGAGGAGGTTCTGATTGGTCCATGTTTCATTCCTCTCTATTGCGAGAATGTTTTGTGGTGACCTAATTCAAATTGTGTTTGGACAACTTAGGAGATTATGAAGACTTTCTGTTTGGATGACTTAGTAATTTATGGAAGCATGGAATGGTATAAGTAAAAGTTGATTCGGTTCAATAAAAGAAAGTGTGATGAATACAAAAATCTAGACATTGTGAAGTATGGAAAAGTATTTTTTCTGGAGGCAACAGATAGTGAGATTCTATTTGGTGTCATTGTTGGTGACAATAATTTCAGTAATGGATTCCCTTTCACCATTCTTTTGGTAGTGAGCCATTTTCTATTGGAAATGAGCCTTTTTATCTTTCGCTGTAATAGTCGGGTAGTGATCCCACCAGAAATGAGACTTACCTGTAGTGATCAACTTGGTCGTGAGCCTTTGTAAAAATCACCTTAACTGGTGTCACCTTAACCGTTGTTTTATAATTGAGAATTAGCATTCTTCATGGTTTTTCCCTTCTTGGGTTTCCATGTAAATTCTAGTGTTCTTTGTGCATGGTGTTGTTATGTGATTTCATGTTCATATCTGTTATATTATTATCTGATTGATTTAAGTTTGCTCTAGATTAATTAAAGTCGAGAAAATTGTTTTATAATATCTGATTCACCTCTCCTCTCAGTTATCTAGATTATTCTACAATTCATATCAGAGCTTTGGAACCATGATTTTGAAAGCACCTAAATAGGTCCTCTTTTGGAGTCTATGCACTGAGTTTCAAGCCTTGGGACTAAGATGCCACCTAGGTGTCTTAGTCCTCCTTGAGGTATTTTCAAGATTTAATTTCAAATTCTTGTGGTATTTAGCCTCCTTTAATTAATGAATTCATATGTCATCTTGTTGTGGTGTAATTTTGGGATATTAAGAATGGATATGTATAAATACAAGGTTCTTCCACTCATTTTTATAACAAGCATTCAATTATTCATTCCTAAGGAAATTTTATGCATTCAAGAGCAAGTCATAAAGAATTTGGAGCCATAATCAAGATTCAAGCATCATATCTTCTTGCATCATGTGTATTTTTTTTGTAACATTTGTCATGTAGGGTTTTGATTCAAGCAAGAAATTCAAGTCAAGATCTATAAAGTATTCAATAATTTCAAGATTCATACCCAAGCTAGCCATTTCACATAAGTTTGTAGACCTTAAAACAAGGGTTTGGTGAGTTGTAACATTACATGTTGTTCATTAATCATTTCCCTTCATTATTTCATTTCATTTCAAGGTTTAATTACCAACAAGGGGTTTGAACAAGGAAAACCCCCATTCACTAACAATAAAAAAGTTTTTCTCCTCTTGTATTTTTTTTATTGCATATTTAGATTGAAGACTTGAAGATCATTTGAAGTGAAAATTTGTAAAGTTACAAAGTTGCATTGCAAAGTTGTCATCTTCACAAAAACTCACTTATAGGCTAAATCTAGAAGTTTCAGTACTTGATATCAGAGAAGGAAGTGTAGACATCAAGCCTCATAATCATTTTCAGAGATTTTAGAAATTCATATCAGGACTAGGATGGTAGCAAGGGCCTCTTAGTAATCCAAGTGTATTTTTGTAGAGATTCTTTTGGATCATGTTCTAGCCTCCAAAGATTCCACATCTACCTCAAAAAATAGCAGCAGGAGTAAGACAATAGTAAGGGCTTCTTAGTCCTCCATAACACTTTTTGACAACATTTTTACATTTCTGGAATCCTCCTTATATTTCCAAACTTCCTAGGTACACATACCCTAGCTTGGTGTAGCTTAATTTCATCATTTTCACTCATTATTTGGCTTCCATTACTAGGTTTTGTGAGTTGAACGTTAAAGTGTATTTTCCAAGATTTTTCTTGGTGGTGAACCCCTAAAAGCTTAAAGAAACCCTTCCTAGGTCTTCCTTATTGAGAATTGACTCATCTTGTGAGGTTGATAGTCAATCCAATTAGTACTCCCAGGACATTATTGAATGACCTAAGGAGAATAAGTGGGCTTTTCCCCCACCTATTTTCTCTATGGTTCAATTCTTACTATTGGTATTCGTACTTGTTTATGTGGGAAACCAAATTATGGTTTTTAATTCTAATTAAGTTCCTTTGAAATAAAGTGATGAAAATGGGCCATGCAAAAGAAGGTGAAGAGACAACTCCTAATGAGAAGAGGAAGGATCATTCGAGTATTGTTTTTACATATTTTTTCTTTTAAAAGAAGAATAACAGGAAGAGGATTAATTCTAAGTTTTATTTTGACAAAATTCCTTAAGAAGTGGAATTTATTTTGTTGAAATTTTATGCATGTTTTAGTAATGAAGGTTTTGGGAAAACAACTCTACATGGTTAGGAAAAAAATTTAGGTGGATGTTCTAAAAATTTATTTTTATTTTTGATGTAAATTTTAAATGTGTTTTCTTATGATAATTTTATATACTTTTGTACACTTTTGATGGGATGGAGTCTTTTTGGCGTAGCTCTATAAAATATTTTTGATAGTAACCCACATATGGATTTTGAGAGAGGTCACAAGCATAATTTCAAAAAAAAAAACACTTCTTTCTAGAGAAAATTATTGCCAAGAGTGCCATAATTATAAACTTTATAGTAGGAAAATTTATTACAATTATTTTTTTGGGAAAATTATTGGTGAGAGTGATATTTTGATAAATTCTCTTTGATGTGAAGGTGGAGTTATGGGCATGATTTTTTTGTGTAGGAATATTTATTATGTATATCTATTTGTAGATATTTCGTGAATTATGATTATCTTGCAGACCTATGTTCTCAGGGATGATCTTAGCTTCAAATCTTATGGAAGAGTGGGGTAATTTTTCAATTAGTTATACTTAAATCTATATGTATTTCTATGTTGAATAATGTATATGATTTAATTTTTCTTACAAGTTAGTAAAATATTAGTCTTTGAGTGCCATGTATTCTATGAAAAAACATAGTTTAAAGTTTATTCATATTCCAACACTATATTGGCTTAAAAAATTGTAAATGAGTACTTAATTTTCTATTAAATATATTTTTTGTAAAAAAATTCCCTACAACAAATAAAAACTTGATTGGATCATTGAATTCTTAGGAATAAATGGAAAGATGGGGAGGTGGGAGAGGAATTACAATTATCTTATGTTTAATGGATGAACTAGCACATAATCACTACAATCAAAGAAGTTGAAATAGAAAAAATAATAATAACTATACTAGCATTCCCCTCTTATTACATTATTTTTGGAAATGTACCCTTGAAATAACTCAAATTTCACCTTGCGAAGAGACTTGGTGAGTATATTAGTTATTTAAGAATCTATGGGGCAGTAAGTTTCGGATTGCATAATTGGATTCATTTAGTATTTTACATTCATCTCCCAAAAATGCATTTTAGGCATATTTACCTTGTCTTGTCAAAAAGGAAAATAAAAATATCTCCAATAGGGTTGAATCACCTAAGGATTGAAAGTAAATCCTACATTTGGGTATCTATTTTTCCTAATGAAATTGATAGAGAAACAGGGTGCATCACATATTTTAACCACATCCCACACCACCACATTTTTCTATGTTTCATTTTAGTGAACCTAACATTGTAAATCTATAATTTTGAAATTGGAGTCAATTCAAACAATAGATCTAGGTTGTGTATTAGTTCATGTTCCATTGAATTAGTTTGTATTTAATTTAGGGTTTTCAAAATTGCATTTGTTTTCATTGCATATAAGGTTTAAATTTTCATTTTACATTATTTAAAATATCAAAAATTAAAAAAAATGCATGTATATGTAATGACAAAAAATGTATTCCTCTACATTTTTGCACTTGTTTGGGCCCTCCTTATTAAATTGAGCCTAATATTTCCTCGATTTAGTGTTTTAATGTGTTTAACACATTCACATTAAATCTTGGGCCCTTGTAAACTAAATAAACCTAGTTGTGCCTTTTTTAGGGTGTTGTAAATTGTACCTTTATGCTTTCACACTAATATAGGGTTTCATTAATAAATTGGGATTTTTTATGCCTTATTTGGCTCTATTTTGCATCCACAAGCCTTAATTAATGCATCTTTCTTAGGATACTCCTGACATCTACCTGTTGGACTTGTCATTGCACCAAAAGATTGACTTGTCAATTCCCGATAAAAGCTTTGGTTAAGAACCATAGGAGGCAGTTAGACAATGTCACAAACCCAAGCGCTAGTGTTGCAAGGAAGACCAAGGGTCACATATTGCGATAATCCCCCCCCAACACAAGCATGGGGTTTGAACCTGTGACCAACTCTGATACCAATTGTTAGACTTGTTGTTACACCAAAAAATTGACCTGTCAATTCCTGATACAAGCTTTTGTTAAGAACCACAAGAGGTGGTTAGACCATGTCACAAACCCAAGTACTAGTGCTGCAAGGAAGACCAAGGGTCACACCTTGCAACACTACAAAAATCCAATCATGATTCTTATTATCTTGGATTGTATGGTCCAAATTTAGTGATCTGGGATTCATACACCACCTTGGGAATATGAGTCCCACCTAAGTTTTGGGACCCCGATCTAGATTTCACATCAATCTAAGCATTTCTTAAAAAATATGTCCCAAAGCCTAGCCTAATGGGACTTATATTGCACAATCGATGTATGAGTCCTGTGTGGCTTAAACCAAAATTAAATTCAAAGTATTTGTTGGATTCTATCCACCTAGATCTGATGTTAACTTGTACTATTGTAATTTCAATAAATTCTTGATAAACAATTATAAATACAAGGTTATTTAACTCATTTTATCCTAATACTTTAAAGAGATAATAGAAACTTTGTGATTACAAGAATTCAAAAGAGTATTCAAGGACATTCAAGAGCATCTTTAAAGAATTCAAAGGTATATTTCTTCATCATTGAAATAGTGCATCAAGCATGTTGTTGAGCTAATGTTGTTGATGTAGCATTGAAGATCCATTTGTAAGCATTGTTCCACATTTAATTTGAGATCAAGATCTACATTCTTCATGGACACTTCATGTTAGTATTTAGATTTGTATTCTAATACATCATCCAAAGTATCATCATTTCATGTTTCATGTTTCATGTCCTTATTTCATTATTTCATCATTTCGTTTAATTACCTAAATGTGGTTTGACCAAGGAAAACCATATTCCCTAACAAAAGAACACTTTTTATCTCTCTTTGTGTGATTTCAAGTTTATAGGTTGAAGAAAAAATGGATTTGAAGCCTTCCAAAGTATCAAGATTGCAAAGTTGTCATGTAAAGTTGTCAAGGCTCGCGGAAAATTAGATCTAGAGAAAGATATACAACCTATCTACATGAAACCAGTGGTAAAAGGATTATTTGATCCATCTTGAGAGACCCATAAAGCTTCACTTCAAAAAATTTCTCCTGTGACACTTCACGACAAAACAAGGCTAATATGCCACTTCTGGAGTATGAGTCCCAACATACCTATTTTTTGGCTCTTCTTTGTAGATCCTTATTCAGTAGTTCCAAATTCCTATTTTCACATTGAATCCCTAGTATTGGACTAATACACCTAGCTTGGAGTATGATTCCCATGTACATTAAATTTAGCATTTTTAGAATTTTAGAGCTTGCTCTGAGCTTCTACTAGTTTCCAGACGCATCTCTATACTTTTCCAGTTTACTGTTCTAATTTGCATTCATTTCTAGGTCATCTTTTCAAGTCTCCCACATCATTAGGTTTTTCATTTTACTTTTCTTTCCAAGCCCTAGCCTCGTGGTGAACCCATTTTTAGTCTTTAAACATAACTTAGGACATTGTATTGCAAGATCTCTTTCTCTCATTCTATAACCAGATTGAGATCTCTAGGGTTTCCTTGAATGAAATAAGAGTGAAATAGGAACTCTTTCCATGTGCTCCATCTCCTAAATCTATCTCTAGCTTACATTAACTTTGTATTAGGCTTTGCATTAGTTAATTTTCATCTAGGGTTTATAAATCTTGTATTAGTGAAAGAGCATATAGGTTACATTTTTGCATCTTGCATCATTGACTTTCATGTGAAATCTATAATTGCTATAAGTCTAGACATCATACAAACCAAAACCCTTAACATTCACTCAAAATTTGTTGAATTTGATGTAAAAACTCTAATCTAGGACTCATACACCCCTTTGGGAGATTTAGTCCTAGTACAGATTGTTTTACCTACTTTCTAGAAATTTTGTGTTGTGTATTTTTTAGCATTTGAACCCCTGAAAAACTCTGAATAGGACTCATATTCCCCTCTAGGTGATTTAGTCCTAGACTAGGTTTGAAACTGCCTTTTACAGAATTGAAAACCTCATTTTTGCGCTTTCTATGCTTGTTGGTAACATATAATATCAGTCTAGAAAGTTTCAGGAACATCTATTTTATGGATCTAGGTCAAATAATCCATGTAGCAAAGTCATTGTTAAAGCATTTCAAAAATCATTTTAGTATTAAAACTTTTAGATTTGTAAGACATTTGTTTACATTTTAGAAACAATGCATTAGTTAGATAGATTATTTTTTAATGTTATCATGTTTTATTTTCAAGCATTTAGTATTTCTAGAATATCAAATGGCTTGTATGATTCTATTTTTCATACTCATGGGCATAATCTAGGAAATCAAAGTAA
This sequence comes from Sequoia sempervirens, assembly GCA_007258455.2. Taxonomy (NCBI): domain Eukaryota; kingdom Viridiplantae; phylum Streptophyta; class Pinopsida; order Cupressales; family Cupressaceae; genus Sequoia; species Sequoia sempervirens. The sequence continues at coordinate 681,911,256 of VDFB02193867.1, forward strand.
AACCTTTGATAAGCATGTTGGATACCCTCCTAGCATCTATTGGATTTGTAGGAATGTCATAACACAAGAGGATGCAAGTGTATACAATCATAACAATCATAATTTTTCTTCTCCTGATACATCTCCTATTAGTGATGAAGGTATGTTGGTGAAAAAAGATAAAATCATTGAGTCTTGATTCTCCCTCTTCTCCTCCTCCTTGGGAAGATATTATGATGCAAGAAGATGAGACCATAGACACATTTCTAAACATCACCTTACCTATTCTCCATTCATCCCATGCTTGTGAGAATGTTTTAGTGGAAGAGGATGAAATCATAGGTAACCATGACAATCAAATTTTTCCTTCTCCCAATATCCCTCCTTAATGCAAACAAGATAGTTTGGTGTTAGAAGATACACTTATTAAGAGTCATGAGAATATTGTTCCTCCCTTCCCTAATGCTCCTACTATTTGGAAAGATCTATTTGGTAAGAATGAAAATCATAGTTGTCCTTCTCTTGATACCTCCCCTATTTATGATAAAACTATTTTAAAAAATCTAACCACAGAATGTGATGAACCTCTTGTTTGCTTCTCTCCTAAAATATCTCCTACTAGGGTAGATATTAGGGAACAAGAGAATGAGACCTTAGAAAACAAGGATGAATCATGGAAAATCATGACGATCATATTTATTCTTCTCCTAGTATCTCTCCTAGTGGTGAAGAAGATATTTTGGTGTTCAATGATCAAAAAAATTAGAATTATGAGAGTTCTATTTTTCTCTCTCCTCCTAGGGAAACATTATTGAACAAGAGAATGCCATCCTTGATAAAAAAGAAAATCCAACCATTGATAACTCCCTTACTTGCAATAAAGTCATTTTAGAAGAACCAACCATTGAATGTCATGAACATCTAGTTTCTAATTCTAAAAAATCTCCTCCTAGGGAGAATATCATGGTGTAAGAAAATTACAACATTCACACCTCTCTTTCAAACAATAGTAATGTGGCTTCCTTAGATGATAGTGAAATGATGACACTAGAGTCCCCTTCATTAGAAATACATCAAACTGAAACTATTGAGGTTATGAATGCACAAGTTTCCATTAGATCCCCTTTTATTAAAGGACTTCCTACATACTCCATGGGACATCCTAAGAATCCTCTAATTCTTTACCGACCCTCACAATGACCACAAACTCAAAAATCCTGAATTTATCCTTTACCCACCTAATAATAATGTTTCAAAGTAGTAGTTGAGTTATAATACCATTGCTCATACATATAACACTAGAAAAAAACCTCAATGAAGAAAAACGCCTTCAACATCCCTCCAATGCCTAATTCTATCGTACTTAATCCTCCTCATTTTCCTTCACATAATGAGAAGGAGTACAATATTATTGAACAACTAAAGAATAATCTTGCTAAGATATCATTGTGGGACCTTATTGAAGCCTCCCCTCATTATCACAACATGATTCAAAGTGAATTACAAAAAAGTTCCTATCCCTTCTAATGTGCAACCAAATTACATAGAAGACATGATTTGAAGAATAAATTTTGACATTATTTTTCACCAAAGTGATCTCCCTCCTTTGGAATTGAAAAAAAAAATGATGCCTTCATGATAATAGATACCTATGATGGGTGCAGAATAAAAAGAATCCTTGTTGAAAATGAAAATGGCTATGCCCTTAATGTGTGTAGTGTGATACTGTTGGATATACTTGGCATGGATAATAAAAAATTCAACCTAATTCTTTATCTATTAAGGTATTTGAAAATGTAGGAAGACAACCACTTGGCGTGATCACTTTACCTATTATAGTTGGAAAGGCCATGTTGCAAACTCCCATCCTTGTTATGATTCATGATATTTCTTATAATCTTCCTTTAGTAAGACCATGGATTCATGAGATGCAAAAAATTCCTTCAAACCTTCATGATATCATAAAATATATCTACAACAATAAAGCATATACAATTAAAGCTAACCCAGAACCAAACAATTGTTTTAACATTGACAAAGATAAGGAAAATCCTTTGAAAACATTGACACCAACTAGACAAGTAGAACTTGTGTAGTAGAAAGACAAAGAAAAACATATTGAGGAAGTCAAGATGCTATTAGAAGATGATTGGGGTTCCCTAGTGAAACATCAAGAAATAAGATGGGGGCAATCTATTTTTTAGGAGATAGGGTTCCTATTCCACACTCAAGTTTCACTCAAGGAAACCCTAGAAATCCCAATCTAATGTATGCAAAGGAGAAAGAGATCTTGCAATAGGATTGTCCTAGGGTCTGATTATAAACTAAAGGGTTCACCACCAAGCTAAGGCTTTGAAAGATTAATAAAATTCTAAACCTAATGTTTAAACCTAATGCAATGCAAGATTTCACTAAATGACCTAAAAATGCATGTAAATTAGGATATAAAGGTGAGAGATTAGAGATGTGCACTTGGAAACTTGATGAGAATTGAATGAAGTCCTAAAATGCTGAAAATGCTAAATTAAGTTATGATTGGGACTCATACACCGGACTAAGCGATTTAGTCCCAAATTAGGGTTTCTGAGCAAGAACATAAATATGGTAGAGATATGTTTGAAACTCTTGAAATCTACAAATTTGCATATACTAGGACTCATACACTAGAAGTGGCATATCAATCTAATTATGGCTTTTTGGAAATTCAAAGTATGATTTTTTTCTTCAATGTCTACTATGTCCTTTCCACCTAATTTCTGGATACGAAACTCTAATTTTCTACATGTAGATATCTTTCAATGATCTCCAATACAAGGTGACAACTTTGACAACTTTCTCCAATGTTTCTCTTCAATATGTCTTCAACCTAAATCTAAAAATCACACACTAAAAAGAGGGAAAAATGTTATTTTGTTAGCAAAAAGGGGTTTTCCTTGGTCAAACCCTATTTTGGTAATCAAACCTTGAAAAGAAATGAAATAAGGTGAAGGAATGATGAATGAACAAAATGCAATGTTGCAACTCACCAAACCCTAGCAATAAAGTGTTTCAAACATGTATGAGATGGATCCAATGGATGTAGATATTGAATATTGCTTGAATGTGATAAACCTTGACTTGAATTCTTGCTTGAATCATAAAACCCTACATCACAATTGTTAGCTCAAAAATTAAAATGATGCATGATGACTTTGACACAATGCTTGATGCTTGAATAATGTTATAAAACACTTGATAATCAACTCTTGAGGACTCTTGAATGCTTCCTTGATCACAAATTTTCTATAATGCATGAACACTTGAAATATTGGGATTGAAATGAGTGAAAGAAACTTGTATTTATACTTATTTATGGAAAAAATCTTGAAATTACATCACTACAAGCTGAAATTAGATCTAAGAGGGTAAAATCCTGCCAAGAATCTTAATTAAATTAAATTTTGGGCCACACATGAATCATATGCCAGAAGTGGCATATGAGTCCCATTAGGCATTAACTATGGACACATTTTCAAAAATGCTTAAAATGATGCAAAATCTAGATCGGTGCCCCAAAACATAGGTGGGATCCATATGCCCAAGGTGGTGCATGAGTCAAAGAACACTAAATCTGGGCCACACAACGTTAAAAAACATGAATTATAATTGAATGTTGATTTGTGTTAGGATTATCCTTCAAAATATGCATTAATTAAGGCTTGTGAATGCAAAATAAGGCTAAATAAGGCATAAATAAGCCTAATTTATAATGAAAACCCTAGAAAAGTGTGAAAGTGTGGAAAAATACTTTACAACACCTTAAATAAGGTAAAAATAAGTCTACTTATCTCACAAGGGCCCAAGACCTAATGTGAATGTTTCAAACACATTAAAACACTAAATTAAGGAAACATTATGCTCAATTTAGTGAGGGCCCAAACAAGCAAGGAAAAGAAGAGGGATACTTTTTTCATTGCCACATTTAGCCACCACATTAGTGAGAGGGTGAACTTGCTTCAAACTCACACAAAATTAGAAAAACTCGCTTCAAGAGGGGTCCAAGTACACCAATTATGGTAAGATAGGATGACAACAATCAAGAGGGGTGATTAATCCCCCAAGATCAAGATCCTATTGCAAAAGACATATATACAAAAGAACACACATGAAAAATGATAGAAGGAGCAACAACAAGGAAAAACAAAAAAAAAGGGGGTGGATGAAGCTTTGACCGCTTGTCCATCATGATGTGGATGAAATCTAGGTTGTTTGTTTAAAAAAAAACATGCTCACTCTAAGGCAATAGAACTTCAAGCTATCCATTTGGAAATTCAAACTTTCCCCAGATAGGCTTCTCGCCCAACCATACCAATGCTATACCTCTTGATAACTTTGATTATGTGCAACATATCAATGAAATTTGAGCTTCATGAGGCAAGCACAACTTCATATGCTTGAAATTCATGAACAAAAAAGATGGCTCCACAGGCATGGAAGGTGTATTATGCAAGGTGGTCATATAACCAAAATTTTATAAATGCAAAATAGGGAATGTTCAAACGAGTCTTTCTTAGTTCATGTGAGGTCTTAACTTAGGGAACATTATTCCTATTGTCTCCAAGAGAGGACCAATAAAAGAATAAAATATTCACAACTTAGGGGATGCAATGTGTCGCATCAAGCCACTAAGAGGAATGTAATATGCTAAGAGTGGTCATTCTCTTGAAGGACATCACACCAGATGTCAACACAAAGCGAGAGATGCATCAAATGAAGCAAGAAGACTACACCATGAAACATGAAGTGAAAAAGAATAATGTCAATGTATGCCCCCACTTTAAAGCAATTCCTAAACACCATGCTATGAGAAGTTACTTTAAAGTAGTAAATGATAAATGTTAACAATAAAAAGGACATGAGAGCTTATTTGGAAAGCCCTATTCCAAGTCATGTGTTTCCAAATAAAGTCATTCATGAAAAGAAAAGAGGGTTTTCCCCCAAATAAAACTCGAAACACATGAGGGATCCATCGATTTGGGGTTATTATGTTCTTGCTACAATATTTTTAGAAAGATAAAAACTATCACCATTCCACTAATACTTATAGAATTGGAAGAATGACACAAAGAGAGTGTAAAAAAAGAAACATTTTGGGTCAACATGGAAGAGAAATTAATTTCTCAATGCCTTGCATCATTCCCAAAAGGAAAAAACAAGACAAAATAAATGATAAATAAAAATATTTTGGGTGAACATGGAAGAGACATGAATGTCTTGATGCCTTGCATCATCCGTAAAAGGAAAATACAAGACAAAAGAAAAATATTTTGGGTCAATATGGAAGATACATGAATGTCTTGATGCCTTACATCATCCCCAAAAGGAAAACAAAAGACAAAAGAAAATATAAAGAAAAATATTTTTGGTTAACATGGAAGAGACATGAATGTCTCAACACCTTACATCATCCCCACATGGAAAATATAAGATGAAAGAAAAGATAAATAAAAATATTTTGAAAGATTTACAATATAGAGAAGAATGTAGGTACAAATAGAGGAATGTAACAAAAAGAGAAGGATACATAAAACATAACGGTACGGGTGATCACATTACGCACATGAAATCACACAAAATAAAAGGAAATAATGCAAAAGACTAGTAAGGTGCATGAAATTCAACCTAAATAAGATCATCCACATCCTTATCATTTTCATTGTATACCAAAGGTGGAAAAATATCCAAAGGTACAATAACAAGTTCCAAACTAGGGTCATTACTAGGTTCAATACTCTTCTTATGATAATTATCATTTAAGCACATGGAAGATGAAATTTTTTTATTCAATTCATTATGCACCTCCACATCAATTTTAGTAATCTCCTCATCATCATCTAAATTAATCACAAAAAGAGGTCCAATGAAAATGTCTAAATAAGTGTTCAACTCTTGTTGCAGTTGCACTATAAGATTTTCTTTTGTGGCAAGAGAGACTCATCATGCATTGCTTCAGTCAAGTTTGGATCTTGATTTTCTCTATTGTCTTCTTTTTTTAACCTTTGAACCAGAGCACAAAATTTATGCCTATGCTCTCTAGCATTTTTATTTATATTAGTATTATTTTTAGGTTGTGTAGGAGTTGGTATATCAACCATAGGTTTATTTTATTTTCTATTTGGAGGAACAGAAGGAACCATGAGAGGTTTTTCAACCACTTTCTCTTTAACTTTGTAAATTAGTTTTATCTTAAGAGGCATGACGTGATTGTTTTCATTATCTCTTGGTCTTTTGTAGGAAATGGGAAAAGGATTTGTCTTAGATGTGTCTTGGTTATTTGGAATTTCTTTAGGTTCAATCATGGTTTCATAATGATGGTAGGCTTCGTCATGGGTTGAGGCATGTTTTGAAGGGATAGTTTTTCTATGCATTTCACCTTAAGCTTGTGATAGGATTTAAAAAATAAGTCTTCACGAGGTTTAATAGGTTCCATAGGCTCAAGCCAAAAAAAATCTAATGAAAAGTTTCCATAGGAAGACAAAGGGTTAAAGCCACTATGATGCATAGTAAATACTTCATTGTCAAAGGGGAAATTTAAGAATTTATGTACGATATACAAGACAAAATTCATAGAGAAAAGCTATGGGTAGCCTAGCATCGCATGGAATTGGTTTGATGCTGATATGATGGAGAATGAGGCATCTAATGTTTTTGGTCCTATTTGTAAAGGTAAGGTGGTCGATCCCATTGTAGGGAAAGAAAAACTATTGTGTCTTTATCTATGCTTTTGATTTATCATATGTTTCTTGATAGAGATCATGCACACTTGTAAGAATTCTTCAGTGATCACATTCTCTCCACATATGGGATCTATTAATATCCCATTAGCAGGCTTATCATAGATTCAACTAGCTATGTAGAGAGGAACATCAAGTGAATTTCTAATGATATCTTTAGATAAAAAATTAATGTTAAGAGGCTTTCTAGTTTGGACCTTATGAGGTTGAGTTTCAATCAATACAATAAAGCCTTTTTCAATAGTATACATAGGAACTTTTTCAATAGTATCTATAGGACTTTGTTGAATGGTATCCATGTTTTCATCATCCATGTCAACATTCATTACATCGTTCTTTGTAGTTTCACTAGCTTTGAAAAATGAAATATTATGTTTCAGCATGGGATTGGTAAATATATGCAATTTTTGGTTAGGAGAGGCAACATACTTATTTCCTTGATCATTAACATTGGCAACTGAAAGACGTCTAGAATCAATGAGGTCTTGCACAAGATGTTGAAGATGCATGTTTTGTATCGTGTCCATTTTTTTAGTGATAATGACAATAAGAATTCAATCTAAAGCTCAAGGGTAAAGGTTTATTAGTATCAATTGTTTTAATGGGAGGAAAGGTGATCATTTATTTTCTAAAAGTTGTGTATTATGGAGGGTATCGTGTAGGGGAGTGAATTTCCTTTTCATGTCCCCATAGCTAAATGGTATCGCCACATTTATAGTAGCTACTTGGTTGTTGACATGTTGAATTATTTTTTGAGGGGGATTTAGTTGAAGAAAAACTTAATTCTACTTCCTAAAAGGTTGGTAATTTTCTTGATTTGTGTATTTAGACTTCTTAGTTCAGGTAGATGTGGATTTTGAATTACAAATACTAATCGATTTTTTATAATCATAGAGTGCAGTGCATAAGTGCATGAAAGAGGGTAATTTCATCATGGTAATCTTATCTTGTATCTTAATTTGTAAATTTTCTATGAACATCTTTTAAAGGTGAGGATTGGGAACCTTTACATCGATTTAGGAATAAGGTGACTGATAGCATGAAATAAAGTTAGTAATCTTTTCCTCTTCTTTTTGCTTACATCTCATCAAATTGGCCAAGGTCATCTTAAGAGTCACATGCACTTGAAAATGGTTGATAAATGCCTCAACAAGCTCATTGAATGAATGAATTGAGTTTTTCAGTAATGAAGAAAATAATTCTAAGGTAGTATCCTTCAAGGATCTAGGGAAAGCCAAGAGTTTATTGTCAATGATAGTCACTGTATAAGGTGGATAAGTGGAAATTTGGTTTGAAGGATATCCTTTCCCTTAGTATTTCTTGAATCTAGGCACCTCTACACCTTGTGGCATTGGTGTTTGCAATATCTCCAAGGACAAGGGACTTCTTTTGACATAATATGTAGGTGGGACATTTTGATTTTGGTTGATGGTGGAAACATTTTTTTGAAGGGATGAAATGATTTGCAAAAGTTGGTTTATGGGAGAGCCATTGTTTGTATTGTGAGATGGAGGTGAATAAGGTGGAGGAGTGTAAGTGTTCGAGGGAAAAGTGAATGGAATGCTTATAGGTGGTAAGGTGGTAGGAGATATGACATGTGATACCACAAAGGTACTAGGGATGCTAGTGGAAATACCCAAGGAATGAATCACATTACTAGTAGGTTTCATCATTTTTGTGACTTGAGTGTTGGTATAGGTAGGAATAGAGGAAATTATTATGGGAGGAGGGATTTGAATTCTTCCTTGGCTTGTGACATTATTCAAGGGTAAGGGGAAACTATTGGTTGAGGTAAGGTTTTTACCAAATATTTGAACTATGTTATGCACAAGGTCAGCTTTGTCTTCACTTTCAAGCATGTGATGAATGTTATTTATAGTACAGATAGCATTGGTTGAAATTTTTTCATTACTCACTTGGTGTTATAAGTTTTTTAGGTCTTCATGAATTTGTATTATGTTTTCTTATGGAATACTGGAAACCATTGTTTCAACATGCATCACACTACTTGAAGGTAGAGAGTTATTAAGGGTATGGTCCATCTCTAGTGAACTAGTGTCAATACTAGGAGTGAAAGAGCTAGATAACCCAAGATCCATAATGATTGTGCTATCACAGGATGACATGAGTCTCAAAATTTGTCTCACTATAGTATTAGCAATAGAACACCAAGTAGAAAAGCTCATGCAAGGGATACTAAGTGCAAGATGAATGCAAGTGCAATTTAAGGGAAATGCAATGAAATAAATATAACAGAAACTCTATCAAATGAAATAGAAAGTTATCAATAATAAAATAGAGCTTAGAAATAACATTTTAAATTCTAGAAAATGTAGTTTAAAATTTGTACTAGGACTAAATCACTTAAAGGGGTGTATGAGTCCTAGTGAAGGGTTTTTTAAACAATTTTTAGAAAAAAATTAGTTGTTTTTATGCTTTTTAGTTTGAATGATCTATAGAATAAATGAAAATGTATATTTTAGATGATATTAATTGATGTAAGCTAAAAAAATTCAAGCTATATGTACTTTCACTAATGTAATCTTTAGAAACCCTAGAATGTCAATTAACTAATCCAAAATGTAATGAAATGTTAATGAAAATTAAATCTAGGATGATAATGCACTTGAAATTAGAATTAATATGTTCTAAATGTAGGTTCAACAAAATGAAACAATGGGAAATAGGATGGGGCCACTCTACCTTTGAGGAGATAGGGTTCAAATTTCATACTAAAGTTTCACTCAAGGAAACCCTAGAGATCCCAATCTAATGTAAGCAAAGGAGAAAGAGATATTGCTATAGGGTTTTCCTAGGGCTTGATTATAAACTAAAGAGGGGTTCACCACCAAGCTAGGGATTGGAAAGATTAATGAAATGATAAAAACTAATGTTTAAATTTAATGAAATGTAATATTTCACTAAATGACCTTAAAATGCATGTAAATCAGAATAGAAAGTTGAGAGATTAGATGTGTACACCTAAAAACCTTAAGGGGCCTAAATGAATTCCATAAATGTTGAAAAATATAAATTTAATGCTGAGTCAGACTCATACACCAACCTTAGTGATTTAGTCCCAAATTGGGGTTTTTGTGCAGGAACAAAAATTTGGCAAAGATATGTTTGAAACTCTTGAAATATAATTTTTTTCCTATACTGGGACCCATATGCTAGAAGTGGCATATCAATTCAATTAGGTTTTTCTTGAAATTCAAAGTTTGATTCTTCTCTTCAATGTTTTCTCTATCCTTTCCACTTGATTTTTGGATCTGAAACTCTGATTTGCAACCTATAGATGTCTTTCAATGATCTCCATTGCAAGGTGAAAATTTTGAACACTTGAAAAATTTCTCCAAAATTACTTCTCAATATGTCATCAACCTAAATCTACAAATCACACACTAAAGAGAGGGAAATTTGTTGTTTTGTTAGTAGAAAGGGGTTTTCCTTGGTCAAACCCCATTTTGGTAATCAAACCTTGAAATGAAATGAAATAAGATGAAGTAATTGTTGAATACCCAAGATATTGAGAAGGTGGGTGAATCAATATCTTCTTAAACTTATTGAACAAACACCATCCAATTAATCCAATGCATATAACAACAAGAATGAGCAAGAGCATTAGCAGAACATAAAAGCACACAACACATGAACACTAGAATTTTTATGTGGAGAACTCAAAATGGGAAAAACCATGGTGAGGATTAGATCACAATCTAATATAACCAATTTTAAGATATTACAAAGGGTGGCTCACTACTAGGACTCACTATCCAAAATGAGAGGTTCATTTCCTATGAAAATACAATTTAAAAATGGCTTATAGCCAAAATATGAATTGATAAAGTTAGACTTAACAAGTGTTGATTTAGTTCCTTTGATGCTCAGTAAATAGACTTTACACACTTCATAAATTTTGCTTACTTTTCTATCTTCGCACTTCACACCATCAATTTCAAAATTGTACAATATATATCTAATTCATTTGCAAGCATCAATTAGGTCAACATAATTAGGTGCAACCCTTATCCACCAAAAAGATTAACTGTCAACTTTAGGCTTGTACAAAACCTTTCCAAAAATAATTCAATTTTGTAGTATGCTACAACATGTTGGAATGGACCTAAGATAGGTCACACATACATATACAAAAAAAATTAATTCATCATAACATCAACTATTGATTAGGCTGGGCAGGGGTAGACCTAATAACAAAATAAAACAACTGAGTGATGCCAACTCACCATACAAGCACATGAGCACATGAAATTCTAAGCATACAAGCTTCTAACAACTAAGAACCATTTCCCAAAACCTCAATTTATGATATTCATAAGTAGAGGATTGTAGACCAAAATAGTAGAGGATAATAATTGTCATACCGGTTCAAGCTTGAACTTAAACTTGTAGTTGCAAGTCTTACAACATGGTGACATCAATGACAAAAAAACCTACATAATGAAATGTTCTTCATTCTTCCAACAATATCCCCTTTTTTCATTGATGGCAACATCTGCCAAAAGAATGCATGAACCTTCTATGTGCAACACACTCTTCCCTTTTCTCTCAATGACATTCTCTCCCCCTTTGACATCAAGGACAAAGGGCGGTCCAAAAATATGAAACCTAAAAAATAATTACCAAGAGGAAGATGAGCCTTGAAGTTTCTTGAGAATACCTTTCCATGTTGTCTTTGCATTCTCCCAACTCTTCTTAGTAGATACCAAGATTTTTTTCAAAGACGCTAAATCCATCAAGCTTTCTTTTGCATCATCCAGAGTGCATGGAGTTAGATTGATCTTTCCTAGATTTTTTTCATTTGCAAAAGAATTGGCCACCATAGTGTACTCCATTCTCACAAGGTCACTTAGCTAACTAAATCTTTTGATGATGTCTTCCTTTTGCTTCTGTAGAATAAATAATTTCTCTATATGAGGAGTGATAGCATTCCAGGTTGCCATGTCTTATCTTTAGTTGCACTATATGTACTAGAAACAACTTTCAACTGGGACTCAATGGAGTCCATGAGATCTTTGATACTCTATGTGGCATTTGACCACTTTATATAGTAAGAAAATAAAGTATTTTCTTCAAACTCACAATATTGCACAACTTCTAGGATTTTTTCATCATTGGTGTGTGCTAGAGCACACTTATCATGAAGTTTCAAAATAATTTTCTCTACTATTTTATCCTCAATCTCTTGCCTTGTCTTATGACCAAGTCTGGAGGCATACTCCTTGAAGGAGTCCAATAGAAGTTTCATATTTTCTACTAGAGTGAGAGATTTATCAATCGATATACTAGGGGTGGGCTCTTGCAAAGCTTTGAGGGAATCATCAATAAGCTCTATCCCCTTTTGATGTGTTTCCAAAAAAAATTTTCTTTTATATGCATGCAATGCATCCCCTAACACCAATTTATGAATTGGAGATACCTTGTCTAGATCCACACTACCTTGAACCATGGGGAGTTGTAGAAGTTCCAGAGGGATTACTGGCTGGAATATAATTTTCTTGGATAACAAGCCTTTTAATACATCATTACCGAAGGAGAATTTTCCAGAGGACCTTTGTGAATCCACAACCTTCCTTTGATCTCCTACATTCTTCTTGGAAAGTTCCCCATTTCTTTCTTCTTCCTCTACTCTTTCTTCTTCCTCTACTTTTTCTTCTTCTTCTATTACTTTTTCTTCTTCATATTTTTCATCTTTATCTGTTTCTTCTTTAGCTTGTACCAAAGGGACAACATTAATAATCTTTTCTTTAGCTTCTTCCTCATTTTTTTTCTCTATCTTCGAAGGATCATTTGTAGAACCTATTTCTAGAAGGATATTTGAATCACTTGTTCCTTGAGGAATGTCTTCCTTTACCTCTGTAGAACCCTATTCTCTTGATTTAGGTGTAGAACCAAATGGGAGTGCACCAAACATACCATATTTCTTAGCCATACTCTTGATGGTTTCTATGGTTTCTTTCTTTATTTTCTTTTTATCTTTTCCCATAAGTTTATTTACCATTTTCTTCATCTGGAACATCTTTGAGCATACATTCTTCAAGTTTTCTAGATCATTTTTGTTCAAAGAATATCTAATTTTCTCAAATTCCACATTTCTTATCTTTTCTTCCAACTCAACAACCTCTGATCTTCTTTTCATCAAGGCATACCACAATTTCTCAAGTACATTGTTAACATAGTCCCAACTAACTTCCTAATTAATAACATATTAAATAATAGCCAAAATCAATGTTTTCTTGTCCCCCTACCTACTTGAGTATAAATTTTTGTTTTAGGTTGTAGTATATCTTCAAAATGAAATAATCTATTAACCAATTCCTCTAATCTAAGAGGGGAACCAAGTCTTATTGGTGAGAATTTTTGTTCTTCCTACTCTGGAGATGCCTCTTTTGATATCTTTTCCTTCTTCAAGTTTGGTTTGGTGTGCACATGAACACCAAAAGCTTATTCTTCATCTTCTTCAGAGGATGACACATATAGATATCTCTTAGTCCCAACACTTGCATCCTTTGAAGCACCTTCACAAGAGGGCATGTTCCCTTTTTTCTTTCTTATCAATTTAACTCTAGGGTCTTCCACCTCTTCTTCTTTCTCTTTGGTGATATTGAGATTCTATTCCATTATTTCCTTTTCCTTCTTACCTCTCTTGAATGGTGCCATTGGAAGAGTCTATTTCCTTTTTCTTTATCTTGTAATGGATCCGGAAGGAGCTGGGCCATTTCCTTTACTAGGATCATTGGGCTCTACCTTCATTGATGTAGGAGCTATGATTGGTTTTGGAGTAGTCCTGTTGGATCTCCTTAGCCCTAATGATTCTCTAGCCATCTTCTCTCCCATGGCCCTACCCTATGCAATCTATTCATTAGTGAAGCCAACCTTTCTAAGAATTTTATCTACATTCTTTCTTCTCATAGGAATCTTATGCTTCAAGTGAATTTTCATATATTTTTCTTCATATGTACCCACTCTTGGTTCACTAGAATCTTTTGAGCTTTTCAAAAAAAATTGCACATAGGCTTCTACTTCATCCTCTGTAACTTCATAACCCAATGGTTGCATCTAGTCAATTTAGGGTTCAACTACTTCAATCATGCACTCATTAGAGGAGACATGAAATGTGATGTTATTCTTATACTTTTCAACAATTTTCCTTGAGATCCTTTCATTTCATTCATGTTTCTTTTGAATACAACAAATAATGTTGTTAGAGAATTGAATTGACTCTTTAGATCACCCAAGTTGTGCATATAATAAAAAAAGTTATGTGCAACAGGCCTTTATGTATCCTAAATTACCACATCATCTCTTCTAGGAATTCATCTAAGAAAGTAGAACAATAGAAAAACAATCAGGGAACCTAAATTAAATGGATATTTCTTCTCCCTTGTCATCTTCAGATTTACAAAAAATTGATATCAGGGAAGCTCACAAAAATCATATTTTGCACCATTTGCTTCCATGTCATATTCAATGTATATAGTTGTAGCAGACATAGAGTTTTCCCTATTTATGAAATAGCAGAATACTTCACAATAGGATTGGTAATAGGTTATTTTGCAAGGGCTTTTCTATCAAATGTTGCTTTGGTGAATTCCATCACCACTTCATTTTTCACAAATTTCAACACTAGTACCGATTTGGTATCATAGAGTCTAGTAACTTCTATTGATGGGTGTTTTGCACACTTTCTCAACACAAGTAGTACATAGGTTCACTATCTCTCTTGAAAGGAAATCTCCAACAAGAAGTTGCTGAAAATCACCCCAAGGTCTCTTGGATGTCAGGTAATGAATTGCATGGAATTCCTCAGTTGATGTTTGATGTGATTTTCTAGTAATCATAGGGAAGACTTACATAAGCTGGATGGAGATGAAGTGGATCTTGAAGATGAAGTTCCTAAGATAGGAAGTTGAGGTGCAATTTGTTGTAGGTTCAAACAACTATCTAAAACTCCAATGTTATCTTAAGGTTTGACTTTACAATGTGCAATGAACCTTAGCATAGGTCACTTCTAAAAAAAAAATGAAAAAGGGAAGATAAGAGAAGAGGTTCTTGGATCTGAAACTAACTATGAATAGTGATCATGGAGGGTGCTAATGTTCACAACTTCCTTCAAATAGAATTTCACTTAACCAGAAAACTCACAGTATCATGAAATTTGTGCTATCTTCTAAGGACTGCAAATGTTCTATCATTCATTCACCATAAACATGCATGAAGAAAGATAAAATTTTGGAGTAGCTTTTAATTTAAGTCTAGACTAACTTTACACAACCATCCACCATCAGTAAACATGAAAAATTATGGACAATAAAGGCATCAACATAGTAGAAATATTCATAACCATTAAACAACATTGCTAAATCTATCAAAGCAATCTAAAAAAAACTAAATGAAATAGCAAAGTAAATCTAAGTAAATCAGCTAACTATGGGAGATGAATCATGAAACATGCCAAGAAACTCAAGAATCCACCAAGTCAATGAACTTCTATTAAAATTTCAGGAGCATGTCATTACAACAACTCAACTCTCTCTTGAAAATGAGAGGAGAGCCACTATTTATATTGTCCAAAAAGTAGAATGAATGGCCAAGATTTATTTGCATTGTGTGGCCAAGATTCACTAAAAATTAGGCTTCCACCTACCCCCAAATATATTCCATTTAAAAAATACATCTTTGTCTTTTTCCCTATTTTGTCTTCTAGTGGCAGCACTGTAGCATTTTGTCTTCTACTTGATTTCCTTTGTTGTAGCTATTCTGTGAGGAGTTCATCATCAATAATAGGGTTCCCTTCCTATTTCTTTAAAGTATCATATTCCATGAACTCCAAGATCAATAGTTGGAGCTTATCAACTTCCATGATTTCAGATTGAAGCACTTGGTAATTCCATTGCTTAGATTTGTCAGTGAGTTTATTCCAATCTTCATCACACTTGGTTGTTTTTTCCCAAACTTTTTCTGATTGGGTGAAGGCTCAGGTAGAAAAACTCATGAATTTAGTGGTGAGCTTGCTTGACATCCCATCTCCCATCTTCTTGTGGAAATGAGGCTTTACCTTTTCTGGATCAATTTCAACAATGGGCACATCATATCCAGTCATTAACTATAAATATTCAATACAATTTTTCTTGATATCCTTGGCCCAATCGAGATCTGAATCCATCTTATCAATTACCTACTCCAATATCTCTTTTTAGTGGTTGAAGTCCAACTTCCACATATCCACCAGCCAATGATCATCCTCCTTAAATGTAAACTCCTTTTCCTAATATTTCTTTGGCAGTTTTAGGATGGCCTTAATTTTGGAGTAAGTGGACCCATACATCCTTGGGAAGTCAGTACAAGAACTTCCTCATGCCCTCAAGGTGTTTTTTCACTTCTAAAAACTTGTTTGTTGTCCTGATAGCATGACCAATGCCCATGTTTCCAGCATGTAGGACCTACCAAAACTAATCCTTTTTGGTTTTAGTCTAGTTCTTCCTTTCCTCAAGCTTGTCAATTTTATCTTTGGACAACAGTTGTGGTGGAGTTGTGGATGTTGTAGGTAGCTCTTCTGCTGATGAGCACTATTGAATGTAGGTTGTCAAATTAGCCACCTGCACCTTAAGTTATTCCTTGGAAACCTTCTCCTGCCATATCAATTGTAGCACTGTGGCAATGGACTCCTGAAGGTCGTCCAATTTCTGCTCCTTGGTGACTGTTCCCAAGTCGATGGTGGAGACGTTGTAGCTTATCCCTTCTTTTAGCACCATTGGTGCGGCCACCTGCACAGTCCTAGATCTGGAAGAGTCCATTGTCAACTTACACCTAATCTTGGGCTTCTTTTCCTTCTTAGTGTTGATGTGAGCTTAGGCCAAGATGGCCTCTAACCTATCTTTTGGATCCCTCAAAGTAGAAGCTTTATTATCTAATTGCCTCTCCAACCACTTAGGCATTTGGGACTTTTCCTGGGGTGATTCCTAGTTATTTTGCTTTTCATCCCTTCTAACTTCAATTTCTTTATCCTAGGAGCCTCTTGCTTCATTCTTGTGATTTCTCCTTCTTTTTCTTCATCAGACTCATGGATGAACACCATCTATTTGATGGGGGACATAGTGGGCAAGCATCCCTTGGGGTTGTCTTCCCCTTCAATATCCTTTTCTTCTTCTTCATGCCCATGTTCTTGGGGCTACTCTGTTCCTGGACTCTCACGAGTTTGAATCCCTTCTTTAGGCTTATCTTCTTCTTTACTCTCCTCTTCCTCACGTTGAGGCAGAACATCTCCGTATTCCTTCTTTTCTTGTCCTTCTTGACCATGCTTGTGGCTCTCTTCTTGTTTACCTATAAGAAGTTCAGTTCTTTCTTCCATTTTTTCATCTTCTTTCCCTCCTTCTTTAGAGGGTGGTCTTTCCACTTCTTCTCTAACATCTTTCAATTATTGAGCCAGTTCTTCTTCTAGATTTGCATCAAATTTTTTTGCATTGCATATGGCTTCAGGATCTTCTTCATCACTTTCAAAGGATTTGGTTTCCTCACCCTCACATACCGCCTTAACAATTTGTAGATTTTGGTGCTCTAGATGTTCATGGTAATCATCCACCTCCTCCTCCAATGCCTTTGTGGCTTCCTTCTCCTACCTATACCACTCCTCAGATATTGCCATCATGGATTTCATCTCTGGTGGTTCAATCGGAGACCTCAAGGTAGGAACATCAGCAAGAACCTATGCTAGGGAATCCAAAGTAGCTTGGATAGTTGGATTCATCAATACTTCAAAGATCTTAGATGGTACATTTCACATATGCCATGGAAATTCCTTTGGAAGTGAGAGTGCTAGCATTGGCATTGTGGATGTTGTCAGTGAAAGGGATGTGGTTAGAGACATGGAAGCAAAAGAAAGTGCAAAGGTGGTGATAGAAGAAGAATCAAAGATTACGACTGGTCCAGTAGGTGAAAAGGAGGCAAGGTGGACTGAGATGTCCACCAGAGGTGGGGAAGTAGCCACCATGGCTGGAGAAGTAGGTGGAGGAGCAGCGGTAGTGGAGGCAGCCGATGGAGACTTTTATTGATCAACCTCCATTTTATCTCCTTCACGGAGTGGGACTTCTTGAATAACATGAATCTTAGTGATGCTACCTAATTTCTTATGTTTCTTGGAAGGTTCACCTTCTGAGGCCTTTCTTGCGTACACCTTTGGATTAGACTGCTACTCATTAGTCTCTTTTCTTTTCATTGATTTAGTGAGTGGAGGGGATTTCAAGGTTTATCCTATCGAGGTAGTAGCTTCCCCATCATCTATTCCACTTGGATCACTTTTGAGCCCCTCATAGGTCAAAGTGACCCAATGTTGTTTCAATTGGGAAACCTGCCTATTAATCCACTCTTTTGTGTGAACCTCAACAAGCCTAGTTAGGATTTCAAGGTCATCGACCTCTTTCTCATCCCAATCAATTAGTGGTAGTGATAGATTAGCAAACACATTGTATTGGGGATCTATTATTGTCCTCTCATCTTCCTCCAACTGATCAGGTACTAGGAATAGGTTTACCCTTTTTACAAAGTATGTGGTCATTTGCATATAGTGCGTCATCCGCACCTCATTGTCGTCTTTATAATTAGCCTAGAAATCCTCAACATGATGTAGATGAGAATATTTTGGTCTAAGCGCCTTCCTGATATGGCCATAGGGATCCATCTGTGGCTAGGCCGTGTGAAGTTTGAAGTGGTACTCAACCAATTCCTTTGCTAAATTCTGGGCACATTGTGAGGTATGGAGCTCTTACATTCCTTGGCCAAAAGAGAGGGGATAAGAAATCCCTACCAAATGTTTGCTACTCAAGAGGATGTGCACATGCTGCAGCTATCAAGAGAGCTCCAATAGTATTATCTAGTTGTTAGGATACCGGGGCAGCTTGTTTGGTATTTTTGAGAAGCCTTTTGCATGAATGTAAGTAAACTTTGGATATTGGATGAACAAGAAGGCATACTTCTTAAGGAAATCCTGAGCACTGTGGGAGACTCTTCTCTCAAAGTCACCCCTAAGAAATCTGATAATGTGACATGTGAAAGTGTCATTGACCCTGCAATAATCTTTCTTGAAGTTCTAAAATTGTAGCTGAGGATATCTATCATAAACTTTTAATTCTCTGCTAGATTCTTCATCCGGAGCTCTGAACAGGCCACTATATTGCCTCTGTTTGGCTAGTGAATAGACTAGATAGGATTTTTTTATAAAATTTGTAGGTCTTTTTGATAGCCATGAACTGCTCATGAAAATAATCACTAATTATCTTACCCTAGTAGAAGGTGGTATCTTCTCCACGAAGAATCTATTCAATGAAGTAGACCATCCATTCTTGAAAATAAGCAGTAGTAGGAAGGCCCATTACTTTGCTTAGCAGGGTCACTAGATCATGGTATTCTTCATAAAAATCATAGCGAAAAAGCTCCTGGGGAACTTTTACAACACTCCCCCTCTTCTCCTTTAGCCAATACTGATTTATGATCTTTGTACACTTAAGGGGATCCTTGTCCCACATTTCCTTGCAATCTTTTATGGTTGGTAATTCCATTTCCCCAAAAATAGGGATATGAAAGTTCTTTGTTATTGGTTTGGTAGACATGTCAGCTAAAATATTTCCATCCCTTTCCACTATGGTTTGGGTTTCAGGCTGGTATGCCTCCCTGCAAGCCATTACTAGCTTAGGGGTAACAAGAGTGGGAGGAAACCACGCAGCCTTGGCTATTCCACTACCTCTGGTTAATCTTTCATTCTCTATTCTTGGGTTGATCCTACCCTTTGCTTGAACTCATCAATATCAATGTGCCCAACATTGGTGTCTGTAACCTCTTTCCACTCCATGGTGACCTTAGATTGTAGTGGTTCCCCTTGGAAATGATATTTCATCTGGTCTTTATCTTCTTTTTTTGTAGGGATCTTTTCCTATTTTATTTTCTTTGTCCTTCTCCGTGGTTGCCCCTAAGGGTCCTGCACCTGATTCCATATATTCTGAAGACAAAGGAGGGGTGAGAATAATTAAGCATGAAAATATAGAATGCTAGCCAAATCTTTGCAGATGGAGTTAGATTAGGTAATTTATCATTCAAGGAATCTAACATTTAATTTAGATTGTCGTTAGCAATTCACTAGAGAGAGTTTGGATGGCCCAGGCCCTAGAGGTCTGACTTCCCTAGCAAGATGGATGTTCTAAAGGGAAAATAGGGTAGGGTGGCTTGTGAGGTTTTACCTACCCTAGGATTCGACCAAATTGTGAAGTGCATTGAGGAGAGTGCCCTATTTTGGCATGTGGATAAAATTTTGTTTGGTGATTGGAGGGCATTCAAGTCATCATTTGGGAAATCAAAATCAAGATGGAGCTTTTTTGTTTGAGGTTAGCTATTTGTAATGGCTCTGGTGAGATGGAATTTTGGGGGCGAAGTTCCATGGGGTATGACCCGTGAGCTTAGATGGCGGTTGGCAACAAACATTGGTCTCCTAAGTATTCAAGTCAGAGGAGGTAGGAAACCACTTGATAATTGCCATTTGAAGCTGCAGACAAAGGGCATAAGTCTAATGGGAGCAACCCAGAGGAATGGACCCAGTCCAGGACTTAGGTTCCACATTTTCTTCATTTAACTTAGGGAGGCTTATAAGAAAATAGAGGGTTAGGCCCCAGAGGCTGGAAGGATGAGGGTGGCTCGCTCTTTCACAACATTTAAGACGGGATGGAGTCCTGATGGTGAAAGTATGATAAAGGGGGGCCCATAATGGGCTGGGCACTTTGAGTTTCATTGTTTCATTCATACAACTTTAGGATGGTCAAGGCCCGAAGGACGGGGAGGAGCCACCAAGAAGTTGTGAGGAATGACGATACTACCACAACAGTCCATGGATGGAGGTTTGTGAACTGGGACCCAAAGGGCTTTAGGTATGGTTGCTTCAACTTCAGTTCCAACATCGCGAGCAGGTGAGTGGGGTCCAAAGGTCAGATGGACAGGGCCAGAATGCTATGTGAAATAATAGATAATGGATGGCATCCCTCAGATGATCTCTCCTGGGAATAGACTTAGATAATGTGAAGGACTGTTTTATTTTAGTTCAAAAGATGGCATTCCAACAGTGAGAGAGAGAAGTCTCCCCACTACGGTGGGCCTGAGAGATAGGTTCACTGTTTGAGGTTTGGTTTTCCTACTTGATCAATGGTGTTATCAGCTAGCAGGTCTGGGGGTCATGAATTCCCTAGATGAAGAATGGCTCTGAGGGGTCAAAGCTCTGCTAGTGTTTTAAGGGTGATTTATGAGGGTTTCTAAGTTTTTAGAACATGGGTTTTATGCGCCTCGGTATCCTCTACCTAGTGTATACTTTTTTCATCCTTTTATTAATCATTTCTCCTCAAAATCAAAGAAAAACATAGTATGAGGCATGGGCAACAAACCAACCTGGAGAACCTGATGAAGGAAGGAGATGAATCAGCCAAAAAGTTCAATGGACTAGTGATGGGAGGCTTCAGGCTCAGAGGTGGCATGCAAAGATGGTCTTTGGATCACTTTTATTTTCTCTGGCTAGCTTGACATGTGAAAATGATAGGACAAATTTGATTATATATAGAAAATATGGCATTAAATTCTAGCCATTCATGCATGTACGATAGACCCTAATGTTGGTGAGCTTGGAATTTGAAAATAACCATAGAAGGGCCAAAACCCGATGGGTGAAAGGCTTCCAGCTAATGGTCACTTGAAACATTTAGTGAAAAACCACCACCAAAGAAGATCCCAAGGTCTGATGGCTGGATCTCTACTCGGGGATAGCTATTTGGGAAAGGAAAAGAAACTGCAGAACTCATAGAGGAGCAACCTGGCGTGGCGGGCCCAAAATGAATGACCGATAGTCACTAGTAGTATGAGGTAATGACAATCCAAGTGGTGGGTCCCGAACGAGGGAAGGAAAAGGTCCTTTAGTTGTTTGAGACAACAAATGCAATAAGGAAATCTGCTAGGGGAAACCCACAAGGGTGGACTAGAGGGCACCAGGGATGCCATTTTGAGAAGAAAAGGAAAACTACTAGAAAGGCCTCCGTGAGGACCTAGGGGTTGGAAAATTTAAGGGAGTGAAGCATGGTCAACTTGAGATGACACTTTTAGGGTTCACTGACCATTTGGGACACCAAGCAAGGGGGCACACAAAATGAGGTGACAAAAAAATGACCCAGCAAGGTGAAGGAAAGAGAGGGTCCCTATTCTAAATGGGACGTGTGTGCTTAGGGAACAACAAATGGTGACTTTGCTAGAGAACTTTCTCGAGTGTTCAAAGGATAAATATTCATTCATGACCCAAAATCTCTAGTTTTGTAGACCAGGGGCCTACTCCCAAAAGTGAACTAGGAGAACGGGGTCCTTAGTTGAGTCAACCTGTGAAACATCTTAGAAGTATGTGTATCTAGTGAGTTCATTCCTTCCCTCAGAAACTATGAAAAATAGTTGTTAAACAGACTGAGCAAGCTACATAAATTGTCCAACACCAAAAGTAGCCTGGATAGTGCCCCACTACCAGTTATGCATCCAGAGCCCTGATGGAGTTGTCACTATGGTCCCACAAATATTGCTCTACTACCAGCCAGGAATCCATAGCCTTGATAGAGTTATCTGCACACCCATATAGTTGCTCGATTTCAAAATTTTCTTTCGTTTCTTTCGTTTCGATATTTGATTTCACAATTTCATATTTTTCTCAACCATGTAGGCACTAAAGCCTATGATGGGTTTGAGAACCATAGTGGTCACTGGAGCAAACTTAGGGTTTTTCACTTGCGAAGTCATCATAATAGCTACTATATAGCCCTTTGGAAATAATTAATATGTGTTTTAGTGTGGGATCTAAGATGAACGTAAAAATATTCAACCAAGGGTCAAGTTCTAAAGCTAAGTTCAAATGAGGGACTTATTCCTATGTGGCTATCAGGGATAAACAGTTGAGGATGAATACTTAGCCAAAGAAAACTAAGGAAAGATAGAAAAGTGAACCATTTGTTGAGTGAGCATGACCACTATAGGAGAAATAGAGAACACTCTCATCAAAACAAAATAGTCGAGAGATGAGCAAAAAAAAGTGGCACAAGAAAATGAAATGAAAGAAAAATAAAGCAACCTACTCTAACCTATTTACAAGTATTTACATGAATAGCTATTCATGAGCTCAAACTTGGAAGTAATGCTTCAAATTTTTCGCACTAACAGGCAACGAGATGTCCTCACTAGTTCAGTTCTTTAAGCAAAAAGAATTGTCTCCCAGGATTTCAGCTATTTGAAAGGGACCAGGCCAAAGATTGTCAAATTTTTTATGTCCCCCTTTCTTTTCATGGGCCTCATCCCAACATAGGACTATATCTACAATTCTAAAGGCCTTGATTTTGGATCGATGATCAAACCAACATTTGACTACACCCTAGTGTTTGGAAAAAAATTCTATTAGGCAATCTCGCATTTCTTCTAAGTGCAACAACTTAGCTAGGCGAGCTTCTCTATGATCTCCTCCTTAGTAAAAGTCATTGATACACTAGAGGGTGGGGAATTTTAGGTGAATTGGAAAGATTAGCTCAAGGCCATAGAATAGATGGAATGGGGAATCACCAAGGGTAGCCTTGTGATGTGTGTGATCTTCCCAAAGGGAGAAAAAAAGCTAAGTATGCCAATCTTTGGGATTCCTATCGAGTAGTTTCTTTAGCACAGTGATTAGATTCTTGTTTGTGGATTCTACTAGGCCATTACCCTGGGGTAATAGTTGGATGAGAATTTGAGGGAAATTACATAAGCAAAATCCTTGCTGGAAAACTTGAGTGAAGAAAATTTAGGGTCATTGTCACATACTAATGCATAAGGACAACCAAAGCGATTTAAAATAACACTCTCAAGAAAATTCATAACTACCTCTGTTGTGCATTTCCTACATGCAATTTCTTTTGTCCATCTAGTGCAATAATTACAAGCATTTAGAATGTACTTGTGTCTTGTAGATGATGGAGGGCTTACCAAACCAATGAAGTTGAGACTCCACTGTACAAACTGTCTCAACTCCAGAACAAGCTGTAGTGGGATGGCAACATCTTTTCCTTGGTGGTGGCTATCTGGCATGTGTGACATGAGCGAACATGACCATAAGCGTCCTTGAATACTATTGCCAATAGTATCTTGCTCTCAATATCTTATGTGCAGTAGAAGGACTGGATCCATGACCAGTGTTGAACTTATCGTGAAACTCCTTCAGGACTTGATCTACTTCTTCTTTTCCTAGGCATCTTAGATAGATACCTTCATGATTCTTCTTATATAAAATGGATCCTCATAGCATGCAGCTATTGCTCTTCAGCTTGAGGGAAAAAATTTTAACTCCTTTCAAGTGGGATGGGAACTTTTGGTTCAAAAAATAGTAGACTATGTCATTGTACCACTCCCTTGGGGAAACATCTTCAAGCTAGTATTGTTGTATTGTGAGTTCAAGCCCTGCAGTAAAGTTGTTGCCTTAGCAATCATTTGGGTAACTTCTTGTCCTCTAACTAGCTTAATGGGCTAGATCTCAATCATATTTGTGCAACAACATGATCCACTTCACTCTTCATTCGCCTAGCTCATTTTTCATAAGCAATGTTTTCACTGCTAGGTCAAGAACTATGGAAAACTCTTTATTGTGTAAAATGTAATGTCTAAACTTCATCACTCCTCTAACAAGGGTAGACGCTTGTTTTTACACATTGTGGTATCTCAATTTAACAGCTTTCAAAGGGGCACTCATGAAGGTTATTTGGTGCTCATTCCCCTCATTATCTTTCTAGGTCAAAATGTTGGTACATGAATGATCTAAAGCGAACGAATAAATGTAGAATGGCTTCAGATAGTCTAGACTGACCAGCACTGGTGCCTTAGTAATTGTTTGTTTAATTTCTTCAAAGTCCTACTTTTCTTTGGGAGTCCACTCAATCTTAGCATCTTACTTCCGCATGGCGTTGAGTGGCTTGACAATTTCAGCAAAGCCCGTAATAAAATTTCACACAAAGTTGATCTTTCCAATGAAAGACTTGAGCTCTTTCTTGCTACCTGGAAGCTATATTTTTTGTAGAGATTAGATGTACTCTTGTTCAATGGAGATTCCTTCCTCTAGGATAACATGCCCAAGTAGTTTCCCTTCAGTGAATTTGAAGATACATTACTTCAAGCTAAGGGAAACCCCAAACTCTCGGCACCTCTGGAAGACTTTGCATAGATCAGAGACATGGTCACTCCATTTCTTTGAAAACATAGTCAAATCATCCATATAGATGATTATTCACTTCCCAATCAGATCTTTGAAAGCTATATCCATGGTGCATTGAAAGGTGGTGCTAGCATTGATGAGCCCAAATGGCATGCATCTATAAGCAAAGGTCCCCCACTTAGTGGTGAATGTTGTTTTATGGTGGTCTTCATACTACACCTTTACCTGGTTATACCTAGAATACCCCTCAAGAAAGGACATCATTTGTGAATTGTTAATGATCTGCAGTACTTCATCCAATGATGGCACTGGATAATTATCCTTTTCTAAGGCCCTATTCAAATTGCAGAAGTCCATGCACAATATAATTTCTTTATTCTTTTTTTTATTGGGACCAAGTTGGCCACCCATGTAAAATGCTTGATTGGAAAGATAATCCTTGCTCAAAGCAGTTTCTACACTTCTTTGTAAATGATTGGCTCCAATAAAGTGTTGATAGGGCGTTGTCACTGCTGGAAGGGATTCATATTGGGCTTAAGAGGGATGGTGTGTTTTATGATGGAGGTGTCATAATTTTTTAGATCTTCACAACACCATGCCACCACATTGTGATATTTGTGAAAAGCATCAATAATCCCTTTCTGTTCTTCTGTAGTACACACCTTTCTAACTAAAACATTTTTTATTTCCCCGGCTATCCTGAGGTTGTGAACATTGCATTGATTGCTAATGGACTCCTTTTTTGCTTGTTAGTCTTGGTCTCTAATCTGATCTAAATCAAATACATGCTCCAAGTGAACCATACCCCTAGGAATTGCATTGCTCTTGAGGTTGATAACTCTTTCTATGTCTAATTCAACTTCTTCTGGATCAGCTTCATCAATTATTTGTGTAGCAAACACATCAAAACTCGTAATGAATTCAAGGATGTGCTTATCATCATTGAAGACTTGAAAGTGAGTGACATTGTCTGGAATAGATGGGGCAGATGTCAACTCAATTGTGAAGTGTTTGAGACCCGAAAGGGAAAGAAGCTACAATGTTCTGGTTGCTTGATCCAAAGCATCAACTATGTGATGTTGGGAGCGAGGGTTCAACTGAATATTAAAAGCATCTAAACCCTCTAGAAGATCCCACATTCTATGTCTATATTTTTCTAGTCTTCTATCATGGTAGGAGTATAATTTTCTAACTTGTTCAAGATTAGCTACTCGGAATCACTGAAAACTTGCAGCATTTTGACATTTTTCTTTAAGGCCATAAGAAGACCATGGACTAGAGCTTCATACTCGGCTACATTGTTGGTGTAGTAAAATTGCAACCTATGTGCAGCAAGAAAGGTCTTACCTGTTGGGCTAATGAGCTTGAATCTGGTTCCAACTCCTTGTTTGGACTTAGATCCATCGAAGCAAAGCATCCAAAACTTGGAAATCCCCTTAACACCCGGTGAAACTAGGTTTTCATTTCCTTTTGGTTTGGTGGTTTCCTCCATGACCTTTGGGAGATGTTTTGATCCAATGTGATTGGTAGTAGGAATTTTTTTTGGCATCCCCATTGGCCTTTCTTTATAAGGAGTGGATAATCCCTTGACATGCTTTACTATTGTCTGGCACAGACAACACTCAAACTCAGAGTGGGAAGAATTGTGAATCCTACACCAATTTGACAGCAAGAGCTCTTGGAAATTCATTCGGGTAGCAAGGCTAAGCTAGTCTCGGATGCATTTCTCCATGAAATCTTGGAAACCATCCAGTAGTCCCAATTCATTGTCTTCATTAGGTTCAACATCTAATTCTACCAACATTTTGGTAATTTGAGGGGTTTGGGCCAGGTTGGCTGGAGGATTGCATTGCACCAAGAGTATTTCTGCAGTCAACTCTTCTTCTTGAGGCTCTAACTCTTCCTGACAAGTGAAGGAACAATAATTTCCTAGTTCTAACTCAACAAACAACACCTTGTTGGTGTTGTTGTACTTTGCAATCACGTACTTCATACAGGGTTCGTGATCTATAAATATCTTATTGGACAGTCCTCTCCATGGTAGCCACATGTGAGAATGATCCATTATAACATATCCATTCAATGTTCTAGTAAAGTCTCACCCAAGGATAAGCCAATAGGTGTCAAGGATGTCTGCCACCTGAATGTCAATGACCTACTGTACCCTTGGATCTACCACAATCTACATTGGGATCCGAATAATTTCTCCCACTATGTTTATCTTTGTGTTATCCAGCTGGGTCACTTTTCTCTTTGAAGGCATGGGAGTAATCCCAAGAGCTTTAGCATCAATTATCCATTTTTGTTCTTCTGTAGTACACACTTTTCTAATATTTTTTTTTAATTTCCTCGGCTATCTTGAGGTTGTGAACATTGCATTGATTGCTAATGGAATGCTTTTTTGCTTGTTGGTCTTGGTCTCTAATATGATATAATCAAATACATACTCTAGCTAAACCATACCCCTAGGAATTGTGTTGGTCTTGAGGTTGATAACTCCTTCTATGTCAAATTCAATGTCTTTTGGATCAGCTTCATCAATTATTTGTGTAGTAAACACATCAAAACTCACAATGAATTAAAGGATGTGTTTATGATCATTGAAGACTTGAAAGTGAGTAACATTTTTTGGAATAGATGGGGTGGATGTCAACTCAATTGTGAAGTGTTTGAGACTTGAAAGGGAAAGCAACTACAATGTGTTGGCTGCTTGAGCCAAAGCATCAATTGTGTGATATTGGGAGAGAGGGTTCAGCTAAGTATTAAAAGCGTCTAAACCCTCTAGAAGATCCCAAACTCTATGTCTATATTTTGCTAGTATTCTATCATGGTAGGAATATAATTTTCTAACTTGTTTGATTACCAACTCAGAATCACCAAAAACTTATAGAATTTTTACATTTTTCTTTAAGGCCATAAGAAGACCATGGACTAGAGCTTCATACTCAACTACATTGTTGGTGCAATAAAACTACAACGCATGGGAAGCAAGAAAGGTCTTAGCCATTGGGCTCATGAGCTTGAATCTGGTGCTAGCTCCTTGTTTGGACTTAGATCCATCGAAGTGAAGCATCCAAAACTTGGAAATCTCCTTAACACCTGATAAAACTAGGCTTTCATTTCCTTTTGGCTTGGTGGTTTCCTCTGTGACCTTTGGGAGATGTGTTGATCTAGTGTGATTGGTAGTAGGTGATTCTGTTGGCATCCCCTTTGGAATTTCTTTTTGAGGAGTGGATAATCCCCTGACATGCTCTACTATTGTCTAGCACAGATAACACTCAAACTCAAAGTGGGAAACATTGTGAATCCTACACCAATTTGACAACAAGAGCTCTTGGAAATTCATTTAGGCACCAAGGCTAAGCTAGTCTCAAATGCATTTCTCCATGAAAACTTGGAAACCATCCAGTAGTCCCAAATCATTGTCTTCATTAGGTTCATCATTTGATTCTACCAACATTTTGGTACTTTGAGGGGTTTGGACCAGGTTGGTTGGAGGATTGCATTGCACCAAGAGTATTTCCATAGTAAACTCTTCTTCTTGAGGCTCTAACTCTTCCTGACAAGTGAAGGGACAAGAATTTCTTAGTTCTAACTCAACAAACAACACCTCATTGGTGTTGTTGTACTTTTTGATCATGTACTTCATACGAGGATTGTGATCTATATGAATCTGATTGGACAGTCCTCTCCATGGTAGCCACTTATGAGAATGATCTGTTGCAACATACCCATTCAATTTTCTAGTAAAGTCTCACCCAAGGATAAGCCCATAGGTGTCAGGGATGTCTGCCACCTCAATGTCCATGACCTGCTATACCCTTGGATCTACAACAATCTACATTGGGATCCAATTCATTTCTCCCGCTATGTTTATCTCTGTGTTGTCCAGCTGGGTCGCCTTTCTCTTTGAAGGAATGGGAGTAATCCCAAGAGATTTACACACTGCCAGGGGTATAACATTAGCTGACTCTCCTGAATCAACTAGGAAGTTGTGTAGATTCTTTTTGAATATCTGAATGGTAGTTAGGAAAGGTGGTGTTTCCAACTTTCCTTGAAAGAGGCCCGTAGGTATGTCTACCTGGGATACTTGAGCTTTGTTCTTATCACCAGCCTTGTCCTTAGTCTACCCAGACGGTTGATCCTTGAATTTTTTCCTGCTATTTTGATTAGATTCTTTTGCGAGCTACTTGTCCATAGACTGATTTAAGGGAATATCTTTCCTTTTCCCTATGATTTCTTGGATCATGGGTTCTTGACTGGGTTCTTCAAAGGTGACCCTCTTTGCTGGTATGTCTTGTGCTTCTTTAGAGGAAGGAGTTTCATTGATTATCCTAAAGAAGGTGTTCCTGATGATAGGGACCTTGAGCAACTCAAAGGCAGACATGCTGATTTTAACTTTCTTGAACTCCTCAACAACATATTCACCCATTTGTTTGATTTCATATTCAAAGGCTTTACATATGGTAGAGCTAGTAGGTTGGGCTTGCATTTGGCTTGGCTGATTTTGGGGTTGACCTTGAGGCTAATTTTGTGATTGGTTGTGTGACTGATTCAACGACCTATCCTTGTTGAAATATTGAGTGGGTACATGAGGAAGATTGGGATTGTTGCTAGCATTTGGGTCCGATTGGGTGGTGAAGTAGTTGGGTGGACTAGATGTAGTAAATGGTCCCCCTACTTGTCTATTCCTCAAGTAGTATGGAGTGGCTCTTTGACGAAACATGTGCACTTCATCCTCACAGGGTTCTTCATCATCTATAGGACCATTATCTATAGAAGCAAAAATGTTAGACAAGGTTACTTTTTACTTACCTCTTGCACTTCCTTGTTCTTCAGAGAGATAGTTGTGTCCTTAGGCTCATTGCTTTCGCTTCTTGGAAATGGGGCTTGGTTGACCATGAGAATGGAGGAGTCATAGGGCTCAGATGAGACTATGTCTCTGTAATTTGCAGTGTCCACAACATTTTGCACCTCCACTTGGAAGATTTCAATGGTTGTTTGGAATTTGGGGCAGTCCAACTCAGAATACCTACTTGTTTTATGAATTTGACACCATCCAGAGAGAGCAGCCTCAGTGAGGTATACTCCACTAGTTGTCTTCTCTAAACTAGTAGGCTGGTCAAGAGGAGTAGCAACACCTCCATTGTTGGGCCTCATGTTCCACATTCAATTCTTCCTTTGAGAAGGTCTCCTCTAGAAGCTTTTATTTGAATTTTTTCCCCTATCATAATTCTTCCTAGAAGAGGTACTTACCTATCAATCCTCTCTGTTATCTCTGTTGTCAATATTATCTTTGTTGAGATTATCTTGAATGTTGTCTTGAGAGGCTTGTAGCTAGTTATTTTGATTTCTCAAGTGCATCATTTCCATCAGCTCATCCAATCGATCTTTCTCTATATTACTTAGCTATGGCACTTGATTTTGAAGGAAAACAGGTGGGGTAGCTAGCTGTTTATGTTGAGCAGGAGGAAACTCAAGCCCTTGCAGGTAGAGGGGCACTTGAGGCTATTGTTGATATGTCTATTGTTGCTAGGGGACCTAAGAATAAGTTTTTTGTTGCTAGGGTTGTAGGTACATAGGCATAGGAGGTGTCTGGTTCAGAGGCTGCCTTGGATGAGGAACTATGGGCAGCTATGGCACCTGGTTCATAAGAGGTGTTTGTTGCTACAATGCTTGATTAAGCCCTTGAACCTGCATTAGATGGGAAACCTGACCCAAGGAAGGCAATGGACTGGAGATATTTAGACCCAGACTGGTGTTGGTCGTGACCACTTTAGCATAGGCATCGACCAATCTTGTAAGGGGTGGTTGTATCCTCTTCACAAAGCCAATGGTAAGGTTATCCAATGCGGCATAGTAGACTGACAAAGAGGTCCCATCATTGAGTGTGTATGCAGCTTGTAACCTTGAATATTCCCAATGGAATTGATCATTGAATGAGTTGATTGGCTCATTTCTCTCCCTCTGAATTGTTGTGAATTGATGATACAACTTTGAAGGGCTAATCAAGATCTTGTATTTCTATAGGAAAGCATTCATTAGAAAATACCAAGATGTGATAGAACTAGCCTTCAAGTTGACATACCAGGAGAAAGCATCCTCTGCCAATGAGTAAGGGAAGAGCCTACATGCCACATCTTCTTGATCAATCTGCATATCCTTCAACATTTTTTAAAATATCTTGATGTGTTCCTCAACCGTCCTTTGTGGATTTCATGGATTAAACTTTGAACAAA
This sequence comes from Sequoia sempervirens, assembly GCA_007258455.2. Lineage (NCBI taxonomy): Eukaryota > Viridiplantae > Streptophyta > Pinopsida > Cupressales > Cupressaceae > Sequoia > Sequoia sempervirens. The sequence goes on from VDFB02193867.1 coordinate 681,942,497, forward strand.
ATCTCTCTAGATTCTTGGGCATATCATGATAAACATTGAAGAGAAATAGGGATGGGTTGTTCCCTAACCAAGCCATGAAGGGACTACAGGTTGGACTTGGAAGGTAGGGAGAGAGGAAACTCCCTAACTGTGGGATGGATGAGGCCCAAAGGCAGCTTAGAGTGGTTGAGTGGCAGATGGAAGACTGGTGGAGGAAGGTGAAGGTGGAAGCAAAACAAAAAAGATGGACGAAGAGGAAGGGGCAACATCCCCTCCTTTGGTACACTTAGCCCTTGTGGGGGGATGCAACTCTTGAAATTCCCCTTTGTTTGGTGTTGACCTTAAAACTCTTTGAATTCTTTCTAGGGAGAACAATCCAATTCGATCCAGCTTAACTCTACCCTCCTTTTAGCGCCAGTTCTGTTGATGGGTATTTTGCACACTTTCTCAACACAAGTAGTATGTAGGTGCACTACCTCTCTTGAAAGGAAATGTCCAACAACAAGTTGCTGAAAATCACCCCAAGGTCTGTCGGGTGTAAGGTCATGATTTGCATGGAATTCCTCAGTTGATGTTTGATGTGATTTTTTGGTAATCATAGGGTAGACTTACATAAGATGGATGGAGATGAAGTGGATCTTGAAGATGAAGTTCCTAAGATAGGAAGTTGAGGTGCAATTTTTTTTAGGTTTGAACAACTATCTGAAACTCCAATTTTATATTAAGGTTTGGTTTTACAATGTGAAATGAACCTTAGCATAGATAACTTCTTAAATAAAAGGAAAAAAGGTAGGGAAGAGAAAAGGTTCTTGGATCTGAAACTAACTATGAATAGTGATAATGGAGGGTGCTACTATGGACAACTTCCTTCAAACAAATTTCACTTAACCAAAAAAGTCACCATATCATGAAATTTGTGCTATCTTCTAAGGACTGCAAATGTTTTATCATTCATTCACCATAAACATGCATGAAAAAGATAAATTTTTGGAGTAGCTTTTAATTTAAGTCTAGACTAACTTTACACAGCCATCCACCATCAGTAAACAACAAAAAGTATGGACAAGAAAGGCATCAACACAACAAAAATCTTTATAACCATTAAACAAAACTACTAAATCTATCAAAGCAATCTAAAAAAATCTAAATAAAATAGCAAAGTAAATATAACTAAATCAGCTAACTATGGGAGATGAATCATGAAACATGCCAAGAAACTCAAGAATCCACCAAGTCAATGAACTTCTATTAAAATTTCAGCAACATGTCATTACAACAACTCAAATCTCTCTTGAAAATGAGAGGAGACCCCCTATTTATAGTGTCCAACAAGTGGAATGAATGGCCAATATTTATTTATATTTTGTGGCCAAGATTCACTACAAATTAGGGTTCCACCCACCCCTAAATATATTACATTTAAAAAATGCATCTTTGTCTTCTAGTGGTGGCACTGCAACATTTTGTTTTCTACTTGATTTCCTTTGCTACAACTATTATGTTAGGAGTTCATCATCAATAATAGGGTTACCTTCCGGCTTCTTGAAATTAGCATATTCCATGAACTTCAAGGTCAATAGGTGGAGGTTATCAACTTCCATGATTTTAGATTGAAGCACTTGGTAATTCCATTGCTTAGATTTTTCGGTGAGTTTATTCTAATCTTCATCACACTTGGCTGTATTGTCCCATACTTGTTCTAATTGGGAAAAGGATCAGGAAACAAAACTCATGAAGTTAGTGGTGAGATCGCCTGACATCCCATCTTCCATCTTCTTATGGAAATGATGATTTTCCTTTTTTGGATCAATTTCAAAGTGGGCACATCGTAGCCAATTATTAATTTTAAATATTCAATACAATTTTTCCTGATGTCCTTGGCCCAATTGAGATCTAAATCAACCTTATAATGTACCCACTCCAATATCTCTTTTCGGTGGTTGAAGTCCAACTTCCACATATCTACCAGCTAATGATCATCCTCCTTGAATGCAAACTCCTTTTCCCAAGTTTTCTTTGGTAGTTTGAGGGTGGCCTCAATTTTGGGGTAAGTGGACCCATACATTTTTGGGAAGTTAGTATAGAACTTCCTCGTGACCTCAAGGTGTTTTTTCACTTCTAAAAACTTGTTTGTTGTCCTGACAACATGACCAATGCCCATGTTTCCAACATATAGGACCTATCGGAACCAATCCTTCATGGTTTTAATCTAGTTCTTCCTTTCCTCAAGCTTGTCAATTTCCTCTTTATATAGTAGTTGTGGCAGTGCCATGGATCTCATATGAAGCTCTTTTGCTAATGACCACTATTGAATGTAGGTTGTCAAATCAGCCACCTATGCCTTAAGTTTTTCCTTGGAAACCTTATCCTGACGTATCAAGTGCACAACCACTGCAATGGCCTCCTGAAGGTGGTCAATTTTTTGCTCCCTAGTGGTTGTTCCCAAGTTGATGGTGGAGATGTTGTAGCTTATCCCTTCTTTTCCCACCACCGACATGGCCACCTACATGGTCCTAGATCCAGAAGCGTCCATTGTCAACTTAGGCCTAATCTTGGGCTTCTTTTCCTTCTTAGTGCTAATGTGAGCTCGAGCCAAGATGGCCTCTAACCTTGCTTTCAGATCCCTCAGAGTAGGATATTTCTTCTCTAATTGCCTCTCTAGCCACTCAAGCATCTGGGACTTTTCCTTCAGTGATTCCTGGTCATCATCCTTTTCATCGCTTTTGACTTCAATTTCTTTATCCCCAGGAGCCTCTTGCTCCATTCTTGTGATTTATCCTTCTTTTTCTTCATCGAAGTCTTGGATGAACACAATGCATTTGATGGGGGACTTAGTGGGAAAGCATCCCTTGTGGTTGTCTTCTCCTTTAGTATCCTTTTCTTCTTCTCCATGCCCATGTTCTTCGGGTTGCTCTATTTCCGGACTCTCGTGGGTTTGAACCCCTTCTTCAGGCTTATCTTCCTTTGTACTCTCCTCTTCCTCACAATGAGGTGGCACATCTTCATATTCCTTCTTGTCCTTATAAAAGAGGTACCTCTTCACCATGCTTGGGGCTCTCTTCTTGTTTGCCTATTGGAAGTTTAGTGCTTTCTTCCATTTTGTCATTTCTTACCCTTCTTCGAAGGGTGGTCTTTCCACTTCTTCCCCGACATCTTTCAATTGTCGGGCTACCTCTTTTTCAAGGTCTACATCAAATGTTTGTAAAATGTATTTGGCTCCAAGATCTTCTTCATCACTTTTGGAGGATTCGGTTTCCTCACCCTCACATACCACCTTATCAATTTGTAGATGTTAGTGCTCTGGATGTTCATTGTAATCATCCACCTCCTCCTCCAATGCCTTTGTGGCTTCCTTCTCCTCCCTATCCCACTCCTAAGATATTGCCATTATCTCTTTCATCTCTGGTGGTTCAATCAGAGGTCTCAAGGTAGGAATGTTAGTACGAACCTATGCCAAGGTAGCCTGGATAGTCAGATCCATCAATGCTTTAGAGATCTTATATGGGACATTTCGCATATGCCATAAAAATTCCTCTAGAAGTGAGAGTGTTGGCATTAGAATTGTGGCTATTGTTAGTGAAAGGGACATGGTCAGAGACATGGAAGTAGAAGAAAGTGGAGACATGGTGACAAAAGAAGAATCAATCATTACGATTGGTCCAGTAGGAAAAGAAGAGGCAAGGTGGATAGAGATGTCCACCGTAGGTAGGGAAGTAGCCACCATGGCCTGAGAAGTAGATGGAGGAGCAACGGTAGTGGAGGAAGCCGGTGGAGACTTTGGTTGATCAGCCTCCATTTCCTCTCCTTCATGGAGTGGGTCTTCTTGAATAATAGGCATCTAAGTGACATGCCCGATTTTTTATGTTTCTTGGAAGGTTCACCTTCTGAGGCCTTTCTTGCATACAACCTTTTAATTAGACTATTGCTCATCAGTCTCTTTTCTTTTCCTTGATCAAGTGAGTGGAGGGGATTTTGAGTTTTCTCCTGTCGAGGTAGTAGCTGCCCCACCATCTATTCCACTTGGATAACTTTTGAGCCCCTCATAGGTCAAAGTGACCCCTTGCTATTTCAATTGGGCAACCTACCTGTTAATCCACTCTTTTGTGTTAGCCTCAATGGACTTGGTTAGAATGTCGAGGTTATCAACCTCTTACTTGACCCAATAAATTATTGGTAGTGGTAAATTAGCAACCACATTGTATTGGGGACCTATTACTGTGCTCTCATCTTCCTCCACCTGATCAAGTACTAGGAATAGGTTTACCCTTTTTACAATGTATGTGGTCATCTACATATAGTGCCTCATCTGCACCTCATTTTCGTCTTTACAATTACCCTAGAAATCCTCAACACTATGCAAATGGGAATATTCAAGTACATGTGTCTTCCTAATATGGCCATAGGTATCCATCTGTGGTCGGGTCATGTGAAGTCTGAAGGGGTACTTAGCCAATTCCTTTTCTAAATTTTGGGCACATTACAAGGTATGAAGCTCATACAATCCTTGCTAGATGTTTGCTTCTCAAGAGGGTGTGCACGTGTTGCAGCTATCGAGAGAGCTCCAATAATATTATCTTGTCATTAGGATAATGGGGCAACTTGTTTGGTCTTTCTGAGAATCCTTTTGCATGAATGTAAGTAAACTTTGGATATTGCATGAACAAGAAGGCATACTGCTTAAGGAAATCCTGAGCACTGTGGGAGAGATTCCTCTCAAAGTCACCCCCGAGCAATCTGATAATGTGACCTGTGAAAGCATCATTGACCCTACAATAATCTTTGTTGAAGTTCCAAAATTGTAGTTGAGGGTACCTATCATAAAATTTTAATTCTCTATCAGATTCTTCATCTGAAGCTTTGAACAAGCCACTATATTACCTATGTTCATCCAATGAATAGATCAAATAGGATGTCATATAAAATTTGAAGGTCTTTGGTAGATCTCAAAAATGTAGGCAAAGATACCTCAAGAGGCTGCCAATCTCTTGATACGTTTTAGGGTAACAGAACAAGGTTTAAATAGATTAAACCTTCTACTCTTCAGGTGTTGCTGGACCTAGGCGGGTGTACCTAAAATGGATGAAGCAGACTTAACTTGTAATCCTCTTTCTTGCAGTGTTTTATCCATGATGGCAGATGGAAGTGGACAAATGAATCAAATTTGGTATAAATTGTATACTGAAATTGAAGACTAAATCCTAAATATGCTTAGTTAACAGATGTAAACTATGAATGGAACTGAATGATGGAAATGGTGAGACTAGTGCCTTATAGGGTATGCAGAGTCAAGAGATATCTAAGATAAGTACTCTGTTTTGGCAAGACTTCAAGTTATTCAGCATATGATTTGGTTTATAGCTTATATAAACATGCAGGGTTGTGATTACCGAGTTCTTCCTAGTGATCCAATTGATACTTTCTAATTACTATGATCAACTTAGAGGATTTAATCTTTACTGGAAAGAACCAATCAATTGATCATTCAGATACAACAAATGTGCACTAACAAACTAGAGGTAAACTTGTTACACCAATTTAAACAATCAGAGAACATCAAATTGGATACAACTTCGATAATGCTTTCAATAAACACGATAAACAACTGATACCAGAAACAATTGCACCACATCCAAAGATTTTCATTGATAACTCCATGATTTCATACATGCAACATAGTCTCATTTTGGTGAAACATGGTTCTAAATGGTATCTATTCTATTCTACTATATTCTACTACTACTTCTCTTTTCTATTTTGAAATTTGGAATGGATATTTATACATTGCGTACACAAAAGGATGCATCCTTTCGGTAACCATATGTTTACATATTAAAAAATTATTTTAGAGGATAATTAGGCTCTATTTAGCCATAAGTGACTTTTAGTGAGGTGATCCAAATAATCACGGTGCTTGTATGTGTCAGCATCTCCAACTGCGTTACGGATTGTAATTTCCATCTTAATCATCTCCTCATTCTGCTCGCTCACTTCCTCCAACGTTGTATCCTCTAGAGAAGCTATCCTCAAGATTTCATTCAATATTGACTCACATTCATTTTTCCATATGGTGGCATCCTTCAATTCCCCTTTTTCATCAGAGAATGTAATCATCATCCTCTTGGTAACATCCATCAACCCCTGCTCATCCCCCTGCAATTCAACATAGAAGTTTCGATGACGATTGATAATATGATTTGTAGCTTCAAGTGTTACACTGCTAGATTCATCACTTTGAGCTAGTTCATGAAACTTCTCCATAATTCATCCATCCATCCTTGCATGCTCCTTTAAAGCAACAAGGGTATGGGAATACTTTCCCCACAATTTATTTAACCAAGATGTCACATTATTCTGCCTCTTTTTGACAATTGCTGCAATTGCATCATGCTTTCCCTGAGAATAAGCACTTGATCCAACCCAGTGATCTTTTTCCTGAGAACCCTCTCCTTGAGTGAGCATTGTGGTTGGCCTCATTGAAATACCAACCAAGTCCTTCACTCTATCATTCTCTCTCATTATCCTTTCATTATTTTCCTTATACATCTCTCTTTCTTTTATCAGCATTTGGATCTGTGCCTTGTTTAGCTTTGCAATATTTACTCCAATTTTTGTAGTAGCCACAGGATCTGCCTCTCCAACCTTCAAGTTCATAACATGTCCAAATGCCTTCTTTGTAGCAATTACCACTAATTTCCTATGGGGTGGATACAAGGCCCAAATCATTAATGACCCCTCATCAGTATTATATTTTGATCCAACATACACCTCTATTACACTTTCTTTGTCAAGCTTATGGATAGCATTGCTATCCCTTAAGAAACTATCAAAAACTAATGTATAATTCAAATCAAGTCCAGGGAAGATAATAAAATCAACACTTTCTAACATTTTCCTTCCCTTTTCAGGGGTCATATTTGTCATTTCGTCATCCACACATTTTCTCGATTGACCCAATAGTTGCTCTTCATTCCCTAAAGTAATATCATCAATATTTTCTCTTATTTCCTTCCCCTTCTGCTTGCACAAGAATGCCTTGAATTATGGGAAATTTATAAACTCATCATCTAAGACAAATGATCTATATTCCATGTGCCTTACATCTACATCACCACTTTCAATACTTTTCTCTCTATTTGGGAAAACATAATGCCGAGTTCTCACCCTAGACACTTTTTCTGTTCTTCCCTGAGGCACATTATCGTTTGGTGTTTCCTCATCTCCAGAAGACAATAGCTCTACCTCTAGTAGCCCTTGGTTATATTTTTCAACTACCATCTCAGCTTCATCTTCATCCAAATTCCTTATCATGTCATCAAAAGGATAGGGTACATGCTGATACCCTCAAAAGTTTATCTTCATCTTAGCAGAATTTATATATCCCCTTGGATCAAAATCATTTCTGAGTGGCCCTCTCTTCATATTATAATGAAACAATCTGTCAAGGATTGAATTGTATCCTTCCTTGGCCAACATAGTGAAGACACCAAAACACAGTGTACTAGGCATAAAAGCTTGCTTCCCAAAAGAACTGAAATGCATTACACTACAATAATCCAGCTGCCTAACAATCTCTAAATATGCAACTCTGTTCAGAACTGTCTTTGGCAAAATGAAAGGGGCATCTTTGAACCCATAGACTCTGATCATTGTAGCTCCCTCTAAACAATACCAATCTCCCCAATTATGATCAATTGGACCATTTAAGTCTTTTGGCCGAAGGAATCTCTTAATCTCATCAGTTAATGAGTAATTACAAGGATACTGATACAATTTATACAAAGTTTTTACAAAATGTTCCTCAAAATGAATAAAACTAGCATTAGCAAACCTGCTATCCCAAATAGCAGTCCACAATTGAACAAGCAATGCTTCACCCTCCTTACCAACTTGAGAAATTCTCATCTCTGAAGGCCACACACCCAACTCCTGTCTAAAATATAGTACCAAATGCATGAAAAATGAATAGTTCCTGAGCTGAACAATAGAAGCTCCATCTTTGATAGCCATCAATCCTGAATCAAGCCCCCTAGAAATGTATGAAGCATAGTCAAATGGCCTAGAGTTGTGATACTGGATATCTGCTGTGATGATCATTGACACAATTGACATGAATTATGTGGCATCCATTCCCAACACTTGACAGACTAAAAAATATGTATACTTCATATAGGGCTCAAACAAGTCCACATGATAAGGAGGCCCCTCACTATCCTGCAGAGGATCTGGCTTATTTCCTTGTTTAACCCTGTGAATTGGCTACCTCCAACCCTTATAAATTGTATCCATTCTTGAGAATTCCTTCATCAATTCTTTAGGAATGATCTCCTCACTACAGAATCCTTCTAACTTGAAAACCTCACCTATTGCTTCTTTAGACAAATATATCTATGGCTTTCCAGATGGGTCACAAATGGCTTTGAGTTTTGGTTCATAGTGATCTGCAAGTAATTTTACTAATTCTATATTCACAAATACATTAGGGCACACCAGTTTTCCTGCATTCAGCTTCTATGGATTACAAACTGGTTCAAAACGGTTTCTCCTATGATAATGAAAATTTAATAGTTCATACCCCCTCACAAAAATCCATACATCACCTATGAACTTGCATTTATCATCTAGTTTATCAACTTCTGCCCTAATTTGTGCAAACCTTCTAGCTTTAGGCCCTGAACCAGGTAGCTAATAAATAAGGTCTTGGTTTAGTATTTGTTCAATGCCCTCATGTTCTATATCAACCTTTTGTTTCTTTCCTTTTGGCTAACTACTCTCACCAAGTTTTCTACCCTTAGCTTTTCTAGAACCAGAAGACTCCATTCTTTAAGACCACAAAAATTAGAATTGGAAGGCTTAAAATGCAACAACTTACAGTATTTTGGTCGAGCTCCTCAGGCTGAAAAATGTCCTGGTTCTCCGTTTCACACTGATGATTCTTCTGTAATCAATTCAACACTGATGCATTGATTAAACATTCACTGTTATATCTCATCGCGCCATTAATGAAGCATGAACAAAACTCATTTGAAGCTGGCGCTGTCACATCAAACGTCTTATCAATGAGAGATTTTCAAATTTGGGGCGAAGTCCTTTTGCAACATTTATTAAACCCTTTCACCAAGACATTTTGTAATCATACCGACACTTGGAATGGTTATCACTTATTTCATTTATGTTGCTATGACAATTTCGAGTTAGGGAGATGTCTTATAGATTTCACTGCGTCTTACCGATATGCATTCTTCAATGTATTCTCCAATCGCTAAGACATAATCACCCCATTCGCCGATCAAATCCCCAATATATTCTGTCAGTGAAACACCTTAATTTCATTGAAGCTCATGCTGAAGACCACCTCTCCTACCGATGCATCTTTCTATCAGCGTAACTTTAAATCAACAAGACTCCATAGCTTCTCCCCGATAGCTTTTTGATGAAACCCCTTTACGTCTTATCGACAAAACTAGTTGCCTTTGAAAAGACACTACTCCGATGTATTTTAGTCTTACTAATATGCATATTCTCATCGCCATTCGGTAAGACAATTCCAACTCACCAAGACCATCTGCCGAATACCTTTAGCTTGGCCAAAATGACCCCTCTATGTGTTAGTCGGTAAAACATGTTGAACTCACCATGACATTATATCGATGCCTCAATCCTTTTCCAATAGAGCTTTCCATATGCCTTTCGACAAGACATTAATATTTTGCTATGACCTTCACTCGAATATGATTCTTATGTCAATATGTGTCTTTTATGTCACCGAAACAAAAGATATGTCTTGCCGATAGCCTACAACAAGTATTAGTGAAAAATACATAGGTTGGGGAGACACTCACTCTATCATGCCGATATGGAAAATATAATGAAATATCACAAACTAGATAGATTTAGATGGATCATGCGATAGAATATAAGCAAGGCAATATGAGGAAGGTATTTTAAGCTTATGGTGAGGACTCAATTGACTGTAAAATTTTCAAAATTTCTCAGTTCTAATAATGGCTCCGTCTAGGGATGAATGATAGTAAGATCATTGCAAGGATCTAGATTTTTGGGTGAGTAGACCAAACATGAGGCGATGGACTATGTTAGCAAAATGGAATGAAAGGGAATGAGCATGACCCTACACTACTATACATGGAAAGAAAATAATTTGAAAGAAGGAGAATCAAGATTGTCCATGTACTGGTAGGTCCTACTCCTTTTATTTCCTATACTACTATGCATGGAAGATAAGATTTTAAGAGGATTGTTAAGGATTGTCCATGCACTGGCAACCCTAAATCCTCTATGTTACTTAAGAGAAAAAATACTTCAGAAATTTCCCATGTATAGGTAATTCCTGATCTTCACCAGCCATATTCTACAAATAATATGAATCCTCTCCTTTCTTTCCAATCACCACAAAAGGCCCCAGCCACAAGGCTTCAAACTTTCCATGTTTTCCTTTCTCCTAGCACCTTGCATTCCACATCAATACCAAATCACTTTCTGCAAATTTTTTGTCCTTTTCCCTTTTGTCAAATAATTATTTCATCTGTGTTTGTAATTTCATGTTTTTATTTTGGGCAACTCTCCTTATCTCATCAAGTTCAGCTAGCTACTCCATCCTTTCCTCCATAGGTTCAAAAATATCCAAATCTTCCTGAAGCACAAACTTGTAGACTGGTAACAAATTTTGCAAAGGCATCCTGGCCTGTGTTCCATACACCAATTCAAATGGGGATTTCCCAATTGCCTTTTTTACTATAATCCTATCAACCCAAACAACCAGTTTTAGTTTTGAATCCCAAGCCTTCTTGTTTTGACCCAACATTCTCCTTATAATCTTCAGAAGACTCTTATTACTGGATTCTACCTGTCCATTATCCTGTGGATGATAAGGGGATGCATAAGAAATAGTGATACCAAATGTGCTACAGAAAGTTCTAAACTCATCTGATCTGAAACACATCCCATTATCAGTGATCAATCTGATTGGTGTTCCAAATCTAGTAATGATATTATCTAATAGAAAATTTGTCACAACTTTACTTGTAGCCTATTTAGTTGGGATTGCTTCTACCCATTTTGTTAAATAATCAGTGGCCACCAGTATCCACCTATGTCCACCACTTGATTTTTCTTGTAATTCTCCAATAAAAGAAATTCCCCATTGATGGAAAGGGGTGTCAACTTGCAAGGGCCAAAGTGGCAGAGCTCCCTGATACTTCAATTTTCCAGAGAATTTCTGGCAGGCTTCACACTTTCTGACATATGCAACAGATTCATTAAAAACTTTTGGCCAGTAATAGCCTTCCCTGAGTATCTTATGCGCAATTGTCTTTGCTGAATAATGTCCTCCACATACTCCTTTATGCATCTCACTCAAGAAATGCTTGGCTTGTGATTCATCTAGACACAATAATAGTATACCATCCCTATTCTTCCAAAACAGATCTCCATCCATGAAAACATACTTAGATGCTTCCAGCTTCAGAGTTCTTTTCTGGCTATCATTCAATTCCTCTAGACACTTCATGTACTTTAAATAATGCATGATATCTGTATACCATGGAGTATGCTCAATGCTTACAACTACAGTCTCTTCTTCCACATTAAAAATTTGATTTGCTTCAATGTTTGCTTATGTCATCAATCTAGCCAAGCCTTGATCTCTTACTAGCTTAGTGATTTGTATCTCCATGTCAAATTCTTGGATTTTGTTAATCCACCTGCATCTTTTTCCTATTACTTCAGATTGTGTCAGAATATCCTTGACAGCTGCATGAGGGACATAAGCAACCACCTTTGCTCCCACAAGATATGGCCTGAAAGCTTTTACAGCCTTTACCAAGGAAAATGTTAGTTTCTCCATTATGTCATACTTTAATTCTAACCCCTGTAATGATTTACTGAAGAAAGACACAGGCTGTTCATGACCGTCCTCATTTTTCTACAACATGACAATAGCAATAGTGTGCATGGAAGCGAATGAAAATATCTGAAAAGGTTTTGAAAAGTCTGTAGATTTAAGGATAGGCGCTTCCTTGATGGCCCTTTTGATGGATATAAAAGCTTCCAAGGCCTCTGCAGTCCATTCTATCTTTTGTCCTTTTTCTCAACATTTTTGCTATGGGTTTAATTATCTCAGCAAAGTTATAAACAATCCTTCTAACAAAATTAATCTTCCCAAAGAATGACTTTATGGCCTTAACAGTTTTAGGGACAGGAATTTTATCAATGGTCTCAACCCTTTTAGGATCTATCTTAATGCCCTCTTTTGAAACAATATGCCCTAAAAGCTTACCCTCTGTAACTGCAAAATGACACTTCTTAGGGTTTAAGCTAATACCATATTCTAGGGCTCTTATAAATACCTTTTCTAGATGTTGGACATGATCTTCAACATTCTTTGAATAAGCAGTCAAGTCATCCTAATACACCACCATGATAGCATTGATCAAATCTGCAAATGCTACATCCATAGCTCTTTGGAAAGTTGCTCCTGCATTAGTGAGACCAAATGGAATTCTCAGATAAACATATGTTCCCCAAGGAGTTGTGAATGTTGTCTTGTATTGCTCAGATTCTTTGACCTTAACCTAATTATACCCCAAAAATCTGTCCATCATAGACAACAATTTGCAGCCTGTCACCTTATGCAATATGGCCTCCATATTAGGCAGAGGATAATTGTCTTTGAGGGATTCCATGTTTAGATTTCTAAAATCTACACATAGCCTGATATCTCCAATTTCCATTTTGGCCACTTTCTTTTGTTCTGATATTTCTGCTTTGTTCTCTTCTTTCTCTCTTTTGTTTGGATGATCAGACTTTTGCACTTCTTTGTGTAATTTCTTTGCTTCCTCCTTTTGAATAGACTTCTGTTCACTTTTATCATGCTGTTTGCTATCATTTTTCTTTGAAATTTCTTGTGCAACCTTTTGATCTTTCATAAAGATACCCCTGGGGACACCCTCTTTCTCATTTACTATTATGTTCCTCAACCAATACTTACTCTTTGCTTCTTCTACTGCAACAATAGTTAATCTTTCTATCTCTTCCTCAGTAAGTCTCCTCATATTACATTGAGTGGGCACCTCAATAGGTTGTGGTTCTGCATAATCATCCTCAAAGTCAAAAAAGACCTATTGCTCAGCCATATGAACATTGTACCTTTGTTTTGAAACATCATACTCATAACCTCCCTCCTCTGAAGATGAGTACCTCTCCTCAACATGGTGAAAAGCATTTGAAGTTAAATAGACCGTGTGATCTTCTCCACCATCTCCCATTAGCACTCCTTCTTCTTGTATCCTGTGGGCTTCAACACAATAATCAGGGGAATGTGGCTTATCACAAGCCTCACAAAAATAATTGTTATTTGCCATATATTTTCCCTTCTTTCTCAATGGATCAAGAGTCTCCTTGTTTCTAGGCCTATCTGTAATAGGTTTTCCATCTTTCTAGTTTGTTTTATAAGGCATGTCATGCAACCTAGGCCTTTCATTCCTATATGTGTTCTCATGCTTATATTGGTAATTATTGTTTTGTTGAGGAGCTGTAGGGTTGTCTCTCTTATTCATTATCCCAGCAGCCTTTCTGTTGTTCTCAATTGCCAATGCTATCTTCTGTGCTTCAGCTAAGTCCCTTGGAAACCTATTTCTCAATTCATACCCAGTTTTAGGATCAAAGGCATTCAAATAAACACTTAGTGTTGTAGGGTCTGGAAATTTTGATCGAGGAGGTATTTTGTTCTACAATTTATTGAATCTTCTGTTGAAATCAAAGATTGAGTCATTCTGGCCTTTCTGGATTCACATTAGTTCATGGAGAGTAGTATCTGGTGCACTTAGATTCCCAAATTGCTCAAGGAATTGGTCCTGAAATATTTGGAGAGAATCAATAGAGGCTATTGCTAGGCTATTGAACCAGTCCCTAGCTTCTTCAATAAGAGACATCATGAATAATCTCATGTGTAAATATTCATAAGGTACATCCAAATCTTGAATGAAAGCATTAAAACTCCTCAAATGATCTTCAGCTATGATTGCATTACTCCTTGTAAACTTAGGCACTAAACCTCTCCAACTGTTGTCCATGGGGTAAGGGTACAATTGAAACCCTGCCAGATCAAATTGTCTAATCATGGTTGTATACTGATGAGGAGGATTAGGTGGGTATTGATATTGGCACATGGGGTTATTGTATTGTGTGTTATGCTGAGGGATAAAGTGCTGACCATGGGGTGGCTGCATAATTGTATGTTGTGTGGGAATGTAATGAGAGTGATTTGGTTGTTTGTATTGGTTCCCTATCTGATGGTGAAGAAACCTTGGTGGATCAAAGGGCCCTGCACCATGATTACCATGTTTATGATGTGGCATGTACTTTGGGGGGAAATCAACAGTCTGAGCAATGTTTTGAGTTTTCTGCAATTTGAATTCTCTCATTGCTTGTATCATCTGGGCTTTCTCTTGCTCTTACCTTTCCTTTCTTTGAGATTCATACCGTGCCCTAACTTCCTCAAAACTTAAAGATTCATAATCCTCTTGAGGACATTCATGATCAACATGTTCATCTTGATTTCCCTGCATTTTTAAATCATATTCTTGTTGAATTCTGATTCGTTTAGGTTTGATTCTAGCTTCAAACTCGACCTGTTTCTGTAGATCTTGAAAAGGAAAAGGATTTCTCTTATCTTTAGGGGTTTGAGGTTCTGTGCTTGAGTTATCTCTCCAGGTATCATAACTATTATATGTTTCACCATGTGGTATATATGATTTTTTTTATTTGTCAAGCGCATGTCCTCACTTATCCCTTTTCCCTTGTTAACTCTATCATCTTTGTGTGTCCATTAACTATAGCCAGCAAGGGCTCTAGTATGACCTCCTCTAAATTGAGATCTTCTTCCATTTATGTTGAGATGTTTTTATCAGAGTCGCCACTCACTTTCTTGAAAGTAAGAAAATGTTTGATATTTCCTAGCAGAGTCTTGTACAAGGTTTTTGACTCTATAATTAAGGCCTTGATTCTGAATTAATGTTGTCCCCAATAGAGTCACCAATTTTTTAGCTCTCAAAAATGAAGGAAAAGATACCTCAAGAGTCTGCCAATCTCTTGATACGTTTTAGGGTAACAGAACAAGGTTTGAATAGATTAAACCTTCTACTCTTCAGGTGCTGCTGGACCTAGGTGGGTGTACCTAAAATGGATGAAGCAGACTTAACTTGTAATCCTCTTTTTTGCAGTGTTTTATCCACGATGGTAGATGGAAGTGGACAAATCAATCAAATTTGGTATAAATTGTATACTGAAATTGAATACTAAATCCTAAATATGCTCAGTTAATAGATGTAAACTATGAATGAAACTGAATGATGGAAATGGTGAGACCAGTGCCTTATAGGGTATGCAGAATCAAGATAAATCTGAGATAAGTACTTTGTTTTGGAAAGAATTCAAGTTATTCAGCATATGATTTGGTTTATATCTTATATAAACATGCAGGGCTATGATTACCGAGTTCTTCTTAGTGATCCAATTGATACTTTCTAATTACTATGATCAACTTAGAGGATTTAATATTTACTGGAAAGAACCAATCAATTGATCATACAGATACATCAAATGTGCACTAACAAACTAGAGGTAAACTTGTTACACCAATTTAAACAATCAGAGAACATCAAATTGGAGACAACTTCAATAATGCTTTCAATAAACACGATAAACAACTGATACCAAAAACAATTGCACCACATCCAAAGTTTTTCATTGATAACTCCATGATTTCATACATGCAACATAGTCTCATTTTGGCGAAACATGGTTCTGAACTGTATCTATTCTACTCTACTGTATTCTACTACTACTTCTCTTTTCTATTTTGAAATTTTGAACGAATATTTATACATCGCGTACATGAAAGGATGCGTCCTTTCGGTAACCATATGTTTACATAACAAAATAGTTTAGAGGATAATTGGGCTCTATTTAGCCATAAGTGACTTTTAGCAAGGTGATCCAAATAATCCCAATGCTCGTATGTGTCAGCATCTCCAACTGTGTTTGAGATTCTAATTTCCATCTTGATCATCTCCTCATTCTGCTCACTCACTTCCTCCAACACTCTATCCTTTGCAAAAGCTATCCTCAAGATTTCATTCAATATTGACTCACATTCATTCTTCCATCTGGTGGCATCCTTCAATTCCCCTTTGTCATCAGAGAATGTAATCACCGTCCTCTTGGCAACATCCATCAACCCCTGCTCATCCCCCTACAATTCAGCATAGAAGTTTCAATGATGATTGATAATATGGTTTGCAACTTCAAGTGTTGCACTGCTAGATTCATCACTTTGAGCTAGTTCATGAAACTTCTCCATAATTCGTCCATCCATCCTTGCATGCTCCTTTAATGCAGCAAGGGTATTGTAATACTTTCCCCATAGTTTATTTAACCAAGATGTCACATTATTCTACCTCTTTTTGACAATTGTTGCAATTGCATCATGCTTTCCCTAAGAATAAGCACTTGATCCAACCCAGTGATCTTTTGCTTGAGAACCCTCTCCTTGAGTGAGCATTTGTGTTGGCCTCATTGAAATACCAACCAAGTCCTTCACTCTATCATTCTCTCTCATTATCCTTTCATTATTTTCCTTATGCATCTCTCTTTCTTTTATCAGCATTTGGATATGTGCCTTGTTTAGCTTTGCAATATTTACTCCAATTTCTGTAGTAGCCATAGGATTTGCCTCTCCAACCTTCAAGTTCATAACATGGCCAAATACCTTCTCTGTATCAATTACCACTAATTTCTTGTGGGGTGGATACAAGGCCCAAATCATTAATGACCCCTCATCATTATTATATTTTTATCCAGCATACACTCTTACACTTTCTTTGTCAAGCTTATGTGTAGCATTGCTATCCCTTAAGAAACTATCAAAAACTAATGCATAATTCAAATCAAGTCCAGGGACGATCATGACACCAACACTTTCTAACATTTTCCTTCCCTTTTCAAGGGTCATATTTGTCATTTCATCATCCACACATTTTCTCAATTGACCTAGTAGTTGCTCTTCATTCTGTGAAGTAATATCATCAACATTTTCTCTTATTTCCTTCCCCTTCTGCTTGCACAAGAATGCCTTGAATTATGGGGAATTTATAAACTCATCATCTAAGACAAATGATTTTTATTCCATGTGCCTTACATCTACATCACCACTTTCAATACTCTGTTGTATGTTTGGGCAAACATAATGTTGAGTTCTCACCCTAGACACTTTTTCTATTATGCCCTGAGGCACATTATCCTTTGGTGTTTACTCATCTCCAGAAGACAATAGCTCTACCTCCAGCAGCCCTTGGTTATATTTTTCAATTACCATCTCAACTTCATCTTCATCCAAATTCCTTATCATGTCATCAAAAGGATAGGGTACATGCTGATACCCTCCAAAGTTTATCTTCATCTTAGCAGTATTTATATATCCCTCTAGATCAAAATCCTTTCTTAGTGGCCCTCTCTTCATATTATAATGCAACAATCTGTCAAGGATTGAATTGTATCCTTCCTTTGCCAACACAACAAAGTCACCAAAACACAGTGTACTAGGCATAAAATCCTGCTTCCCAAAAGAACTGAAATGCATTACACTTCAATAATCCATTTGCCTGACAATCTCTAAATATGCAACTCTATTCGGAACTGTCTTTGGCAAAATGAAAGGGGCATCTTCGAACCCATAGACTCTGATCATTGTAGCTCCCTCCAAACAATACCAATCTCCCCAATTATGATCAGTTGGCCCATTGAAGTCTTTTTGCTAAAGGAATCTCTTAATCTCATCAGTTAATGAATAATTACAAGGATACTGATACAGTTTATACAAATTTTTTATAAAATGTTCCTCAAAATGAATAAAACTAGCATTAGAAAACCTGTTGTCCCAAATAGCAGTCCAAAATTGAATAGGCAATGCTTCACCCTCCTTACCAACTTGAGAAATTCTCATCTCTGAAAGCCACACACCCAACTCCTGTCCAAAATATAGTACCAAATGCATCAACAACAAATAGTGCCTAGATGAACAATAGAAGCTCCATCTTTGATAGCCATCAATCTTGAATCAAGCCCCCTAGAAATGTATGAAGCATAGTCAAATGGCATGGAATTGTGATACTGAATATCTGTTGTGATGATCATTAGCACAATTGACATGAATTTCAGGGAATCCATTCCCAAAACCTGACACACTGAAAAATATGTGTACTTCATATAGGTCTCAAACAAGTCCACATGATAAGGAGGCCCCTCACTATCCTGCAAAGGATCTGGCTTGTTGCCTTGTTTAACCTTGTGAATTGGCAACCTCTAGCCCTTATAAATTGTATCCATTCTTGAGAATTCCTTCATCAATTCTTCAGGAATGATCTCCTCACTACAGAATCCTTCTAACTTGAAAACCTCACCTATTGCTTCTTTAGACAAATATATCTATGACTTTCCAGATGGGTCACAAATGGCTTTGAGTTTTGGTTCATAGTGATCTGCGAGTATTTTTACTAATTTTGTATTCACAAATACATTAGGGCACACCAGTTTTCCTACATTCAGCTTCCATGGATTACAAACTAGTTCAAAATAGTTTCTCCTATGATGATGAAAATTGAATAGTTCATACCCCCTCATGGCAGTCCAAACATCACCTATGAACTTGCATTTATCATCTAGTTTATCAACTTCTGCCCTAATTTGTGCAGAACTTCTAGCTTTAGGCCCTGAACCAGGTAGCTGATCAATAAGGTCTTGGTTTAGTCTTCGTTCAATGCCCTCATGTTCTATATCAACCTTTTGTTTCTTTCCTTTTGGCTAACTACTCTCACCAAGTTTTCTACCCTTAGCTTTTCCAGAACCAGAAGACTCCATTCTTTAAGACCACAGAAATTAGAATTGGAAGGCTTAAAATGCAACAACTTACAATATTCTGGTTGAGCTCCTCAGGGTGAAAAATGTCTTGGTTCTCCATTTCACGCTAATGATTCTTCTGTAATCAATTCAACATTGATGCATTGATTAAACATTCACTGTTATATCTTGTCACGCCATTAATGAAGCATGAACAAAACTCATTTGAAGCTGGAACTGTCACATCAAACATCTTATCAATGAGAGATTTTCAAATCTGGGGTGAAGTCCTTTTGCAATGTTTATTAAACCCTTTTTCCAAGACATTTTGCAGTCATACCGACACCTGGAATGGCTATCACTTATGTCATTTATGTCGCTATGACAATTTCAAGTCAGGGAGATGTCTCATAGATTTCATTGTGTCTTACCGATATGCATTCTTCAATGTATTCTCCAATCACTAAGACATAATCACCCCTTTCACCGATGAAATCCCCGATATATTTTGTTAGTGAAACACCTTAATTTCATTGAAGCTCATGCCGAAGACCACCTCTCTTGCTGATGCGTCTTTCTATCGGCATAAATTTTGAATCAGCAAGACTCCATAGCTTCTCCTCGATAGCTTTTTGATGAAACCCCTTTACATCTTATTGACAAAACTAGTTGCCTTCGGCAAGACACTACTCTGATGTATTTTAGTCTTACCGATATGCATATTCTCATCGTTAGTCAGTAATACAATTCAAACTCACCAAGACCATCTGCCGAATACCTTTAGCAAGGCCGAAATGACTCCTCTATGTGTTAGTCGATAAAACATGCTAAACTCGCCATGACATTATATCGATGCCTCAATCCTTTGCCGATAGAGCTTTTCATATGCCTTTCGACAAGACATTAATATTTTTGCTATGACCTTCACCTGAATATGATTCTTATGTTGATATGTGTCTTTTCTATCACCGAAACAAAAGATATGTCCTACCGATATCCTGCAACAAGTATTAGTGAAAAATACATAGGGCGGGGAGACACTCACTCTGTCATGCCGATATGGAAAATATAATGAAATATCACAGACTAGATAGATTTAGATGGATCATACGATAGAATATAAGCAAGGAAATATGAGGAAGGGATTTTAAGCTTATGGTGAGGACTCAATTGACTGTAAAATTTTCAAAATTTCTCAGTTCTAACAGTCTTTTCGATAGGCATGAACTGCTCATCAAGACAATCACTAATTATGTTACCCTTGTAGAAGGTGTTATCTTCTCCACTGAGAATTTTTTTAATGAAGTAGACCATCCATTCTTGAAAGTAAGTAGTAGTAGGAAGGCCCATTACTCGGCTTAGTAGGGTCACTAGATCATGGTAGTCTTCATAAAATCACTACGGGAAATCTCTTGGGGAACTTTTGCAACACTCCCCCTCTTCTCCTTTAGCCAATATTAATTTATGAGATTTTTACACTTAAAGGGATCCTTGTCCCACATTTCCTTGCCATATTTTATGGTTGGTATTTCCATTTCCCTGAAGGTAGGGATATGAAAGATCTTTGTTATTGCTTTGGAAAAGATGTTAGCTAAAATATTTTCATCCTTGTCCACTATGGTTTTGGTTTTTGGCTAGTATGCCTCCCTGCAAACCATTACTAGCTTAGGGGTGACAAGAGTGGGAGGAAATCCCACAGCCTTGTCTATTCCACTACCTCTAATTAATCTTGCTTTCTCTATTCTTGGGTTGATCTTGACCCTTTTCTTGAACTCGTCAATATCAATGTGCCTGACATCTGTGTCTATAACTGCTTTCCATTCCGTGGTGACCTTAGATTGTAGTGGCTCCCCTTGGAATTGGTATTTCATCTAGTCTTTGTCTTCATTTTTGGAGGGAGATTTTCCTATTTTCTTTCTTTTGTCCTTCTCCATGGTTGCCCCGAGGGTGCTGCACCTGATTCCATATATTCTGAAGATAAAGGAGGGGTGAGCATAATTAAGCATGAAAACACAAAATGTTAGCCAAATATCTACAGATGGAGTTAGATTAGGTAATTTATCATTTGAGAAATTTAACATTTAGTTCATATTGTCATTCATAATTCACTAGAGAGAGTTTGGATGGTCTGAGCCCAGAGGCTGGACTTCCCTAGCAAGATGGTTGTTCTAAAGGGAAAATAGGGTGGGGCAGCCCGCGAGGTTTCACCCACCCTAGGATTCAACCAAATTGTGAAGTCCATTGAGGAGAGTGACCTATTTTGGCATGTGGGTCAAATTTTGTTTGGCGATTGGAGGGAATTCGACTCATCATTTGGGCACAATCAGAATCATGATGGAGCTTTTCTATTTGAGGTTAGAAATTTGGAACAGAGAAGGCATTCTGGGGGTAGAGTTCCATTGGGTGGGACCCACTAGCTTAGATAGCAGTCAACAAAATATATTGGTCTCCTAAGTATTCGGGTTGGAGGAGGTGAGAAGCTGTTTGATAATTTTCAATTGAAATGGTAGACAAAAAGTGGAAGTCCAATGGGAGCAACCCAAAGGAACGAACCTAGTCTAGGACTTGGGTTCCAGGTTTTATTTGTTTAGCTTGGGGAGGCTTATAAGAAAACAAATGGTTGGGTCTCAGAGGCCAAAAGGATGGGGGTGGTTAGCTCTTTCACAATGACTAAGACGGGATGGAGTCTCAACGAAAAAAGTCCAGTAAAGGAGGGCTCATAATGGGCTGGGAACTTTGAGTTTCATTATTTCATTCATATAGCTTCGGGATGATTGGGGCCCGAAGGATGGGGAGGAGCCACTAGAAATCCATGAGGAATGATGATACTACCATGGCAGTCCATGGATGAAGGTCCATGAACGAGGACCCGAAGGGATTTAGGTATGGTTGATTCAACTTCAATGGCAATGCAGTGAGCAGGTGAGCGGGGTCCGAAGGTTAGATGGACGGGGCTAGAATGCTATGTGAAACAACAGATAATGGATGGCATCCTCGGGATGATCTCCCATGTAAATAGACTCGGGCAATGTGAAGGACACCATTTAATTTTAGTTCAAAAGATGGCATTGCAATGGCAAGAGAGAGAAGTCTCCCCTCCATGGCAAACCTGAGAGATAGGTTTGTCGCTTGAGGTTCAGTTTTCATGGTTGAGCAATGACATTATGAGCTGGTAGGTCTAGGGTTCATGAATTCCCTGGCCAAAGAATGATGTCGAGGGTCAAAGCTCTGTTAGTGTTTTAAGGGTGATTTATTAGGCTTTCTAAGTTTTTAGAACATGGGTTTTAGGTGCCTCAATCTCCTCTACCTAGTGTATACGTTTTTCATCCATTTATTCATAATTTCTCTTCAAAATCAAAGAAAATCATAGTATAAGGCGCGGGCGGCAAACCAACCAGGAGAACCCAATGAAGGAAGGAGATGAATCAGCCAACAAGTGCAATGGACTGGTGATGGGAGGCTTTGGGCTCAGAGGCAGTGTAGGGAGATGGTCTCTGGATTAATCTTATTTTCTCTAGCTAGCTTGACATGTGAAAATGATAGGTCAAATTGGCCTATTTATAGAAAATATGGCATTAAATGCCAACCATTAATGCATGTACTACGGACCCTAAGGTTGGTGAGTTTGGAATTTGAAAATAGCCATAGAAAGGCTAGAACTCGATGGGTGGAAGGCTGCTAACTGATGGCTTCTTGAAATGTTGAGTAGAAAACCACTGGCGAAGAAAATTCCAGGGTCCGATGGCTAGAACTCTGCCTGGGGATGACCATTTTGGAAAGGCAAAGAAACTATGGAACTCTTAGAGGAGTGACTCAGCATGGTAGGCTTGAAATGAATGAAGGATGGTCACTAGTGGCATGAGAAAATGAAAATCCAAGGGGCGGGTCCTGAACCGTGAGAAGACAAGGCCCTTTGACTGTTTCATACAAAAAATTCAACAAGGAAATCCACCATGGGAAACCCACAAGGGTGGACCTAGAGGGCACTAGGGAAGTCATTTTGAAAAGCAAAGGAAAATTACTAGAAGGCCTCCATGAGGACCTAGGACTTGGAAAATTTAAGCGATTGAAACATGGTCTACTTGAGATGACACTTTTAAGGTTCACTGACCATTTGGGACAACAAACAAGGGTGCACATAAAATGAGGTGACAACAAAATGACCTAGCAAGGTGAAGGAAAGAGGGTCCCCATTCTGAACAAGTCATGTGTGCTAAGGACACAAAAAATTCCTTAATCACTTATTTGGTTATTAGGTGAGATTTGTTAGTACACAAAAAATTATCATGATTTATGCTAAGAGTTGGTTAACATACTTGTCATCAACACTAGAACTAAAGTTAGGAAATTGATTCCATTGATCCAATTTCTTTGCAACAATATTTGCATACTTGGGTTTTATCATGAAATCATCCATGGTGAGATATTCTACCACATATCTATCAATTTTCTATGATTATATTCCTCGATATTAACATGGATGTACATTCTAGTGTCTTCATTGGGCATGACACCATGAGGAATCAATGTGAAGGCACCCAAAGGGTCACCTTCGAATACCTTCATGGAATCCTTCTTGTAGGAAGGTCTAGGTATTTTTGATACATTTACAACTACAAGGGTTTCCATCTTTTCAAAAATTGAGCTCTAGTGATTTCAAAAAGTAGATTCACAAAAACCCATAATAGTACAGAAGAGTAAAATACCTTTTTATTTTGTGTGAACCAGAACTAGGGTTTGCACAACTCACTTTTCAAATGGCCTCAATATTACTCCATATTTCTCTCCACTTTCTTCAAGTGTAAAATTGATCAAAATTCCTTACAAATATGCTTTGTAGATCAATGAGCTACCCTAACTCACAATAAATGTGATAGAATTCAAAATGTTGATAAAAACCTTCTTCAGTACATTGAAAAACCCTAATTTTCTCCATGAATGATCATGCCAACAATTTTTCTTCTAATTCATTTTACATAAGCTCCATTTATTCATTTTTTAGAACATATCTTGATGCCAATGTCTAACACACTAGATATCGAAGGGTTTTGAATATTTTTCTATTAATGCTCCCCCTAGGACCATTCTAGGTCTAATTGCTGGAGGAATTTTCTACACCAGATGAGGACACATACACATTTGATGTCACTAGCTCTTATTTCTTCTTCTATTTCTTTCTTAACTTCATTCTTTTCAATTCTATTCTCTGGTTCATTCTTCTTTACTGAATCAAATTGCTTTCCTCCTTTACTTCTGTATACTCTTGAAATGTGTCTGGGCTTGTTGCAATTGTAGCAAACAACATTTTTTTGATTTGTTTGACCTTAATTAATGTTTGATATGCCTTGATTTTCTTTGTTTCCAAACTTATTACATGCATAGCAGTAGCCAACAAAAGATTGATTCATTCTTTCTCCACTAAACCAATTTAGCATCTGAGTTCTACATTCACTAGCTCTATGTCCAACATTCTTGCATGCAAAACATTGTCTAGAGAAGGATCCAACATACTAGTTTATTCTATTTCTACACTTTGTTGCCTTGTGACCAAATTTAATACATGAAAAGCAAACACCATTGAAAAATGTGTACTTTTGAGCATTTGCCTATCTGATAGGCAGTCTTCTAGCAAAGCTTCGTGGGTTTCTTGTTTGTTTTCATTTATCTTGAGTCTTTTGATTGTCCACTATGTTTTGGGTGTGCATGGCCTTTGAGATTTCACCTACCTCCATTCCCAAACCACCTTTTTTTGTAGTTGGTTTTTGTCCTGGAATCAACTCATTGAGCTTGGTGGATCTTGTTTTGAACTTATCTTCATAGAATCTTGGTTTTTCAAGATTTTATCTCAAGTTTACCACTTCTTGTTCAAGCCTTGAGCATTCATAAATCTTGCTTTGCACCACTTTATTTAGAAAATATTTGATGCTCTTCTTTTTGTCCACTTGCACCTTCAATTCAGTGATCTCTGCATTTGCTTGTTTTAATTGCTCACTTACTTCTTTATGTCTTTCTTTGAATTTCTTCAATTGCTCTTTCAATTTCTTGATGCATTAATTTTCATCACCAATATTTTCTTTCAAATCTTTGTTTTCATTTTAAACCTTGTCAAGATCTTCAAGAGTTGTGTGAAGTTCATCTCTATGATCCATTTTTTCAATCTTCAAGATCTTCCTCAAGTTGTTAGGCTTCTTCAGAGGAACCAAGCTTTGATACCAATTGTTGAATACCTAAGATATTGATAGGGAGGGTGAATCGGTATCTTCTTAAATGTATGGAACAAACACCATCCAATTTCTCCAATGGATATAACAGTAAGAATGAGCAAGAGCATTAGCAAAACATAAAATCACACAACACATGAACACAATAAATTTTACATGGAAAACCCAAAATGGGAGAAACCACGGTGAGGATTAGCTCACAATAAAATAAAACCATTTATAATATATTACAAAGGGTGGTTCATTACTAGGACTCACTGTCCAAAATGAGAAGCTCACTCATGCCTACAAAGATACAATATAAAAATGGCTTACGACTAGAATATGAACTGATAAAGTTACACCTAACAAGTGTTGATTCAGTTCCTTTGATACTCAATAAATAGACTTTACACACTTCATCATATTTACATACTTGTCTATCTTCACACTTCACACCATCAATCTAAAAACTGTCCAATATATATATCCGACTCATCCAAAAGCATCAATTAGGTTGGCCTTATTAGATGCAACCCTTATTCACCAAAAATATTAACTGTCATCTTCAAGCTTGTATGAAACATTTCCAAAAACAATTCAAGCATGTAGTATGATACAACATGTTAGCATGGATCTAAGATAGGTCACACATACATCCACAACAAAAAATTAATTCATCATAACATCAACTATTGATTAGGTGAGGGATAGACCTAATAAAAAAATACAACAATTGAGTAATGTTAACTCGCCATATGAGCACATTAAATTATGAACATACATGATTGTAACAACCAAGAACCATTTCCCAAAACCACAAGTTATGATATTCATTAGTAGAGGATTGTGGACCAAAATACTAGAGGATAATAATTGTCAATACCGGGTCAGAATACCGGATCAAGCTTGAACTTAAACTTGCAGTTGCAACTCATATAACATGGTGACATCAATTACAACACAAAATTTGCATAATAAGATTTTCTTTTCATTATTCCAACAAGAATGATGAATGAACAAAATGCAATGTTGTAACTCATTAGATCATAGTAATAAAGTGTTGCAAACATGTATCAGATGGCTCCAATGGTTGTAGATCTTGAATCTTGCTTGAATGTGATAGATATTGACTTGAATTCTTGCTTGAATCATAAAACCCTTCATAACAATTGTTAGCCCCAAAATAAACATGACGCTTGATACTTGAATAATGATCTAAAACACTTGATAATCAAATTTTGAAGACTCTTGAATGCTTCCTTGATCACAAATTTTCTATAATACATGAACACTTGAAAGCTTGGGATTAAAACGATGAAATAAACCTGTATTTATACTTGTTTATGCCGAATTTCTTGTAATTACAATACTACAAGCTGACATTAGATCTAGGAGGATAGAATCATATTTTATTTTGGGTCATAGAAGAATCATACGCCAAAAGTTACATATGAGTCGCAATATGCATTAACTATGGGACACATTTTTGAAAATGCTTAGAATAATTGAAAATCCATATCAGGGCCATGAAACTTAGGTGGGACCCATATGCCCAAGGTGGTGTATGAGTCTTATATCAGTAAATATGGGCCACACAACCTAAAATCACTTTAATTATGATTTGGTGTTTATTTATTTCAGGTTATCCCCAAAAAGATGCATTAATTAAGGCTTCTAGATGCAAAATAAGGCCAAATAAGGCATATAGAAGCCCAATTAATAATAAAAACCCTAGAAAAGTGTGAAAGCATCAAACAAAAATTTACAACACCTTAAATAAGGTAAAATTAATTCCATTTAGCTCATAAGGGCCCAAGAACTAATGTGAATGTGTCAAGCACATTACAACACTAAATCAAGGCAACATTATGCCCAATTTAACAAGGAGGGCCCAAAAAAGCAAGGAAAAATAGAGGGATATTTTTTCCATTGCCATGCTTAGATTTCACAACATTCATGGGAGAATAAAAGACCATAGATAAAGAATCTAAAAAAGGAAAAGAAAAAGTGGTAATATCAACATAACATTCAGAAGACCCTTTGAAAGCATCCACCTCAACCACTTTAGAAGAAACAAAAAATTATACAACAAACTTTGATGAAGTTGATTATAAACAATCACTGGCTCCAAAAGAAATGAAAAAGCTTTATAGAAAGGGTTATGAACTTATGAAACAATTTGGATATAGTGGAAAAGTATGTGGTGCTAGAGAACAAGGTATTCATGTCCCTATAGATCCTAACACGAAAAAATGGATTAGTGGTCTTGGTTATTGTCCCTCAAAAGAAACAAAAAATCCTTCACTTAATATCAGCACTTTTACAAAAGTTCACCCTAAGCTGACTTTAACATTAGTGCATCCTGAAATGATAAACACTAGCGGTCTTGGTTATTTCCTTTCAAAAGAAATGAAAATAATAATGAAATCCTTACTTAACATTAATTTCCATGCAAAACATTAATGATTTGAATTTAATATATTTTACACCCTCTTGTAAAGGAGAAAACAAAATATCACAAGATAAAGAGTCTTGTGTAAGTATAACATCTTATACTAAGAAAGAGATATATTTGTCACAAAATAAAGGAACATCTTCTACTTTTTATTAAGAGAGTATCTTGTAAAAACTCATCCAAGATCGTTTGATATCCCTCCCTCTATGAACATGAAAAAAATTCTACTACAAGACTTCACTTTGTGCATATCATAGAGCTCATGTTAATTCTACTAATGAATGTAAAGCTTTGAGTAATACAATTCAACATCTTAAGGATTGTGGTGCCTTTCCTTGTGTTGAAGCACTTAGTTCCTCTAATTGATACTGATTCTCATGACTCTCATCAATCACTTTGGCTCATCCTCGTCAAGTAGTAAGTTGGGGCAATGAGTTTGGTTAGCCTTGTCCTCGTATGTCATTTGTTGTTGTCTCTTTTGGCTAGTTGACCACCTTTCATGTACATATAAGAAAAATCTTGGGATGTGGATGACATGCTTTAAGTTGGATTGCATTTGATGTATTGATTTATGCATTTTGTGGTCAACCCCTTTCTTTTCATGACATAGATTCATTTGGAAACATGTGACTTGGCATAGGGCTTTCCAAGTAAGCTCTCATGTCCTTTTTTTATTGTTAAAATTTATTATTTTCTACTTTAAATAAATTTCTCATAGCATGTTGTTTTAGCAATTTCTTTAAAGTGGGGGCATACATTGCATTATTCTTTTGCATTGTGTAGTATTCTTTCTTCATGCGATGCATCTGGAACTTTGTGGTGACATTGGGTGTGATGTCCCTCAAGAGTGTGATCTCTCTTAGCATATTATATTCCTCTTAGTGGCTTGATGTGACGCATTGCATCCCCTAAGCTATGAATCTTCTATTCTTTGATTGGTCCACTCTTGGATACATTAGGTACAATGTTACCTAAGTTAAGAATTTACATGAACTAAGCAAAACTCCTTTAAACGTACCTTACACTCTTTTCCATTTTTAGTTATATGGCCACCCTACATAACACACTTTGCTTGCTTGTGAAGACATCTTTTTTGTTCATGATTTTCAAGCATATGAAGCATTACTTGCCTCATGAAGCTCGAAGTTCATAGTTGTGTGGTGCCTTATCGGAGTTATCAAGAGGTATAACTTTGGTATGGTTGTATGTATGGGATCCAAACTTAGGCATGAATTTCCCATATCCACTTGCTTATTTATGTGAGTGAATACCAACTGCGTGCATATGTGTCTCACCCTTTATGGATACTCACCCAATGGATAGCCTAAAGTTACATTTCCTCAGAGCGAGTGTTCATTTTTGGAAAAACAACTTAGATCTGATCCACAATGTGCAAAAAAATTTATTGAAGCTTGATTCACCTTTTCTTTAATTTTCTTTCATCTTTACATCTTTGACATTGCATATTTGTGTATCTTGTTTTCCTTCATATCATAAACCTTGTGCATTTCCTTGTGTGCTTATGTTAGTTTGACATAGGATCTTAGATACTAAGGGCTTGATCACCTTCCTTGATCTTTGTTATCCTAGACCATCCGTATTGGTACCCTTGGACCTCTCTTGAATGTCTAATTTAGTGTGAGTTTGAAGCAAATTCCTCCTCTCACTAAAATGGGAGCTAAATTTAATGATGCAAAATGTATTCCTCTACATTTTTGCACTCATTTGGGCCCTCCCTATTATAGAGCCTAATCTTGCCTTGTTTTAGTGTTGTGATGTGTTAAACACATTCACATTAAGTCTTGGGCCCTTCTAAACTAAATAAACCTATTTGTGTCTTATTTAGGGTTTTGTAAAGTGCACCTTTATTCTTTCACGCTAATCTATGGTTTCATTAATATATTGGGATTCTTTATGCCTTATTTGGCCTTAATTAATGCATCCTTTTTAGGATAATCCATCTTGACATCTACCAACATCCAATCATGATTCATGTGATTTTGGACTATATGGCCTACATTTAGTGATTTGGGACTCATACGACACCTTTGGTGTATGAGTCCCATCCAAATTTTGGGGCCCCGATTTGGATTTCAAATCAATCTAAGAATTTCTTGAAAATTGTGTCTCAAATCCTAGCCTACTAGGACTCACATGTCATAACTAGCATATGAGTCTCATTTGGCTTAAACATAAATCATTTTCAAATTCTTGGTGGGATTCTATCCTTCTAGATCTGATGTCAACTTGTACTATTGTAATTTTAGGAAATTTTTCATAAACAAGTATAAATACAAGGTTATTTCACTCATTTTAACCTAATACTTTCAAGAGAGCATTCCTAATAGCAAGTTTGTGATTACAAGACTTCACAAGAGTATTCAAGGAAATTCAAGAGAATATTTAAAGCATTCAAAGGTATATTTCTTCATCATTTTTTGTAGCAATTCAAGATCCATCATGATGTCAAAGACATAGTGCATCAAGCATATTGTTGAGCTAATGTTTTTGATG
Organism: Sequoia sempervirens; assembly: GCA_007258455.2. Lineage (NCBI taxonomy): Eukaryota > Viridiplantae > Streptophyta > Pinopsida > Cupressales > Cupressaceae > Sequoia > Sequoia sempervirens. Next base: position 681,972,557 of record VDFB02193867.1, read on the forward strand.
TAGCATTGAAGATCCATTTGCAAGCTGCTTGCATTGTTCCACATTCAATTTGAGATCAAGATCTACATTCATTATGGACACTTCATGTTATTTTATATATTTGTATTCCAAGACATAATCCAAGGTATCATCATTTTATTTTTCATGTTTCATGTCCTTGTTTCATTTTTTCATCATTTGGTTTAATTACCTAAATGGGGTTTGACCAAGAGAAATCCCTATTCCTTAATAATAAAAAAAACTTTTTATCTCTCTTTGTGTGATTTTAGTTTTATAGGTTGAAGACAAAGTGGATTGAAGCCTTCAAAAGTATCAAGATTGCAAAGTTGTAAAAATTACAAAAGTTGTCATGTAAAGTTGTCAAGGCTCATGTAAACTTAGATCTATAGCAAGATATCCAACCTATCTACATGAAACCAATGGGAAAAGGCTTATTTTATCCATCTTGAGAGGCTCACAAAGTTTTATTTGATCCATCTTGAAACCAATGGTACGCCACTTGTGGTTTATGAGTCCCAATATACATATTTTTTGGGTATTTTTTGTAGATCCTGATTCAGTAGTTCCAAATTCCTATTTCCACCCAAAAACCATAGTCTATGTTTGATATGACCAGCCTTGCATATCAGTCCTAGTGTTAATTAAATTCAAAAATTTTAGCATTTGAGAGCTTGCTCCAAGCTTCTACTAGTTTCCAAGCTCACCTCTATACTTTTCTAGTTTAGTGTTCTAATTTGCATTCATTTCTATGTCATCTATTCAAGTCTCGGACACCATTAGGTTTTGATCATTATTTTTTGTATGTTACTTTTTTAAGCCCTATCTTGGTGGTGAACCCATTTTTAGTCTCTAAACATACCATAGCAAACCTTATTGTAAGATCTCTTTCTCTCATTCTATCATCGGATTGAGATCTCTAGGGTTTTCTTAAAAGACTAGACACCCTATTTTTGTTGTTAGAGAATATTAAATTGATTTTTCATAGTCCTTGCATATTATTGTATTTTTAGTCATTTACATTATAAAATTGATTCAAAATTGAATTTCAAAAAGTGTCACTTTGTCCATCATTCATCACTAATTTCATTTGCATTAGGACACCTAAATCTAGAAAATTTTGTTACAAAAGTTATAGTCTACAACCTGAAACAAAAATGTCAACCATAAAGAAATAAATTAAAACTTTAATTTTCTAGCACCCTAACATAGGAATCATTCACCCTATGGATAATCAGTCATTTTACACATTCTTTTACAAACTTTTGTGGATTATATTGTCTTTGTTTGCTTCATTTTTTTCTAATGTTAAATCTATGTTTTATTTTCATAAAATTGAAAACTTTGTAATTTCTTGCATTAGGTTCAATTGGTAAAATTGAGTGCATTGTTTGAAATCAAAATTGGTATTAAAAACATATCATTTTCAATTGCTTCAATTCAAAAATCAGAAAGTATTTTTCAGAAAATTTCATTCTTTCATCATGGACTTGTGTTTTGCTAAACTATGGATGGCATTCAAATCTTTGGTAGATTTATCAAGTTGTGTGTATGGTGATGACCCTAATGAAATTGAGCCTATTAATGAATCTTCACCCCCTAATGAATCTCTATGAGGTGGATATCTTAGGTTAAGATGAAGATATAATGCAACAATTCATACATGAATCTCTACACAACCTTGAGAAGAAAACATCCTTTTACCTCTCCATGCAACAACCAACACCTCATACATTGCCATCACTTGATATGTCAACCTTTTACATCCTAGAATTGAAGCACAAAGAAAGCCTCATCCACCAATCATTAATGAACTTGTTAACAAGAATAATAGTGATACTCTTATATCATATTCCAGTAAAGTTACCAATACATCCATTAACTTAGAAGAGAATTATGGTCAAGGATTTTGAAATTTTAAGTAAACAAGGATGTGACATAACTAATGAACATTAAATCCATCAATTGCTAGAACAAACACCATTCGAATATACCAAGGGGTTAGAATATCAAGATCCTCCTTCCCCACCTCCACATCACCAAATTTACCAAAATGGTAAGAAATACAAGCCCTATAAGATCAAAAAGTTACCATTATTACACACTTTGATAGATTATGAACAAAAAATGGATCAACTCCTCTATCCAGGATTCATTTACTTGCCACCTATTTTAGAAAAGAAAAAAGGAAAGAGTACAAACATGAAATATTGTACATTTCATCGAACTATTGGGCATCTTATTGACTAGTGTTGTCTTCTACACTAGTTGATAGATGAATATGATATCACTAATTTAATTGAGTAAAAATGCATGCACATTGCTCCTTGCCATGTGATAGTTTTAGAATCATAACATGCTCACTATTACATGTTTTACATTTAATGAAAATCATTTTTATATTATAAGGAACCCATTCTCAACACCTATCTCTCATCCTTGTCCTACACTTAGTGGGGACAAGGAGTTAGATAGCCTTGTACTAGTTTGAAACTTGCTATGGTCCCTTTGGCTGGTTATCTATTTTTCACATATGATGAACAAGATTGGCATGTGGATGACCTTTGACAGGTTGACTTGCATGAACCCTACTAGTCTTTTCCTTTTTAATTTTCATGTTTTTTGTGATTGCATGTGCGTAATATGATCCTCCATGCTATACTACTTGGCGTGTATTTATATGTTTGTGAGTCTACTTTGGATGACCCTTGTCACTCCATGGATGTAAGGATGCAAAGGAAGAAAATCTATTGTAACATTCTTCTATTTGTATGTTCGTTCTTCTATCTATCATAACCATTTATCTTTTCTCTTGTATTTTGTTTTTCTTTTGGAGATGACAAAAGGAATTGATACATTTAGGTTTATTCCATATTTATGATATATTAAGAAAAATTTATAGTGTGTTGTACCCTTTAGACATTGAGCCACAAGGGAAAAAAAGGATCAAGTCCAAAGATTCAAAATATTAACCACTAGAAAAAATAAAACATAGAAACAATGGATAGACAACTGACAATTAATGACCCAAAAAACAAGACACATGAGAAGTAGACTAGCGTAGTAGACTAACTATCACCCTCCCAATTCTAATAAAGGAGGCTAATAATATCCTCCCCAACCTAGTTGGGGCACTCCTCCATAGAATTCTTATCCATATCATCCTTAAGCATAGTAGAAAGGGTACCAACAACACGATGGATTATCTTGATTGTGAACCAAGTCAAACCAGTGAATTTCTTCTTGAGCTTCTCCACCTGCTCTAGCAAGATGTTGTAATCCTCCACTTTTTCCACAATATTCACAACATCTTCTTCCATAACTTGGGGTTCTGAGGACTGGGCTATTGAGTCATCCTTGAGCATCTTTTTGAAGTTAGAAAAGTGATTAGGCCCTTCAAAAAATTCATCCTCCCCCTCAGTGTCTTCCTCCTTTATTTTTCCTTTACTGTCAAATTGCTCCTCATCACTAGAAATTTCATTAACCAAAACTTTCTTACTACTTTTCGCCAACATATGGGATCTCCTAATGTTGGTATTCTCTAACCCCGTATCCATAGTAGCTGCCACTATGGTATCCCCCTTGGAATCCTTACCGAAAATATTCTTCCCTTTTCTTTCAGTGGCTAAAAGCTCCCCCTGGCCTTTCCCCTTTTCTTTTACTTTTTTCTTAGTTGTAGGTTTTTTTTCTATGTTGTAGGGAGAAAATTTGAGCTCACAAGGGTCCACTTCCACTTTCTATTGAGCATTCTCCACACCACCCTTCTTCTTTTTGGTAGAAGGTTTAGGCTTGGGGGTTTCAGTATTCTTCTAAGGGCTTTTCCTTTTGGGGCCCTTAGACTTAGTTGAAGTGGGATTCACATTGGTCTGAATAGGGGGTTCTACTTCCTCAATAAAAATAGCAGAAATAGGTTTGGGTGGGCAGATAGCTAGATGGAAATGATAAAGCCTCAGGATGAGGCCCTGGTGGAGTGGTAGGGGTGGTGTTTCTTCAAGGTTTTGGGCAGCAGATTCAAAAAATTTCTCAACATAAATCTCTAAATCAGTGAGTAAGAAAAAAGGAAAAATCAAAAACATTTTGTGGAAAAGATGATTTAAAAGAGGCAAGTCTATTCCATGTTGACCCAAAATCTTTCCTTTGTTTTCACTCTCTCATTGGCATTCTTCCTTTGTGCTTGTTGTTCAATGAGGTTTTTAAGGATTTATGATGGTTCCAAGCTCAATTATATCATTGTAGCAAAGACATATGTTGTCTAAAAATCTATGGATCCCTTATGTGTTATCTTAGAATTACATATGGAGGGAAACCTTCCTTTTCATGGCATACCTCTACTTGGAAACATATGTTTTACATAAGGATTTGTGAATGAAGATCTCATGTATTGTCGTTTATTGTGTTCTACTTTAAAGTAATTACTCATAGCATGGTATTTAGAAATTTGTTTAAAGTGGGGGAATACACATGTCTGCTTATTGTTTGCTTCAAAGTGTGGTATTATTACATCATGTGATGTGTCTTCTTGATGGTGATTGTAGTATAGAAAAATGTATCCATGTGCATTTTCACACTTGATTCAAGAATAATTAATGATAAATTGGACTTAAAGTTACCTTGATTTAAGGTTGTGAGGTGTTTTACACATCCACATTAGGTATTGGGCCCTTTTGAGGCTAAATAAACCTAACTCTACCTTAATTTAATGTTGTAAATTGTATTTATTTACTGCATAAGATAATTGTGTGCTCTCTTTCACTTCTAGGGTTTTGGACCTAAAAGGAGAGAGAAAACTCCACTATTTACTCAAGAAAAAACCCTTGAGATTTCAATGCAAAGGAGATTGAAATATTACAAAGGGAAGGTTATAGGGATTGAGTGATGTCTAATGAGGGGTTCACCACCAAGTGTAAAGTTGGAAAAGATAAAATGGTTGAAAACATAGTGTTGTTGGCATATGGATCTGAGAGATAATTTTTTGGCTACTTGTGTTGTCATTGATGGCAACTAAAGTCAGTAGTATGATCCATACTGTTAGTATTTATCCCACTAGAAAGGAAAGTAATATTTTGCATTCTACTAGTAGAAAGTGTGAAGAGCAAGACATCCAGTTGATAGTCAATTAGATCACTTCACTGGATCACTATCTTGTTGTGTGGATCTCATAGGAAGTTTTCCTAGGATGTATACTATCTTACTGGTGTGTTTTTTAGTGTTGAATGAATGAGTGTTCAAGTTAAGAGGTTCAATAGTATGATTCATGGTTTATTCTATCATTGTGGCCGACATGCTTAATATGGTGTATTGTAGATTTATGTGAAGAATGTAATCTGCTATTTATTATGTTTGGTACTTTGGTTTGGGTCCCTACTATAAGTCTAGCTGACTTGTGTAGGTACGCACAAGATTATAACTTGTAATTTGGGCCAACTTAAGCAAAAATATTATTTTGTTGAAAGGCTAACATACATTGATTTTTTGTTTTGTGGGTATATAAAGGAGATAGGAAAATCATTTTTATGTATATGGGTGTGATGTGTATGGTGTGGAAAGAAAGGAATTTGTGTTGGAAAAAGAATAGAAAAATTGACATTAGAAGATATGTTGAGCAAATTTTGGTTGTGCTACAAAAGGTTTTTCAGTAGGAAAGTAGAGCAAAGCAAATTAGAGTTGAGTAGAAGTGTGAATTGGATAGAAGGTCCAAAGTTTGATTGTGTGCTTTAGTGTAACTAAGTCTAGGCATTTGTAGATGTTGTACTCTCAGTTCAAAATCCGATTGTAATCTCAATTATACTTGTAAGGTAGTGAGCTCTAGACAGTGAGCCTGAATGCAAGTGCATTCCCATTTTATCATACTTTAATCAGAGTATACTTCGTGGACTAATATCCACCATGGTTTTTCCCCTAACAGGGTTTCCAAATAAAAATATATGATGTTATGTTGTTCATTAATGTCATTGCATGCTTTCATTTGTTCATGTGTTATGAATGCAATTAAAGTATTATTCATTTTTGTTGTTAGTTTTAGATCTAATTTGATAGTCAATTTAGTTGAACATTGATTCACCTCCCCTCTCAGTGTTCCTAGTGTCCAACAATTGTTATTAGAGCTGGTTCCTTTGAAAAAGTCTAATAGCTTGAGGTGGGTCTTGAAATATAATGGACGTTGGTGGTCTTCAACAACTTATGGTAGCACTTGATGATCTTGATCAATCCAAAGCAGAGGTCATGGAGCTAAAAGAAAATATTTCAGATGTCGAATAATTCATTTCATCACTGAAGGATAAGATTAATGATTCAAGGGAAAAGAAGAAGGAACTATGTGACCAGTTGAAGCATAAGGAAAGTATAGGTCTGGATGATGTCCATCTGAATCAAACCCTAAGAGAGATAATAGGAGAATGTGAAAAGTTTTCCAAGTAAAATAAAACTCTTAAGCTTGAAATTGAATATGTGGCGATGAATTTTACCAGAGAGATTGGAGGAAGAAAGAAGAATGAGGAAAATTTGTCCCATTCCTTGAAAGAAAAATCTAAACAATGTAGCAGAATCAGTAATAGAATGACTTAGATGGAGGTTGAACTACAATAGGCTAAAAACTATGAACATGAACTTGAAAGACAAATAGTTATTCTTGGAAATGAACTTACTACTACAAATTAATTCAAGGAAAGGTTTAGGATGAGTTCTGCTAAGCTTGATGAGATAACCAAAATTCAAAAGGATGCAAATGATAAGCGAGGTCTTAGTTATGAGAAGGGTGAGAGCTTTGGATCCAGATAGAAGAACCCTGAAAAGAAAAACAAAGGCAGAAGACATCCAGTAAGGCATCCTAATGCTCAAAAATTTAATGGGTATTGCTTTGCTTGTAATAGATTTGGACATATGGCTTCTCAGTGTAGAAGGAAGATAAAACCTTATGCTCCATCATTTTTTGGTCAATGTTTTAAATGGAAGAAGTATGGTCATAAGGCATTAGAATGAAAAACTATGTCTGTCAGTGCAAATAACATTAAATTCTATACCTACAGAATATTTGGACATGTTACTAATTAATGTAGGTCAAGAGGAAATCAATGGAATGGATGGTATAGACAAAAGAATATGGTATGCTATAATTGTAACAAATTTGGGCACATTGTGAGATTCTGCCAGAATAGAGTCATAAATCAAAGAGGTCCGGTCTATCAAAGAAAAAATACATAGAAAGAAAACAAAGGAAAATAAAAAGTATCTATGGAAGAGATCAAAGATTAGATGAAGAAGACGTGGGTGAAGAAAAGTGAATGTGATAAAGTTGTATCAGAAGCTCCCTTCAATAACTCTTTCAATAATTGATTTCAAGCTAGTGGCCTTGGGGAGTTTCTCATGAAGATCTCTTTCCCCCCTATGTAGATTTGGCACCAAATATCTGGATGGCATCAATTGTTGTGTTATTCATTGGTAAAAGTGTTAGCAATCACTTGTTGAGAAGAATGAAGTAGTGTAGGTTTGCTATCGAATTCTTCGCTTGCTGTCTGAAGGTTGTAGTGTAACTGGACAACACATTTATTACGACAAAAAATTAAGTATGCAAAGTTATAAAAGGGCACTTGGAACCCTAATTCATCACTATGGATTGAAGAGAACAGTTGGAGAGCTTCTTGAGCAAAAATTCAAAGTGCAAAAGGTCAATTCAGCTATGAAATCTTTAGGTATTCCTATTACTTATTGATTCAAAATTTCTTTCACGATTGATAGAACCCTATTCGTCTCGAAAAATGAAACAAATCCAAGGATCGATAACTCTAGATGAGTATATCAATCAAAAGGTTAGGGATGAAAGAAATATGTTGTCTCATGTCGATTTGAGGTGGCTTGGGGGATCGAAGCACAAAAATTTGGATATATGGAATGAATTCCCTCATTTCATCAATGTGGATGTGATTCATTTTATTCTAAATAGACTAGATAGTGATATTCTCATCTTGGATAAATCGTATCAAATTTTTGATGGTGTAAACAAGAATCTAACTGGGATATGCAATGTTGGTAACATTTTGAAGAAGATGTTGATTCATAATGTTGAGGTCAAATCCCTAACTATAATAAGGGGTGATCAAAGGGCTTTGATAATTGCATCAATGGTAGATCCTTTGACAAGGTATGTGGCACATGGAATCTCTTATAAGATCTACTTCAGAAACTAAGAAGGATCAACCTTAGTAGGTGATGTATATATCTCTCATAAAATGATAATTAAAAATGAATATTTTGACCTATGTAGTTTGGTGAGGGATCAACTCATGAAGAATGTTCAATTAAAAAAGGATATAGACTACCCATTCAGGTTTGGTACTCTTGCAATATGCATTATGATCTACTTTCTTAATTGCATGCCTCTGAATGACAATGTTGTGTGGAAGAAAGATTTTCCAATCTATAAGCAAATATCTTATCAGTACAACTCTTTTGAAAATGGTGAGCGAGTATATGAAAATTTCTTTAGGAAGGTATTAGAAAATTTTGGTGCTAGTGTTATCCCTCTTCCGATGAAAACAACTGAAGTTGGATCCTCTTTTGAGAAGGAAGAGAAAAATCTGAAGAGAGGTAGAGATTTGGTTGGTTTCACTCCTCCAACACCCAAGTTAGCAAGAATTGAGGAAAAATGGGAAAGGTCAGTCAGTTGTGGATGTAGAGGATTAAGATTCTGAGGAATATATTCCCAGAGATCAGCCAAAACCTAGTGAACCTGAGATAATATTGGCAGAAGAAAGTGATGAGGAAGGTACTCTATTCAAATCAAAGATAATGCAAATTATTTAGGATGAAGACGGTATGCAAAAGATTACTGGTATATGGTTGAATGAACCATCCTATGAGCATGATTTTATTAAGAATACTCTAGCAAGATACCTTGCTGATAACAATATTAAGTTGGAAAGTCTATAGAATGTTCTCCCAGAAGAATTGATTGAGTGTATCAAAGAAGCTATGGGATCTGTGCCTCTAGATAAGAAAGAGGAATAAATAATTTCCCATTTGAAGATGTAGTTCAGACTATCTATAGCTAAGCTGAAAAAGAAAATGAATGTGTTGAGGCAGTGAATTGATTCAACAAATAAATTCTTTAATTATTGTGTAAGGTGGCCTCATGTTACTGGGAAGTACAAGGAAAAGTTAGAGGAAATTGAAAAGGATCTTGTCCGTATTAGACAAGAATACAATATGTCTTCAGAAATGGATGGAGAAGTGAAGAAGAAGGTTCATGCTCTGCAAGTTGAGCATGCAAAAGTTCATTATGCTAGGAATACTCTTATAGATTCCTTCTGGAAAGTCAAGGACCTAACTGAAGGGAGATTAGAGAAAATGATTGAAGTTCTCAAGAAAGGAGAAAAACTGGAAGAAGCGATTATTATTCCTAAGTCTCTTGTTTAGATTATTAACAGAACATCAGAGAATAAAAACCTAATTATATCCATTGGGATTGTGGTGAACTCTTGGAAGAAATTTCTTCTAGAAATTAAAGCTAAGTATAAGATAATCTTTTGAATTTTGCAGTAGTTTTCAAAATTTTGTTCCCAACTATCGATTTTGCTAAGGGGGAAGAACAAGAAGTGAAGTATAGTAATAAGGAAAGTGGTTGTAGTAGAATATTTGTCATTGATTTCAAAGGGGAGGAGAATGGAGTGAAAAATTACCTGACATTCATAGGGGGAGCAACAATTTTAATTTTGATGTTTTTGGTTTTGACACTTAGTCAAATTTTTCACTAAGTGTTGCCATCAATGCCAAAGTGGGAGATTGTTGGCATATGGCTCCAAGAGATCATTTTTGGCTACTTGTGTTGTCATTCATGGAAAATAAAGTTAGCATTATGATCCATAGTGTTAGTATTTCTCCCACCGGCAAGGAAAGTAAGATTCTTTGTTCTACCGATAGAAAGTGTGAAGATCAGGGCATCGAGTTGAAAGTCAATCGGATCACTTCACCAGATCACTATCTTATTGTGTGGATCCCCTAGGAAGTTTTCCTATCATGTATACTATCTTAATGGTGTTTTTTATAGTGTTTCATGGATCGGTGTTCGAGTTAAGAGGTTTGGTAGTATGATTCATGGTTTATTCTATCATTGTGGGCGACATGCTTAATATAGTGTATCACAAATGTACATGAAGAATGTAATCTGCTATTTTTTATGTTTGGTACCTTGGTTTGGGTCCCTACTATAAGTATATCTGACTTGTGTAGGTACACAAAAGGTTATAACTTGTAATTTGGGCTGACTTAAGCAAAAATATTATTTTGTTGAAAGGCTGACATACATTGATTTTCTGTTTTGTGGGTATATAAAGGAGATATCAAAACCATTTTTATGTATATCTGTGTGATGTGTATGGTGTGGAAAGAAAGGAATGTGTGTGAAAAAAAAATAGAATAGTTGACATTAGAAGATCTGTTGAGCAAATTTTGGTTGTGTTATAGAAGGGTTTTTAGCAAGAAAGTAAAGCAGAGCAAAACATAGTTGAGCAGAAGTACGAATTGGATAGAAGGTCCAAAGTATGATTGTGTGCTTCAGTGGAACTAAATCCAAGCATTTTTAGATGTTATACTCTTAGTTCAAAATCTTATTGTAATCTCAATTATACTTGTAAGGTAGTGATCCTTCTCTTTTGAGTAGTGAGCTCTAGGCAGTGAGCCTGAATGTAGGTGCATTCCCCTTTTATCATACTTTTAATAGAGTATACTTTGTGGACTAATCTCCACCATGTTTTTTCCCCTAACAGAGTTTCCATGTAAAAATATTTGGTGTTATGGTGTTCATTAATGTCATTGCATTCTTTCATCTATTCATGTGATATGAATGCAATTAAAGATTATTCATTGTTGTTGTTAGTTTTAGATCTAATTTGATAATTAAATTAGTTGAACACTGATTCACCCCCCCTCTTAGTGTTCCTAGTATCCAACAAGTGTGATATGCAAAATTGAACTAAATAACTTGAAAATTCAAGAAGAATAAAATTGAAGTTGTGCACTTGGAAACTTGTTGGGGATCAAATGAAGACTGGAAATGCTACTGTTTTTGAAATTTTGGCCCATTAGGACTCATTCACCAATTTGGGAAAATCAATGCCAGATAAGGGTTTCTGCACAGGAACAAGTTTCTCAAAAAAGGGTATCCAAAAATGCCAAAATCTCAAAATTGACCAAAAATGGGACTCATCTGCCACTTGTAGTGAATGAGTCTAGTTTGGATTTTCTAGAAATCCAAAGTTCTGCTCTTTATGTTCCTCCAAGTATCCAGATTTAAAACCCTGATTTTCAGGGCTGTAAGTGACTTTTTGTGATGATTTTGACCTTGCAAGTAGGGAGATGACTTCATCAACTTTGCAACCTGTTCTTCAATCATCTCCAAGCCTTCAAAGCACCTAGATATGCAATCACACAAAGAGAGGGAAAATGTTGATTTTTAGGGAATAGGGGTTTTCCTTTGTCAAACCCCTTTTGGGTAATTAAACCAAAATGATAAAATAAGATAATGAAGCATGAACATAAGATAATGCAATTGGAAACTTTTCTTTATGATAGATCTTCGATTGCTACAACAATTGACGAAGAATTCTACCCTTGAATGCCTTAGAAATGATCTTGGAAAGCTATCTCAATGACCTTGAAATGCTTATCTCTTGCTTGCTTGACTTGAAAACTTAAATACCTTATGTTGCTTGGATGAAATGAGGATTTGAAAGTTTTCATATATAGGAAAGGCACTCAGATGGCCATTATTTTGATCCCCAAGTGGTGCAGGAGCACCTTGCTCAACTTTGTATTTTTTTAATGTAAAAGATTGAAATATGTCACAAATAGGTTCTAGGTGGTCAAAGGATGAGAAAAGAAAACAAAATTTCAAAGAAATTGTGGGTATGTGCAGGATCATCATGCAAAAAATAGGCCCTTAAGTGGCAAAAAATTCAGAAAAGTCAATGTTGGGCAACTTGATGTAAATATTCAAGAATAAGTTATCTATATTATTTCAAAAATATGTAAGAATAGAATTTGTAGAAAATTTAATGTAGTTTCTAAAATACTAGGTTTATTTAAAAATAAATAAAATCTATTTGGTGAAAATTTGAAATTTCAATGCAGTAGTACTTAAATTTCAGGGAAAAAATAAGAAGTAGGTGTCTGTCTGACCACCCTAACCATAATAAAATGATAATATTTTTTTGTAAGATTTTATATTTAAGTAGAGGACTCATGTCCGGATGTGATGCATATTTTTTTGTAATTTTTTTCCAAGTAAATAATTAATTATGAATTTTTATTACAACTTTTAGAAAATATAAAACTTTCTGTTTGACCACCTTAACTTGGTCAAAATTCATGAAATTTAATTTTCTTTTTTAATCCTATAGTATGTGAAGCATAGAATGTGACACATGTTTCAGATTCAAAAATATGATACCGTTTGAAAGTTATAAATGTTTTTCAATCAACCTATCGATCGGGACTTTAGTCGTAATTCTAATAGAAAATGAATAATAATTATTTATTAAATTCAAATTAAATCATAATTTATATTTTTGGAAAGCTGAGAATCTCCTCTAAAAACCCTTTTTGTTTAATTAATTTTGGGTGAAAAAAAAGTCGTCAGCCACATACCCCCATAATATTGCCACTTTTTGGCGCACCATGATCCTGCACATACCCTTGTAAAAGTTGTTGAGTTGGTAAAAAGCACAAATCAAGGAAGAACAAGATTCTTTTTGAGAAACTGAAAGGATAGGTCAATGAGGGAAGTTGAAGAGGTAGTTATTGAGTGGAGAACATCTTTAAAAGCATGTAAGGGGTGAGAGAAAGTAGATCTTTGTATTCTTGAACCAAGTATTACATAAAATATCCCTGTTTTTTGTATTAGTAGCATTTTTCATCTTGTTTTAGTCTTGTACAGACTGTACATCATCTTAGAAGTTAAATAATTGGTTTTTTTTCTGTTAGGCAAAGTGTTAGCCTCATTTATATAGTAATTTGAGGACTTATTATACAATTTAGAGGGAACAAGAGCATTTTTCCATTGTAATTGTTGTAGCCCTCAAATTGGGGTTTGAGAGTCTTTTAGAGGAAAATTTTCCATTCCACTGATGAAGGATTAGGTTGATCGGTGGAATGGATTTATTTTAGTTTTATGTTAGTTTATGTGTGTGTTTGTAGTGCAAGGAAGTGAAGAACATGAAAAATCTCTATTGCTCCAAGCAAAAATTAGAGTTTTCCATATAAGGGTTGGTGCCTACAAGTTAGTCCAATGGAAGAAATGACCTTTGTAATGGTATGAGGATGATTAATTATGTTTGTGCAGAATCATTGAAGAGTGTTTGTAATAGTGGCAAGTGATTTTGAGGTTTGCAACTTGCATTTCCAATAAACCCTCATTGATTTTGTGTTATTCAACCTACAAAAAGGGGTTTAATAGATCAATGTGTATTTAAGCCTTTCAATGCTTAAGAATGATGAAATACTATATTTTGAGATATAACTAAATAATTTTTGGGGTTCTATGATGTTTTGGTGGTGATGAGAGAGCACTTACTTTGTAAAATAGGCCTAAATTTGTAGCCTTTCCTAGTTTACAATCTAAAATCTGGTAATTTCTTTATGATAAACTATTCAAATCTTTTGATATATTATGATATGTAAAAGAGGTTTGTACATGTACATCAGGATTGTGGATATACAAAATTAGTGGAAAAGAATCACCCGATTAAGGGTTTTGATGACCTATAAAGGAAATGATGGTTTGTCTACTAAAATAGAGAATTTGTCAAAAAAATGGAAAGAATGGTATTTAATGCCTGGAAACTATCTATTTGGTGATATTATTGATGACTATGTGTTTGGATATGGGTTAGAGTTTATTCATGTTGTATTTGATGTGTTGAGCAAGATGAATCTCATGTGGAACCATGGTGACTAAATGCATGAAATTGACACTTCTATCAAAATAGAGTATAGGGAAGTATGTTCTAATTATTATTGACAAAAAGATGATGTTCTATTGTGATTATGAGGTAAGTGGGAGTTGGGGATTTAATTCCATCAATGATGCCTTTGTGTCTTGTTTTTATTGAGGGATGTTGGTACACAGTTATGTGAGTTGAATGAATGAATGAAAAAAAAGTTTTTTTGATATGGTTTTGTTTTAAATTACTCAATTTTGATGAAGGGTAACATGTTCTTGGGTCTGAGAATGATTAGATCCAATTTTGATGTTTTGTGGCTTTGAAAAATGGAATAATCAACTGAAATTGTAATATTTTTTGATGAAAAGTCAAGTGAATAAGTTGAGATGTTTAATTTGATCTTCTCTAAAATAAGTTTGGGTTTGAAGTACCCTGTGTTTATGTGGTTTGGAAATTGGAATTGCATTGACAAGGCTGACATTCATCAAAATTCAAATTAGAATTGTAATTTTCTCGCTCAATTTTGAAAAAGTCCCCAAAAGGGACTCATTCACCATACTTGGCGAATGGGTCCCACCTAAGGGGACTCATTTTCCCAAGGTGGAGAATGAGTCCCACCTTAAGGTTTTTGAGGTGGGGCTTCAATATTTTGAGGTTTTAAAGTGTTTTTTTGAGATATTAGCCAAAATATGCCTTGGGATGCAAAAATAAAGGTCCTAGGGGCCTATTAATAATGATATAAAGGGTGATTTGGGCTAGGGACACAAATTTCAATGTGAAAGTATGGTTAAATACATTCTACAACATTTAAATGAGGTCCAATTACCCTAAAAAGGCACAAGATCCAATGTGAATGTGTAAAAAAAATTACAACACTAGATTGAGGCTAGTTTTAATTTACAAGCCTTCTAGATTAATGTGAGAAGAAAATTAAATACATTTTACAATATTGAATTAAGGGGAAAATAGGTCCATTAGACTTAAATGCTAAATAAAAGTCTAGCAAATTGTGAAAGTCATTTACAACACTTTACAATACCTTTACAAGACATCGAGAAATGCATTTTATTAATTTTGCAAGGGACCAAGAGCTAATGTGGATGTGTAAAAGACCTAAAAAAACTAGATCAAGGTGAAGTTAAGTTCAATTTGAACCATTAGTCTCTGGCACCCTAGACCTTTCTTGCACTTCTAGGGTATTTCACCTAAAAGGAGAAAGTAGGGCCAAAAGTCTAGTGAGGTTTGTTGGAAACAAGCAACACTGAGAGGGGGGTGAATTAGTGTTGTGCATAAATTAAATTTTATTATTTTGTCCTTTAACTTACTTAACCATTCAATAAAAGAAACAAACATCAACATAAAGAAAATAATCACAACACCAAAACACTAGAATTTTTATGTGGAAATCCTGTTAGGGGAAAAACCACGGTGGATGGCCAATCCACAATATAATATGAGTATACCCAAAATGAAAAGTACAGAATGGGAATGCACTTGCATTCAGGCTCACTACCTAGAGCTCACTACTCAAAATGGATGGGATCACTACCCTACAATGATTTGGAATAGATCCAAAAGAGTGAACTAATGAATTAACATCTACTATGCCTGATTATAGTTCTTGTTTAGCTCTGTAGGTAATCTTTTGTCCTTTTGACTCATTCAACAATTTTGCTCTACTTTGCACAACTTGCATTGTAAAAATCCTAATGCAAAAGTGAGACTACGCATAATCACCTAAACTCCCTTTTGATATTCACTAACCACTACCACATTCCTCATTGCATACATTAAATGACATATCGAATATTTTATATATATATATATATCTGCATCTAGAAATTAAGTCGCTATAGGTTGGATTTGACAAAACTTGGAAATGTTATCAACTATCAGCCCAAATCATAAACACTTATTGATGTGCACCCATACAAGTTGGATAGACAATAGCTTAGACCCATAATTAATTTTTTTTGGATAAAAACAGTTTAAATAATTGCTCTCTATACATCCATAACACACCACATTCACTGAGTCGACCACAATGAGAAAATAAACAAAAAACATCCTACCAAACCTCCAAGCTCATTTAACAAGTAATGAAACACCACAAAATTTATAATAAAATAACATGCGTGCTCATCAAGCAATCCCAAGGATCCACAACTACAAACGATGATCCAGTGAAACTATTAGACCAAATACCCTGTTCTTCAACTATTCTACCATTAACACACAATACTTCACCTTATCTGCTAGTATGACTAGTTACTGATCTGTGGAAAATGGAAATGACTCCTGTTGCCATCAATGAAAACATAAAAATCCATATGACAACAATCTCCCCCTTTGGCATTGATGGCAACACTTAGTGAAAAATGACTAACTGTTGAAGCTAGTAAGTACACTGCCAAAATTCAAAATACTGCTCCCCCTAGGAATATTAAGGAATTTTTCACGACACTCTCTCCCCCTTTGAAATCAATGAAAAATTTGGGGAATCCAAAATTGCAAAACTATACAAACATAATCTGAGACTTCAAAAATTTGAAGACATCTGCAAAGTCATTCTTCAATCCACTTAAGTTTGAGTCTCAAACACTTCTCAAACTGTCCAAAATTCTTATATGACTACAAAGAAGATATGATAGTTTTTTTTGCTTTGAGACTTACCATATTAGGAGCGTCTATAGCACCTTTACACTCTTTCAAATAATTCACCATTACCTCAATATTTGTGCTTATTAATCCCTTAAGTTCACAAACTCTCCCAATAATCCTT
Source organism: Sequoia sempervirens (assembly GCA_007258455.2). Classification (NCBI taxonomy): domain Eukaryota; kingdom Viridiplantae; phylum Streptophyta; class Pinopsida; order Cupressales; family Cupressaceae; genus Sequoia; species Sequoia sempervirens. Next base: position 681,989,270 of record VDFB02193867.1, read on the forward strand.
TCATTTTCAAGTTTTAGACTCTTTATTTGGTTGAACAAAGACATTACCTGACTTTCTTGTTTACAAACACTATCGGCTAATGGGTCAAAGGTACTAGAAATAGTGACCAACTGTTGTTCAATGTATTTCACCTTCTTCTCATTTTCTTCAATAAATTTCAACAAGACCAAGCAAGACTTGTACACTTTTCCTCCTTCAGACAAAGTACTTTGAATATTTTTAATGCAAGTACCTAGCAGGTCTTTATCTTTGCATCAATTCATTTAGGCTACCAAGTCTCTTTTCCTTGAACTCCTTTTTCACCTTAACCAAAGCTGATTTCTCAAAAGATTCAAAATGAGATTCTATAGAATTTATCAGTTTCCTTAGCTCACTAGAAGAGGAACCTGACAGGTCCATAGAATAAGTAGGAATTAATTTATGTAAAACTCTAGATGCAAGATTTAGCAGTTCACTGTCCTCAATGTGATATTTTAGTATCTTCTCATTGCCTTTGGCTTGAGAAATTTTATTGAACTTCAACATCTGAATTGGATAAAGAGTGGATAGATTAATTGAGCTTTCATCTAGCTCAAGATCTAACTCTTCCTGTTGCTCCAATAGATATCTCTTCACTTCCTTTGTTCTTCTTTCTTGATCCTTTTCTCTTTTAGCCTTGGATTCTGATTCAAGAGTGAGTTTAGGCATTTCAACTTCTTCAATATGCATCTCTTTTTCCATGGCTAACACCTCAATAGGGACCTTAGATACCATAGGTGTCTCCGTATTTTCCATATTGGGAGAAGTCAAAATATCCTCAAATTCTAGAGGATCAGATACATTCATGTTCTCCTCTTCCACATTCTTTTCTTTACCTCCACATTTACTTCATTTTCTTGAGCAGTTTCAGTATTGATTTCCTAAATGTTAATCTTATCCCTTGACAAAAATTCTTTAATAATTTCTTTACTTTCATTGACAACAACATCAATTTCACCAATCATGAGTTTATTTACTCTTGTCTTGCTCTTAAATTACTTTTTAGCTTTTTCAAGGAATAAATCCATCTCTTCAATTGTCATTTCAAAGCACAAATTGGAAAGAAATATCTTCCTCGGATTTTCTTCTTCTATTCTAGCACCCAACCTCCTAGATTCCAAAACTTCATACAGAATTTTAGGCAAACCAGATATGATTTCAACAAGAGCTTTATTAAAAGCATTCAAGTGCTTTATTGTAGCTTCTTCAAGAATTCTCTTACCTGATTCATCAAAGGTCTCATACAAATCACAGAGTGTTTGAGATTTCCATCTTTCACTACTGCATTCTCAACTTCCTCAACAATCATACTGGACTTGTCAACTTTGGCCTTTTTCTTTTCTTCTTCTCCTTTACCAAAATATTTTCTCTTGTTCAATTTGACAACCTAAGTCCCAGTGGCCTTTATCTCTCTTACTAATTCTTCTGAATCAGTCTCTTCCTCTTCATTTGCAACACAAATTTGTAAGATCTTGTGCTTTTATTCTTGTTCCTTTTTCTAGAAACTTTGACTTAAGTTGACTAAGCTACAAGGGAAATATTTGTAGATCTAGTTTGAATAGGATTTGTTCCCAGACCAGGTGATTCTACCTTTTCTTTCTTTTTAGCTGATTTAGCTCATCTCTTTTCCTTCTCACTTCTTTCTGTTTCTGCATAGGAATTCCCAAACTCTCTGCAAAATCTTATGTCTCTCTCCTTACCCTTCTAACTATCATGGGCTTTTTCAATTCTAAATGAACCTGCAAGATTTTCTCTGCATAGGTACCAAACCTTTCTTCTCCCTGATCCAGTGGTGAATCAGATATACTGCACACATCTTCAAAATGCTCTCATCTACTTCATAACCCATAGGAATGATCCAAACTATTCTAGGATCAATAGTTTCCATATGGCACTGGTCAATGTCTACCATGAAGCAAATAGTGTCCTTGTACTATTCCACTATTGTGGCAGGAATTCTCTCTCTGGCGTGCATTAAATTTTGAAATATTTTAAAGTAACCCCACAGGATTGTGTTGTAGGTCAATCGATCACCCAGTCCAAATAATATATTCCTTATTTGAATAGCTACCAATTCATCATTACACCATTGAACTTTACCAGCTCTCAGAACTTCACCAGGGAAGTAGAACATACATATCAACAGGTTACCATATTTGAATATGTTCTTATTATCCTTCTTGATTTTTCCCAAATTCTCCAATAATTGGCTTTTGAGCATTTCACACAGGTCATAGTCTACATTTTTTTTGACCATCTCATATGTTGCATAGATAGCTATGTCGGATATAGAGTCCACCCAGCTTGAGTGATAAATCTTATAGCCTATAATAATTGATGCAAACCGTGCATCCATTGTGGCAATATCGTCTATTATCATTTCCCTTTTGTCCCATTGTAATCCAAATCAAATCTGTAACCTTATCATTTTTCACAGACTTCAAAACTGCAAGTCTACTGGTGGAATTTAGACTCGTACCTACACATATAACTTCTTTTGTGATTTTAAATGGCACTTGTAACCACATGAATTCATCATGGACATGGCTCAACAAATATCAAACCCATTCATCTTCTTCAAATGTGGGGAATTTTAAATTTTTTACAAATTTCTTATATTCTAGGGTTTTAAATTCTAGTTTCATAGTAAATCTACTTGCATTATGTGATGAGATTACAAATCCATCATGTCAGAGGTTCCAAAATCTTCAATATTCACATGCACATAAGCCCTAATATCCTCAATATGCAGAACTCTGTACGACACTGATGAAAATGCACCTAAGGGCTCTATATTTACAAACTTATAAAAATGCCATTTAAAGTTTGGATGCATCCTATCCTTAACTTTGAATACCAGAGGAATAGACATGATTGCAATCACAAAAATTTACAGGTTTTCAATAAATACCTTTTGGGGATGAAATGGATTTTGATCGCAGATTCTCCTTAGAGCTTGAATCTCTCCACAAACTTGCAATGATCACTTCAAAGCTCTCCAAAACGCTTTTTTCTAAATACAATATGAAAAATGAGGGTTTAAGCCATTCTTTTATTGTCCACATACCTAACTCTATTAATTTGCAATAAATTCCCTTTCCCTAACTCATCTGGTTTCCTTCCTTTCAGGCACCGATATAGATGACTCTTACACGAATCTCCAGTATTCTTCACTAATTATTCTAACTAGTCGAACAAGATCTAAAAAGAATCAACTCTCATACTGGACACATCCAGATTCCAGTACCATTCACCTACAAGAGGGGGTTTAATATTTTTTCTTGATAGCTCCCCCCAAGCTAGAGGCCTAAAATTAATTCTGTGAGGAATTACCAGAAGTTGCTTCTAGTGCAGGTGCATTTCCTTCTACAGAGGGATTCTTCTCCACCTGTTTCTTCTGCATTCACTTGACTTGTGACCATACTTATAGAAATTAAAGCACTTACCTGAGAATGATGGTCTACTTTAATTCATTCTACTCCTGCACTGAGAAGCCATATGACCAAATTTGTTGCAAACATAACAATAGCCATTAAATCTTTGAGCATTTGGTTTCCTTACCAGATTTCTTCTTGATCCTTTCATCTAATTTTGTTGTCTAAATCTTCCTTGTCTGGAGTTCATTTTTCTAGTGTTCCTTTGTACATGGTTCCTTTGTCCAGATCTAGAACTTTCTCCTTCTTCATATCCAAGGCCTCATCTGTCACCATCAGTTCTCTATGCTTTGATCAATTCATCTAGTTTGGTTGAGCTTGTTTTTAATTTCTCCTTATACTAATTTGCAGTAGCAAGTTCATCTCTAAGATCATCAAGCTTCTTTTCAAGCATTTCTTCATTGTTCTTTGATTTCTCTAATTCATTATCTAATTGGCTACATTGTTAATATTTTTCTTTCAAAGACTGTGCAATTTTTTCTTCATTATTCTTTCTATCCTTAATCTCCTTGGTCATTCTAATCATGATAGATTCCATCTCATGCTTCAAGGAAACATTCTCTTTGGGAAACTTTTCACATTCTTCTATTCTCTCTTTTAGAGCTAGACTGAGTTGTTCATCTTCCATGCTTTTGCTCTTTTGTTTGATTTTCCCACATAACTCCTTTATTTTCTCCCTTGATTCATTGATTTTGTCTTTCAATGACTAAATGAACCTTTCTTCATTATCAAGATTCTCTTACAGTTCCTAGTTCTTAGATTTTGAATGGTCTAAATCATCAAATCCCACCATAAGTTTCTATTGAAGACTGCTTGTATCCATTGAAAAATACTTTCCATGATATCCTCAAGCTGTAAGACTTCTTTCAAGGAACCTACTCTGATACCAATTGTTGGAAACAAGCAACACTGAGAGGGGGGTGAATAAGTGTTGTGTATAAATTCAATTTTATTATTTTGTCCTTTGACTTACTTAACCAGTTAATAAAAGAAACAAGCATCAATAGAAAAATAATAATCACAACACCATAACACCAAAATTTTTATGTGGAAACCCTGTTAGGGGAAAAACCATGGTGGATGGCCAATCCACAATATAATATGAGTATACCAAAAATGAAAAGTACAGAATGGGAATGCACTTGCATTCAAGCTCACTTTTTAGAGCACACTAGTCAAAATGGATGGGCTCACTACCCTACAATGATTTGGAATAGATCCAAAAGAGTGAACTGATTAAGTAGAATCTACTATGCCTTATTACAGTTGTTGATTATCTCTATAGCATAATCTTTTGTCCTTCTGACTAATTCAACAATTCTACTCTTCTCTGCACAACTCTCATTGCAAAAATCCTAATGTGCAAGTGAAATTGCACATAATGCCTAAACACCCTTCTAATATTCGCTAACCACTACCACATTCCTCATTGCATACATCAAATGACATATCAAATCTTTTATATATATCCAAATCTAGAAATTAAGTTGCTATAGGCCAACTTTGACAAAACTTAGAAATATTATCAACTGTTGGCCCAAATCATGAACACTTATTGATGTGCACCCATGCAAGTCAGCTAGACAATAGCTTGGACCCATAATTAAATGTTTGAACATAAAAATAATTTAAATAATTTCTCTATATACATCCACAATATACCACATTCACTAAGTCAACCATAATGAGCAAATAAATATAAAACATCCTACCGGACCTCCAAGCTCATATATCAACTAATGCAACACAACAAAATTCAGTAATAAGATAACATACATGCTCAACAAGCAATGCCAGTGATCCACAACTCAAAACAATGATCCATTGAAACTGTCAAACCAGATACCCTATTCTTCAAGTATTTTTTCGGTAACACACAATACTTCACCTTATCTATTGGTATGACTAGATACTGATCTGCGGACCATGGAAATGACATCATAAGCCATATGCCAACAAGGTTCACCCAAATTATGCAATGTACGATGTAATTTAGACTAAGTGGAATGATCTAACTATAGTTATATGAACTAATTGAATTATTATGCATGCAAAACCTAAGATTTATGTAATGTTTGAAAACACAATGTGATATGCAAACAATAAACTATGGATGAACAAATGCAAAATGGAATAGAAAAGGGTTGAATCAGAGTGCACCTGGGTAGAGATTGGAGAATATAGAATCCTTTGAATTCTATCTAAAATCATAGAAAATCACCAGTGGGACTCATTCACCACTGATGGTGAATTAGTCTCGCTTCTAATAAAAACTGTCGAGAACATGTTTCTAAGTGTCAGGATCCTTAATTCAAAAAACAATATATTTTCAGCCCGAAGGTGGGACTCATTTTTTAATAATGGTGAATCAATCCTCTCCCAAAATTCTAAGAAATCAGGTGACAAATCTGTAGCACCATATCTAAGGTTGTCTCCTTGTTGCGTTGTAGAAGTCAAATCTACAGAAAACAAACAAAATGTCTTCTCCAAGCTTGAAATGGGATGTAGTTAAATTGAAACAATTTTTTGACTTCTTTTCCACTTTTTAACACCTAAATTCTTGTCAAATATACATACAAAAGTATGCAAACACACATGCAAAAGGGGAAAAATGGTTAAGGGTTAGGTTATAGGGATTTTCCTTGGTCAAATCCCACTTTGGTAATCAAACTGTTAATGAAATAATGAAATGAAGGAGAATGATAAACATATAACATGCAAATGCTATCAAATTATCAAACCCTTGTTGAAGAAAATTTGAAGATATATCAATAGATGCTCTAAAATGCTTGATTAATGCTTGATTAAGTGATTTAATGTGCTTGAATGCTTAAATGAATGTCAGGATAAGTGAACTTGATGAGTGGGGGTTAGAAGGGATGTAAAAACACTTATTTATACACACTTGTTCCTTAATAACCCTTTGATAGCTCATCACAGGTCGACATCAAGTAATTTTGAATAAAATTGAATTTGGAGCAAAGAGGAACTCATTTGCCACCCATGGCGAATGGGTCCCACCTTGGACTTGAAAGTGGGTGTGAGGAATTAAGTTACAGTTAATTTTGTTGTTGGGTTTACATTCAAAAATACACTTAATTAAGCCTTATAAGGGAATAAAGGGGTCAAATAAAGCATAAGAAAGGTCTAATTAGTGAAATTATGCCTAGAAAAGCATGAAATCTTGTTACAAAACCTTACAACACTTCAAAATAGGACTTGTTTAGTCATAAAAAGGTGATTTTTAGGTGAATTACAATGAATAGAGCCTAGAAAAGTGTAGAATTTTTTTACAACACTTCAAAACACCTTCACAAGACACCATTATTTAAATTTTAAGGACTTAAACATGAATGTTCAAGCCATATTCATCAATAAATCAAAGAAAAATAGACCAAACATCATGAATAAAAACCTAAAAGGCCATGGTAATGATAAGAGGTCATTTTTCTATGACACATTTAGCCCCCACTTTAGTGAGAGGATGAACTTGCTTCTAACTCACACTAAAGTAGCCATGCATATCGAGAAGGATGCAAATGCACTTATGTTAGAAAGATGGAATGAAAATGATCAAAAGGGATGATTAAGCCCCCAAGATGAATATCTCATGGAAAAATAGACATAAGAACAAAGGAACACAAGTGTTAAAACAAAGGGATAGGATGAAGTTTCGATCATCTATCTGATTAGTTATGGATTAGGTCTAGGTTGTTTGTTTAAAAAAGAGAATGCATAATCACTCTAGGGCAATAGAACTCATGCTAGTTCACCAAGTGAGAAGACCCAAAATGGTAAGATACATATGCTATTTTGTATGCACTCACAATCACATAGGTGGCTATGGGGAAGTCGTACTATTAAATGGGCTTCTCGCTCAACCATATTAAAGTTATACATCTTCATAACTCTAACAAGGCACCACAAAAGAAAATGCCAGTTCATGCTTCATGAGACAAGCAAAGCTACATTTTCTTAGAACTCATGAAAAAGGAGGCAAGGTACCATAGGCATGCAAGTTACATTATTCAAGGTGGCAAAAGTGTAAAATGAAAAAATGTAAAAATGTAAAAATGTAAAAGTGTTCAAAGGAGTCTTGTTAAGTTCATGCAAGGTCTACCACTTAGGGAAAATTGTGTCTAATGTTTCCTAGAGAGGAACAATCAAAGAATAAAATATTCTCAACCTCGGGGATGCAGTGTCTCACATTAGGCCGCTAAGAGGAATGTAATATGCTAAGATATATCACACTTATGAAGGACATCACACCCAATGTCATCCACAAAGTGGCAAACCAAAACAATACCCTAATTGAATGTTGATGCAAGTGAAGTATACAATGAAGGATGCAATTGAAATCACAAATGTAAATTGTTCAAAATTCAGGTTCACCAAAATGAACCGTTGATTTTTTGGCACCCTAGACCTTTCTTGCAATTTTATGGTTTTTCACCTAAAAGGAGAAAAAGTAGGGCCAAAATTCTAGCTAGGTTCACTCAAATTGTGCAATGTATGATGTAATTTAGACTAAGTGGAATGATATAATTGTAGTTATATGAACTAATTGAATGATTATGTATGCAAAACCTAAGATTTATGAAATGTTGGAAAACACAATGTGATATGCAAACAATGAACTATGAATGAACAAATGCAAAACATAATAGAAAAGGGCTCAATCAAAGTGCACCTAGGTAGAGATTGGAGAATCTACAATCTTCTAAATGCTATATGAAATGACAAAAAATCACTAGTGGCATTCATTCACCATTGATGGTGAATTAGTCTTCCTTCTAATAAAAACTATCGAGAACAGGTTTCTAAGTGTCGGGATCCAGAATTTGACAAAACTTAGATTTCCAGCCTTAAGGTGGGACTCATTCACCACTAATGGTGAATCAGTCCTCTCTGAAAATTTTGAGTAGTTAGGGAACAATTTTGTAGCACCAAATATGAGGTTGTCTACTTATTGGGTTGCCAAAGCCAAATCTATAGAAAGTGGAAAAAATGTCTTCTCCAAGTTTGAAGTGGGATATAGTTGACTTGAAACACTTTGTTGACTTCTTCTCCACTTTTCAACACCTAAATTCTTGTCAAATCTACATACACAAGTCTACAAACACACATGCAAAAGGGGGAAAATGGTTAAGGGTTAGTTTATAGGGATTTTCCTTGGTCAAATCCCACTTTGGTAATCAAACCCTTAGTGAAATAATGAAATAAAGGAGAATGATGAACAAATAAAATGAAAATTCTATCAACTTACCAAACCCTTGTTGAAGAAAATTTGAAGATAAGTCAATGGATACTCCAAAATGCTTGATTAATGTTTGATTAAGTGATGCAAAGTGCTTGAATGCTTGAATGAATGAGTGGATAAGTGAACTTCATGAATGGGGGTTAGAAGTGATGTAAAAAAAACTTATTTATACACACTTGTTCCTTAGTAACCCTTTGATACCTCATCACAAGCCAACATCAAGTAATTTTGAATAAAACCTAGAAAGAATTTTTTTTTTTTTTTAAATTTGGAGCCAAGAGGGACTCATTCACCACCCATGGAAAATGGGTCCTACCTTGGACTTGAAAGGGGGTGTCAGGAATTAAGTTACATTTAATGTTGTTTGTCAGGTTTACATTCAAAAATACACTTAATTAAGCCTTATAAGGGCAAAAAGAGGTCAAATAAAGCATAAGGTGTAAATAGTGAAATTATGCCTAGAAAAGTGTGAAATCTTGTTACAAAACTTTACAACACTTCAAAATAGGACTTGTTTTGTGATGAAAAGGTGATTTTTAGGTGAATTGCAATGAATAGAGCCAAAAAAAGTGTAGAAGTGTTTTACAACACTTCACAACACCTTCACAAGATTCCATTATTTGAATTTTAATGACTTAAATGTGCATGTTAAAGCCATATTACATCAATAAATCAAAGAAAAATAGACCAAACATCATGAAGAAAGACCTAAAAGGCCATGAAAATTAGAATGGGCCATTTTTATACAACACATTTATCCCCCACTTTAGTGAGAGGATGAACTTGCTTCAAACTCACACTAAATCAGCTATGCATATTGAGAAGGATCCAAATGCACTTATGTTAAAGCAAGATGGAATGACAATGATCAAAAGGGATGATCAAGCTCTCTGGATGAAGATCCTGTGGAAAAATATACATAAGAACAAAGGAACACAAGTTTTGAAACAAAGGGATATGATGAAGCTTCGATCATCTGTCCAACTAGATGTGGATTAGATCTAGGCAGTTTGTTTGAAAAAGAGAATGCATACTCATTCTAGGGTAAAGAACTCATGGTATTTTGTTAGGTGAGAAGACCCAAAAAGGTAAGATACATACACTAGTTGGTATGCACTCACAATAACATAGGTGGCTATGGGGAAATTCATGCCACTCAATGGGCTTTTGCTCAACCATATCAAAGTTATACCTCCTTATAACTTTAACAAGGCACCACAAAATAAAATGTTAGTTCATGCTTCATGAGACAAGAAAAGCTTAATTTTCTTAGAACTCATCAACAAGGAAGCAAGGTGCCATAATCATGCAAGTTACGTTATGCAAGGTGGAAAAAGTGTAAAAAAATAAAATGCAAAAATGTAAAAAATGTAAAAGTGTTCAAAGAAGTCTTGTTAAGTTCATGCAAGGTCTACCACTTATGGAACATTGTGTCTAATGTTTCCAAGAGAGGAACAATCAAAGAATAAAATATTCTCAACTTCAGGGATACAGTGTGTTGCATCAGGCTGCTAAGGGAAATGTAACATGCTAAGATAGATCACACTTATGAAGGACATCACACCCAATGTCGTCCACAAAGTGACAAACCAAAATAATACCCTAATTGAGTGTTGATGGATGTGAAGTATAGGATACAAGATGTAATTGAAATCATAAATGTAAAGCATTCAAAGTGCAGGTTCACCCAAATGAACTGTTGATTTTTCGGCACCCTAGACCTTTGTTGCACTTCTAGGGTTTTTCACCTAAAAGGAGAAAGTAGCGCCAAAATTATAGCTAGGTTCACTTAAATTATGCAATTTATGATGTAATTTAGACTATGTGGAATGATCTAACTATAGTTATATGAACTAATCGAATGATTATGTATGCAAAAACCTAAGATTTATGCAATGTTGGAAAACATAATGTGATATGCAAATAATGAACTATTAATGGACAAATGCAAAATAGAACAGAAAAGGGATGAATTAAAATGCACCTAGGTAGAGATTAGAGAATCTAAAATCTTATGAATATTGTCTAAAATCATAGAAAATCACTAGTGGGACTCATTCGCCATTGATGGCGAATCAATCCTGCTTTTGATAAAAACTATCGGGAATAGGTTTTTGAATGTCAGGATATGAAATCTGATAAAACTTAGACTTATAGCCTTAAGGTGGGACTCATTCACCACTGATGGTGAATCAGTCCTCTCCCAAAATTTTGACAAATCAAGGGACAATTTTGTAGCACCATATCTGAGGTTGTCTGCTTGTTGGGTTCCCGAAGTCAAATCTACAGAAAATGAACAAAATGTCTTCTCCAAGCTTTAAATGGGATGTAGTTGAATTGAAACACTTTTTTGACTTCTTGTCCAATTTTCAACACCTAAATTCTTATCAAATCTGCATACACAAGTCTGCAAACACACATGCAAAAGGGGAAAAATGGTTAAGGGTTAGGTTAAAGGGATTTTCCTTGGTCAAATCCCACTTTGCTAATCAAAACCTTAATGAAATAATGAAATGAAGGAGAATGATAAACAAATAACACGAAAATGTTGTCAACTTACCAAACCCTTGTTGAAGAAAATCTGAAGATATGTTAATGGATGCTCCAAAATGCTTGATTAATGCTTGATTAAGTGATGCAAAGTGATTGAATGCTTGAATGAATGAGTGGATGAGTGAACTTGATGAATGGGAGTTAGAAGGGATGTAAAAACACTTATTTGTACACACTTGTGCCTTGGTAACCCTTTGATACTTCATCACAGACCGAGATCAAGTAATTTTAAATAAAAACCAGAAAGTAAATTTGATTTTTTTTTTTGAATTTGGAGCTAAGAGGGACTCATTCGCCACCCATGGCGAATGGGTCCCACCTTGGACAAAAATGGGTTTCAAGAATTAAGTCACATTTAATGTTTTTAGTTGGGTTTACATTCAAAAATACACTTAATTAAGCCTTATAAGGGAAAAAAGAGGTCAAATAAAGCATAAGAATAGTATAAATAGTGAAATTATGCCTAGAATTTAAGTGTGAAATCTTGTTACAAGACTAGACAAAACTTCAAAATAGGAATTTTTTAGTGATGAAAAGCTGATTTTTAAGTGAATTACAATTAATCAAGCCTAGAAAAGTGTAGAAATGTTTTACAACACTTCACAACACCTTCACAAGATTCTATTATTTGAATTTTAAGGACTTAAATGTGCATGTTCAAGCCATATTGCATCAATAAATCAAAGAAATATAGACCAAACATCATCAAGAAAAACCTAAAAGGCCATGAAAATGAGAAGGGGCCATTTTTCTATAGCACAAAATTTATCATTAATTATTCCTAAATCAAGTAAGGTGCACTTTTTTCAACACTACATTTACATCTTCACATTAAATTTAGGATGCTTGTAAACTAAGTGGACCTAATCTAGTGTTGTAATGTGTTTTACACATTCACATGGGAGTTAGGGCTCTTATAATATAAATAGACTTATTTTTTCCTTAATTTAGTCTTGTAAAGTGTATTTATTTATACTCACATTGGTTTTTTGGCCCTTCTTGCATTTATAACCTTTATATCATCATTTATAGGCCCCTATGACCCCATTTTGTGCATTTGAAGGCATATTTTTATCAAAAAACCAACAAGATCAACATATAAGCTTAATTTCTTCACTCCCTAACACTTTAGGACCAAAATTAGCCCTTGTGGGACCCATTCGCCACCTTGGGTGAATAAGTCCCATCCAAGTGGGACTCATTCACCCAAGATGGTGAATGAGTCCCATGTGGCCTATTTTTAAGGTTCTAAGTGGGAAAAGTAGGTTTTTAATTCAAATTTCTCCTATGTCAGCCTTGGGGATCAAATTAAGAGTCATGTGAGTGGATTTCCTATATAGTCAAGCTTTCAAATTACTATTTCATCATGCATTCATATTATCTTGAGTCAAGAACTCAAGAGTTAGGCACTCCAAGTCTTCACAAGGTCATCAAGATAGCTTTCAAGATCATTTCTAAGACATTCAAGGGTAGATTCTTCATCAATTGTTGCAACAATTTAAGATCCACCATCATGTCAAGCATATTAACCAACAAGCATTTTATTGAGCTAGTGTTGTGATGTAGCATTGAAGATCCAAGATCAATCATTGCTCCATTCCTATTGTCAAGGATCAAGATCCACATCCTTCATGGCCATTTCATGTTAAGTTGCAGATTTACAAGACATCATCTACAAGGGATCATTCGAGGTATCAATTTTCATGTTTCATGCCTATATTACATGCTTCATTTCCTTGTTTCAATGTTTCATCATTTGGTTTTATTACCTACAAGGGGTTTGACCAAGGAAAACACCTATTCCCTAACAATCAATATTTTCTCTCTTTCTTTGTGTGATTGTAGATCTGTGTATTGGAGCTTGAAAGATCATTGAAGATTATGTTACAAGATTGTTAGAGTTGTCTCTCCATTTGCAAGGTCATAATCTTCACTAAAAGGTCATCTATAGCCCCCAAATCAAAGTTTCAGATCTAGGAACCTAGAGGAACAAATTGAGTAGATTGGGAAGAGTAGATCCAAACATTGAATTTCTAGAAAAACCAAACTAGACTCATTCACCACAATTGGTGAATGAGTCCCACTGTAGGAGTTTTTTTAGAGATATTTGAAGATTTGGATACCCATTTGGCTAAAACTTGATCATGTGTAGAGACCTAGTTATGGGACTGATTCACCTAGAATGGTGAATGAGTCCCACTAGGCTAGAAAATTAGATTTTTTCAGGATTTCAGAGCTCCATTCCATCTCGAGGAAGTTTCTAGGTGCACACTTTCTATTTTATAGTTTTATATTATGCTTTTTTTGCATTTCCAAGTTATTTAGTGAAGCATTGCATGAAACTAGGTTTTCCATTTCATCTTGCATGCCATTCTCTTTTCCAAGTTTAATCTTTGTGGTGAACCCCTCTTGTAATCTGAAATCATACCCTATGACAGTCTCTTAATAGATCTCTTACCTTTATTGCACTCTTGGATTGAGATCTCTAGGGCATCCTTGAATATTAGTTGGAGAAAAGTGATGTTCTATATCTTAAACCTTAAAGCATCCATTGTTCAACTAATCATTTTGGTGAACCTACATCTAGAATACCTTATTTACTCATTTGTAGTCTATCATCATCCTAGAATTAGCTTGCATTAACATTGCATTGCATTTTTCATAAGTTAGTTGGAATTCTAGGGTTTATAAGTTTTTCATTAGTGAAATTTCATATATCTTGCATTTTTGCATCTCAAATCATATAAAATATGCATTTGCATTTAATCTTCAGGTCATCCAACATAAAAAGCATCTAAATGAATTGAATTTTTTTGAATTTTTTGAAAAAAAAACCCTAACTGTCCATAACTCTTTTTCCACCTTGGCCGAATCAATTCCAATCCATATTTTAAACAACCATTAACAACATTAAAAATCTCATTTTTGTGCTTCCTAAGCCTCTTGGTGACATATAATAGATAAGTCTCAAAAGTCTCGGGAACATCTGTTTTATGCATCTCAGTAAAAAACATCAAGTTTGGGTAGTCATTTTTGAAATCATTTTAGTCACAAACATTATTAGATCTGAAAATGCTCACATTTTTGAAACTTTGCATCATATGGATAAAATTAATTTTCACTTTTCGATATACAATGTTTACATTCATAAAAATTTGCATAAGTTTGGTAAAAGTGCTTTTCATTTTGGGATATACATTGTTCGCATTCTTGAAGTTTTGTATACATTGGATAAAAATTTTGCATCTTTGGATATACATTGTTTGTATTGTTGAAACATTGTACAAGATGGTTAAAAGTGATTTTCATTTTAGATTAAACATTGTTAGTACCTTACCTTTGTAGGCATGCTAAGAAAATATTCATATCCCCTCCCTATGAGAGTGTTTTAGTGAAAGAGAATACAACCTTGGACATTGCTAATGATCATATTTGTTCTTCTCTTAATATCTCTCTTATTGGTGAAGAATATATTTTGGGGATAGAAGAACCAATCAATGAGATTTTTGAGAATCCTAGTTGTTCCTCTCCTTTTACCTCTCTTATTAGGAAATACATTGATGAATAAGGAGACATAGCAATAAGTGTTGGTGTAAATAAAGTCTTGTACCTAGTTCATTCATTACTTGGTGACTTATTTACACATGTTAAGTTTACTTAGGTCATAGGAAATAATCTTTCTAGAAGGTGTTAGTTGTCATTAGTTGTTATCTTATCTTTTGACTTGTAACACATGTGAACTGAGGTAAGCGTGATTAGTTGTCTCATGTCATATGATTATGAAATTTTTCATAATCCTATGACATCTTGCATCTCACCTTGGCTATATAACCAAGGGATCTCTACTACATTGTTCACAAACAATCATATCATTAAATCATATTCATAATAATAGAGTTTATTCTTTTCACATTCCATTCTCTCTTTGTGCTTTCCATTTGGTCTCAAGATCTTGGAAACCATAGCCAATTCTAACATGGTATCAGAGTGGGTTGGGTGCCATTAGATAGTCTTTTTCTGAAGAGAGGTGGTGAATATTGAAAAGTTCAAGTCAAATCTTGTTAGTGCAAAATTGAGCTCATCATTGCTTCTAAAAGGTTTGAGAAAGTCAATTTTTCCTTTTGTTTCGTCCAAATCGGATATATGAGGCCAAATCTATGAGGGTTTGAAATTGAAGAGTGGTTGTCGGATCTAGAAGGTAGATACATTTTTGGAGCATTTTGGGTCAAATCTTACCTTGCCATCCTGTCTAGAAAGGCCAAAAACCCTAAGATCGACTACCAAATCATCCAAATAAGAGCAGTTGTATGGTGAGGAATTTTTTTTTCCCAAGGAGTCATATGACCCCTCAAGTGTCATAATTACACCTGTACATTTTTTTTCAAAAAATATTTTTTTATTTTTTTTAGAAAAGTAAATCTATGCAATCAAATTTTATTGTAAAGTTCTTTTATTCAGAAAAAATAAAATTGTGGGTTTCTTTAAAAAAAATCTCGTAGACATACCTAGTCTACAGTTGTACAAGGTATAGTTGTACCTGATCAGGCCCATTTGTTGCAACTTGGCACAACTTCATTTTCCATAGACCCCACCTTCACCCAACACCCCACTTGGATTTCTCTGGTGGTGAAACCTACAATCTCGCAACCACTATTTCAAAAAATTTAATGGAAATTTGAAAAGAACCGAATGCAGAATATTCAATTGAAATATTCCATCCTTCCAAAGATTCCATCAATGGCAACAGGGAGAGGTATATTCTGGTAGTTAAAAAGCATATTCTAGCTAAGGGCACATTTTCTAGTGATAGGTGGGAAACCGTCAAATTTAAGATACTACTTACATCAACAGTACAACACCGTTGATGTCAACAACCTTTTAAAATTTTTTGCACCCCCTCTCTTCTGCATTTTTGTTTTCATAGAAAAACATTGAAGCTTCATAACTTAGGCATACGACCTCCTTTTTTTCTGCAATATTTTTTATTTTGGCTAATTTTTCATGCTCTTCATAGTGGTGTATTCAGTTTTTAGTTTTGGTGTCTATATTTTCCAAAACTTAGAGATTGTCATAGGTGTTGCTACTGTGTCTTAATTTTGGGAACTTCAAGAGCTCGTATCTTGCTCCTACAGTAACATTTTTGTGTAGAGTTTTTTTTAAAGTGCATGATTTTTTGTGTACTTTCCACTGGTATGATCAAATTGAGCTCATTTTTTACCAAAAATTATACTTGATACTATGGCCTATTTTGGCATTTGTAAGAACTAAGATCAAAATACCACCTTGTTATTTTTGGAAAGTAGCAATTGTAAACACACTAAGTATAAACTACCAAATTAGATATTGCTTGGGGGTTTTCTTGATTTTGTAATTTGGGGGGTAATCTCTTACCTTCGTTGGATTTTGTCTCTTGATTGGTCTATTGTGTGACTAAATTGAGGAGTTTAATATGGGCAGAAAAAATCATCCTACTGTAAAATGGTTAAAGCAAGGGAACTTTAACTCTTGGCGAGATGGAATCCTAACACATTGTAGGTGGCTTAATCTTTTGGAATATCTCTGTGGACTAGTTCCTCAATATTCATCAAAATGGAAGAGAATTGTGTGGGACATAAAGACTGTAAAACATATCTTGGGAGTAATTGGTTGTAGTTGTGATATTGATTCAAAAATGGCCACTGATGGTATTGAGATCTCTCATGACCTTATGACCAAACTTTGGGAGATGCATGGAAACTTGAATGAACCTCCATTCCCAAAGGATCCTGTTGTAGATTGTCTTATTCCACTTGCAAAGTTTCAACCTATTGATGATAAAAGAACTGAAACACTTGCCAATTGGGAAAAGAATGGTAGTTTTGATGACACAAAACCTTCTCCTTCTCCTCCTATAGAGACATATATTGAGACTTTAGTTTCTATGGATCCTAATCCAAATATAGAGGTTTCATCTTCTTCATCTATGAGTCAACATATTGAAGCTGAGGACTCTTGTAATCTAGCATTGGTAGAATCATCTACTATTGGATACGATGATGCTTGTTGTTCCATAGTTTTGGTTCCTTGTGATTCAGTGTAGCAGGACATACATAGTCTTTTAGATTTGGCTACTTTGGATGGCTTCTTGATAGGTATTTCAAAATTGTTCATAGATTCTCATCTTGTAGATTTGGGGGACATCATTGATGACATTCATCTTCTCTTTGATGAAGATGCTCCTTCTTCAGTTGTTGTGAGGGAACACTCTAAACCTCTTGTTTATTTTCTACATGATCATTCTTTGCAATTTTACATGAGTGCAGATACTTGATTTGTTTTATAGATCTATGACAATTACGTCTGAATGCCTTAACATTTACAATTTTATATCCAAATTACTTAATTGAAGTTAGTGCGTGAACATAATTAAATAAATGTAAATACCAAAGTGATGATAATCAAAATGAGAGAAAGGAGAGAAAATGAAAATAGAGTAGATAACATAGTTAATTGTAAAAATGACGTCTCTAGGCCCCTCTCTAATGAGTGGACCGATCTAATTAATTCTCCAGAAAATTTGTACATAACTCTAGCATGGTTTATCCCTGTTTTACAAAGAAAATTTGAAAAGCTCCTCTAAAGCACACAAGAACAATCTCCTTGAAAGCACAAGATGACAGAAAATTTTTATGAAGATAATTCTCCCAAGTCACCACTTAGCCTTTCCCATCCTACACTACCCCCTTTTATACAAAAAGTTTACCCAATTTGGCCTTCAACCAAATGATTTTTAAAATATACTAGTATCACCTTTACAAGGTAAATATTTTAGAAAATCTCCCATATTTACATTAAAATCACTAAATCCCCCACATAATCTCCTTTTAATAATTTAGAGCCCCTAAATATATTATCTTTTAGGCTTTACAAGATTTATTTTAATCTTTTACAATCATTAGGATATATGTTCTTTCAAAATATAGAGGGTATTTTTTGAAATAAAGGGATAATAGAGTTTTAGATTTCATCCAAACAAAACCAACCCCACATTATACTCATAACTATTCATTGGTGTAGTGGTAGCCAAGCATTTTGGGGCCGAGGAGGTCAGCCGTTTGATCCCATGGCCTTCCATTTTAAAAACTAAAATTTCAAGTGTAACATGCCAAAAGAAACCAGGCTTCATTTATAGTTGAGCGTTCCAACCATGGCACAGTGGTTAAGCAAACCATTCAAAGTGGAGAGGTGGCAAGATCAAATCCCCCACCCAACACATTTAAAAAAAAAAACTTGAAACAAACTCAAACCATCGCCAGAGGAAGCATACGGGACTGCCACGTGTCTACCAGGAGGGATGCCACCCGTCCGTTAAAGGAGGTGCCACATTACTGACATGTGGTAGTACATAATTCCATAGTAGGAGAGATTGGTCCACTTTGTCGTCCATATCGTACAGATTATTGAGTCATCATACTGACGTCATGCTGACTTCATCAGTTATACGATCAAAATTCAACCTTCTTTACGCAAACTTTGACTTGTTGTAACTCTTGCAAATGGACTCCAATTCATGTGAAATGAATGTTGTTGGAAAGCTCTCGACAAGCTCTTCATGATGATGCCAACTTTGACCACTTTTGGCAATGTCGAATTTTAGCCTTTTTTTGGCCTGAGCCCCTAAGTTAACTAATTTTTGACCAAGCATTACTCAAGTGTCATAGCTTTGTTTGACTCCATTTGAGTTTCTTTGGAGTCACAGTTCTAAGCTCTTTCTAATGATGCCATTTTTGGAGAAAAATGAGAAACTTCAATTTTTGGTGAAGATCCTCCAAATCAGTCCTCCCCACTAGAAAGCTTTTGGACCTCTAAAAGCTTGATTACTCAGAAAGTAAGTGAGGGTAAAGTTCCCTCACTTTACCAATATCCATCCATTTTTCCTTTCTTGGATTCATCCCCTTTAGTCTCACTCTAAGGTATTCAACAACTCCTCTTTGTGAAGTCCTGACTTTCCTATCTAAAATGATATCCTTTGGCAACTCTGACATGTACTTTGGTGAAATATCATCAATTGATGGAGCTTGAATGTCTGTGTCTTCATCCAGAATCATTGGAGGCTCATGCAACTTCAAATTCTCAAAATTGACAATTGAATAGATGCACATGTATGGAGGAAGATTGAGGCAAAAGGCATTGGCTCCAATCTTTTCCAAGATTTCAAAGGGACCATACAGAATCAGGTTGAGCTTCCTTCCTTCACCTTGCATTCTTTCCTTGCTAATGTGTAACCAAACTCTATCTCCAACCTAGAAATGGTGATCACTAGGATGCTTATCATGTCGAGCCTTGTATTTGGCTTGAATCTTCTCCAACTATGCTTTCATTACTTAATGAATTGCTTGGGCTTTCTAGATGAACTTTAAAGCCTTCTCTGCATCATGGCATCCATCTACAACATCATCTTTTCCAAAAGAAAATGCCATCAGTGTTTTAGGCACATAACCAAAGCAAGTCTGAAAAGGAGACCTCTTTGCATAAGAGTGTGTCATATGGTTGTAAGCATGCTACACATAATGAAGACTCTCATGCCATAGCTTGGGATGTTTTTTGTAGTAACTTCTGAGCAGATGCACAACTATCTTGTTTACTACTTTTTTCTATCCGTCTATCTGTGAATGGAAGGTTGTACTCTTCTTTAGTTTGGTGTCCATGAGTCCCCACAAAGCTGACCAAAATTCCCCTAGGAATCAAGAATCTTGATCTGATATAATAGAAGTAGGTAACCCAAAATGAACCCATACAAATTGAAAGTACATCTGAGCTATCAGTTCAACAATGACCTATTTTTTTACAAGGAATTAAGATACACATTTTTTTGAAATGATCAACTACTATATATAGATAATCATGTCCCTTCCTAGACATAGGTAAGCCCCCAACAAAATCCATTGAAACACTTTCCCATGGATGGGATGGTGCAGGTAGAGGTGTGTACAACCCCAATTTCTTATTACTAGGCTTACTTGTTGCACACATGTTATAGTTTCTTGCATATGAGGCCAATAACAATACTTTTGTAGCTGGGTGATTGTCTTTCTCACCCCATAATGTCCTGCAATTAATGAGGTATGTGCTTCTTTGATTACCTATGCTTGTTCATCTTTTGGAATGCATAACTTTCCCAAGTGATACAAAATTTTATCCTACACATAGTAACCTTTCTTGTCTACATGTTTTCCTGCAATTAGAGCTAAATAGATCTCCTTAAAGTATTCATCATTAACATATTGTTCCTAGAAACTTTCATGCACCATGGAACTATCTTTAAGGATAATCAAAGCATTCATAACATGAGGCCTAGACAAAATATTTGCTACTTTGTTATGGGTACCTTTCTTGTACTTAATTACCAAATGAAACTATTGAAGAAAACCCATCCACCTAAAGTTCCTACTTTTTTGTAGTTTGGATTGTGAATGCAAATATTGAAGTGGCTGGTGATTAGTGTGGATTACAATTTCTTTCCCTATTAAGTAGTGCTTACATTTCTTAACACTCTGAACTAATGCATAAAGTTCCTTATCATAAGTAGGATAGTTAATTATTGCACCTAAAAAAGTCTTAGAGTGATAGTAGATTAGTTTACCTCCTTGTATTAACATTACTCCAATGGTAAATCCACTTGCATCTATCTTGATCTCAAATGGTTGATCTAAATCTAGTAAAGCTAGAACTAGTGTTGTGCTCAAATTTTCCTTCAAAGTGTTGAAGACCTTCTGTTGTGAACCTCCCCATTGAAAATTTGTCTTTGTACTTGTCAATGTGTGCAATCGTGATGCAATGTAGGAAAAGTTTGCAATGAACTTCCTCCAGTATTGGACTGCACCTAAGAAACTTTTGACTTCAGTGAATGTACTTGGCTTAGGACATTTTACAATAACTTCGACCTTTGTAGGGTCTACTTTCAATTGACCACCACCTATGACATAGCCTAAGTACATTAAGGATGTCTTAGTGAATTCACATTTAGACATCTTTACAAAGAGTTTTTTTTTTCTCAATACATCAAAAAATTTATTTACATGACTTACATGATCTTCCCAAGTTTGACTAAATACAAGAATATCATCTAAAGAGACTATGACAAAATCATTAATAAAAGGACAAAAAGACATCATTCACAACTCTCATAAATGTAGTTGGTGCATTGCAAAGCCCGAAGGGCATGACCAACCACTTGAACGGTCCCTATTTTGTTTTAAATGCAGTTTTCCAAATGTCATCTTTTGGAATTCTTATCTGATGATATCCATTACGCAAGTCTAACTTAGAAAAATAAATACATGTTTTAATTGATCAAGGAAATCATTGATTCGGGGAAGAGTATACCTGTTCTTTACCATTATCTTGTTCAAGGCTCAATATTCAATGCACATTCTCCAAGGCCCATCCTTCTTTGGAACCAACACAATTGGAGAACCATAAGGAGATGTACTACGATGGATGAATCCTTTTTCAACCAACTCATGAACTTTCTTTTTGATTTCTTCATTCTACAAAACTGATAAATGGTACATGTTGATATTTGGAAGAGGCACATCCTACTGCAACTAGATTTTATGTTGTATCTATCTCTTAGGTGGCAACCCCTTTGGCTCCTAAAATAAGTTATCATAAGTAGAAACTATTTTGACCATCTCATTTTTACACTTTGGATCACACCCCTTAAATGCTTCTGCTTTTTCATCCTCTTGAGGTTTTACAAGCATTAATACAAAGTTCTTACTAGAATTGACTAACCTTTTTGTTTGACCAACATTGACTAGTGCAAGATTAGTCTTAACTTTGTGTGCAAATACAATATATTTTATCTCATCCTTAAAAATATGATACTTGTTCTCCCCCTATAAAATATTGCATTTATGTCATACATATAAGGACTCCCTAACACAAGCACACAATATCCAAAAGAACAACAACTACCTCTACCTCATCAACAAAGTTTGTAGTGATAGAAAAATTCAATTTACATTGTTTTGTTACCCGCAGTTGAACATCATTGCAAACCCATCCAAGAGGATATGGCTATGGATGTGGTGTTTTAGCTAGATTAAGTTTCTTTACCACCTCTTTAGATATTAAGTTGACTTGAGAACACATATCAAACAATGTGTCAATCCTAGTGTGCTTAGTTACAACTTGAATATGAAATAGTTAATTTCATTGTTTATCAGCTTTAGGAGTAGATACTTTACTTGTACTTGCATAAGAAACATTTGCATAAGGGGAGAGAATTATACCTTTCCCTTTACCTTGGATCTTGGTTGCTGGAATCTGTGTTTCATCTCTGGAATTTGATCCAAGATCTTTTTGAATCACTGCAATAGTCTTTTGCTTGCGTTTATTGCCTCTATATCTTTTCAGCCTTAATTCGAGATGCAACTTCCAACACTTTAAATCATCATGCCCCTCTTTCTTGCATTGGGAGCATGTGAGCTTCTCACCCTCCTTCTTAACTGTAGCTATCTTCTTCCCTTTTCCTTTATCTTTGTATTTTTCTATACCCTTATACTTCCCCTCATATTTAGATGGTTTAGTTGAAAAATTATCACTAAAAGTGTTTGTTGAGTAGTTTTCACACACACGCCTCACTGAAAGTAGGGACCCTCTTTTGCTTTCGTTCTTGCTATTTTGGCCTTTTGATTTTTGAGGATGTACCTTGCCTTGGCATGAGCTGAAATGTTTATCTTGCTTTCCTAAGTGATTCCCCTAAGTTGCACATTGAAAAATCTAAGTTCTGAACAAAGTTCGGGTTTTTACTTCACTTTGGGATTTTTTGCTCCATCTGGATTTTCCCAGATTTCACTCAAAGTCTAGCGAAGAGACTAATGCTGCAGTTTGGGAAATCTGGGACTTCACAGAATTCCACATGGACCCGATTTTTTTGAGATTCCATTTTACCATCGAGTTTCTGAATTTCTTTAGCCTGTCTTGTTGACAACATTAATGCACCTAGGTACGATCTCTGTGGCATGAGTGTGGTTGAATTTAAGGGGATTTTGCATCATTTTATCTCATCTTTTGTTGTGTATCACTCTTGCATCTGAGATTTGGTGATTTGGACGTTCAAATTTCTTGACTTGCTTGCTGAGGTGCTTGGATTTCTTACATTCAGTTTGATTTGGTCGCTAGGGCATCCAAGTTCATTGCTCATTTTTCTTGTGGTCAATTTTGATCTACTTATGGTATGTAACTATGGTCCCTACCTTTGAAATGTTAATGATTGGCCATTTTACGTCCATTTGAGAGCTCAATTTTGCATGTTTGATGATTAAATTCTTCAAACTAGGGTTGTGTTTGATGTTTGCGGCTTCTTAATTCCTATCTTATATTCTGACCTAGTTAACCAGTTGGATTTCAGTGATATCCGCATTCTCAAATGGTTCCCATGCATTTCCCTGTAAGTCAATCTTTCAGTTTGGTTCGGGTTAGGGTTTCCCAAAGTCTAGTCCAAATGGCACACTCTGAGTTAGTCTATGGGTTTCACTTTTAGTTTTTCGGTCAAAACTTGCTTAAGGATGATCCACGATTCATTACAAACCTTGTTTAGTGCGTTCGAGCTCAATCGAGGTTTAATCTGAGCTAGTTCCTTTCACCCATGGCGGATTTTTCAATAGTCAATCTAGGGCATCATTGGTTTGTTATGAAAAATCATCATTTAACACCTCAAGTAGTCTTGATCCAAAGGGGTTGATAGAAAACATGAATTAGATTCAAGTCGAGCTCAAGAGATTTGAGATTCATGGAAATTTGATCATTTCAAGGAAAAATCAAATGTTGTAATGGTTTTCTAGGATTCTAAGGGCTTTGCGGAATTTCTGCATCCCTGTATTTTCACGGATTTTTTTTAACCTTTAGTATTTTGGGGAGTGCATTGAGAATTTAGAGTTTTGGGGACTTCGCAGAATTCCAATCCGGACGGATTTTCCTAAATTTTCAAGGAAGCTTTGTTGAACTTAGAAATTGGACGAATTGGATGAATTAATGATGAATTATTAACATTGCATTCTTTGAACTAATAGATTACATAATGTTATATACTCCTTTCTTCATTTTGATGATCTATTGTTGATATATGTGCCTTCTTCGGGAAAATCCGCCTAGTCCAGAATTTTGTGAAGGTCCTCCCAGACTAGTTTTCCCCGGTTAGATTGGAATCCTGAACTTCTTAGTTATGATGATTTGTAGTTGATTTGATGGTTTTCTTATTATTTTTAGCTAACACTTTGATAAATATGTTATCAATAATTGGATTTTTTATGTTAGTATTTGATGGATGCAGGCTGAATCTAGCAAGGTAGCGGCTGGAAAGGCTAAGGGTGATATGGAGGGATCCTTTATCTCAGAAGTAGAAAGAGTTAAATTGGACATAAAGAGCAGGATTCTGGAAAGTAAGATAGCCTCCGTCTGGTCTGAAGTTTCATATACAAATGTGGGTCGATGGGACGATGAGGAGTTTAAGGCAAGGATGGCACAAAAATATCCTCCATTGCTGGATAGGAGACTAATGGAATCGAGATTATCTCATGTAGCAGGATTTTCCCCCCACAATTCAGTGTTATGAGTTGATATTGGAATGTGCCCGACACTATGACATGGATTCACAAAGGATATTCAGCCCTCAAGGGAGGGTATTGGCTAATATTAACCTTGTCTCTATTGCACAGACTTTTGATATTCCAAACAGATCTCATGTAGTATCATTTAACATGGAGGCAGCTAAAAGGTACTGATGAGGAAACTATTAAGTCACAACAGGTTATAAATTCTTGGCTTGAAAATCCAAAGTCTCATTTCTTGAAACTACCTAAGCCATTGCACAAGGAAAAGTTTAAACAAGAATTCTATGATTCCATCACATTGCTTAGCTAGGTGGTAGACCTAAAGAGTGTAGGTATGCTTGAGAATTGAATGTTTCCTATTATTGTGAGGATGGAGCATGAGAATATCAACTATCACTGGGTAGGAATCATCAGTGTTGTGATTCATGAACAAATATGCAATGTGTTGCAAACCAAGACATTCACCATGACTTCTTATTTAGTGTATGCACTTGCAATATTACATCCCTATAAAGGATTGAGCACAAGAGGAATATTTGGACATGATGTAATTTATGAGGTTTATCCTCAATTGCACTTAGGAAGCTCAAGTTACAAGAGGGTGAATGATGCATTCACCATGCACATCACTAGATTTCTCCAAGGTGCAGAGCACGTGAGAATATCAGAGAATGCTAAGGAGTTAATAAAAAGGTATGGGGCTTGGTTCATACAGTTTCCTACCTTCTCTTACATAAGAATAGATGGTTTTCAAAGGGCTCCATACAGGCTTCCAAGGTATCCCACAGACCATGTTATACTTCTGGAGGTCACAAGGAAAATATGTGACTTTAATGCCATTATAAAGAAAGATAAGAATAAAACTAGATTTGGTGGAGATTTTCCTCTAAAGATAGGTACTAGCAAGGTATGCCCTTTAATTAATTCAGCCCAAGCTTTAGAGGAGGAAATGAGCACTCTCGGGTTATCCTTCCATTCTAAGAGGTTGGGTTTTGATATCACTGGAGAAGGACAAAAGAAATCCAAAAGGGAATGCCACCATAGAAATGACATAGACGACTACTGGGCCAATAGAAAGGATGAGTTTGAGGTAAGAAAGAAGAAATTCTCCTAACTCCTAGTTGATGTGGCCTGGATGTATAGTGTGAAAATGGTTCCTGATCAGGTGGAAGATGATGGAGACTTAATCCAAAGTCATGATTATAAGCCAATTAAGGACAAACCAATTGGAGAAGTAGCCTAGCTGGAAGAAGAAAAAAATGAATTAGGACAGATCATGGCCCCTGTGATGAAATACACCAAGTTGTGGCTCAATCACAAGGTGTGGGAACTTCAAAGTGAAGGTGTGCCATATACGTAAAATCTGATGGGGAATCTAGAATGTCATTCCACTTCTAAGGAGTGGTTGAGTAAGATCCTAAGGGAAAAACCAAGGTGGATTCTCCTTTTAAGATTAAGATCAAAGGTGCCTAGGGAGAAGAGCAAGAGAAACAGAGGAAACCAAAAGCAAAGAAGAGGACTACTACTTCAAAGATAGCAAAATCTGTAGAGGAAGAACTCGATGAAGGAGAAGAAAAGGACAGTTCCCCAGTACCTAAAAGGAGGAAAAAAACAAATGGTTCAAGAAAGAAGGGTGGACCTTCCAAAGAGAAAAGTGAAACTGATCCTTCAATAGTGGTAAATGTAGAAAGTTCTGGAGAGAAGACACATGTATATACAAGGAGATCAAGAACTCCTTCTCTGAAGCACATTGTGTGAAAGAAGGATATTCCTCCAACAACCTCTGTTGCAGAACAACATAAAGAGGCTTCTCCACCTCATGAACCATATGGTGCATTAGAGAAACCAACAGATGTAGAGCACCCATCAAGTGAAGAGGGAGGATAATTTCAAGAAGGTGAGCTTCATAATGCAAATGCATAAATTGAGAGAATTCTATGGACTCCCTTGGTGACTTATGAGGATTCACCCACTAGAAGTGAAGAAGACAGACCTCCTCAGAGAGAGGAAACACCTATTAAGTCTCCATCACCAGTGCATGAAGAAGAGGAGTATGGAAAAGGAGAACATGATAAAGATGACAAGTTTCCTGAGAAGCCAGAATATAGATGCAAGGGTCAGTTGGAAGAGGTCAGACAGAGTGAAATATAGTCAAACTCTGCTATTCTAGGTTGGCTTGATAGAGAAATAAAGAGAAAAAAAATTGTTGTGGATGATACCCCTCCCAATTGGGATGAGCTACTAGAAAAAATAGGAAAAGGTAAAGGAAAGAAGAAGGCCAGGGTCATCTCCAAGATCGAATGGGATGAAGCAAATAACATAGCGGTCCACATTGCTACTCCTCCCACAAAAAATAATAGAGATGAGGTTATTGGGAGTGATTATAACATGCAGACTATCAACCTAGGACCCACTTCCATGGAGCAAGATATTGAAGAATATGAAGGCTCTAGTGTAGTAATCTTGGGTAGGTTGAGGAAAGAAGTGCAGACTAGGAAGGAGTTGAAGAAAGAGAATGAAAGACTTAAAAAATATTTGGAAGAATTGATTAAACCCTTGCAATCCATTAGCTCCTCATCTTCTGCTATGAGTTTCTTGCCACAAGAAACCATAATTGAGATGGAAAGAATGAAGGCCACTACTCTTGCAACAACAAACTGGTTACAAGGGGTGCAAACTAAGGGAGATAATTCTATCAATGACATCCTTTGAACTGGAGGAGATGCAATGAGGGCAATAGATTGGTTTAAAGATGTATTGGTTCAAGATAAAGAGGATGTAGATCTCCTATTGCAAAAGACCAAGACCATCATGGAATACACTAAGGATAAGCTGGCAAGTGATGGAATTATCCCTTCCTCTAGAGCTACAAAACCTTGGGAATGGTTTGAAGCTTTGCAAATAAGGAAAAATGTTTTGAAGAAGATATATAAGCAGAGGAGGAAAATTGAGGATACCCTGACTGATATCTATAATGGATGCATTTCTTTCTTTGAGGTTATGATAGGGAGAAGGAAGTTTGCACTGAAGCATTTGAGCTTAGAACAGTTGAGAAAATGGTGCAAAGATGTATATTCTCCAGTCAATGAGGATCTGGTTACTAAACATCAGTTGGAAGATGCAGCCACCTATATTGTAGTTATTGATAAATATCAAACCAGTAGGGTTGAGTGGGATAAGTCGGTGGAGCAATCAAGAGAAAATATTAAATCTATCAAAATGAGAATTAAGGTTTTACCTCTGCCACCTATAGCCAACTTGGACAATGTACTTTTGATGGTGCATGATAGGGTGGATCAAAATAAAGACAAAGGGGAAATCAGTTAATGTAAGTTTACATTAGAATTTGTGCTTCCCTATTATTTTGCATGCATTGGTCCGAGCTATATTGAAGATCCCAGGCTGACTTGGATGGAGTTCCTGCATTTAATGCATATTATATCTTATCTTGAATTTCTCTTGGCCGACTTGTTTTATGGCCATTCATTATTTTTGTAAATTCTAATTAGGTCAACATGCCTTGGGGGATTTCTATTAATATGGTATTGTGCCTCATTTGTAAGGGCTAGATAGATAGTTTGATACTAGAGAGAATTAAGCAGTAGAGCAAGAGCTAGGAACTAGTTGTTTTCAAGTAAATATTGTAACAAAAAATTGGAATTGTTGCTTCAGTGGATAATTTGATGCAAGTAATGACATTGTGATTTGGTGCCATACTTGTGTTATTCTTATCTGCATTGTTCTTGCTATTATATCTTTAGAATTGCTTTGAAATATAGTCTATATCTTTGATAGTTAGAATTAGACATGACTCAATGGTGTTTATGGTTTGATGCTTGAAGTGTTTGTAGCGATCCCTAGTCCATACTTTTTGCAACTAGTTGATTGTTAGTTGCTTTGCAAAGTTAGCCTGGGCCATATATCTATTATGCTTAGTTCAATTGTGAAGATTTATTCATTTCAATTGCCTTAGGCTTGACTTGGATAAATGTTCATGATCTAAAAATATTTAATACCTTAGAAGATTGCACTATTTATGTGAGATTGCAGATTTATTTGGGTGAAGCAGGAATTAGTTTGTAAGGGATTGGTCCATTTCAAGTATTTCATCATTTTCATTGTTAATCTTAGGAGTAGTTTTAATTTTAGGAGTCTCTCCTAAACCCTTATCTTTTGTTATTTATTTTTTCATTTGGGTTAGATTTAGGATTGAAGTATTATTATATTTCCATATCTGATAAATTAAAGATTCAATATTTGCTTGTAGTAAGGTCCCTTTGTGATTACTAGCATTTTCACATTTATCACTGAGTTGTTTATGCATTGTCAAGACTTGACATTAGAGACCTTGGGGTTATCTCTTGAGGCTTGTTGATAGAGATTTAACTTTCAATTGAGAAATAGGATACTATATTCTGTCTGAGTTGTTGTTGTGTAGAAAACATCATCAACAGTGTTCTTACCCCTTGAATCTAAATGAGTAGCTTGGACTGACACTTCATCTAAATTATTTGGAATCAACATTAGAATAGTATGTCTTAGGTAAGAAATAAAACCACCTATGTACTTAAGTAGTGTATCCTAAGTATACAATGGAACATTTAAAGCAATAGCCCATTTTCTAAACTCAAGGGTGTAATCTTAGATAGACTAACCCTTACCTTGCCTAAAGGTTTTCCAATTCATTTTTAATTGTTGCATATAACCTAAAGGATAAAACTACTTTTTAAGGGAATCAAATTCCATCCAAGTCATATTAACCTTACCGTGGTGAGAAATTTCCTTCTGAGTCCTACTCTCCCACTAGGTGAGAGTTGTACCTTCCAATGAAAGAGTGGATAACTAGATCATAGAAGAATCTTCTTTTAGGCCTTGAATCCTACAATACACTTCTTCCTAATGGATCCAATCATCTAACTTTTCAACATTTAACTCACCACAATACTTAGGGAATTCAAATTTTACATCTACTTTAATAATAGGATTAGAATTTCTCTTGAAAGGATTACCAATAGTAGAAGAGTAAGAAGAAGAAAGGGAAGATGGAGAATAAGGGGGAGATTGAGGAGATGGAGTTTCTGGATCTTTTCCTTCTTTGTCCTTTTGATCTTCCTTCTTTTCTCACTTCAAAGAATCTCCCTTTTTCGTGCTTCTTCTTTTCTACATAAAGCTCTTCCACCATAGCCTTCATGTCAAGAAAGGCTCGTTGAAATGATTTATCATCAACCTCTAGCTTAGTACTTTTCCCAGCTTCTTTTTCTTCCATCGTTGGCAAAGTACTTCATTTTCCAATCTTAGGATTGTATTCTTCTAGTTCTCCTTCACCTCGTTGTTTCTTGGAATGTTTTAGCATCCAATTCTGCAATACTAGTCACACAAAGCTCTGATACCAAACTTGATTTGATTTACGGATCTATGACAATTGCATTTGAATGCATAACATTTACAATTTTAAATCTAAATTACTTAATTGAAGTTAGTATGTGAACATAATTAAATAAATAGAAATAACAAAGTGATGAAAATTAGAATGAGAGAAAGGAGAGAAATTCAAATAGAGTTGATAATGAAGTTTGACGTAAAAATGACTGTCTCTGGGGCCCTCTCCAATGAGTGGACTGATCTGATTAATTATCCAGAAAATCACTACATAAGTTCAGCATGGTTTCTCCATGATTTACAAATAAATTTTGAAAAACTCCTCCAATGTGCATAAGAACAATCTCCTTGAAAGCACGGGATGAGAGTAAAATTTCACCAAGATAATTCTCCAAGTCACGACTTAGCCTTTCCCATCCTACACTACCCCCTTTTATACAAAAAATTTACCTAATTTGGCCTTCAACCAAATGATTTTCAAAATCTCCCAATATCCCCTTTACAAGGTAAAGATTTTAGAAAATCTCCCCTATTTACATTAAAATCACTAAATCCCCCACATAATCTCCTTTTAATAATTTAGAGTCCCTTAATATATTATCTTTTGGGATTTACAAGATTTATTTTAATCATCTACAATCATTAGGATATATTTTCTTTCAAAATATAGAGGGTATTTATTGAAATAAGAGGATAATCAGGTTTTACATTTCATCAAAATAAAACCAATGCCGCAATGTACTTGTAACTGTTCATTGGTGTAGTGGTAGCCAAGCATTTTGGGGCCAAGGAGGTCAGTGGTTTGACCCCCCAGCCTTCCATTTTAAAAACCAAAATTTCAACTGTAACATGCCAAAACAAACCAGGCTCTATTTGTGGTTGAGCGCACTAGTCATGGCATAATGGTTAAGCAGACCATTCAGAATTGAGAGGTGGGGGGGTCGAATAGCCCACCCAATGTATTTTTTTAACAAACTTGAAATAAACTCAAACCATCACTGGAGGAAGCATACAGGAGTTCCACATGTCCACCAGGAGGGATGCCATGTGTCCATCAAAGGAGGTGCCACGTCACTGACATGTGGTAGTACAAAATTCCATGTCACCAATATGATTGACTGTATAGTTAGACACATGTTAGCCTGAGATTGGTCCACTTCATCATCCATACCGTACAGACTGCTAAGTCATTGTGCTGACATCATCAACCGTATGGTCAAAATTCAACCTTCTCTGTGAGAACTTTGACTTGTTGTAACTTGTGCAAACAGACTCCAATTCGTGCAAAATGAATGTCATAAAAAAGCTCTCAATGAGCTCTTTGTGATGATGCAAAATTTTACTACTTTTGGTGATGTCAAACTTTGACCTTTTTCCACCCTAAGCCCTTGAGTTGACCAACATTTGACCAAGTATAACTAGAGTGCCATAACTCTTTTTGAATATGTTCATGTTGCATTGGAGTCAAGATTTTGAGCTCTTCCTGATGATGCCACTTCTAGAGAAAAGTGAGAAACTTCAATTTTTGGTAAAGATCCTCTAGATTAATACTTTTGGATAACATTTGTAGGAGGCTTCCTTGTCTTTAGAGGGGATATCTTTCTCTTTGGATCATGTTCTACATTCATCTCTACTAGATGTTGGATTGTCCTCTTCAGCAATGTGGCCTAAAATGCCTATTTGGAATGTGACAACTTTCGGAATCAACATGGAGACACCTCAGCATGCTTTAAAGACATTATCTTCCATTATTCATCTTCCTAATATCCTGCATAAATTCATGGTTTTGTTTCTTCCTAA
Source organism: Sequoia sempervirens (assembly GCA_007258455.2). Classification (NCBI taxonomy): domain Eukaryota; kingdom Viridiplantae; phylum Streptophyta; class Pinopsida; order Cupressales; family Cupressaceae; genus Sequoia; species Sequoia sempervirens. The sequence goes on from VDFB02193867.1 coordinate 682,021,312, forward strand.
GGGGAGGAACATTGTTTGATGAGATTGGATCGTCTTCAACATTCAATTTCGAGCTTTTACCATCATTGCATGAGACTCAACATTGAGGGGTGACTACCTTGTCTCTCTATTCTCTCTTATCGGGGGGGGCTTTTTCCTCAAATGGGGTTTTGGCCTTCTCATTCCTTATTGAGAGAATTCTATTTTGTATCTTTTATCTCTCTTTTGGGGAGTAGTTTGGTCCCACTAGGTTTTCTCCTTTTCTTTGTTTGTGAGAGATTGCATTTGCATGGGTATCTAACATGGCCTAGTAGTCAGGACCCATATTTGTGTCATTTTCTTAATAATTTTGTACTCCCTAAGTTGCACTTAATAGGGGGTGTTGGAGTAAATAAAGTATTGTGACTAGTTAATTCATTACTAGGGGACTTATATACACATGTTAAGTTTACTTAAGTCATAGGAAAAAATATATATAGAAGGTTAACTCTCATTATTTGTTATCTTATCTTTTGACTTGTAACACATGTGAACCTAGGTAAGTGTGATTAGTTGTCTCATGTCATATGATTAAAACACCCTTCATAATCCTATGACATATTGCATCTCACCTTGGCTATATAACCAAGGGATCTCTACTACATTGTACACAATCATATCATTGAATCATATTGATAAGAATACAATTTATTCTTGTCACATTCCATTCTCTCTCTTTGTGCTTTCCATTTGGTCTCAAGATCTTGGAATCCATATCCAATTCTAACAATAAGTAATCATGACTATAACATAGGACAAAAAGAGACCACTAAAACCTACCCACATTCATCTCCCAACATCTTATCCTCTTGTGATGATGAGGAGAATATTTTGGTGTTAGATAAGAATGTTGGCCTTTCCATTGCACCAAAAGACTGACCTTTCAATGCTCGATACAAGCTTCAGTTAAGATCCATAGGAGGTGGTTAGGCTATGTCACAAACCCAACTGTTGTGCTGCAAGGAAGACCAAGGGACACACCATCTTGCAAAAATCCCCCCAGCACAATCAAGGGGTTTGAACCTGTGACCAGCTCTACTACCAATTTTTGTCCTTGCCATTGCACCAAAAGATCAACGTGTCAATGCCCAATACAAGCTTTAGTTAAGATCCACAAGAGGCGGTTAGACCATGTCACAAACCCAAGCATCGTGCTATAAGGAATACCAAGGAACACACCATCTTGCAACAAAGAAAACCTTCAAGGTACATTACAACCCTATTTATGTTTCTTCCCCCACCTCTCCTATTTTGTAAGACATTATGGGACAAAGAAATGAAACTATGGACCATCATGACAATAACATTTGTTCTTCTCCTTGTATCTCTCCTAGTTGTGAAGAAGATACTTTGACATTAGAAAACACAATAGATGAAGGTCATGAGAGTCTTAGTTTCCCATCTTCCCCTAGGAAAATAATTATTGAACAAGGAAACACCATCATTGAATAGCAAGACAATTCAACCATTGATCATTCCCCTACTTGCGATGAATTCATTTTAGAAGAATCTACCTTTGAAGGTCATGAACATTTAGTTCGTGATTCTCCTAAAAACTCTCATCTTAGGGAGGATATCATGGTGCAAGAAAATATGAACATTGATACATGTAATGAGGCTTCCTTAGGTGAAGTGACATTATACTCCTCTTCACTAAGAGATCATGCAAATAAAGACAATATTGTTAAGGTTTTGATGACACAAATTGGATCTCCTTTAATTAGTGTGCTTCCTAAGTCACATCCAATTATCAAATCACACAAGATAAGATATTTCTCGAAATCTAAGATGCAATATAACAAAGTTTTGCAGCAACCAAGAAATAACATAGTTGCTCAAACATGGACGGGGCCACAAATCACTCCCACAACATCACTATTACCTCAACTTATTGTGCCTATAGACACATAAAATATACCGATTGACATTATGCACCTGATCCTAACTACTAACATCATTTCATCCTGAATCATCCTTCGGTCTAACCATTTAATCAAATTCCCCTATCTAATTAAATTCATCAATATTCCTCCCTTAATTAAATAAACCAGTTATTTAATTAAGACTCTCTCTTTTGTTAATTAAATCAATCAATTCGATCTAATTATCCCTATTTAGTTAAATAGTCAATTAAATCTCTAAGTCTATCTATTAAATTAAATAAATTAAAACCTTATTTGATTTAATCCAACACCATCTCTTTTAATTAAATAAATCAAAATCCTTATTTAATTATTCTCTTATCATATTCCTCTCTTATTTGATTTAAATAAATCCATAAATTTGATCAAATAGGTCACATCATCTAATCTCTCATTAAATTAATCAACCCTTGATTAATTTAATCTCCTGTCATGTGCCATCCTCTAGATTTTGCAAGTTGCACATGAAAATAGATTTAATTCATTTATTAAATCTCTATTTTCCTCACAAGGCATCTTTTGGAATACTCTCCAAGTTTGAATTCAAAAATTCCGAGTGGACATGTACATCCAACAAGGAAATAACTCCATCTTACATGTCCTTTGCCTTGAGCCAAGTGGCATTTATTGCATTTCCCATTCCCTCTTGCAAGTCATTTCAACAAATTTGAAATTCAAAAATATGCATTTATTGGCACAATCCTCAAAACTTGCACATCCTCCATCCACTCATAGATTGACAAGTGGCATATTTCCATTGGATGAATGGGTAAGTGCACCAAGATGGTTCCCAAAAAAGGGGCTTAAGTGGCCACTTTTTTTTTGAAATCAGAAAATACTGACCTTGGACGTGAAATTGAGGATAGCTACACTCAAAATTTTTAGATGGAACAAAAACAAGGACCGTAGTGCTCCGAGTCTACTTTCTAAACTACTAATTTATTTTGAAAATGGTTGAGATTAAGGGGTTCAAAAGAGGGACACACACAAATTGTTGTTGTTTCTGTAGAAAAACATAACATAGCAACTCTTGTGTGACCCGAGCACGGTGGACTTTTGTAGTATTTTTAAAATCGCTCCAATCAGAAGTTAGATAACAATATATAGTAAGGACTGGATATTTTCTGATAATTTTTAATGAATATTTGATTTTTATTAATTTTCTAAGTGGGCACTTCCTAAAAAGCATAATTTTGGCCGTGCTCCCCCTAAATTTTTTTGAAACTAATAGATTTTTTTAAAAATTTATTTTTTTTAAATTGTAGAATGAAGTCTAGTTTCTAAAAATGTAATTTATTTCAAATTTTGATGAACGGTTAATTTATAGCGAAAAAAATACCAAACACTACTTTTTGAAGAAAAACGAACATATAAACAAAAGAAATTATGGATGAAAGGCTTAACATTGTTAGAAAGTGAAAAAAAATAAATCGTTGGAAAGCTAATAAAGAACCTAACATTACCCATGTGTTTGATTTTCTTGATATTGAACCAGATGCAATCTTGATGGTGAGCACGAACTCAATTATGTGAAAATTTGTTGAATTTGGAAAAAAAACGTCTCTAGTCTTTGGGAATGCCCTCCAAGCCTTTGGGTTGGTATTCCAAGGCAAATACCAAAGAAAATTTGCAAATAAAACAATAACGCGAACGTGTTATAACGCGAACGCGTTATTTGTTAGTTTGGCCACAAAAGTGCGACCATTTCGGTGCACTTACCCAAATGTTAGTCCCACATTTCTCAAATTTGGACATTCATCCATCTTGGTATTCTATAAATAAAGAGCTCATATCCTCATTTTATCATCCACAAATTATGCAAAGTTACCATGCTCAAATATCTATCAAACTTCATCCATTTCTATTGAATCATAACTAGGTTTTTGCAGGTTTTTAGCTTGGAGCATTCTTCAACATCATCAAAGTGGATCAATCATCATCAACATATCAAGCTTACATCATAGGGATTGGGAAAGGGCCAATTTTCACATCAAATTGGCACCAATTCCCCCATGGGATCATGAGTTTGCAAATTTAAATTAGGATTCAATCTATTTTGTTATTTTCATTGTGCTCTTCATTGTTTTCTTTCCTAATTTGAATTTGGTGAATGGATTTCATGGGGAATCCTTGTTCTTGCTTGCAATCTCTAACTTAATGTCTTTATTCATTGTGTTTTGTAGGTATTAGGATTGGGGTTCACATAGTGCCTATTGTTAAAGAGCTTAAAGAGACTCTTGCTAATATATTTTTGTGGCAACTTATTCAACTATCACCTACATACAAGTGTCTATTTCAAGAAATATTGCAAATAAAGTAGGAGGAGATCCAATATTATATGAAATTGAATAATGTAACATCCTCCTTTCATCCCACACAAGTCACATAGTTAGAAATCGCATTCCCTAAATATGAATTACCCCCACTTGAGATTCAAAACAAAAATGAAGCCTTGATGATAAAGGTGATCATTAATGAAACAACAGTTAGGTGCACTCTCATAGACAATGGAGTAGAAATTAATGTTTGTAGCATTGACCTCCAAGAAAAAAATGGCTTGGATGAAAGGATCATTCAACTTAATTATGTTCATATTCATGGCTTTGACAATGTTAATAGTTAACCACTAGGAATGATCACATTACCTATTGAAGTCAAACATGTAGTGTTGCCTACCCCTATCCATATCATGCAAGGACCCCTTTCACACAATATTTTCCTATGGAGACGATGGATTCATGCTATGAAATGAGTCCCCTATACTCTCCACCATACAATGAAATTTGAATCTAACAACAAATATACATGGTTAACACGGATGAATGAAGCTATGAATCATATGATCACAATAGTTCCAATTCCCCTAATATTTTCATTCCAAAATAAAAATTGAACCTATACAAATTGATGCTAATCCTTCACCTAAAAAAAAAATATTTAGTGATAATTTGGGGTCATTAGTTTTTACATCTCATTTCAATAAGGAATCCAAAATCTCACCCTCATGGTCCAAAGAGTCACATACAAATGATTCATTTTTAGATACAAGTTCTAGTAATGATTGGGGTTTCATAGCTTCCTTTATAGGAGAATGCAAAATCTCACAACCTAAACAAAAACAACCTTGTGTTTCATATACTCATCTTGGTTGTACATCAACAAAATTACCCTATGGTGGTGATAGGGGCTTTCTAACTCCCATCCCTCATGAGGGAACAATGCATAACTTTAAAAAGGATTTGTGTTTTCATGAAGAAATTGATCCTTCTCATAAACATAAAACCCGTTCATCTAAATTGAAAGATTGTTATTTTAATGGGTACAATCAGCCTCCTAGACATGGATACAATGAAGACATGAAGAAAACTGACTTACCATACTATTTCAAGAAAGATCTAGGGTTACCTCCCTTATCTCCATTTTCATCTAAAGCCTTATCATTCAATTTATGCATGACATCTTGCACAAATAAAGGAACATATTCTACTATTAATCAAGAGAGTATCTTATCGAGACTACTCCAAGATCATTTGATATCTCACCCTCCAAGAACATGAAAGAAATTTTACTACAAGAATTCATTTTGTGCATATCATAGAGTTCATGGTCATTCTACTAATGAATGTAAGGCTTTAAAAAACAAAATTCAACATCTTAGGGACTGTGGTTCTCTCCCTTATGTTGAGGCACCTAGTTCCTCTAATTGACATTTATTTCTATTCTATTCGGCTCATCCTTGCCTTGCACTAAGTGGGGGCAAGGGGTTAGGTAGCCTTTTCCTCATATGCCACTTGTCATTGTCTCTTTTGGCTAGTTGATCGCCTTCCATGTGCGTATAAGAGAAATCTTGGGATGTGGATGACATACCATAAGTTGGCTTGCATGTGACATAATACCTTTTACATGGCATAGCCTATTAGAAATATATGACTTAGCATAGGGCTTTCTAAATAAGCTCTTAGGTCTTCTTCTACTTTAAAGAAATTTCTCACAGTAATGGCAACCACTTTAAAGTGGGGCCATACATTGACACTCATATTTCATTATGCTATTTTATTTCTTCTTGTGATGCATCCCTTTCTTGGTGGTGTCGTTGGGTTTGATTCTCTCCAAGAGTGTGATATTTATTTGACTTGTCATCTCTTGGAGGCATTAGGCATAATGTTCCCTAAGAAGAGACCTTGCATGAACTAAGAAAAATCCCTTTGAACATTCCTTACTCTATTTTCACACTTACAATAATCTTTATATGGCCACCTTGCATAACACAATTTGCATGCCTATCGAGCCATCCTATTTGTACATGAGCTCTTAGCATATGAATTTTTTCTAGCCTTATGAGTCTCGAAAATAATTTTTGTATGGTTTCTTATTAAATTTATCAGGAGCTATAACTTTGGCATGGTTTGAGTGGGAAGCCCAACCAAGGTATGAATTTCCCCAAATCCATTTGCATGTGTGTGAGTGCATACCAGCCATGAGTGTATGTATCTCACCTTTTAGGACTTCTCACTTGATAGACAGCTAGGAGTTCCCTCACATCAAAGTGAGTATGCATCTTTTTAGACAAACAACCTAGATCTAATCCACATCATGTTGGACATACAGGCAAAGCTTGATCCACCTTTTCATTTTTTCTTATTTTTGTTCTTCTTCTAGTTATTGACATTGCAGGATCATGTATCTTGATGCTGCATATCATACACCTTGTGTGTGTCCTTTTTATGCTTATGTTATCTTGACTTAGGATATTAGATCTTGGGAGCTTGACTACCTCCTCAATATTTGTTATCCTAGACCATCCACATTAGTATGATTGGACCCCTCTTGAATATCTAATTTAGTTTGATTTTGAAGCAAGTTCATCCACTCACTAAAGTGGGGGCTAAATGTAGTGTAGAAAAATGTATCCCTATGCATTTTCACACTTGATTCAAAAATAATTATCGATAAATTGGACTTAATGTCACCTTGATCTAGTGGTGTGAGGTTTTTTACACATCCACATTAGGTCTTGGTCCCTTTTTATGCTAAATAAAACTAACTCTACCTTAATTCAATGATGTAAATTGCATTTATTTACATCTTCACATTAAATTTATGAGGCTTGTAAACTAAGTTGACCTAATCTAGTGTTGTAATGTATTTTACACATTCACATGGGATTTAGGGCCCTTCTAAGCTAAATATACTCAAATTTTCCTTAATTTAGTGTTGTAAAGTGTATTTACACTTTCACATTAGAATTTGGGCCCTCTTGAATTTATGACCTTTATATCATCATTAATAGGCCCCTATGAGCCTATATTGTGCAACCCAAGGCATATTTTAATAAAAAACCTAACAAGATCAACATATAAGCTTAATTTATTGACTCCCTAACACTTCAGGACCAAAAATAGCCCAAGTGGGATCCTTTCGCCACCTTGGGAAAATGGTTCCCATCCAGGTGGGACTCATTTTCCTAGGATGGAGAATGAGTCCCATTTGGCCTATTTTTAAAGTTATGAGTGGGAGAAGTGGGTTTTTAATTCAAAATTATCCTATGTCGGCCTTAGGGATAAAATTAACAATCATGCGAGTGGATTTCCTATATAAACAAGATTTCAAATCATTATTTCATCATGCATTCATATTATCAAGTCAAGTACTCAAGATTTAAGTAAGGGTATGTGCAGGATTATCATGGAAAAAAAGGCCCTTAAGTGGCAAAAAAATTAGAAAAATCAGAGCTAGGAAACTTGACATAAAAAATTGAATAAGTTATCTATATTATTTCAAAAGTATGTAATAATAGAATCTATAGCAAATTGAATGTAATTTCTAAACTACTAGGTTTATTTAAAACAATAAAAAATCTATTTGGTGAAAATTTGAAATTTCAATGTAGTAGTACTTAAATTTCAGAGAAAAAATAAGTAGTTGTCTGTTTGACCACCCTAACCACAATAAAATGGTCATATTTTTTATAAGATCTTATATATAAGTAGAGGAACCATGTCCCGATGTGATGCGTATTTTTTTGTAATTTTTTTCCAAGTAAATAATTAATTATGAATTTTTTATTACAACTTTTAAAAAATATAAAAACTTGTATGTCTGACCACCTTAACTTGGTCAAAACTTAATGAAATTAAATTTTTCTTTTTTTAATCCTATAGTATGCAAAGCATAGAATGTGACACATCTTTTAGATTCAAAAAATGTGATACTGTTTGAAAGCTATAGATGTTTTTCAATCAACCTATCAATCAGGACTTTAGTCGTAATTCAAATAGAAAATGAATAATAATTATTTATTAAATTCAAAGTAAAGAATAATTTATATTGATGGAAAGTTGAGAATCTCCTTTAAAAACCCTTTTTGTTTCATCAATTTTGGGTTAAAAAAAGTCGTTAGCCACATACCCTACACATACCCATCATATCGCCACTTTTTGGCCCATCATGATCCTACACATACCCACAATCCAAGTCCTCACAAGGTCATCAAGATAGCTCTCAAGATCATTTCTAAGGCATTAAAGGGCATATTATTCATCAATTTTTGAAACAATTCAATATACATCATCATGTCAAGTATATCAAGCATCAAGCATGTTGTTGAGCTAGTGTTGTGATGTAGCATTGAAGATCCAAGATCAAAAATTACTCCATTCCTATTGTCAAATATCAAGATCTATATCCATCATGGTCATTTCATGTTAAGTTGCATATTTACAAGACATAATCTAGAAGGCATCATTCAAGGTATCAATTTCATGTTTCATTTCCTATGTTTCATGCTTCATGTCTTTGTTTCACTATTTCATCATCTGGTTTAATTACCTACAAGGGGTTTGACCAAGGAAAACCCTTATTCCCTAACAGTCTACATTTTTGTCTCTTTCTTTATTTGATTGTAGATCTAGGTGTCTTAGAGCTTGAATGATCATTGAAGATTAGGTTAAAATCTTGTTGGAGTTGTCCCCCCATTTCCAAGGCCATAATCTTCACTAAAAGGTCATCTACAACCTCGAAATTAGAGTTTTGGATCTAAGAACCTAGAGGAATAGATTGAGCAGACTAGGAAGAATAGATCCAAACTTTGAATTTCCAAAAGATCCAAACTAGACTCATTCACCACAAGTGGTGAAAGAGTCCAACTATAGGAGTTATTCAAAGATATTTCTATATTTGGATGCCCATTTTGTTGAAACTTGATCCTATGTAGAGACCTAGATCTAGGATTGGTTCACCTAGAATGGCGAATGAGTCCCACTAGGCCAAAAAAATGGGTTTTTTATTATTCCAAAGCTCCATTCCATCTCTAGAAATATTCCAAGTGCAAAATTTTTGTTTTACTATTTTCTATTCTACTTTGTTTTCATTTCTAGGTCATTTAGTGAAGCATTGCATCAAACTAGGTTTTCCATTTCATCTTTCATGACATTATCTTTTGCAAGTGTTAACTTGGTCGTGAACCCCTCTTGTAATTTGAAATCATACCCTAGGATAGTCCCTTAGTAGATATCTTACCTTTATGACACTCATGGGTTGAGATCTCTAGGGAATCCTTAAATGTTAGTTGGAGAAAAGTGATGTTTTATATCTTAAACCATAAAGCATCTATTTTTGAACTAATCAGTGAGATAGGGTTTTATTTCCTTCAAGAGAAAAAAAAATTCTTGGCATATGACATTCCTATTATTGGTAATTTTATTACTTGCATTCCCTAAGTTGTGATTTTTTTATCCTTGTCTAGTCCTCTCTTGGTGATATTGAGCATGATGTTCCCTAAGGTGAGACCTTTCATGAACTAAGAAAACACTCATTTGAAAATCCTATTGTATTCAAATGGATAGCAAGCATAACACAATTTGATTGCTTGTCAACATGAGTGCCTACCATAATACAACTTGCTATCCTTTTTGACCATTTTTAAGGCTCCTTATCAAAGTTATTAGAAGGTAAAAGTTTGGTATGGTTGATGAATAAGAGTCCATAGACCTAGCATGACTTTCCTATCATCCACCTTTTGGGGCTCACCTAGTGAACAATGGATTTCACTAGCCCATGTAATTATATTTTGTTTTCATAGTAGACAATTAGTTTCCACTTGTGAATGTTTTTGGAAAAAGAAATAAGGCTTGATCCATACTTATTGTAAAAAAAGTCACCCCTTGATTCACCTCCTTATTATTTTATTTTTTCATTAATTTTGGCATTGTATGATTGTGCATCTTGTCTTGTTGTTTCATATTTAACATAGGCATGTGTCTCTTTGTTCCTTTGTTGGTTTTCCATGAGGTCTTATATCTTGGGGGCTTGATCACCCTCCTTGACCTTTGTTGTATTTTATTTCCAATAATTATACAATTAGACCTCTTGATGCTTATTTTTCTACTTTAGTGTGAGTTTGAGCATAGGGCTCATCCTCTCACTAAAGTGGGGGCTAAATCTAATGTTATAAAATGTAATCCTTTACAATTTCAGACTATGTTTGGGTCCCTTAATTAAATAGGAATTAATTAATCCTCTAATTGACCAAGGAAAACCCTTGTTTAGTAAAAAATAAACAACTCTCCCATCTATTTTTATGTGCATATTTAGAGGTGAAGAAGGATTGAAGATTGATCAAAAGTAAAAAAAATCAAAATTGAAAAAGTTGTCATCAATGTTGTCAAGCCACAAAAACTCACTTAAAAAATTTATTTATGAATTTTTTACTATGAGATCCAAAGGAATCGAGAGTGTAGATCTAGGAGTAAAAGACTTTAAAAATAGATTTTTTATCCTTGTAGTAGGACCCATTCACCATAGAGAAAATTAGTCCAAGGAGGACACTCAATAGAAGCTTTTGGTGAATAGTAGACAATTATATATTTCCCTTCTCATATTTACTAGAATTTTGGTGTTTCTATTTTTTTATACTTCAAATTGATGATTCAAGTTTCACATTGCATAATTGGATTCATTTAGTATTTTTCATTCATTTCCCAAAAGTGAAATTTTGGCATATTTTCCTCATCTTGTCAAGAAGGAAAACAAAAAGATCTCCAATAGGGTTAAATCACCTAAGGGTTGAAATTCAATCCTACCTTTTCATATCTCTTTTTCCTAATGAAATTGATAGAGAAATAGGGTGCATCTCATATTTCAACCACATCTAATGTCACCACTTTTTTCTATGTTTCAATTGATAACTAATCTAAGAGATCCAATGTGGGCCATCTTGCAAGAATTATCTTTGAAGGCTCTTAAAATTGTCTAAGTCCAATGTTTTTGGGCTTTTAGGCTTTCATCACCTCTCTACTCGCATGATTTTTTCATCACTCACAATCCTTCCTTTACTTCCATTTTCTTCCAAGTTGTTAGGGTTTTGACCTTTGACCTTACCCTTTACCCTTTATTGCTTCTTTTTGGTAAGGTGTAAGCCTTACCTTTGAAGCTCGAAGCTTTGAATATGATTTTCAATATTTTTCTAATTGTTGACTTGTTGAACTTTGGGGATTGTTCTTCCCTCTTATCACTTTCTATATTTTCAAATAGGAGGTACTTGCCTTCCTCTCAATCCCTGATCCTTGAAATTTCGTCTTTAGCTTTCAGTTATCAGACTATCATCTTCCTCTTTCCTCCATCTCACCTTCACTCCTTCCTTTAAAAATTCAGCTAAGTGTTGAGATTTTGGACTTTGGGCTTCAACCTTCTCCTTTACCTCTTACCTTTCTTTGGTAATAGGTAACTCTTTCCTTTGATATCTAATGTTCCCTTCAATCTTTTGGTTAAGACCAAATCTTTTAGGAATTAGGCTTCAGCCTTCCCTTTTAGCCCTTTTGCATTTTTGATAAGGCATAAGCCTCCTTCCTAACCTTCAAAGCCCAAAAAGGATGACCTTTTTGGACTTCACGGTTCACTCTTGTTTCTTTCTTCCTTATTCCTTCTTCTAGCATGTGATAAGCGGTACTCCTAAAGCCCAATCTCTGATGGTTTAATGCTAATGATGCGTAAGTAGTATGGAGCACACTTGACACCAGATCCTTGATGAAGGATATTCTTTTTTGTAGCTCTAGATCATTTAATGATGAAAAGGTTTCTTTTTGGGCTCTATACTTTGACCTTCCTATAGATTTGATGTGTTTTCTAGGGGACACCATTAATACTCAATCCAAATTTTAAGTATCCCATTTTAATTTTTGTTCTTCAAGGATGACATTTATTTCTACCCCTATCATCTACAAGTAGATTTTATGGGTTCCCATACTCATTTATTGCTCATTATTGACCTTTCTAATAGATACATGCCCCAATCATGATTTTAATAGGATGGCTTTATAATTTCATGCACATACTTCATTTTTAGCCATAGCTAGGATTATGGTTCAATTTTTGGTTCCAAGTTATGCCTAATCTATAAATTTGCAAGAAATGTATTCATTTCAAGTGTTATTCATTTACGCTCCTCTCACATTTTTCTTTGGCATAAATTATATTCTACATTCTACCATTGTAAAATCTAGCTTTATGCCTTATATTAATGAAATCTAACTATTGGAGTGTAGAAAAATGCATACCCTTTCATTTTCACACTCATTTGGGCATGTGTTGCTTTATTTATGTTTCTTTATGGCTTAATTGGTCCTATTTTGCATCCACAAGCCTAATAAGCTATTTATTTTTACAAAAAATCCCAAAAAACCTCAATGATAAATGATCATTTAATGTTTCTATTTGTGTCCTTGATTTGTGGACTAGGAATAAAACACCACCTAGGGTGTCTTTTTCTTCCATGGGTCTTTGGACCCTAATTTTGAAACCACCAAAATAGGTCCCTTTTTGGAGTTTGTGCCCCGAGAGTTGAACCTTGGGACTAAGATGCCACCTAGGGAATCTTAGTCCTCCTTGGGTTATTTTTGAGATCCAATTTCAAATTTGGGTGGGATTTAGCCTCCTTTAATTAATGACTTCACATGTCAACTTGGTGTGGTGTAATTTCAAGATATGAAAGCATGAATAAGTATAAATACAAGGCTCCTCCACCCATTTTTCATAACAAGCAATCTAAGTATCCAAGCATTCAAGAGAATTTCATCAAGCATTTGAAGCCATCATCAAGATTCAAGCATCATGTCAAGGGTTTAGTGCATCTATTCATGTTGTTGGGCCAAGATTGTGGATGTAGCATTGAACATCTATTTGCAACTATTGTTCACATCATATCCAAGGATCCAAGATCTACATTCTTCATGGCCACTACATGGTAGATTGTATATTTTCTTCACAAGACATCATACAAGGTGACATCATTTACATATTTCATATTTCATGCTCCATTTCATAATTTTGTTTAATTACCTAAAAGGGGTTTGACCAAGGAAAACCCCCATTCACTTATAATCAATGTTTTTCCTCTCATGTGTGTTTGTATTTGTAGATCTAGGTTGAAGACTTGAAGATCATTTGGATTGCAAGATTAAAAAGTTCCAAAGGTTTTATTTACAAATTTGTCATCTTCACAGAAACTCACCTACAGATCAAGTCTAGAAGTTTCAAGACCTCAGATCTGAGAAGAAGCAAGTACAAAAATTAGCCTTCATGACCACATTTAGAAAGTTTAAAAATTTAGAACTAGACTAATACACTACTTTGGGTGTCTTACTGCTCCATAGGGTATTTTTCAGAGATTCTTTAGGATTTTGTTCTAGCATTTGAAGACTCTGTATTTTCCTTGAAAAATAGCAATGAGACTAATACACCACTTTGGGGCTCTTAGTCCTCCATAGTAGTTTTTAATAGCTTCTTTGCACTTCTAGAGTCCTTATCACATCTCCAAACTTCTCAGGTATACATACGCTAACTTGGTGTAGCTTAATTTCATCATTTGCATCTCTCATTTAGCTTATTTTAGGTCATTTTTCATATCACATGTTTTCAAAAAAATTCTTTTTCAAGAATTTTCTTGGTGGTAAACCCCTTATAACTTAAAGAACCCCTTCCTAGGACCCTCCTAGTTGAGAATTGGCTCACCTTGTGAGGTTGTTAGTCAATTCAATTAGGACTCTTAGGAAATCAGTGAATGGTTGAGTGAGAAAAGTGTGATATCTCTTTAGGTATCCATTTTCCCATTCATCATTTTGGTGAACTTGACTTTTAAGCATTCATTTTTTATTTGGAGTCCATTAAAGTCCTTATATCTAGATTGCATTCATTCTTGCATTGTATCTTGGATTAGTGAATTTGCATCTAGGATTTCTCATAATTATATTAGTGAAAGTGCATATAGGTTTCATTTTTTTGTTCTTCCATCATTTAATCTCATTTAAAAACTAAAAAATGCATTGTTCATTACATTTAGGAACATTCTTATTGTAGTAATTTGGTGATTTTTCTAGCAGAACCAAGCAATTTTCTAAAAAAGTAGCTAACTCCTATGATGAAGAATTTCTAGGTTAGTGGCCAACACAACGAGCATACGATTTTATGGTCCTTACTCCACTTCAGGCTCTGTGAAACCTGGCAGGGTGATCCTAATTCTGTTTTTGTGAAGTATATTTGATTAGTAACACATTTATACACAGATTGATTCCTATTTACTGCAAATAAAATTGTTTTCACTAAAGATTTGGCAGATTTTCAAGTGAGTGACCAGCTATTTGCTAGGAATTGGGGATAATCTCCACCTACACTATCCTTGAAAATATTTTTAATTAAATTTTGTCTTATCTTAAGTCCAAGGCTTGAAACACTGCTTGTTCATTTTATTCATCAATTGGAGCAACAGGGTCAAATATGTAAGGATTAGTAATTTACAAATTAATCAATTTATAAATAGGTGGATTATTTTCATACTGTTTTACATTTATGAAAACTCGTTGTGCTTGAATAATTTACATCTTATGAATCCTAAGCAATTCCTTACAACGTTTATAACCTTATTCAAGCATTTTTTATTAACTCCTTGAATTAAAGATGAAAACAAAGTAATACATTCAAATGAAACATCTGAAGACAAATGATAACACCATTAGTATTTCATATTTATAACTCATGAGGAACATACATAGGAGAGTATTTGATTCTAGACTAATATTTGTTTTGATATTAGTAATTTTTGTAAGACTTATTTAAGATTGCTACATACAGGATTTCATATCCAAGACAAACTACTAGCCTATTATCAGTATTCTATTTAAAGTGCCTTTCCTAAACTTAGCTTTCACCTAAAACCCTATTGAGACTTCATAATCCGAGCTCTATAATAAGCCCTGAAATCCCTTTTATAGAACAAGGGAACAACAAGCATCGAGCTTAATTACATTTATATTTCATTTCATTTGCACCAAAATTTGAGACATTCCTAGTTAGTTTCATGCAATCATTTAAGGAAAATGGAAGAGTAAAAGACCACATTCCATATTCCCTGAATGAAGACACGCCAAATTCTTAAAAGGTAGAGTTTGTTGCAACCATGTTGAATCCTAATCCTTTTTTACCAAAGAATATTCTCCAATAGTAGCTCCAACAAAAACTTGTATATCGTCCAAAAACAACATACACACCGCCAAGGTCATTTATTCTGACACTTCTCCTGCACACCACCCTGAAAAAGTTCCATCTCAACACTAGAAACAAGAAATCACATGAGTGTTGAATACGAAAATCCTAATAGAAAGGGCATGGTTTCATAAAAAAAAAGGGGGGGCACAATCATCACTCTGAGTCATCAACCTCAAAGGATACTCACCCTTGTTTTGCTCATGGTGGGACTAGAGAAATTGTCACCACCTCCTTGTTAGAATTCCTTGATGGTACCAGGGAGAGGGGATAATAATCACCATCTAGATTAGTGTCACCCTCACTATCTGAAGGGTTATTATAAACCTCACATGGATAATTACATCCTTCCAAATAATCCTTACAGTACTCACTCTCCTTCCTTGCCTTCTTTTTGTATTCCACCATCATCTTTTCTTTTTCTTTGACCAATTCTTTTGAAACAATTTGGCCTTGTAGATGGAAACCCTTTTGGTCATCATACTTCCTAAATTTTTGGAGTCCCATTCTACCTTTTGGCATATCAGGGTTTCCTTGTGTTTCAATCTCGTCCTCAAAAACATTTTCCTCTAACTCAAGAAAACTCAACTCCTTAGATTCTAGAACTACCATGGTAGGCCTATTTATCTTGAACAATAACGTCTCCTTAGGAAAATTAAATACTCACACACTTCCTTACTAATCCATTCCTCACATTTACTATAGATTGAAATATGATGAAAGAGGACAACAAACAACCTACTTTAAATAGGAAATTTGAGGGTATCTGTAGGATCATGATGGGCCAAAAAGTGGCAATATGATGGGTATGTGGCTGACGACTATATTTTTACCCAAAATTGATGAAATGAAAAGGGTTTTTAAAGGATATTCTCAGCTTTCCACTAATATAAATCATGCTTTACTTTGAATTTAATAAGTAATTATTATTCATTTTCTATTCAAATTATGACTAAAGTCATGATTGATAGGTTGATTGAAAAAAATCTATAGCTTTCAAACGATATCACATTTTTTGAATCCAAAACATGTGTCACTTTCTATGCTTTGCATACTATAGGATTAAAAAAAAGAAAAAATGAATTTCATGAAGTTTTGACCAAGTTAAGGTGGTCAAACATACGAGTTTTTATATTTTTTAAAAATTTGTAATAAAAAATTCAATATTAATTATTTACTTGGAAAAAAATTACAAAAAAATATGCATCACATCGAGGCATGAGTCCTCTACTTATATCTTAAATCTTATAAAAAAATATTATCATTTTATTGTGGTTAGGGTGGTCAGACAGACACCTAATTCTTATTTTTTCCCTGAAATTTAAGTACCACTGCATTGAAATTTCAAATTTTCACCAAATAGATTTAAAAAAAAAAAACAAACCTAGTAGTTTAGAAACTACATTCAATTTGCTACAGATTCTATTCTTACATATTTTTGATATAATATAGATAACTTATTCAAATTTTTACGTCAATTTTCCTACCTCTAAATTTTTTGCCACTTAACAGCCTATTTTTTCCATGATAATCCTGCACATGCCCTTGAAGCATACAAAATTAATGATCTAATAACTCTTCACGTGAGAAATTTGATAACTTAACAACTTAGTTTTAAATCTAGGCCGCTAATTTTAAAGAGTTTAAAACTTCATCCATGGTGATCTGAGCTTTATTTATTATGCCTTTAGCAACTTGCTCATAGAAAAAAGTGATGCCAACTCAAGTGTTGTGATCTATCAATTAGTATTTATTGCCAACCTAATATGTTCTTTCATTAATATCGGTGAAGTACACAAGATTAGTTCTTCTTAGAGAGAAAATATCCTTATATGCTTCATTGCTCATTGTTGGTCTTCCCCAAATTTTAGGGTGAAATTAGTGATGAAAGTATTCATGCAATGATTTTTAGTCCATTGGATCATCCTATTTTAAAACTACATCAATGATTCTTCAGTACTTTTAGTACTTTCCTTTTTGTTTTACGCTAAATCCTCAAGATCTGGCCATGTTGCTTGTTCTATCAATAGTCATCTCATATCATAGATGCATCTTTTCCTTTATCTACCTCATCAATGATGTAAACATCCCCATGATGAAACTTCAACCGTTGGTTTTGTGGCCTATCCTTTGGTCACATTCGTCCCTCCATTGCACATCGCTAATTCAAAATTTGCACCTAGGCTCCTATCAACTTTTTGAGATGTATTGGAGGCATCAGATTTAGACTTGTACACTTGCATAAAAATAAATGGTACAAAATACATCACTCATAGGATCTCATCATATTAGAAAAAGAAAACCTTTTAAAGAACACCATCACTTGTCACGAATTTGTAAATCAAGTTTTGAAATGAATTCATGATGAGCGATATAACATAAGGTCATCACTCATCACTCATTCTCATACAGTTTGCGAGCAATTAGTGATGAGAGGATTTACAACGTTTACAATGTGTATCTCATATCACTAATGTAGGTCTTTACATTTAAAACATATATGTGATCATGCAATATAAAGGAAATTACATCATATCATTCATCGTTGATCCAAGTTTATCATTTTATGATCATCCACGATGAACAACAAGAACAAAAGGCTAGAGCATCACTTATCACTGTTATAAATTTGAAGGCTCAAAATTCATTAGAGATGAGTGATGCAAAGAAAAATACCATTCTATCACTCGTCACCAATTCCAAATATGTACCTATGAAGAAATCAATGATGAGCGATATAGTTATGAGGGCCATTGAGACTCCAGTGAAAACTTTGAGAATTTTCACTTAAGTTGTTCGAATGAGGGGGATCCCCTAGAATGTCATAAGAATAATAAGCTTGAAACTTTTGAATCATGAAATACAAAGGATGTAAAGGCCAAACGATCCTTTATTTAATCTTATAAGAAAAATGGTGATTCATACCTAGACATGAGAGAGGCTAGTCACCTAATGATAGTGAATAACATAAAACATAACTTAGGTAACCAAAAATTGGGAATACAAGTCATTGCAACAATACAATGATCAAGGGTTACAACATTTTGTAGATTATTCGTGCAAGGTTTTGATCAACATAAAAACCCTAGTGCAATGATGGAGATACAATTGTATCAAAAACAAGGACCCAAGCCAAAATTTCACAGGCTTAAGATGGAACCAAGAAAATGTTTGAGGGGTTCCATCATAGTCAAAATTGAAAAACATTGCATTCACTTTTACATCCAATTGCTTGTTACTAGTTACTTTTTTTAGCCTTCATTTGCAAAAATTTTTGTTTCCAAACATTAGGTCCCTATGTAGGAAACCTGGGAACACTGTTACCAACCCACAATTGTCTGATTTTCTGCCAAAAACCCTTACTAGGACTAAAACGCCCTTGGTGGCACTTAGTCCCTCTTTGGTTTTCTATTGTGCTACTATGTCTGAGTGATTTGCTATCTGTTTAAGCTTTTGAAACCTTCAAATTTCATTAGGAGGACTAACATTCCCTCCCTAGCATTTTAGTTCTTATGGAATTTTAGATTGTAGTTTTCAAGATCTGAATCAACATTTTTGTGCTTCTGTTTGTTGGCATTAGTCATCTGTTTCAATGGATTGACTATTTGTTTTATGCATTTTACTAAATCTAGCTTAAAGTGCTTCATTTCATGCATTGATTAATTCCATTTTTTCCATTCACAACATTTCATTTTTAGATCAGTTCATAAAGTAATTAGTACATTGCCTTGGTTGAAATCTGAAAAATTGTATTTCATTCTAACTCTTATATTGCATTTTAAGATTACATAGCTTATTTTTCAAAAATGTTAGTTTTGGTCTTTTCCAAGTTTGCAAAGAAAAATTTAGTTAGTAAGCATGTTAGTCATTCGTTCAATGGATTACCTAGTTATGAGAGTCTCTTAGTGTAAGAAACTGAAACTATTAACACTTGCCTTCAGCATACACACCCTTTTATCTCTCGTATTTGTGACGATGATGTGATAGAAGAGAATAAAAACACAGATAATCATGATGATCATAACTATTCTTCTCTTGATACCTCTCCTTTCAGTGGTGAAGATATCTTCGTGAAAGAAGCTAGAATCATTGAGAATCATGAAGATCTTGATTGTCCTTCTCCACATCCCCTTTGGGAATATATCATAGCACAAGAGAATTATATTGTAAAGGATGATAGATTCGTCTTAGATAATCAAATATTTAAGGTCTATAATAACCCTCCTTATGATCCTTCCCCTACTTATCCTATTTTGGAAGATATTATAGAAAAAAGGAATAAAATCATAAGTGATCATGAAAATATTACTTTTCCTTCTCCTAGTATCTCTCCTCATTGTCAAGAAGATTCTTTGATTGATGAAAGTCAAGAGAGTCTTAGTTTTCCCCCTTTTCCTAGGGAAACCCTTATTGAGAAAGAAAATTCAACCATTGATGACCCCATTTCATACAATGAAGTCATTGAAGAAGAACCAACCTTTGAATATCATGAACATTTAGTTTATGGTTATCCTAAAATATATACCCCTTTGGAAGATATCATGGTGCAAGACAATGAAAACCTTGACAATAGTAATTCCTAGATGAAGATAATGAAGTCATCTTAGAATCCTCTTCACTAAGAGATCATGAAAATAATGATAATTTTTTTGAGGCTATGCACATTAGATACCCCTTGGAGTACTCTCTCGATCCTAAACTTATCATTTACCCACCCTCTCAACAACCACAAGTTCAAAACAAACCCATCCTTATCCTTAGACCACCTAAGAATGATTTTTCGTAGCAACCAAGTTACAATATAATTTCTCACACATATAACACTAGGAATAATCCACAACCAATAAAAACATGTTAAACATCCCTCCCATTGCCTAGTCCCATCTTACCAGGTCCCCCTCTTTTGCCTTTGAATAGTGGAAAGTAGTATGATCTCGTTGAAAAACTTAAGAATACTCTTTCAAAGATATCCCTCTGGGATTTGATTTAGAATTCACCTAATTATAACACCATGCTTCAAAAAACCTTACAATAAATTATGATTCCCTCTAGTGTAAACTTGAATGACATAGCAGCTCTAATACAAGGAATGAATGCTGATATTGTTTTCCACAAAAGTGAGCTCCCTACTTTGGAAGTGCAAAAACAATATGATCCTTTCATGACCATAGCTCAATACAATATCAAAGGGATAAATTGAACCCTTGTTGAAAATGGCTCAACCTTAAATGTGTGTAGTGCAAACATTTTGGATAATCTTGGTGTTGATAAATCAAGAATTCAACCTGACTCTTTACCTATTAAGGGATTTGATAATGTGGGAAAGAAATTGCTTGAAGTGACAACTTGACCTATTACAGTTGGAAAGGCTACCTTAAAAATCCCTATTCATGTTATGTGTCATGATCTTTCCTATAATCTCCTCTTAGGTAGACCATGGATTCATTAGATGCATGTGGTGCCTTCTACCCTCCATAGTAAAATGAAGTATGTCTACAACAACAAAGTATATACACTTGATGTTGATCCCGAGCCTTATAGTTTCTTATACCTCGAGAAAACTAAGGAAAACCCATTGAAAACATTAACACTAACTATATAAGTAGAACCTATGCAATAGAAAGACAAAGAAAAACACATTAAAGAAGTCACTAAACTATTAGAAGATGATTGGGGTTCCTTAGATTTCAAACATACATCCATGGGAGAATACAAGATCATAAAATAAGATTTAGACAAGGGAAAAGAAACAATGTTAATGTGATGTGGAGTTGGGGTTGAAAAACCTTCAACCATACAATTTATCATTACATCACACAACAATGCATTATTTTGTTAAACCCTCATTTCACCAAGGGTTATGACAATATTTACTACGAAAAGACACAAAAAATACCTTCATATCTTTCCCAAATGATCAAATAATTAAAATTAATTTGTAGGAACCTTATGAAGCAATGTAACAAAGACTCTCACCAAGTTTGATCCTTTTTGGATGGAACAATACAAAGATATAGTTTTCTTAATGCTTGTTGGAAACCCTAGTTTTATCAGACTTTCTCTCACCAAAAATGTCATAACTCTTGCAAAACTTAATGAAATTAGATAAAAAAAAATGAAAATAAACTAGACTCATTTATCCATCCTTTCCCATTGTTTTTATACCAATATTTTAATACATACCATGTGTTTCTTTTGGACTGTTATAGGAAAAATTAGTCATTTAGGAAAACCTATACCAAAAATGCCATAACTCTTACAAATCTCAATGAAAAAAAATGAGACCAATTGAAAATGAAAGTAGATTCTCATCACTAACTTCTCCAAGAAGTTTCAGATCACTACATGGAAGATAGAATCCATACAAACCAAGATAACATTCTGCAACACGAGAAAAATTCATAAATAATGCACAAAAATAAGGGTTTCTTCTTCTTCACAATTTCAAACCATCTCCAATCCCAAAATTCAAGTTGGAATTACATATTTATCATATCAAAACCATTTATAACTCCCAAAATAGCTAATAAACTTCTACATTCCCTTGACCCTTCAGATTCCATTTCTTGCATATTTTTGCAATTTGACAATATGACAACTTTTGCACTTTTTAAACAACTTTTAGAAAATTTGCAAAAAAGGACTCAAATTGACCTCCTAGGACTTAAAAACAAAACAAACAAGTTCAACATGGTCTATTAGACCTTATTACATGATTAAAATGCCAAACTTAAACCAAAATACCAAAGTTGCATCATAGATGCATATAATCCATAAGGTGCTCCTACACCATACTCTCAAAGAAAAGAAAATTCAAGTTCTCTTGAATCAAGAAAATCAACATGAGAAATATGTTTGAAATTATTTGGTTGATAACTTGCAATTCCTACATTCCATCCTCCTTTAAATAGTTCAATATTTGCTTCATCTTCACCTTAGGCTTCCCCAACTGCTTGTTAAGATGTTTAGGCCTATCAAATGGCATAAGCTTCTTCCTATCTACATCTCTAGATACCTACACTTGAATAATAAAAATGACTTCATTCACCAAAAAAACTTGGCTAGTACCATTACCACCCATACATTCTTTAGTTTGCTTCTCACATTCTCTTGGCGACCCCTGTAATATGACAACATCTAACTGAAGCATATTAGTCTGCAACTCTTCATTAACAACTTGAGTATCAACACCAAATTTATCAACATCCTTCTCTACTTCTTCATCTTGCTCATTAGACTCAAACAACTGAAAATGGTATGAAAACTAATCCACAACTATGTCTACCTTGTCCTTTTGAATTTCTTCAATACTTGGTGTCAAAAAAATCATAGATGCACTCACCATTTCATTGCTTACCTCTTCCTTTGTCTGAGATTTCTTTTGTTCTTCCTCTATTGCTACTGTCCTTGCTTGTCTTCTTCTTCTTTTGATAATTTTCTTTATGGGCCATGTAAAATTCCTATAAACTAATAAGTGCCAAATTTACAATTGTTTCATCACAATCTTCCATCTCTCATCCATTCTTTACATAGCCTTCCCCATCTCTTTTATCTCTTGGTTAATTTCCATTTGTTTTTCCTTCTCTTTTTCCTCTTTTTTTCCTTTCTTGTTTCCTCTTTTGTGAACCCTCAACCTGAAAATACCTCCTCAACACATCCATTCTTCCCTCTTTTCCAATCAATTCTCTTTCACCTTGCTTCTCTTGTCATTGTGACAGCTCACCTAAGTTTCCTCGCTTTACCTAGTCTCTTGCCATCCAGGTTCTCTCCTCAACCTACAAAAAGACAACACACACAAACACACAGCCTTCCTTTTCCAAAGTCTTCTATCTCTGATATCAATTGATGCAAAGATAGGGTTCAAAAACCTTCAACCATATAAATGATCATTACATCAAACAACTCAACAATGCATTATTTTGTTAAACGCTCATTTCACCAATGGTTATGACAATATTTGCTATGAAAAGACACAAAAAAGACCTCCATATTTTTCCCAAATGACCAAATTATTCACATTCCTTTTTAGGAACCTTGTACAGAAATGAAAATAAGACTTTCACCAAGTTTGAGCCTTTTTGGATGACACAATACAAATATATAGATTTCTTAATACTTGTTTGAAACCCTAGTTTTATCACAGACTTGCTCTCACAAAAAATGTCATAACTCTTCCAAAACTTAATGAAATTATATAAAAATAAATAAATGAAACTAGAATCATTTATCCATCTTTTCCCATTGTTTTGAGACCATTATTCTACCATACCAACCTATACCATGTGTTTCTTTTGGACTGTTGCATGAAAAAATAGTCATTCAGGACAACTTGTACCAAAAATGCCATAACTTTTACAAACTCAATGAAAATAGATGCAACCAATTGAAAATGAAACTATATTCTCATCACTAACTTCTCCAACAAGTTTAATATCATTAAATGAAAGATAAAATCCATACAAACTAAGAGAAAATTCTGCCACATGAGAAAAATTTAGAAATAATGCACAAAAACAAGGGTTTCTTCTTCTTCACAATTTCCAAGCATCTCCAATCCAAAAATTTGAGTTGGAAATGCATATTTATCATATTAAAACCATTTATAAATTAAAAAATAACTAATCAACTTCTACATTCCCTTGGCCCTTCACATTATATTTCTTGCATTTTTTTGCAATTTGACAATATGACAACTTTTGCACTTTTTAAACAACTTTTACAAAATTTGCAAAATGGACTCAAACTGACCTCCTAGGACTTAAAACCAACACAAAAAAGTTAAAAATGGTCTATGAGACCTTATTACATGATTAAAATGCCAAAATTAAACCAAAATTCCAAAGTTGTCTCATAAAGGCATATAATCGATCAAGAGCTCATACACCATAATGCCAACACAAAATTTGAAAGACCCTTCAAAAGAGTCCACCTCAACCACTTTAAAAAAAAGACAACAAATTACACAAAAACTTCAAAGAAACTGACTATCAACAACCACCAAATCCTAAAGAAATGAAAATTATTTATAGAAAAGGTTATGAGATTATGAGACAACTTGGATGTAGTGGTAAAGGATGTGGTGCTAGAGAACAAGGTATTCGTGTCCCCGTAGAGCCTCACACACAAGAAAATTCTAGTGGTCTTGGTTATTATCCTTCAAAAGAAAAAAACAAGCATTCACTTAATATCAACACTATCACAAAACATCCTTCTAAGCTGACTTTAATAGTGGTGCATCCTGAGCTGATAGACATAGTGGTCTTTAATGTTATCCTTTGCAAGAAATGAAATAAATAAAGAAATCCTCACTTAATGTCAGTGTCATCACACAAAACACTAATGATTTGAATTCATCATATTTTACACCTTCCTTTAAAGAAGAGAACAAAATCTCACAATCTACAGAGTCTTGTGTAAGCATGACATCTAATACTAAGCAAGAGATATCTTTGTCATAAACTAAAGCAACATCCTCAACTTTTGACCAAGAGAGTATCTTGACGAGACTCCTACAAGATTGTATAATCTCTCTCCCTCCAAGAACATGAAATAAATCTTATTACAAGACTTCATTTTGTGCATATCATAGAATTCATGGTTATTCTACTAATGAATGTAAAGCTTTGAATAGTAAAATCCAACATCTTAAGGAGTTTGGTACTATCCCTTATGTGGAGACACCTAATTCCTCTAATTGATATTGATTTTCACTCAAGCATGTTTCTCATCAATCATTTCAGGTCACCCTTGTCCTACAGTAAGTGGGGACAAGGGGGTTAGATAGACTTTTCCTCATATGTCACTTTTGAATGCCTCTTTTGGCTAGTCGATCACCTTTCATGTACACATAAGAGCAAGCTTGGGATGTGGATGACCTGCCTTAAGTTGGCTCGTGTGTGATGTACTGAGTTATGAATTTTAGGGGAAGCCCTCTTTTCCTTTTTCATTTTTGGCTACTTTAAAGTAATTAATCACAACATGGTGTTAGAAATTTCTTTAAAGTGGGGGCATACATTGGCATTATTTTGTCATGATTTCATTTGCATTTGTTTTCATGTTCCTTATGTGGTTTTCTTTCTTCTTTCAATGTGTCCTTCTCTAGTGGTGGTGTCATTGGATTTGGCTTCCTCTGAGAGCATGATATTTCCTTGTCTTCTCTTGGAAACATTAGTTATATTGATCGCTAGGATGAGAGCTTGCACTTGTCCTCTCTTGGAAACAAGATGAGACCTTTTGCACTTATCCTCTCTTGGAAGCATTGGTTATGATGTTCCCTAGGATGAGACCTTGTATTTATCCTCTCTTGTAGATGTTAAGCATGATTTCCCCTAAGAGTAAGACATTACATGAACTAAGAAAAGTACCCTTTAGTAGTCCTCTTTCTTGTTGCACTTTTCCTTTTTGTCCTTATTAAATTCATGGTGGTATAGCTTTAATATGGTCCATTGGGACTCACCTAGTGGACACCTAGCTCTCACTAACCCTTGTGAGCATGTTTTTTTTTTTGCATAGTGTACAATTCATTCCACTTGTAAACCTATTTTGGGACAAACAACCTAGACCCGGTCCACCGCATTGGATGGCCAGCCGAAGCTTGATCCATTGCAATTTTCCTTTTGATTTCCTTTTTCCTTTTTGTTTTCCTTTCTTGTTTTCCTTTTTCTATCCTTGATGGTGTATATTAGCAATATGGTTATGGATTCATATATCATCCACATGCATGTTCCTTTATGCTTATGTTGGTTTTTCATAGGATATCGACCTTGGGGGTTTAATCATATCTCTTGGTCATTGTTATCCTATCTTGCTAACATTTGTACATTTTAACCCCTCTTGATTATGTGGTTTTCTACTTTAGTGTGAGTTTGAAACAAGTTCATCATCTCACTAAAGTGGGGGCTAAATGTAGTGTAGAAAAATGCATACCCTTGCATTTTCACACTTGTTTGGGCCTGCCTTGCTTTATTTATGCTTCTTTATGGCTTCATTGGTTGTATTTTGCATCCACAAGCCTAATAAACTATATATTTTTATGGAAAATCTTGAAAAATCTCAAAAGATAAATGATCATCTAATGTATTTGTTTGTGTCACTAATTTGTGGAGTGGGAATAAAATGCCACCTAGGGTGTCTTTATCCTCCATGGGTCTTTGGACCTTGATTTTGAAACCACCAAAATAGGTCCCTTTTTAGAGTATGTGCCCCAAGAATTGAGCCTTGGGACTAAGAGGCCACCTAGGGAATCTTAGTCCTCCTTGGGTTATTTTTGGGATCCAATTTTGAATTTGGGTGAGATTCAACCTCCTTTAATTAATGACTTCACATGTTAGCTTGTTGTGGTGTAATTTTGGGATATTAAAGCATGAATAAGTATAAATACAATGTCTCTCCACCCATTTTACATAAAAAGAAATCTAAGTATCCAAGGATTCAAGTATTCAAGCATTCACAAGCATTTCATCAAGCATTTGAATCCATCATCAAAATTCAAGCATCATGTCAAGAGTTTAGTGCATCCATTCATGTTGTTAAGCCAATATTGTGGATGTAGCATTAAAGATCTATTTTCAAGTATTGTTCACATCATATCCAAGGATCCAAGATCTACATTCTTCATGGCCACTACATGGTAGATTGCATATTTTCTTCACAAGACATCATACAAGGTGATATCATTTACATATTATATATTTCATGCTTCATTTCATCATTTGGTTTAATTACCTAAAAGGGGTTTGAACAAGGTGAACCCCCATTCACTAATAATCAACAAATTTTCCCTCTCTTTTGTGTTTGTATTTTCAGAGCTAGGTTGAAGAATTGAAGATCATTTGGAGTGAAAGATTGAAAAGTTGCAAAGGTTTAATTGCAAAAGTTGTCATCTTCACAAAAACTCACTTCTAGGTGAAATCTGGAAGTTTCAGGACCTCAGATCTAAGAAGCAAGTGTAGACATCAACCTTCAGGACCACATTCAAAATGTTCAAAAATTCAGAATGGGACTAATATGCCACTTTGGGATTCTTATTCCTCCATGAAATATTTTTCAGAGATTCTTTAGGATTTTGTTCCAACATCCAAAGACTTTGTATTTGCCTTGAAAAACAACAATGGGAATAATACGCCACTTTTGGTGTCTTAGTCCTTCGTAATACTTTTTGACAGCTTCTTTGCATTTCCAAAGTCCTTGTCACATCTCCAAACTTCTTATGTACACATAGCCTAACTTGGTGTAGCTTAATTTCATAATTTGCATCTCTCATTTAGCTTATTTTAGGTCATTTTTTATATCACGGTGTGTTTTTAAACATTTTCTTTTCTAAGCATTTGCTTGGTGGTGAACCCACTAAAACTTAAAGAACTCCTTCCTAGGACCCTCCTAATTGAGAATTGGCTCATCTTGTGAGGTTGTTATTCAATCCAATTAGGACTCTTATGATATTAGTGAATGGTTGAGAGATAAAACTATGATATCTCTTTAGGTATCCATTTTCCCATTCATCAACTATCATCATAGCTATTTCTTGCATGTTTGAGTAAGCTTGTTTACCTTCATGTTTGAATATTTGTTTAGTAGGTATGTTATTGTATTTATCAATCTTAATAAAATAAGAAACAACTTTCCATCTTGGTGTACCACCTCCATTTCCCTTTCATGCATTCTTTTTAACCCTTTTCCCCTGTGAGCTATTAGAGTAGGGTAGTGGTAGGATTTCATTTGTTGGTCTGGACTAGCACATTGCACTTGGATTGAAAGAGTAAATTGACCTTCTATATAGATTCAAACTCATACATGCAAATTCCCAACACCTTGAGGTCATTTCCATTGTTTCATTAAAATGTTGAACACCCTATTCAATAGGGTGTAATTTCATGTGACAACATATTTCGTTAAGAAAAATAAAAAAAATTCTAGTGGAAATGAATTCTTTGATTGCTTTTTAAGATTTTCCACTAACACCATGCTTTTCCAAAACAACAAAAATAAATCTTCAAGAACCCCATCATAAGCCTTTGAAAATTTTGAACTTAAGAAGCATTCCTAGTTTCTTGGATTATTCCATAGAGTGGATATATTCATGGGAAATATTAGTAGCATCCAAAATGTGTCTTATTATAACAAAAAATAAAAATGATTCCCTAAGATCATTTTTTGAAGAAAAATCTTCAGCCTATTAGCAAATATTTTGGAAAAAATATTATACACCTTGTTATATAGGGCAATAGGGTGATAGTAAAACATTGAAGAATCATCCTCTTTCTTGGTGACAAGGAAAAATATTGCAGCATTCAGTTGGCAAAGAAGCCTTCCTAGATTGAAAAATATGAAGCATTTAGCAAGCCTGGTGAAAATATATCCCAAAGGTTCTTAAAAAAGTAGGAGGTAAGTCATCTAGATTGGTTGCATTAAAAGCTACAATGGAAAAAAACAATAGTCTTTAGTTCCTAGAGTGTAACCACCCTTCCAAGATCCTTTAAGTCACACACAAAAACCACCTTCAGGGTGACTTAAAAGGGGGAATCAAAATCATGCAAAGGAGGGTCTTAATCTCTTGCAACATTTGAAAAAAAGAGAGATGGCTACAACAACAAGGTCATCTTCACTAGTAATTAGATCTGCATCTCATTATCAAGGAAACTTATTTTTTTCATTCTATGGAAGAATTTTGTAATATTGCCTCCTTATCAATCCCATTGAACATGGGGTTTCTATTTCCATAATATTTTATCCTTCTTAGTTGTAAGAAACCATTCTTCCCTAAGTTCCCTTTAAATTTTTGAAATTACATTATCAAACTCACAATTCCATTTTTGCTTGAATATCTTTGAGGTTAGACCTTGGATATTATTTTTCGTATGGAAGATGCTTCCATTTATAAATTGTATTCCATACTTGAACACTATTAGACCACATAAAATGTTTTGACCATGTAATTTATTAGACCACATAAAATTGTAGCCTATTAAATCTGCATCTAGAATTCCTTGACATGAAATAAAATTTGTAAAGTCCATCATACTATATAAGAATTCCTTAACACCCCCCAATTTATCAAATGAGTAAAGGAGAGTATTAAAATCTTGAACTAACATCCATGTCACCCTTTGGTTCTTGGATAGGATCACCAACAAAGAAACACAAAGTTTATCATTGGAATCCATAATATATGGATCATAAATATTAAGGAGATTTCATTTGGAATTATTATTCCCATTCTCCACTACTATTTCCAAATATCTTTTGCTACAAAATCCTTTAAATCCAATAATATTATCAGGGTTCTAGAGGGTTGCAAGACTACCTAAAGCACCTTCCACATTGTTAATGCAATACTCCACCCTAGGCCAAACAGTTTTAACCATTTTTTCAGAAGTGTCTTGCTTCATTTTAGCTTCTTGAATGGGAAGAATATCAATTTTAAAATCTATAACAAAACACTTCAAAATATGTTTTCTTAAAGGGCTATTTAGCCCTTGAATGTTGCACATTAGTATCTTCACGAAACCAAAAAAAAGTCAGTATACGAGTGATATTGAAACAAGGGGAGAATCCACCCTAACTTTAATTTTTTTATTTAGCATGATTTGAGAGCCCCTCAAAGGTGCTCTATTTTCCCGAGGAAATCACTCTTGCCACTTCTCTAGACCTAACATATTTTTTGTTCATTCTCCCATATTTTGAATAATTTCAAACATTTTCTTTTTTCTTTATTTTTGGTTTTCTATTAACTTTAGTCCCTATATGATCCAACACCTTAGTTTGGAAGGATGAAGGAGAGTGTAAATATTTAAACCTGTAAAAAAGCTAGAGAATCTTGTATTTTCTTGTGAAAGATGTCTTGGGTACAATAGTTTCATCCTTATCCATAGAGAGACATAGGTTCTTACCAATATCAAACTTAGATCTTCTTGGGGATTTTTAGGGAGAATCTACCACCCCCTGATTAATTCATAGAAGAGAAACATCCTTACTCAGAGATTTTGGAGTAGGAACTAAAGGGGATTCATATAATACATTCTCCACACAACCATCAACCTTACCTTTATCCCATAGAGTATTTCATTCAACAACCCCAAACAATTTGGGATGAGGACATTTTGACTCAGTTATTTGGAACCCAATAGGAAAATCACTAGAAGAGGGAGGAACAAATGACATGGGGATAGTTTTATCCTTCTAGTTTAGTTGTTTCTTATAGGTATGACTAATATGGCCAAACTTCCCACAAAGTTGGAAAAAGTGCTAGCTTTCTCATATTCAATAGCTTGAGTCTGAACGCCAAATTTTGATTTCAAGGTTATAGAGGATGGAAGAACATTATCAACAACATTAGCATATTTTTTTGCAAAATCAAGCCTAGAATTTTGGGTTATAACCTTATCAATTTTGAAGAGGATAAAAAAAAGAGTTAGAAATACCTTGGAAGCATTTTTAGTTCTAGAATTCAAGAGGGAGACTAGGAGGTCAAACCAAAGTGGGAGAAGCTAAATCTAGATCAGCAAAAGGGTCCATACCAAGTTTCCATTTGCATCATAGAGAGAGAAAAAAATTTTTTTGTCAAAATCCCATGGGCCACTAGCAAGAACCTTAATCATATCCTCCCAGATAAAGAAACTGAAAAAATAGTCTATTTGACATAGCACTAACATTTACCCCACCTTTCAATGACTAGTTAAAATTAATCCATTTACATAATTGGTCAATAGTGGGTCAAAAAGATAAGAAATTTCCTACTAGGTACAACTAAAGGTTGTAAATAGACTTATCCATTATTTCATCTACAACATCCAACTCTAGATCATCCACTACACAACAAGGGGTTAGCTCTAACAAGAGGTTACCAACAATCCATTCCACCATCCTGAGATAGAGCACTTCAGACAATAAAGTCCTTTGTACTTTAGTCACCAAGGAACCAACAATAGAGGAATAAATTCTAGTGAAGGAAACTAACACAGAGGAAAAAGCCTTGGAAGGGGACACCCACTGGCGTCCCCCACTTGGATCATCATAGTTGATCGATCATAGCAGAAATTTTAAAAGGAAAAAGGAATGCATGCTAAAAAAATTTATTTACTACTTTAGATTTCTAAATGTTAAAATGTTGACACAAACATATTTGAATTGGGCCCTAAATAGGTTGGACAATGGAGTTGAACATCCTAGCATAGACCTATTTTTAGGCCTTAAGCATCGATAACCAAACATTAATTCCTTAATCTCAATTCAACCTTTGATTTTTAAAAGGTTATTATGAAAGTGGTAAATTAAAATCCATAATTGAGTTTGAGAACCTAAAAGAGAGTTAAACCTAGTGTAAAATTGTAAAGGGTTACAATTACGATGCTACAACATATAAACAACCACTTAAAACTCTAGAGACTTTTTAAATTTGAAAGTCAAATCTCCTTGTCGAAATGAACTAAGTAAAGCCTTGATATCTTGTAATATACAAAATACATGATGTTAGGATTATTTTGCATGAGTCAATAAAAAATTAAAAAGTAAAACATACTGCACCATAGAAAAATGGGTCTTAGACATTTTCATGGTCTTTTAGGTCTTTCTCTCATGATGCTTGACATGTTTGGCTTTGATTTAATGTTGTAATGTGACTTTTTCATTCACATTGATTCCTAAAAATTAAAATTAAGGTGTCTTGTGAAGGTTTTGTAAAGTGTTGTAAAACATTTCTACACATTTCTAGACTCATTTCATTACAATTCATCTAAAAACCACCTTTTCATCACTTATCAAGTCCTATTTTGAAGTGTTGCAAAGTCTTGTAACAAGATTTCACACTTTTCTAGGCTTAATTTCACTACTTACACCTTTCTTATGCTTTATTTGACCCATTGTATGCACTCAGAAGGCTTAATTAAGTGTATTTTTGAATTTAAACCTAAAAAATAACATTAAATGTGACTGAATTCTTGACACCCACTTGCAAGATCAAGGTGGGACCCATTTTCCATGGGTGACGAATAAATCCCTCTTGGCTCCAAATTCAAAAAATTTCAAATTTCCTTTTGGGTTTTTATTCAAAATTTCGTTATGTCAGCATGTGATGTGGTATTATTGGATTACTAAGGCACAAGTGTGTATAAATAAGTTTTTTTCTCCTCATTTTACATCCCCCCACAATATCCTAATCTAATAATTCATTCAAGCATTCAATCATCTATTCAAGCACTTTGCATCATTCAATCAAGCATTTTGGAGTAGCCATTGATATATTTTCAGATTTCATCAACATGGTTGTGGTGATTTTAGGACATTTGCATGTTGTTTATTCATCTTTCCTTGTTCATTTCATTTCATTTTTTCATTAAGGGTTTGTTTACCAAAGTTGGATTTGACCAACGTAAATACCTATAATGTAACCCTTAACAATTTTTCCCCTTTTGCATGTGTGTTTACAGAGTTGTGTATGTATATTTGTCAAGAAATTAGGCATTGAAAGGTGGTCAACAAGTCAACAAAGTGTTTCAAGTCAACTACAACCTATTTCAAGCTTGGAGACAACCTACAGTCTATTTTCTACAGATTTGACTCTGTCAACCCGACAAGAAGACAATTCCAAATCTGGTGCTACATAATTTGTCCCTAATTTCATAGAATTTTGGAAGAGGACTGATTCGCCATTAGTGGAAAATGAGTCCCACCTTATGGCTAGAAATAAGATTTTTTTAGATTCTGAATCCCAACACTCTGAAACTAGTTTCTAGGACTTTTTGCCAGTAGCTGGATTGATTTTCCATCAGTGGCGAATGAGTCCCACTGGTCATTTTCAGTGATTTCTGATAGCATTCAAGACACTCAATATTTTTCATTCTTTTCCCAGGGGCACTCTAGTTTACCTTCTTTCAATTTTCTTTTTCACTTGTTCATACTTTAGTTTATACTTGCATATCACAGTATGTTTTCAAACATTGCATACTTTTTAGGTTTTACATTCATGAGCAGCCAATTATATTGTTTAGTTGCATTTAGATAATCTCATTTAGCCTTAGTCACATCATACATTTCCTAATTTGAATGAACCACATTGATTTTAGTGGGTTTATCTCTGTCCTTTTAGGTGAAAGATCCTAAGAGTGCAAGAGTAGCCATAAACAACATTAAAATATTTGGTTCACATACAAAATACACAAAATATCATATGTTTTCCTCCAAATATTCCATAATGGAAGTAAGGCTCAACCCAAAAAAATAATTACAAGAAATGTTTACATAAAAGGATTCAAATCGTGAGTAACCAAATTATAGCAAAAAACCACTCCTCATAAACTAGTAGTCGAACCAGTATAGAATCACATAGATTTGTTGTTACTAAACAAATTTTGACTATTCCAAGAAGTTTCAATCAATAAGATATCATTTTAATTTACAACTACTACTTTGAAACATTCTATGATGGTTGGTTGCCTAAACTACAAATGATTGGAGAGCTTCTCCAAAAAAAATATAAAAGCAAGTGTCCTTGATGCTATCCCTCACCTTATATTGAAGACTCAATCACAACATATCAGTTGATCTATTCATTACTCTATGATATGCATTTCTCTTATAACCATTAAAGGAGGTTCTAACGTGTAATTATAGTGTTTTGGATTGCAAGAGGAATTGTTATATAAAATTAGTGATTCCTCCTAATATGATGCTACAAAAAAGCATTTGTGGAATTGAAGATCCTTACATACCATGTTTTTTTGGATTACTTTTACATCGAAATGGAAATACAAAGATGTGTGCATGTATAAAAGGAACAATGGTTTACCACTCACAAACATGTTTGCTTCTCCATAGTTGAGTTCAAGGAAAATATATAGATTGAATTTGTCTTTATTAAAATGGGCATGGAATTCATGGCTCCAATGGCCTTTGTGGCCTTGCATTTGATTATAATAGTGGCAATATAAGCTCAAATTTTCCAAACTACTTTGGACAGTGATATCAATGGAAGTATGGGAAGATGTGCCAAGGGTAATAGAACATGCATATTCTTGAGCTCTGCACCTCCAAGCTGTAGAAATAAATGTCAAGGTTGCAATCCATGTAAGCCCAAGTTAGTTACTAGTCTACTTGTTATGCCACAAGAGTTCTATTGTTAGATATTGATGTGCAGTTGTGGTAACAAAATATACAATCCATCTATATCGCTGAGTTACTCACCTCCAAACTATAGAAACAAATGTCAAGGTTGCAATCCATGTAAACACAAGTTAGTATTTTTCCTATTATTCCACAAGATTTTTATCCTTAGGGATGGGTGTGTAACTATGGTAACAAAATCTACAATCCATCTATATCACTGAGTTCCTCTCCAAATTATAGAAATAAATTTCAAGGTTGCAATCCATGTAAGCCCAAGCTAGTTACTCTTCCTCCTATTATGCCACAATAGTTTTATACTCAGAGATGGACATGCAACTGTGGTGACAAAATCTAGAATCCATCTATATTATTGAGTTCCTCACCTCTAAACTGTAGAAACAAATGTCAAGGTTGCAATCCATGTAATCCCAAGTTAGTTACTATTCTGCCTCTTATGACATAAGAGTTCTTGAAACCTAAGAAAATAGGTCTATTCTATCTTTTTGAGAGATGGAACAAGGGACCTATTTCACCTACTTTCACTCATGGAAACCCTAGCGATCTCAATCTAATGATAGAATAAAGGAAATATATCGACTAAAGGGTGTCCTCAGGTATGATCAAAGTCTAAATGTCTATTCACCACCAATATATGGCTTGGAAATATAAGGAATATACAAAACCTAATGACAAAACCTAAGGATATGCAAAACTCAAATAAATGACCTAGAAATGGATGCAACATAGAATGAAAACCTAGAATAGCATAGAGGCACACCTGGAAACCTATAGTAACTTGAATGAAGACCTAGAATGTTGAAAATTTTGAATTTAAAGCACACTGGGACTCATATTCTAGGCTAGGAAATCAAGTCCCAAATTAGGGTTTTTGTGTAGGAACAAAAATTTGGTAATTCAGTGTGGAATTCCTCAAGTATAAATTGTTGAATTCTGCTCTATAGGTGTCTTTTAGTGATCTTGTAAACAAGAGGACAACTTTGACAACTTTTTACACTTGAAAAATTCCACTTTAATGTGTCTTCAACCTAGACTTGCAAATCACACACTAAAGAGGGGGGAAAATGTTGCTTTGTTAGTGGATAAGGGTTTGTCTTGGTCAAACCCCATTTTGGTAATCAAACCTTGTAATGAAATCAAATGTAAAGGAGGAATGATGAATTAAAAAAATGTAATGTTGCAACTCACCAAACCCTAGAAATAAAGTGTTGTAAACATTTATGTAGATCTTGAGTCTTGCTTGAATGTGATAGATCTTGACTTGAATGCTTGCTTGAATCACAAAACCCCTACATCACACGTTTTATCTTAGAAACAAGCATGATGCATGATGACTTCAAAATGAATCTTGATACTTGAATAATGCTCCAAAATTCTTGATAATCAACTCTTGAAGACACTTGAATAATCTTGTAAACTCTAATTTGGTATAATGTATGAGTACTTGAAAGGTTAAATCACTAGATTTCTTGTTATTTGAAAATGAGTGAAATAAACTTTTATGTATACTTGTTTATTCCAAATTTCCTAAAATTACAACACTACATGATGACATCAGATCTAGGAGGATAAAATCCCACCAATAATTTGAATTTACATTAGGTCTAAGACACACAGGACTCATATGCTAGAAGTGGTGTATGAGTTTGATTAGGCTAGGTTGTGGCACACATTTTTCAAGAAAATTTTAGATTCATGTAAAATCAGGATTTAGGTCTCAAAACATAGGTGGCATGCATAATCCCAAGGTGGCATATGAGTCCTAGATCACTAAATCTAGGCCACATAATAGAAAAAATAATAATTTTTGATTTTTCATTTTATATGTGTTGAGATTATCCTCGAAAAGATGCATTAATTAAGTCTTGTGGATGCAAATAAGCCCAAATAAGGCATAAAATAGCCCAATTAATTAATGAAAACTATAGATTAGTGTGAAAGTGTAATATAACACTTTACAACACCCTAAATAAGGCACAATTAAGTCTTGTGAGTCCACAATGGTCCAAACAAGTGTGAAAATGTAGAGGGATACATTTTTCTACACTACATTTAGCCCCTACTTTAGTGAGAGGAGGAACTTGCTTCAAACACACACTAAAGTAGAAAAAATCAAATCAAGAGTGGTTCAGATGTAATGATGCCAAAAAGATAGGACAAAAATGATCAACAAGGTTGCGCAAGCAGCCAGGATCAAGATCCTATGGCAAACCAACATAGGCACACAAGAAAACACATGAAAATAATATAAGGAGCAATAAAAAGGCACAAGCATACACTACCAAAGACAAAGAGAAAGAAAAGAAAAAATAAAAAGGGTGGATCAAGCTTCAATCATTTGTCTTGCATGTTGTGGATCAGATCTAAGCTATTTTTTCAAAAATGCACCCTCACTCTGAGGAAATAGAACTTTAGGTTGTCCACTAGGTCAGTATCTAATAAGGTGAGACACATATGCATGTGGTTGGTATGCACTCACAAACACAAGCAAGTGGTTATGGGAAAGTCATGCCTAATTTTGGCTTACCATTCAAATAGACCAAAGTTATACCTCATGATAAGACTGATAAGGTGCCACACAACAATGAACTTCGAGTTTCATGAGGAAAGAAAAGCTTCGTGTGCTTGAAACTCATGAATAAACAAGATGGATCCATAGGAAATAAAAGTGTGTTATGCAAGGTGGCCATATAAGTGAAATTATAATGTAAGGTGTATTTAAAGGATTCTTGTTTAGTTCATGGAAGGTATTAACTTAGGGAACACTGTGCCTAGTGTCTCCAAGAGAGGACCAATCCAAGAGAAGAAGATTCACAACTTAGGGAATGAAGTGTGTTGCATCAAGCCACTAAGAGGAATATAATATGCTAAGAGAGTTCATGCTTTGGAGGGACATCACACCCAATGTCACCACAAAGTGAAAGACACATCACATCAAGTTAGAAAACTACACAATGAATCATAAAAAATGCAAAAGAATAATGCCAATGTATGCCCTCACTTTAAGGAAATTTCTAAACACCATGTTGTGAATAATTACTTTAAAGTATTAAATGATAAATACTAACAGTAAATAGGATGTGAGAGCTTATTTTGAAATCCCTATTCCAAGTCATACATTTCCAAATAAAGTTATGTCATGATAGGGAAAGCAAGATTTCCCCCAAAATTAAACTCCAAACACATGAGGGATCCATGGATTCATGGTCAGTATACTCTTGCTACCATGTTTTTTAGAGAGCTCGGATCTATCATCATTCCCCAAATACTCATGGAAAAGGAAGAATGATACAAAGAGAGAAAAAACACAGAACAACCTTTCAGGTCAACAAGGAAAAGACATGAATGTCTCGAAACCTTGTGTCATCCCCAAAAGGAAAATAAAGGAAAAATGAAAAAAGAGACAACGAAAAAGATTTTGGGTCAACATGGAAGAGACATGAATGTATTGATGCCTTGTGTCATCCCCAGAAGGACAAAAGAAAGATAAGGAAAAGATAAAGATAAAGGTAAAAGATTTATGACATAGAGAACGATGTAGATACAAATAGAGGAATTTCACAAAGAGAGATACATCAAATAGAATAGCACAAGAGATCACAGTACACACATGCAATCACATGCAAAACATGAAAAATTAAATAATGTAAAATAGTAGTAAGGCACATGTGAATCAACCTATTAGTAGGTCCTCTGCATCCCAATCATGTTCATCATATATAGAAGGTGGGAAACTAGCCAAAGGTACAATGTCAAGTTCCAAACTAGGGCCATCACCAAGTTCAATACTATTCATAGGAGAATTATCATGTATGCTCATGGAAGAGGAAAACAATGCATTCAATTCATTATGAACCTCCTCTTCAATTTTAGCAATCTCCTCATTGTTATCTAAATTAATCATAACAAGAGGTCTAATGATAATGTCTAAAGAGGGATTTATATCATGATGCAATTGTAGTATAGGATCTGTTTGTTGCGGTGAGGGAGACTCATAGTGTATTGCTTCAATTGGGTTTGGATTTTGATTTTCTTTGTTTATTTCTCTATTTAACCTTTGAGAAAGAGTATGACATCTACATGCATTCTCTCTAGCATTTCTGTTTCTTTTGGTAAAAATTTCAAGTTGTGTTTGTGTAGGAGTGGGTTTATCAACCATAGGTTTCCTTTCTTCCCTAAGGGGAGGAAAAAAAGAACCATGGAAGGTTGTTCAACCACTTTCTCTTTATCTTTGTAAAAAAAAAATTATTTTAGGAAGCATGATGGGATTGTTTTCATTGTCTCTTGGTCTTTTATTGGAAATAGGAAAAGGCGTTATCTTAAGTTGGTCTTGATTATTTGGAATTTCTTTAAGTTCAATCATGGTTTTGTCAAGGATGGTAGGCTCAGTCATAGGTTGAGGCATGTTTGTTAGGTATAGTTTTTCTATGCATTTCACCTTAAACTTTTGGTAGGATTTGAAAAAAAGTCTTCTTGAGGTTTAATAGGTTCCATAGGCTCTGGCTGAAAGAAATCTAGTGAAATGTTTCCATGGGAAGACAAAGGGTTAAATCCACCATGGCATGCAATAAATAATTTAATGTCAAAGGGAAACATTAAACCTTTATGCACAACTGACGGGATGAATTCCATGGAGGGTAGCCATGGGTAACCAAGCTTCACACAAAACTGGTCTATCATCAATATGATAGAGAATGAAACATATAATATTTTCAATACTATCTATAAAGGAAGGGTCATTAATCCCATCATAGGTGAAAGGAATAATTTTTTTTGGATTCTATGCTTAGGAGATAGAATAACAATCTTCTTTACTCTCACTCAAAGAAAAACCTAAAGATCTCAATATAAATTATGCAATGGAGAAAGAGAGCTTAAGGTAGGGTTGTCCTAAGATCTGATTGTAAGCTAAAGATGGGTCCACCATCAAGATAGGACTTGGAAAGACAAATGAAACATAATACCTAATGATAAAACCTAATGTAATGAAAAATTCCACTAAGTGACCTAAAAATGCATGTAAAACATAATGAAAAGATGAGAGATGAAAGGTGTGCTCCTGGAAACTTGAAGAAGGTTGGATGAAGCTCTAAAATGCTGAAAAACTTAATTTTAATGTTGAATAGAACTCATATGCCAGACTAGGAAATTTAGTCCCATATTTGGGTTTATGGGAAGAAACTAATTTCTGGCATTGTAGATTCTAAATCTCTAGAAATCTAGAAAATGACCTATACTAGGACTCATATACTAGAAGTGGAATACTAGTCTAGTTAGGGTTTTCTGGAAGCTCAAAGTATGACTCTACTCTCCAATGTTTTCTCTATCCTTTTCAATTAATTTATGGATTTGAAATCTTGATTTACAACCTGTAAAAGTCTTCCAATGATCTTCAATGTGAGGTGACAACTTTGAAAACTTTTAACATTCTCATAAATTTTTCCAAACTCCTCAATGTTCCTTCACCATAAACATACAAATGACACACTAAAGAGAGGGAAAAATGTTGTTTTGTTAGTGGAAAGGGGTTTTCCTTGGTCAAACCTCATTTTGGTAATCAAACCTTGAAATAAAATGAAATAAGAATGAAGGATGATGAATGAAATACATTGAAAGTTGCAACTCACCAAAATCTAGAAATAAGGTGTTGCAAACATGTATGAAGTGGCTCCAATGGATGTAGATCTTGAATTGAAAGCCTACTTGAATGATTAAAGCCTACATCACAATTGTTAGCACAAAAACAAACATGATGCATGATGACTTTAACATGATGCTTAATGCTTGAATTAGGCTCTAAAACACTTGATAATATACCCTTGAATGCTCTTGAATGCTCTTGTAAACACTTAAATTCTATTTTGAACTCAAATTTTCTAGAATACATGAATACTTGAAAAATTGGTGTGTTAGGATGAAAATGACTAAAAGAAACTTGTATTTGCACCTATCTATGCCAAAATTGTTTAAATTACAACACTACAAGCTAACATCAGATCTAGGAGGATAAAATCCCACCAAGAATTTGAATTAAATTTAAATTTGGGCCACATAGGACTCATATGCCAGAAGTGGCATATAAGTCCCATTAGAAATAAATTATGGGACCATTTTTAAAAATTCTTAGAAAGGTGAAAAATCCAAAGCGGGACCCAAAACCCTAGGTGGGACTCATACGTCCAAGGTGGCATATGAGTCCTAGATCACTAAATTTGGGCCACACAACCTAAAAACACCTGAATCATGATTGGATGTTAATTTTTTTTGGGATTATCCTCAAAAAGATTCATTAATTAAGACTTGTGGATGCAAAATAAGGCCAAATAAGTCATAAAGAATCCCAGTTAATAATGAAAACCCTACAAAAGTGTGGAAGTGTGTTACAACACTTTATAACACCTTGAATAAGGTACAATTAAGTTTGTTTAATTTACAAGGGCCCAAGACCTAATGTGAGTGTGTTGAACACATTACAACACTAATTCAAGGCATCATTATGCTCAATTTTATAAGGAGGGCCTAAAGAAGTGTTAAAATGTCACTAAAAACACTTTTCTACACTATATTTAGCCCCCACTTTAGTGACAGGATGAACTTGCTTCAAACTCACACTAAATTAGAAAAACTCACATCAAGAGTGGTTCAAATGCACCAATGCCAGTAGACTAGGATGGAAATGATCAAGAGGGGTGATCAAGCTCCTTAGATCAAGATCCTATGGAAAACCAACATAGGCACAAAATAACACACATGAAAATGATATAAAGAGCAACAAGGAACAAGCATACACTACTAAAGACAAAGAGAAAATAAAAGAAAACAAAGGGTGGATCAAGCTTTGATTTATTTTCCATCGCGATGTGGATCCAATCTAGGATTTTTGTTCAAAAATGCATGCTCACTCTGAGGAAACAAAACTTTAGGCTATCTGATGGGTGAGGATCTAAAAGAGTTGAGACACATACACATATGGCCAATATGCTCTCTCTCACACACACAAGTGTCTATTTGAGCATTGACCACATGATAACTTTGATAAGGCGCCACATAATAATGAACTTCAAGCTTCATGAGGAAAGAAAAGCTTTGTATGCTTGGAAATCATGAACAAACAAGATGTATCCACAGGAATGCAAGATGTGTTATGCAAGGTGTCCATATAACTGAAAATGCAAATGGAACAAAAATGAAAAAAATGTTTACAAGAGTTTGGCTTAGTTCATGTAAGGTCTTTAACTTAGGGAACATTGTGCCTAATGTATCCAAGAGAGAACCAATCAAATATTATAAGATTCACAACTTAGGGGATGCAATATGTTGCATCAAGCCACTAAGAGGAATATAATATGCTAAGAGAAATCATGCTCTAGAAGGACAACACACCTGATGTCAGCACAAAGTGAAAGATGCATCAAAAGAAGTAAGAAGACTACACCATGATTGGAAAGAGACACTAAAAATGGTTTTTTGGTGTTGTCATTGATGGAAACCCAAGTCAATGTTTTGATCCACATGTTGAATCATTTGTTCATACTGGCAGACTGTTCGTAAACAACCAAGGAAGAATAGAGCATCCGATAGTTTTGTGATCATAGATTCACATGCATATTTTATGTTATTATTTTTATTTGCAAATATCATGGGAGGTTTATCAATGTATTTATTGCATTATCCAGAAATATCAGTGCCTCATACCAAGTTATGTGTAAGTCTTGACATCTGGTTGTATATCCTTCTATTAATCAATGTTTTGTGGCCGACCCAATCAATATAACGTGTTGCAGATATTTGAGGAATGTTTATTCAAATGTTTTTGTGTTCGAACATTTTGTTTCTGGTCCATGCTAAGTTGTGAATGATCGTTGTGGATGCGCATTGGATATTATTCATGTTTTGAGTTGACAGTTGTGAATAGTTCTAAGTTTTATTGAAGTCAGCTTGTTGAGATTTAATTCTTAGTTGTGGATATATATAAATGATTAGTTAGATCATTTTGTTGAACAATAAAGGTGTGTTGATGGGTGTTGCAATCATCAAAAGGACAATGAACTGGAACAATCTAAAAACAATGAGGAAGTGCTTTAAAAATAGCCTGATGATCTCATAAATGAACTTACTTCTACAAATGATTACAAGGAGAAATTAAGAGCAAGCTTGGCCAAGCTTGATGAACTAATTAAAGGATAGAGGATTGATGGTGATAGGCGAGGTCTTGGATATGAAGAAGGAGAAATTTCTAGATCTGGACAAAGGAGGTCTCGAAAAGGGAGATTCAAGCAAGGGAATCAA
The DNA here is from genome assembly GCA_007258455.2 of Sequoia sempervirens. Taxonomy (NCBI): domain Eukaryota; kingdom Viridiplantae; phylum Streptophyta; class Pinopsida; order Cupressales; family Cupressaceae; genus Sequoia; species Sequoia sempervirens. Next base: position 682,064,190 of record VDFB02193867.1, read on the forward strand.
ATGAATGGAGTTAGAAGGAATATTGTAAGACAACCTAATTCTCAAAGATTCAATGGATACTATTTTTCTTGCAACAAATTTGGTCATATGGCTTCCTAGTGTAGAAGTAGGATGAACACAAGTGGACCATCATTCTCAGGTTAGTGATTTAATTGTAATAAGTTTGGTCATAAGTCAAGTGAGTGCAGAAATGTGATCCACAACTTTCATAAAGATGTTAGATACTATGCATGCAATAGACTTGGGAATATTGCTAACCAATGCAGCTCAAGACAAAATAAGTGGAACAATTGGTCAAGATAGAGAAATTTTGTGTGTTACAACTACAATAAATATGGCCACACTACTAGATTTTGTTGGAATAGAGGAGGTTCGATAAAACATAACATGCAACAGGATGTTAAGGGAAAAGGTAAAGTCACTTCCAATGTGATCAGGAGGAAAATGCAAAAGAAATGGGTGAAATAATCCCTTTGTTGAAGAAAATATGCTAGCATCAGAATTTGCTTCTGGTAATTCCTCCAAGAATTAGTATTAGGTCTTTGGCCTAGGGGGAGTTGTCAGGAAAATATTTTAAAACCCTGTCAGTAACTGATACTGGAATGTGGATAAATCCAGTAAGTGCATTAATGCTTCTCAAATGTTGTTCAACCAATTGGAGAAAGTATTGTACAGTATTGGAGATCCGCAAAAAAATTATCTATCTCAGTGCATGAAAACTAGGTAACTAGATGAGTTAGGGTAAAGGAATTTATTGCAAAAAAAAAGGGTTAGGTGTGTAAGTGATAAAAGAACATTTTCATCCTTCATTTGTCACTTTGCATTTTAGAAGTTTGGAGAGCTCTGGGGAAAAATTTAATGAATTGAGGGGAGATTCAAGTGTGAAGAATATTCTGTGATCAAACTTCGATCTGACAAAAAAGGTATTTATCAAAAAAACCTATGAATTTGTGAATTTTCAAAAAGGGCCACTCCTCTCGTAGTTGAAGTCAAGGATAGAACTCATCTAAAGTTCAAATGGAATCCATTTAAGTATGTTGAGACCAATCCCCTTGGTGTGTTTTCATCTGTACCGTATGGAGTCTTGCATACTGAAGACATTAGAGCCTACATTCATGCCAATACTGAAGATTTAGGGAGCTCACAAATGATGAATTTGTATTCCCATCATATAATTGGAGAGGAATTTACTATTAAGTCGTAATACAAAACCCTAGAAGTAAAGAAGTTCACATAGTTTGTGAAATTTCCCATATTTAAGGAAAGCAAATGGGTGTGATATATTCCAAGCCGAGTTCATGTGGTTGAATGTACCTTTTAAGATTATGAAAGAGGCTATAAGCGTAGTCACAAATCTGAATTCCTTTGATGTATTTCCAATCCTAAAATTTATGAAGAATGAGAAGGTTACTAATGCAATAGGTGCAACATATGATAGAAGGGCAATGACAATCAAATATATTGCTGAAGTAGATGTGAAATTCGCATCAATGGTCATTGGTTACAAGATCTACCCCTCAAGCTGGGATAACTTAGTATCTAGTATGGCCATTTATGCAACTTATGAGATGGTAAAATAAAATGTAGATTATGACTTGTGTGAGTTGCTTAGAAGCCAGCTAATGGAGAATCTGGGTAAGATTAATAACTTAGACAAGAAGAATAGTTTTAAATATGGTAATTTGATGGTGTGTTTGTTTTTCTACTTTATGAGTGAGGTTCTAGGTATTGGAAAAGTTCATTGGGAAAGTAATGAGCATGTAGTTGTTCAAATTAGAAACATATTGTTTGGAATTGGTGATCATCAAACCAAGAATACTACCCTCTGGGGGTACTTCAATTTTTTTTAGAATATTATGCATGCAAGAGAAAGAATTCCCACTTCAATCATAGAGAAATACCAAGATACAATATATTTCATTGTGGATATTGATCAATTCCATATGGAAGTCGTTGATCCATGGATCATGCCTATGGGATATGAAGTCAATGATAATATCTTGAAGATGTATGTAGAACATTTGTTGAGTTCACCTATAGATTTGGCAGAGAGATTTGGAACATATGTAGAGAAAATAATTATATAGGTTCATGAGAAATTTAAAATACTAATGATAGCTAGGAGAGTGACAAAAAAGTAGAAGTATTTGCAGAAAGCATGGGAATACTTGTAGAGAAATTGAAAAAAGCTAGAAGGAGGAGAGATGAAGCTGAAGTAGGGAAAGAGCAAGAAAGAACTGAACATGCTCATCTAGTAGCATCTTCTGCTCATACTAGATCAACAAGGAGTTCCCCATCCCTATCCACTCCTACAGCCAAGCCAGTTCAAAACAAGGCTTCTGGTAAGAGAAAGATGAAAAAGAGAAAAAGGACCTATGAACTTATTTCAGAAGATGAGGAGACTAAGTCAGATGAAGGTGTGAAAGAAATAAAGGCTACCAGAACTCAGGCTACAAAGATAACCAAGATTAAATCCTCCAGTAAAGAAGAAGAGGTAGGTATGACAGTTGAGGAAGTTGAGAATGCGATTGTCAAGGATGGAAACCTCAATCCCCTTTGTGAATGGTATGAAATGTTTGATGAATCTAGTCAAAGAATTCCCGATATGGCCACAATAAAACATATGAATATTTTCAATAAAGTTCTTATTAAAATTATATATGGTTTATCGGAGAGACTGTATGAGGTTCTGGAGTAGAGAAGAAGAGAATTTGAGAAAGAGAATTCTTGTAGACTTATGTCCAGAAATATCAATTGAGGAGATGAATTCACTCCTGGAAAATGCCAAGGATTTTAAAAGAAAAACAAGGGTGAATAAACTTATGATTGGTGAAACTAGTGCTACTGTTGGTGAAACCAAGAAAATCATAGAAGCATTTATGTCAAAGAATAAGATAAATTTTGAAGAAATGAATGTTCAAGATGTTGTATCTGATCTGGTAAATGAGGAGGTGAATATAGATGCTTAGATTCTTCCTGATGTGGAAAATACAGAAGTACCTATGGAAAATAAAGTTCCTAAGGTGGTATTATCTGAGGAGAAGGAGGTGAAAAATGAAGAAGTTGAAGCTCCTAAAGGAAGTCAAGAAATAGTTTTAGAAGAACCTAAAGTTGAAGAAGAAAAGGTTCAAGTTAAGGAAATCCAAGTGGAAGCAAGAGACATTGCCGAGGCAGTAAAGAAATCTATGGTGGAGCAATAAGAAGAATTTGATCCTGAATTGGTTGAAGAATCAATCTATCTATCTAGTTTGTCCCAAGTTTAGATGATGAAGGTTGCATTAATTGCACAAGCCAAGGCTAGTGAGAAAATTCTGAAGTCCCACATAGAAGATGGTGAATTATTCAATCTTGCATCTAGAGTTCTCATGAAATCAATGCCTACTAATGTCAAGGATCTATCTGGTTCCTCTTTTGGTGAATTGAAGAAGCTCATAAATTCTATAAGCACTCATTTCAAATCTTTTGAAAAATTAGCCATGGTTAAAGTACAAATGGAGTTTAAGGGAAACAAATTTGGTTGGTTGAGAAAACTGATTGCAAAAGATAAAACTATGTTAGCCACCTGTATAAGGAATATTCAAGATGCTCTATTTGAAGAAGGAAAAATGTATAAGTCATGTTTAGTTTTTTCCAAATTTACTGAAGACAATGAGAAGAAGGTAAAGGATATTGAAAAACAATTGGCTACCATTTCTGATGCTTTTGATCCATTAGCTAGTAATGTTTGTGAGCAAAAAGGTCAAGTAATATCTCTGCTTGACAAAATAAGGAGCTTGAAGCATGAAAATAAGAGGATTGTAGGAAGAGCATGCAAACTCATATGACTAATTGGTCCAAATATTGAAATAATGGTGAGTGCATTAAAGGAAGCCAAAGATGTTATCGGAGCTCGTGACCCAGTAAATCTTCAAACTGTAGAAACTCTATATTATTTAGTTTGTGGTCACATAATTTTTTTGAGAGTCTCAAAAAGGTTTGGGACACAAATTTAAGTGTGTTGAAGAATGATTTTGCAGATGTTTTCAAATTTGTGTAAGTCACAAGGTCATACTTGTACAGTTTTGAAACTTTTTTTTAGTTTCCCCAATTTTTCCATTGATGTCAAAGGGGGAGAGTTGTAAAGTGAAAAATGTGTATTCATCTTAGGGGGAGTTGCATTTCTAAGCTGATATTGTATATGTTTTTTGAAGTTTTGAAGTGGCAGTGTAGCTCATGGTGGTACTGATCCAACACTTAGTCATTTTTCACTAAGTTTTTCCATCAATGCACAAGGGGGAGATTGTTGGAAAGAGACACTACAATTTTTTTTTTGGTGTTTTCATTGATGGCAACCCAAGTTAGTGTTTTGATCCATACGTCATCATTTGTTCATATCGGCAAAAAAATTGTAAATAGTTAAGGAAGAACAAAGCATCTGACAGTTTTGTGATCATCGATTCATATGCATATTTTCTGTTATTATTTTGAGTTGTGAATCTCATGGGAGGTTTATCAATGTATTTCTTGTATTATCTAGAAATCTCAGTTCCTTGTACCAAGTTGTGGTTGTTTTCTTTCTATTCAAGAAAATTTCTTTTTATTGAATGCTTAAGTGAGTTAAAGATCAAAATAATAAATTTAATTTTTGTACAACACTGATTCATCCCCCCTCTTAGTGTTGCTTGTTTCCAACAGAAACATGAAAAAGGAAAAATGCAAAAGAATAATTCCAATGTATGCTCCCACTTTAAAGAAATTGCTAAACACCATGGTGTGAGAAATTACTTTAAAGTAGAAAATGATAAAGGCTAACTACAAAGAAGACATAAGTTCTAACTTGGAAAGCACTATACCAAGTCATATGTTTCCAAGTGAAGCTACACCATGCAAAAAGAGAAGAGAGGGGTTTCCCCCAAAAATAAAACTCCAAACACATGAGTGATCTATGGATTTGGGGTTAGTATGTTTTGCTACAATGTTTTTAGAGATTTTGGAACTGTTATCATCACCCAAATACTTATAGAACTAGAAGAATGACACAAACAGAGTGAAAAAAAAGAAAAACCTTTCAACTCAACATGGAAGAGACATGAATGTCTCGACGCCTTGTGTTATCCGCTAGCATCATTCGTACTAAGTGGACAAAAATTTTCACTTTTAGGGGTTATTCTAAGGAAGCCAAGATGGATAGGGAAACTATGGCATAGTAGGACCCAATTGGATGACTACATCTCTAGCCATTTGTTTGCTATCTCAAGTTTCTATTTCTTTTGTTGTTGAGAGGAACTAGTCTACTTATAGCTTCATCCACTCCCTTAAGAGGAACAAGCTTACCTCTAGGAGAGAAGAGAAGCTTGTGGTTGTACATAGTGCCTTGTGACTCATTGACCATGCAATCAATCATAGTCCTTTTGAATTTTGGATATAACAGATTTAAAAATTCTTCCATATCTGGATTAAATCTGGCTCCTATTAGATCAGTGTAGTCTTCAAATGTATCTTGATCAAAACTAATTCTGGTAATGAAACCAAATTTCAAATTTTTCAAAATATTCATTTTACTTTGTTTTGACCAATTCATACCAAACAAACCTTTGAATTGTATTTGGATTGAATTATTTCCACACCAATATCTGACAGGAGCATGATTTAGTTCTATGGATTCTCTGATATCTTCATCTTCATCTAAATCAATTAATCCTTGTGCATGGTAATAACTGATCTGATCTTTCATATTTGAAAGCCATTTATTTAAGAAGTAAGACTCCAACAATATTAGAACAATTTCTTTTGGAAGGGTTGGAAGACTAACATCACCAGGATTTATTATGTACATGCTAGAACCATCTGGCCTAAATGAATCTCGAGCATTAAATTCTAGACCTAAATATATCGAACCTGCAAGTTCTCTTGTCAGAGTATCTGCTAATGGATTATTTTCTCATTTTATCCATTCAATCTCAAAATCATAGCTTAGAAATTCAAAATAACATCTTGCTATTCTTCCCTGAGCTATGTCTTTATTTGGTTTCTTCTTGAGCAGGCTTCTCATAGCTTGACTGTCTATTCTTACAGTGAATTTTACTGGTTTTAGGAAAATTTTAAGCTGTTCTATACCTTTTTTGACTGCCAGTATTTCTTTTTCATAGATGTGATATCGGCTTTTAGTATCTGTGAAAGTACCATAGCGATAGCCGCATATATCCCTTTTACCATTTCCTTCTTCTTCAATTAACACAGTAGACCAGGTTCTTTCAAAAGCATCAGTATACAAATATAAAGGTAAATCATTAGAAGGGGTTTGTAAAGAGGGAAAATGTTGGCATTTTGTTTTTATCCTCTGAATGGCTTTTGTAGCTTTTAATGACCATTCTTTTGTTCCTTCTTTCAAGTGTGACTAGATGAAATTTCTATCCTCAGCAAGACCTTTATAGAAGGGTGAAACATAATTTAAACATCCAAGAAATATCTGAGTTTGTTTTTTTTCTTGGAGAATATCTGGAAATTCCTGAATGCGCTGAAGGATGTGAGGCTATAATTGTACTCTGCCATTTTTCAAGTGTAAGCCATGGAAATCAATTTGGCTTTCGCCAATCACCATTTTCTTTGTTGTGAGGTGTATCCCATGTTTTATGAGTGCTGCATAAAGTGATTCAAGGTGTTGCAAATGACCAGGAATAGAGTCAAAAAATATAAGAATGTCATCAATATAAACAACACAAACATCTTTGAGATGCCTTAAGGCCTGGTCCATTCTCCACTGAAAATATGCTTATGTGAGTTATGGTGTTGTGGTTGTTTTCTTTTTATTCAAGAACATTTTATTTTATTGAATGCTTAAGTGAGTTAAAGATTAGAATAATAAATTTAATTTTTGTACAACACTGATTCACCCCCCCTCTCAATGTTGCTTGTTTCCAACAGAAACATGAAAAAGGAAAAATGCAAAAGAATAATTCCAATGTATGCCCCCACTTTAAAGAAATTGATAAACACCATGGTGTGAGAAATTACTTTAAATTAGCAAATGATAAAGGCTAACTACAAAGAATAGATAAGTTATAACTTGGAAAGCCCTATTCCAAGTCATATGTTTCCAAGTGAAGTTGCACCATGTGAAAAGAGAAGAGAGGGGTTTCCCTCAAAAATAAAACTCCAAACACATGAGTGATCAATGGATTTGGGGTTAGTATGTTTTGTTACAATGTTTTTGGGTAAACCCACAATGGTGGGTTACAATTTTTTGAATGAAGAATAATTATAAATGCTCATCAAAAAATTTAGAATGGTTTACCCCTTCTAATGAACCCCCCTTCTAATGAACCCTCCCCCCTTCTAATGAACCCCCTTTTGCACCATATAAGGGGGGTTCGAATGAACCCCCCTTTTAATGAAGGAGGTTCGAATGAACCCCCTTCATTAGAAGGGGAGTTCTAATGAACCTCCTTTTTTCACCTTCCCCTCCACCATTTCAAAATTTATGCATTTTTTTGACTATTGAAGCTTGGAAAGGAGGTGAAAATGGAGCCAACTTGATAAACCAAGTTGGATGACTGTAGTGATCGAAACATGATTTCCAACAACTATAAATTTAATATATTTTGTTTTGATTTTATATTTTATTTTTCAGTTTTACTGTACATAGGTTTTTCACTGAACGTCAAGTTCGATGAAAAATCATTGTGGAAAAATAGTAAATTTGAGGAATTTTTTTTTGAAAAATATATATCCACCAGGTATTGATGTCCTCATTCTAACAAAAAATGAAAAATTTAATTTCAATACATACCAAAAAATTTATGCGAGTCGAAGTGCACCTATGTCTAAATTATATATGTTTTGACTTCAAAACTTAATTAAAAGAAAAATATTCAACAAAATGCTATGAAACAAAATTAAAGCCCTAGATACTTGTGTTACCAACCTAAATTCAAAAGAATTAGAGTTTTATCCTTTGTAGAAAAAAAATTATGTGAGCCGAAGTACACACCACTTTTTAAAAATGTTGTTTACTATTAAAAACTAGTTATCAAGGGAGACACAAAAAAATTACAACTTAATTTCAATTTTTTAAAAAAAAATACATTTAAAATCTACATACAAAATCTCACAAATCACTAGTTTACATCATTTTCAAATTCCTAATAGTTTACCTACTAAGTGTCAGAAAGTGAAGTTTTCTCTAAAAATGTTGATTTCAATGTCAAGTTTGGCCAAAAAGTGTAACCCATTATTGTGGGATGACCCTTTTAGAGAGTTTGGAACTGTTATCATCACCCAAATACTTATAGAACTAGAAGAATGACACAAATAGAGTGAAAACAAAGAAAAACCTTTCAACTCAACATGGAAGAGATATGAATGTCTTGACGCCTTGTGTCATCCCCAAAATAAAAACACAAGACAAAGAAAAGATAAAAGAAATTTTTTTGGGTCAACATGGAAGAGAAATGATTGTCTCAATGCCTTGTGTCATCCCCAAAAGGAAAAAATAATACAAATAAAAGATAAAATATAAGCTTTAAGATTTATGACATGAAGATACAAAAGGAATGCCACAAAGGGAGAGATACATCAAACAAAACATCATGGGGGATCAGATTACACACATAAAAGAAAAGAAAAGAAATAATGCAAAAGACTAGTAAGGCACATATGAATCAACCTAAATCAGGTCATCTGCATCCAAATCATGTTCATTGTATACCGAAGGAAGAGAACTAGCCAAAGGAATAATAACAAGTGTTGAACTAGTACCATCACAAAGTTCAACACTCTTCTTAAGAGATTTATCGTTTAGGCTCATAGAAGAGGAAAACAATGTATTCAATTCATTATGCATCTCATCATGAAATTTAGTAATTTCTTCATTATCATCATCTAGATTAATCACAAGAGATCAAATGATAATGTCCAAAGGAGGGTTTATCTCTTGTTGTAGTTGTGTTACAAAATATTTTTGTTGTTGCAAAGAGGGAGACTCATCATGCATTGATTTGGTCAAGTTTAGGTTTTGATTTTCTTTATTTATTTCTTCATATAACCTTTGAGCAAGGGCACGATGTTTACACCTACGTTCTCTAGTGTACCTCTATTTCCTTTAGTTTAGTTTTCAAGTTGTATTCGTGTAGGAGTGGGTTTATCAACCAAAGGTTTCTTTTTTTTTCCTAAGGGGAGGAACAAAAGGAACCGTGGAAGGTTGTTCAACAACTTTCTCTTTAACCTTGTAAACTTATCTTATTCTAGGAGGTGTGCTGAGATTTTTTTCATTATATCTTGGTCATTTGTAAGGAATGGGTGAAGGATTTGGCTTAGGTTTATCTTGGTTGTTTGGAAGGTCTTTTGGTACAATCATGGTTGTGTCAAGGATGGTAGGCTCGGTCATGGATGGAGGCATGTTTTGAAGGAATAATTTTTCTATGCATTTTTCCTTGAACATTTCGTAGGACAAGTGAAAAAGAGGTCTTCTTGAGGTTTAATAGGTTCCATAGGCTCAAGCCAAAAGTGTTGGGAGGCATTTTAAAGGGCTGCAAATACATTTGGGTTTGTGATATCATTGAACCCATTTGTGACCAACTCCCATAGGTCATTTGCAACTAAGATGGTTTTAATCTTCTTAGCCCATATATCATAAATCTTCCCATCAAAGTGTGGTGGTTGTTGCCAACCTTTACTTTCACCTCCTACCATTTTCTAAAAATTAAGAAAGTTTGCTAATGCCTAGATAACCTAGGGCTTAACCCACAATAACAAAATAACTAATTAACTGACTAATTGCCCAAAAAAATAGGGCTTTGATACCACTTGTTGGGAGGTAGGGGTGCAAACACACAACTTCAATGTTGTTGCTAGACTGGCAGAACAAAAATAAACACACAAAAAAATCACAGAAACTGCACAATGACAACAATATAAACATATATAAATTAATTTGCACATATTCCTTGTTATTTTTAAAATACAAAAACTTAGAGGATATTCTCTGATTTACATGAACAAAATAAAAGTAAGCTATTTGGACAGATGTCTAATGACTGGGTGCTACACTCACACCTCAAAACAATAAACTGCTACAATCCTATAGCTGCAGCTGACAATGCATTGCATCTGCTAAAACATTCCTTCTATGTTGTTGCTATTGTTGGTTCTATGTTGAACATTTTCCACTTCATCTATTGCTACAGGGTCTTCACTTACAAACCAAAAACTAACTCTAATTGTTGCTAAGAAATTCCTTTTCTCTTACTTCAAAATGCTCATGAGAATGAGCACTTAGATTAAAAATTCAAATTTACCTAACTCCATTTAATGTTGCAGGCATACATTGGGCTTTCAAGCTCAAAGATGAGTACTCCTTTTGAATTTCAAAATCATCAACCAAAAATAAATGTTGCAGGTCAAGTTACTATAGGAAGCTTACATGGGGTGCTGACTTGGGGATTAATTAAATATTCTAGCAAAAAGAATTCTAAGGAAAATTTTCCATAGGAAGACAAAGGGTTAAAGCCACTATGATACATAGTGAATTTATTTCTTTGTCAAAGGGAAAATTTAAGAATTTATGCACAACCGATGGGAAAAAATTCATGGAGAAAAGCCATGGATAGCTTAACTTCACATGAAATTGATCTAATGTTGATATGATGAAGAATGAGACATCTAGCATTTTCGGTCCTACTTGGAACAGTAAGGTGATTGATTCCATCATAGGGAAAGTGAAACCAATATGTATCTTAATCTATGCTTTCAGTTTATCATATGTTTCTTGATAGATTTCATCTAGAAGTAAGAATTCTTTGGTGATCACATTCTCTCCATAGATGGGCTATTAATGTCCCATTAGTGGGATTATCATATATGCAACCAACTATGTAAAGAGGACCATCAGATGCATGTTTAAGTATATATTTAGAGGAGAAAGCAATTTCAATATGTTTTTTAGTTTGGAACTTATGATGTTGATTTTCAACCAATGGAACCAAACCATCAATAGGATTTTGTTCTTGTTGATTAGTATCCATAGGACTTTGTTGAATTGTATCTATGTTCTCATCATCCATGTCAACATTCATCACATTAGTTTTTGTAGTTTCACTAGCTTTGACAAATGAAATATTATGTTTTGGCATGGGTTGGTAATATTTGAAAATTCTAGTTAGGAGGGGAAACAAACTTATTTCCTTGATCATTAACACCTCCAATGGAAAGATGACAGGAATCAATGAGGTCTTGCACAAGATGTTTAAGACACTTACAATGTTTCATATCATGTCTATTTTGTCGATAATAATGACAATAAGCATTTGATCTAAAGTTCAAAGGTAGAGGCTTATTAGGATCAGGTGTTTTTTCTTGAGGCAAGGTAATCATTTTTTGTCCTAAAAGTTGGGAAACAGTGTTATGAAGGGTATTAGGTAGGGGAGTGAATTATCTTTTTGGATCCCCATAATTAAAGGGTATCACTGCTTTTATGAAAGCTACTTGGGTGTTGGTTTTTTGAATTGTTTGTTGAGGGATATTAAGTTGAAGGAAATATTTATTCTATTTTCTAAAAGGTTGATAATTATTTTGGTTTGTGGACTTAGACTTCTTAGTTCAACTAGAGGTCATTTTTGCATCTCGGCTACTAATCAAGTTTTGATAATCACATAGGGTAGTACATAAGTGCATAAACGAGTGGAATTTCATCATGGTACTTGCTTATCTTGTATCTTTCTTTGAAAATTTTCTATTAACATCTTTTGAAGGTGAGGGTCATGAACCTTTACATCAATTCGGTAGTAAAGAAATTTATTGATAGCATGAAATAAAGTTAGTAAACTTTTCTTCTTCTTTTGGCTTACATCTCATCAAATCAGCCAAGGTCATCTTAGGATTCATATGCACTTGGAAATGGTTTATAAATGCCTCAAAAATTTCATTGAGTGAATGAATTGAGTTTTCCTATAATGAAGAAAACCATTCTAAAGTAGTACCTTTCAAGGATCTAGGAAAAGGTTTTCCAAGAGTTTATCATCAAGGAAAAATTCATTGCATAAAGTTGTGTAGGCATAAACATGGCTAGAAGGATCTCCTTTTCCCCCATATTTCTTGAATCTAGGAACCTCTACAACTTGTGGTATTAGTGTTCACAATATCTCCAAGGAAAAGGGACTAATTTTGACATAAGATGTAGGTGGGACATTTCAATTTTGGTTGATAGTGGAAATTTGTTTTTGAAGGGATGAACGGTTTGCAGAAGTTGGTTTATGAGGGGGTCATTATTTGCATTATGAGATGGAGATGAATAAGGTGGAGGGATGTATGTGTTAAAAAGGAATGGAATGATTATAGGTGGTAAAATGGTAGGAGATATGGCATGCAATGCCACAAAGGTACTAGGGATGCTATCAGAGATACCTAAGGAAGAAATCACATTACTAGTCGATTGCATCATTGTTGTGACTTGAGGATTGGTATAGGCAGGAATAGAGGTGATTGTTGTGGGAGGAGGAATTTGAATTCCTCCTTATCTTGTGAAATTGTTCAAGGGTAGAGAAAAAATAATGTTTGAGGTAAGGTGTTTTCCAAATATGTGAACTATGTTATAGATGAGGTCCATTTTGTATTCACTTTCAATCATGCAATGCATGTTATCTATAGTAAGGATAGCAGTGGTTGAAATTTTGTCATTGTTCACTTGATGTTGTAGGTTTGCTAAGTCTTCATGAATTTGGATTTTTTTTTTTTGAAAAATACTAGCAACCATTGTTTCAACATGTGTCACACTACTTGAAGGAAATGAATTGTTAAGGGTATGGTCCATACTTAGTGAACTAGTGACAATACTAGAGGTGAAAGAGTTAGGAAACCCAAGATCCATAATGATTGTGCTATCAGTGGATGAAATGCAAGTAGAAATTCTCATGTAAGGGGTACTAAATGCAAGATGGATGCAAATGTAATTTAATATAAATACAATGAAATGAATATAGCAAAAACTCTATAAATTGAAATAGAAAGCTATCAACAAAAAATAGAAGCATAGAAACAAAAAAAAAAAATTGTAAAATGCAGTTCAAAATCTACACTGGGACTAAATCTCCCAAAGAGGTGTTTGAGTCCAAGTGATGGTTTTCTTAACAATTTTTAGAAAACATCAAGTGATTTGTATGGTTTATATGATTTTCAATTATTTGAGATGTAAAAATGCAAGCTATATGCACTTTCACTAATGCAAGATTTATAAACCCTAGAATGTCAATTAACTAATGTAAACTCTAATACAATGTTAATGAAAGGAAAATATAGGATGATGATGCACTCCAAATTTGAATTATAATGTTCTAAATTCAGGTTCACAAAATTTTTTTAGGAAGAGTTATTTTTTGGATTCTATGTTTAGGAGATATAATAATAATTTTCTTCACTCTCATTCAAGGAAAACGCTAGAGATCTCAATCTAATGTATTCAAAGGAGAAATAGATCTTGTAGTAGGGTTTTCCTAGGATTTGGTTGTAAGATAAAGAGGGGTTCACCACCAAGCTATGGTTTGGAAAGATAAATGAAACAAAAGACCTAATGCTCAAACTGAATGCAATGAAAACTTTTACTAAGTGACTCAAAATGCATGTAAAATAAAATGAGAAGCTTAGAGATGAGAGGTGTGCAATTAGAAACTTGAAGAAGGCTAGATGAAGCTTTGAAATGTTGAAAAAACTAATTTTAATGTTGATAGGGACTTATATGGTAGACTTGGTGATTTAGTCCTAGAATAGGATTTCTAGGAAGAAACGAGTTTCTAACACTATAGATTATGAATCTATAGAAATATGAAAAATGACCTATATTGGAACTCATATATCAAAAGTGTTGTATCAATATAGTTAGGGTTTTCTAAAATATCAAATTCTAAATCTTCTCTCCAATTTCTAATCTATCCTTTTTAATTTATTTATGGATCTAAAATCTTTATTTGCAACCTGGAGAAGTCTTCCAATGATCTCCAATGCAAGGTAACAACTTTGAAAACTTTGAACACTTTGAAAACTTTCTCCAAACTTACTCTTCAATGTGCCTTCAACCTAAACCTTTAAATCACACATTCAAGAGAGGGGAAAATGTTGTTTTGTTGGTTTAAAGGGGTTTACCTTGGTCAAACCCTATTTTGGTAATCAAACTTTGAAATAAAATGAAATAAGAATGAAGGATGATGAATGAACAACACAAAATCTTACAACTTACAAAACCATAGCAATAAGGTGCTTCAAACATGTATGAAGTGGCTATAATGGATGTAGACCTTGAATCTTGCTTGAATGTAATAGATCTTGAATTGAAAGCTTTCTTGAATCATAAAACCCTACATCACAATTGTTAGCTCAAGAAAAACATGATGCATGATGAATTTGACATGATGCTTGATGCTTGAATTAGGCTCTAAAATAATTGATAATCTACCCTTGAATGCTCTTGAATGCTCTTGTGAACTCAAATTTTCTAGAATGCATGAATACTTGAAAACTTGGTGTGTTAGGATGAAAATGAGTGAAAGAAACTTGTATTGATACTTATCTATTCCAAAATCCTCAAAATTACAACACTACAAGCTGACATAAAATTTTGGAGGATAAAATCCCACCGATAATTTGAGTTAAATTTAATTTTACACCACACGGGACTCATATGCCCGAAGTGGCGTATGAGTCCCATAGGTATAAATTATGGAACCATTTTAAGAAATTATTAGAAAGGTGTAAAATATGGATTGGGACCCAGAACCCTAGGTGGGACTCATATTCCCAAGGTGGTGTGAGTCCCAAATCACTAAATATAGGCCACGCAACTTGAAAAACACCTGAATTATGATTGGATGTTGATTTATGTCAAGATTATCCTTAGAAATATGCATTCATTAAGGCTTGTGGATGAAAAATAAGGCATAAAGAAGCTGAATTAATAATGACAACCCCATAAAAGTGTGAAATTTTGTTACAACACTTTAGAACACCTTGAATAAGGTACAATTAAGTTCAATCAATTCACAAGGTCCTAAGACCTAATGTGAGTGTGTTGAACACATTACATCACTAATTCAAGGTATAATTATGCTCAATTTTATAAGGAGGGCCCAAACAAGTGTGAAAATGTCAACGACAACATTTTTTGACACTATAGTAGGGTAGGCAAAACCATTATGTTTTTTTATCCATGCTTTCATTTTATCATATGTATCTTGATAGAGTTCATGCATAAGTAATAATTTCTTGGTGATCACATTCTCTCCATAGATGGGATCAATTAATATCCCATTAATGGTCATATCAAATATTCATCCAGCTATGTAAAGATGACCATTGGGTGCTTGCTTAAGTATATCTTTAGATGAGTGTACCATAGAAAAATGGCCACTTGGAAATTTTCATGGTCTTTTAGGTCTTCCTTCATGATACTTGGTCCATTTTGCTCTAATTTAATGTTGTAATGTGGCTTAAACATTCACATTAGGCCTTTAAAATTTAAATCATGGCATCTTGTGAAGGTGTTTTGAAGTTTTGTAAAACATTTCTACAATTTTCTAGACTCTATTCATTACAATTCACCTAAAACTCACCTTTTCATCACTTATCAAGTCATATTTTGAAATGTTGTAAAGTCTTGTAATAAGATTTCACACTTTTCTAGGCTTTTTTTCACTATTTACACCTTTCTTATGCTTTATTTGACCCATTTATGCCCTTATAAGGCTTAATTAAGTGTATTTTTGAATTTAAACCCAACAAAAAACATTAAATGTGAATTAAATTTCAAGTCTAAGGTGGGACCCATTCACCTTAGGTGGCTAATGAGTCCCTCTTGGCTCCAAATTCAAAATATTTCAATTTTTCTTTCAATTTTTTATTCAAAATTACCTTATGTTGGCCTGTGATGAGGTATCATTGGGTTACTAAGGCACAAGTGTGTATAAATAAGTTTTTTTCTTCTCATTTTACACCTAATTCATTTAAGTATCTCCACATTCATTAAGTTCACTTGCATTCACTTAACATCAATTTGCATTCAAGCACTTTGCATCATTGAATCAAGTATCAATCAAGTATCTTGGAGCAGCCATTGATATATCTTTAGATTTCTTCAACAAGGTTGTGGTGATTTTGGGACATTTGCATGTTGTTTATTCATCTTTCCTTGTTTATTTCATTCCATTTCTTCATTAAGGTTTTGATTACCAAAGTGGGATTTGATCAAGGAAAATCCCTATAACCTAACCCTTAACAATTTTTCCCCTTTTGCAAGTGTATTTGTAGACTTGTGTATGCAGATTTATTAAGCAATTAGGTGTTGAAAAGTGGACAAGAAGTCAACAAAGTGTTTCAAGTCAAATCAACCCTTATTTCAAGCTTGGAGATAACCTACAATATGTTTTTTTGTAGATTTGACTCCGTCAACCTGACAAGAAGACAAGCTTAGATTTGGTGCTACAAAATTGGTCCTTGATTTCATAGAGTTTTGGGAGAGGACTAATTCACCATTAGTGGCAAATGACTCCCATGTTAAGGATGAAAATCCATATTTTGTCAAATTTCGGATCCCGACACTCAAAAACCTATTTTTAGAAGTTTTCATTAAAAGTAGGATTGATACACCATCAATGGCGCATGAGTCCCACTGGTGATTTTTAGTGATTTCTGGCAGCATTCAGGACACTCCAGATTCAACATTCTTTACCCAGGTGCACTCTAATTTCTCCCTTTTCTTCTTTTATTTGAACACTTGTGTTCCTTTGTTATTATGTTCAGTTTTCCATGAGATCTTCATCATGAGGGCTTGATCATCCCTCTTGATCATTGTCATTCC
Organism: Sequoia sempervirens; assembly: GCA_007258455.2. Lineage (NCBI taxonomy): Eukaryota > Viridiplantae > Streptophyta > Pinopsida > Cupressales > Cupressaceae > Sequoia > Sequoia sempervirens. The sequence continues at coordinate 682,081,006 of VDFB02193867.1, forward strand.
ACCTTGCTGAAATAAGTGCATTGGGATCCTTCTCGATATGCATGGCTACTTTAGTGTGACATTAAAGCAAGTTCATCATCTCACTAAAGTGGGGGTAAATGTACCATAGGAAAATGGCCCCTTGGACATTTTCATGGTCTTTTAGGCCTTTCTTCATGATTCTTGGTCCATTTTCCTTTGATTTAATGTTGTAATGTGGCTTAAAGATTCACATTAGGCCTTTAAGATTCAAATCATGGTGTCTTTTGAAGGTGTTGTGAAGTGTTGTAAAACATTTCTACACTTTTCTAGACTCTATTCATTACAATTCACCTAAAAATCACCTTTTCATCACTTATCAAGTCCTATTTTGAAGTGTTGTAAAGTATTGAAACAATATTTCACACTTTTCCAGGCTTGTTTTCACTATTTACACCTTTATTATGCTTTATTTGACCACTTTATGCCCTTATAAGGCTTAATTAAGTGTATTTTCAAATGTAAACCTGACAAACAACATTAAATGTGACTTAATTACCGACACCCACTTTCAAATCGAAGGTGGGGCCCATTCACCATAGGTGGCGAATGAATCCCTCTTGGCTCTAAATTCAAAATATTTCAAATTTTCATTCGGGTTCTTATTCAAAATTACCTTATGTCGGATTTTGATGAGGTATCATTGGGTTACTAAGGCACAAGTGTGTATAAATAAGTGTTTTTCTTCTCATAAATTACACCTAATTCATTCAAGTATCTCCACATTCATTAAGTTCACTTGCATTCACTTAACATCAATTGACATTCAAGCACTTTGCATCATTCAATCAAGCATCAATCAAGTATCTTGGAGCAACCATTGATATATCTTCAGATTTATTCAACAAGGTTGTTGTGAGTTTAGGACATTTGCATATTGTTTATTCATATTTCCTTTGATTACCAAAGTGGGATTTGACAAAGGAAAATCCCTATAACCTAACCCTTAACCATTTTCCCCCTTTTGCATGTGTGTTTGCAAACTTATCAAGCAATTAGGTGTTGAAAAGTGGAAAAGAATTCAACAAAGTGTTTCAAGCCAATTCAACCCTATTTCAAGCTTGGAGATAACCTCCAGTCCATTTTCTATTGATTTGACTCCATCAACCTAACAAGAAGACAAGCTTAGATCTGGTGCTACAGAATTCATCCCTGATTTCACAGAATTTTGGGAGAGGTCTAATTCGCCATCAGTGGTGAATGAGTCCCACCTTAAGGTTGGAAATCTAAATTTTTTCAGATTCTGGATCCCAACACTCAAAAACCTATTTTTAGAAGTTTTCATCAGAAGCAGGATTGATTCACAATCAGTGGAAAATGAGTCCCACTAGTGATTTTTAGTGATTTCTATCAGCGTTCAGGACACTCCAAATTCAACATTCTTTACCCAAGTGCACTATGATTCAACCTTCTTCAATTCTATTTTCCATTCATTCACGTTTTAGTTCATGTTTGCATATCACATTATATTTTCAAACATTACACATTTCTTAGGTTTTTCATTCTTAATCAACCAAATAGTTCATTTAGTTGCATTTAGATAATCTCATTTAGTCTTAATAACATCATACATTTCCTAATATGAGTGAACCACCTTGAATTTTCATGAGGAACTTATCTCTCTCCTTTTAGGTGGAACATCCTAAGAGTGCAAGAGTAACCTATAAACCTCATGCCACAAAAATATATGGTTCAATGAGAAAGCAATGTCAAGAGGTTTCTTAGTTCAAGCCTTACAATGTTGAGTTTCGACCAATGCAACCAAACCATCGATAAGATTTTGATCCATTGGATTTTGTTGATTAGTATCCATCTTATCATCATCCGTGTCAACATTCATCATAGCAATCTTTGAAGTTTCACTAGCTTTAAAAAATCAAATATTATGTTTTGGCATGGGGTTGGTAAATATTTTTTAAGTTTTGGTTAGAAGAGGCAATGTAATTTTTTCCTTGATCACTAACACCTCCAATTGAAAGAAACCTAAAATCAATGAGGTCTTGCACAAGATGTTTAAGATGCTTGCAATGTTCTATGTCATGTCCATTTTTTTTATGATAATGAAAATAATCATTTGATTTAAAGTTCACAGGTAAAGGCTTATTAGGTTTAGATGTTTTGACCAAAGGCAGGGTAATCATATTCTATTGTAGAAGTTGTGATATTATCTTATGGAGAGTATTAGGTAATAGAGTGAATTTCCTAATCGGATCCCCAAATGTGAAAGGAGTTGTCTTCCTTATAATAGCTACTTGGGTATTGAAAATTTGGGTTGGTTTTTGAGAGGGATTAAGTTGAAAGTGAACCGTAGATTTTTGGATCCTTAGATCTTTCTAGCACTTTTAGGGTTTTTCACCTAAAAGCAGAAAGGTAGGCCAAAAATGCTAGCTAGGTTCATTGAAATTATGCAATGTATGATGTAAATTAGACTAAATGAAATGATATAAATGCAACTAAGCTATGAAATTGATCAAATGTGAATGCAAAACCTAAGAAACAAGTGATGTTTGAAAACGCATTGTGTAATGCAACAATGAACTAGAAATGAATGCAAAACTTAACACAAGTGAACCAAACTGAAAGTGTGCACCTAGAATGTTGAAGGATACTAGAAATGACATTTGAAATTCTACTAATGCTAGTTTTAAGGCCTGGTGGGACTCACTCTCCATTCTAGGTGAATTAGTCCCAGTTCTGCAAAACTGAGTTGGGACCCATTTCAGACAAAAGGGTATCTAAAAATGTAGAAAATACAAAACTGAACTTGGAGTGGGACTCATTCTCCATCCATGGCGAATGAGTCCACTTTTAATTTTTCTATTTTCAAATGTGGGATTCAGAGCTTTTCATCTGCACTTTTACTTACTACAGGTGTTTGCTTCTAAAAATCTGATTTACAGGTCTAAAAATGAGTATTTGTTGATATTTTGACATGTTGAATGAGAAGAAGATTTGAGCAACTTTTTAAATTTATCTTTAATTATTTACAAGCTTCCAAGAGTCCTAAATCTACAAACACACAATGCAAGAGAGAGAAAAGTTGAATGTTAGGGCATGGGGGTTTGCCTTGGTCAAACCCCTTTTAGGTAATTAAACCAAAATGATGAAAGAGTGGAATGAAACATGAAAAAATGGAATTGATTACATTTCCATGATGTTTGATTTTGGATTTCTACAACAATTGAGGAAGATTCGGCCCTTGAATGTCTTTAGGAGATTTCTTGATGTTTTGCAATGATAAAACCCTAAGATGTTTGACTTAAGATAGAAGAATGATGGATGGATGAATGAAAAGAGATAAGAGATATGAAAATGAGTTGAAAGACTTATATTTATATGCAATTAACCTTATTTATCCATTAATACCTCATCATAGGGTGACATGAAGCAATATTAAACTCAAATTTCACTTTTTTCTTACTCAAAGGTCAAAATTGAGCCAAATGGGACTCATTCGCCACACATGATGAATGGGTCCCACCTAGATAGGATTTATTTTCCATGCATGGTGAATGGGTCCCAAAGGGGCTATTTTGACAGCTCAATTTCCAAGAGATAATGAAATAAGGTTTAAAATGCAACCTTGTTAGGTATTTGATCAGTTTGAGCTTCAAGATGGACAATATGGGTTACTAGGGGCCTACTAATGATGATTTGGATGTCAAATATGGCTTGGGACACAAAAATCAATGTGAAAGTGTGATTAAATACACTTTACAACATTAAAATAAGGTCCACATAGCCTAGGAAGGCACAAGAAAAAATGTGAATGTGCAAGACACATTACAACACTAGTTTAACATTAATTTTATCTTACAAGCCTTCTAAATCAATGTGATAATGTTATTAAACATATTTTATAAGGAGAAATATGTTCATTAAGTCTAGAAAAGCGTGAAAGTATCTTACAACACCTTTACAAGACATCGTTGAAAGCATGTTATTCAATTTATAAGGGTCCAAGACCTAGTGTGGATGCATAAAATGCCTCACAACACCTGAATCAAGGCCTCATTATGTCTTTTTTATCATGAATTAGTCCCATGTCAAGAAAAGGGTACTTTTTCTATGATAAATTTACCCCCACTTTATTGAGAGGGTGAACTTGCTTCAAAATCACACTAAAGTAGACATTCAAGAGAGATTTGTATGTATAGATGTAGATGACAAAGAATTACAAAGATGAAAGGAGGTTGTGCAAGCCCCCAAGATCCAAAATCCTAAGTCAAACAATCAAGATACAAAATCATGCAATGGTAGGAACTAGGAAGAAGAGAAAGATGAAAATGAAAAGGTGGATCAAGCTTCGATCATTTGTCCAACTAGTTGTGGATCAGATCTAGGCTTGTTTGTTTCAAAAAGGAAATGTGCACTCACTCTAGGGCAAAAAAATCTTAGCTATCTGTTGGGTGAGAAAATCCAAAATTATACTCACTTTGGGGCCACAAAACTTCTGGTTATCCACGGGGTGAGAAATCCCAAAAGGTGAAATACATATGCTAGTTGGTATGAAACCACAAACACAAAGGTGGCTATGGGGAAAGTCGTTCCAGTGAATGGGCTTCCTGATCAACCATATCAAAGTTATACCTCTTGGTAACTTTAATAAGGTGCCACAAAGGAATATGGTTTTCAAACTCTATGAGGTAAGCAAAACTTCATATGCTTGACACTCATAGACATTGTTAATGCAAGATAGTGTAAAGATTGTTAAAAGGGATTTTTCTTTATTTGTGCAAGGTCTCATCTTAGGGGACATTGTGCCTAATGTCTCCAAGAGAGGGTGAATGCAAAAGAACTATCACACTCTTGGATGGAATCAAGCCCAATGACTCCACCAAGAAAAGGACTCATTGTAAGAAGAAAGAAATCATACAATGAAATGTAAGTGGTGATGTATTCCCCCACTTTAAAGTGGTTACAATCACCTGTACTATGAGAAATTGCTTTAAATTAGTATAAGAGGACATGATAGCATATTCAGAAAGCCCTATGACAAGTCATATGTTTCTAATAATCTACATCGGGAAAGAGATAAGTACATATGTCATATGCGAGCCAAATTAAGCCATGTCATCTACATACAAGCTTGCTCTTATGTATTCATGAAAGGTTAATGACTAGCGAAAGGAGGCAACAACAAGTGACATACGAGGACAAAGCTTACTAAACCCCTTGCCCCCACTAAGTGCAAGACAAAGGTGATCCAAAATTATTGATAAGATGCATGCTAGAGTGAAAATTAATAGAAATTAGAGGAAGTAGGTGCGCCCACATAGGGAGGCATACCAAACTCCTAAAAATGTTGTATTTTATGACTCAAATCTTTACATTCATTAGTGGAGTGACCATGAACTCTATGATATGTATAAAATGAAGTCTTAGAATAGGATCTATTTTGAGTTTTTGAGGGAAGGGTGATCAAGTGATCTTGGAGGAGTCTCAACAAGATACCCTCTTGATCAAGAGGAGAAGGTGGTCATGTGAGTGGTTGCAAAGATACATCTTTCTTAGTATTGGATGTCATACTTACGCAAGACTCTTTATATTGTGAGATTTTATTTCCTCCATTATAGGAGGATATAAAATATAATGAATTCAAATCATGACCATTTTGTGAGATGACATTGACATTAAGCGAAGGTGTAGTTGTGTTTTGCATGTTTTGTGAAGGATGGTGTTCAAGACCACTAGTGTTAAGGTATTTAGGATGGGAGATTGTTAAGGATGATTTAGGAGTGTGTTGTGTGAGATTGTTGATGTTGAGTGAAGGTTTGGAAAAAGGACAATAACCAAGACCATGAGTCTTTTGTTGTGTGTGAGCAGCGATAGAGTTGCAGATACCTTGTTTATTAGCACCACATCCTTTTCCACTATATCCAAGTTGTGTCATGAGATCATACCCTTTTCCATAAATATTTTTCATTTCTTGTGAATCAGGTGGTTGTGTGGTATTGTGTTCATGAAAGGTTGTTGTGTAGTTTGTATGTTTGTCTAAAGTGGTTGAGGCAGATGCATTCGAAAGGTCTTCTGAATTTTGTGTTGACATGATGGTTGGTTGTGCTTGTTTCTCATATTTATTTTGTGTGATTATGTATTCCCCCATAAATGATGGTGTGAATTCTAAGGATCCCCAATCATCACCAAATAATTTAGACACAGATTCTTCATTGTTTTCTTCAAATTCAAGAGGATCTATATTGGATGTTGGAAATAATGTTTTCAGAGGGATTATAGTTCCTTTTTCAAGCTGTAAGCAAATTTTTGTCTTGTGGTCTATTTCAACTTGATAAATTTTATTTTTATAGAAATATTTCATTATACGATGAAGGGTTGAAGGCACTGTAATTAATCTCATGAATCCATGGTATGCCTAAAAGAATATTATATGAAAGATCATAAGGCATGACATGGATAGGATCTTGCAAAGTAGCCACCCCAAATATAATAGGTAAAGTGATTACACTGACTGGTTGCTTTGTTATATTATCAAATCCTTGAACATATATGGAATCAGGTTTTATTTGTGACTTGTCAACACACAATCTATCAAGGAGATTCACACTACACACATTAAGGGAAAAATCGTTATCAATGAGGGTTGGCTTTATCCCTATTCAATTGTTTTGAGCAATGATCATGAAAGCTTCATTTTGTTTTCACAACTCCAAAGAGGGAGCTCATGTTGATGGAAAGTAATGTTGATATTCATTTGATTTGTTCTATGGATTAAAGCTGATACATCATTCAAAGTTGTACCAAGAGGGACTGCAATTTATTTTTGGTGCAGACATGGTAGGAGGGTCCTCATAGAGAACAATTCAGGCCGTGTAGCAAGAGTCACACAATGAAAACAACATACAATATGGAGGAAAATGTAGATTCAAATATTCTCATTAATAAAAATCTCAGTTATAATCGGTCGACAACCTCCAATATTACAGATTCAACTCACAAGCCTGATATAACATTATTAGAAATACAACATTCCTATATGATCCTATATGTGATCAAAATCTTACATTTCAGATCCTCCATTCTAACTTCACTGCTTTCTAATGATCTATTACCATGGTTTATATCCAATCTAGTGATCTAGAACCATTCACGTTGGCCAAGATCATCACAATATCCAATGAAGGAAGATGTACCGTGTACATGAACAAGTCAGCCTCAAATTTAAATTACTCCATTAACAGGTACATATGATGAAGTGTGGACCTATAATGAAGGTCATCAACACCCAAAGGAACAATTCAAATCACACCATTGAGATCCGCAAGCTACAGGAATGATCCATGAATGATAAAACTAGCCGTTAGGCCTAAAAATTATTTTGGAGCCAGCTTAAGAAACTATTATGAAATCCTGAATCGATAACTTGCTAGAAAATTATTCAATCGCACCCAAATCTTGGAACAAGGAAAATGAACATTTCCATAATGTAACATAGAGATCCATAAGGTCTGGTGAGCAGCTAAGATGAAACACTAAACTTGCGAAGAAGAATTGAAACAAGAACAAACAAAAATGAAAATATTTTTGGTTGATGCAAGAATTCCAAGAACCAAGGATCCACAATAGGAGGGTCCTCAAGGAGAAAAATTCAGGCCATGCAACAAGAGTCACACAATGAAAAAAACATAGAATATGGAGGAAAATGAAAATTCAAATATTCTCATTAACAAAAATCTATGTTAAAATCAACTGGCAACCTCCAGGCTTATAGATTCGACTCACAAGCTTGATATAACATGCTCAAAAATACTTCATATATTCTCCTATATGCGAGAAAAATATTACCTTTTAGATCCTCTATTCTAAGTGCGTTGTTTTCTAATGATCTATTACTATGGTTTATATCCTATCCGATAATCTAGAACCATCTGCATCAGCCAAGATCATCACAATCTCCAATGAAGGAAAATGTAGTGTGTGCATGAACAAGTCAGCCTTAAATTTGAATTACATCATCAATAGGTGCATATGATGAAGTGTAGACCTATAATGAAGGTTGGAAACACCCGAAGGAACAATTAAAACCACACTGTCAAGATCCACAAGCTATGTGAATGATCCATGAATGATCAATCTAGTTGTTAGGCCTAAAAATTATTTCAGTGTCAGCTCAAGAAACTATTATGAAATCTAGAATCGATAACTTGCTAGAAAATGATTCAATTGCTCTCAAATAGTTGAAGAAGGCTAATGAACATGTCCATGATGTAACCAAAGATCCACATGGTTTGGTGAGCAACTAAGGTGAAACACTGAATCTTCCAATAATAACTGAAACAAGAACAAACTGAAATGAAAATATTTTTGGTTGATGCAAGATTGCCAAGAACCAAGGTGCTCTTGCATCAAACATCAAGGGTTGATTGAAAAGTGAGTCCCTCACTTTTGGGCTAAAGGGAAACCAAGATAGTTTACCTCAGCTTGAGAAATCCAAGAAGAATCTTCCACGGGTTTGCCCTTCCACTTCATAAGATACTCTTTGTACTGTCTACCACAAATCTTCCTCCCATTTTTGATATCCAAAATTTCTTCAATCTCATCTAGTTGTTGTTTAGGGAACCGATCCTTCAATTTTGCTTTATTTCCTTCACTAAATTTTGCTTCATGGTAGTGATATAGGTCTACAATGTTGAATATGGGTGATATACCCATGCCATTTGATAACTCTACTTCATATGCATTTCTTGAGTCAAAATTCTTCAAAATATTACAAGGTCCAAACTTCCTCATCTTTATCTTGTTGTATGTGCCAAATGAAAATATCTCCTTCCTCAAATATACCATCACTTCATCTCCAAATTTTAACTCCTTATGTCTCCTCTTTTCATTTGCTTTCTCCTTATACTTCCAGTTTATATCTTCCAATTCATGTTTCACTTGAGTATGCACTTTATTCATATGTTCTACAAATTCTTCTGCCTCTACACTCCTTTTATCTTCCATACTAATGTCCCTCAATTCTAATATACCTCTATGATGAACTCCAGTAATAATCTCAAAAGGTGTCTTTCATGTACTCTTGTTCACTGAATTATTGTATGCAAATTCTACTTGTGCAAGGACAAGATCCCAATTTATGATCTTTTCCCCAACCAAACATCTCAGCAAATTTCCCAAACTCCTATTTACTACCTCTTTCTGCTCATCATTTTGTGGGTGAAAAGTAGAACTAAACTTTAAATCTTTCCTCAACTTCTTCCAAATTGTCCTCCAAAAGTAACCAACAAAATTTATATCTCTATCTGAAACAATACTCCTAGGTAATCCATGTAATCAAACCACTTCCCTAAAAAATAAGTTTTCTACATGTACTACATCTATTGTCTTCTTACAAGGTATGAAACGTGACATTTTAGAAAATTATTCTACCACCACAAATATAGGATCATTACCTCTTTGAGTCTTCTATAATCCAAGTATGAAATCCATGTTGATATCCTCCCAAGGTCTTTCTAGAAATGTCAAAGGCTTATACAACCCAACATTTTGACAAACTCTACAACTCTACACGAATCTTCTAACATCTTTATAAATATGTGGCCAAAATTAATTCACTTACCAATGCTACCATCTTATCAACTCCAAAGTGTCCTGTTAATCCTCCATTGTGTTTCTCTTTCACCAAGTTTTCTCTCATTGAACTCTAGGGTATGCACAACTGATTGCCTCTAAATAACATATCCTCCTGAATGAAATAATCCAACCACTGACTTCTATCTTCCAAGACTGGTTCTTTAGAAGCTCTCCAAGGTTCTACAAAATCCGGGTCTTCATCATACAAGTTCTTAAATTCTTCAAAACCTAGTACCTCCACCATCATCTCTATTAGTAAACTCCTTCTCCTACTCAAAGCATCAACAACTCTTTTTTACTTTCCACTTCTATGTTTAAAAAAAAGGTGTAACTCTAAAAGAATTTCACCCATCTCATGTGTCTTTGATTCAACTTACCTTGTTCAAATATTACAATGCCTGATGATTTGTATATAACACAAACTCCTTAGGTAACAGATAATGTCTTGAATTCTTCAAGGCTTGAACTATGGCATAAAACTATTAATCATACACTGAATATATTCTCCTAGCATCATTCAAATTCTCATTGAAATAAGCTATAGGTCTTCCTTCTTGACTCAATACCACTCCAATTGCATTTCCAATTGCATCACAATCCACTTGAAATACCTTACTGAAATGTAGTAAGGCCAACACAGGCTACTCAGTCACCTTCTTCTTCAACAACTCAAAATTTTGGTTTTCTCCAGATGTCCATCTAAAATCCTTTCTATCTCCCCTCATCATTTTTGTCATAGGACTGCAAATAGAACTAAAATTCTTAATTAAATTTTGGTAGAAACTAGCCAATCTATGAAATGATCTTACCTCCCTAATGCTTTCAGGCATAGGCCATTCAAAAATTTATCTAACCTTCTCAGGATCCATCTTCAATCCATCCATAGATATCACAAATCCCAAATATACCAATTCTTCCTTCATGAAACTACACTCCCTAATGTTTATCAACAATTGCTCTTCTTTCAACCTCTATAAAAAATTTCATATATGCAACAAATTTTCTTCTCTACTCTTACTAAAAATCAAGATTTCATCCAAGTATACAATCACAAACCTACCCAATATTTTCTCATTCATCAACCTCATGAAATTACTCGATGCATTTGTTAGTCCAAAAGGAATCACCAACCATTCATACAATCCTTCATTTGTATTGAATGTTGTCTTCCACTCATCCCCTTCTCTGATTTTGATCTAGTGATATCCACTCTTCAAATCTATCTTTGTAAAGTATTTAGCTCCACTCAGACAATCCATATTATCATCCATCTGAAGAAAAGGAAATCTATACTTCATCGTGATCTTGTTTATGGCTCTAGAATCTATACACATTCTCCATTCTTCATCCTTCTTAGGTGCTAGCATAGTAGGTATTGTATAAGGACTTAAGCTTTCTCTAATCAAACCCTTCCTCAAAAGCTCTTGCACTTGTCTATTCAACTCCTCATTCTCTACATGTGTCATTCGGTGGCTGCTTTATTATGAAAACTAGCTCCAGGAATCAAATCCATGCAATGACTAAAATTCCTCATAGGTGGAAATCCATTAGGTACCTTATCTGAAATAATCTCCTCATATTCTATCAGCAACTCCTTTATCTCTCTCAAGTGTTCTTCTACATGTTTCAAATCTTCATCCTTCTTAGGAACTAAGGAATAACACACATTCTCATGTCTCAATCCATCATGGAATCTCCTTCCATCAACTAAAAAAACCCTAGCAGTCGTACAAACCTCAACCTTAGGAACATCTTCCAATGGAAACAAAGTTTGCTTCATCCCATTAGCAACAATAGTATATATATTCTTCTTCCATCATAAATAGTATTTCTATCATACTACCAAGGTCTTCCCAAAAAAAATATGGCATACATCCATAGGCATGATATCACAAAAAACTTCATCATGATATTTTCCTATCTTTAATTTTACCAAACATTGTTCACTTACGAGTACCTTATGTTCATCTTCAATCCATGCTATCTAATAGGGTTTTAGGTATTTCAATATTTCCAACTTCAATTTGGTCACCATTTCTTCAGAAACCAAGTTCTCTAAGCTTCCACTATCAACAATCACATTGCAACATTTTCCAACTACCTTACATCTTGTTTGGAACAATTTTTTTTCTTTGCAATGGTTCCTACTCCAACTCACTTTGACATAACATCCTTTTATTCACTAACACTCCTCCTTCTTCCAGTTTATTATATGATCCGACATGATCTTCCTCAACAAATGTTTTCCTTCTATTATTATCTATCTTCCTATTTGCCTCTCCTTGATTACATTCAAATGATCTATGTCCTTCTCCAGCAAACTTAAAACAAGTTCCTCTGAACACTCTTTTCTCCTGTCCTCTATCTTCTTTTCTATAACCTTCATTCTGGTAACAACCATATCCTCCTCTTCTGCAAGAGTTTCCATCATCTCTTTGGTATGAATTATCATTCTTACTGGCCTCCTTATCTTTGTTCTGATCTACAAAATTTCCTCTTCCTCCTCCTACAAAATTTCTTCCTCTCTGAAATCTTCCACCTCTTCCTCTTTTTCTCTGCTCATGTCTTTTTATTCAACTTCTCTTTTTCCTTTAGGGAACATTGATATGCTTCTTCCACATTCAACAATTTGATCAAACTGATTTCATCCTATATAGACAGCCTCAAACCATTCACATATTTGGCTACTTTCTCTACTTCATCTTCCAAGTGTCAGGATCTGATATTCAATTTGTAGAACTCCTCAGTATACTTTCTCACACTCAATTCCTTCTGTTTTAAGTTTGGCAACTTCCAGAACAAACTGATTTGATAATCTGTAGGCATGAACTTTGTCTTCAACTTATTCACCATCTGATCCCATTATTTTATCTTCTCCTTTCCTCTTCTTTGCCTATCTGTCTATAAATGTTCCCACCAAAGGGATGCATGTCCTTTCAATTTTGTACAAAAAAATTTCACTTTCTTATCTTTAGTGGTACCTTCAAAATCAAAGTACTTTTCCATCTTTGTTATCCAATCAAGCAATTCATTTGAATCCAACTTACCACTAGAGTCTAGTGGATCAAAATTTGGTCTGGTATTTTCTCTAGTTAGGGCTCATATGAACCTCTCCTCTCCCTAATCCAAGCCAAGATGATCTTCTCTTCCTCTTTCATCCTAAACTTCTACCTCTTCATCACTCACATCATCAAGTGTTTGACCTCTCCTTTGGTCCATTTCAACTACATCTAATCTAGAAGAAATTCCTCTTAACATCTCCATTAGGGATGGTTCTACATTTCCATGTGCTCCATTTCCTCTAAAATTTCTTCTTCCCACCATATTTACACAAGTCCTATGCAACTGCAAGTCAGATCCTCAGTTCACCACCCCACAAAAAATCTTCAACAAGACTCTGTGAATTCTAGCAATCTCCTTATGAATTGCACCTCACTCTGAAACCAATCTGGTGTAGCCACAGTAGGAGGGTCCTCGAGGAGAAGAATCCAGGATGTGCAACAAGAGTCACAAATGAAAAATAACACAGAATATGGAGGAAAATGCAGATTCAAATATTTTCATTAATAAAAATCTTAGTTACAATCAGTCAGCAACCTCTAAGCTTATAGATTCAGCTCATAGGCATGATATAACATGCTTAGAAATACAACATTCCTATATGCTCCTATATGCGAGAAAAATCTTACGTTTTAGATCCTCTATTCTAACTTCACTACTTTCTAATAATCTATTACGATGGTTTATATCCTATCCACCAATCAAGAACCATCTGTGTCGGCCAAGATCATCACAATATCTAATGAAGGAAAATGTAACATGTACATAAACAAGTTGGCCTCAAATTTGAATTACTCCATCAATAGGTGCATATGATGAAGTGTGGACCTATAATGAAGGTCGTCGACATCCCAAGGAACAATTGAAATCATACCGTTGAGATCCACAAGCTACAAGAACGATCCACGAATGATCAAAGTAGTCATTAGGCCTAAAAATTATTCTAGTGTTGGCTGAAGAAAATGTTATGAAATCCAAAATCAATAACTTGCCACAAACTGATGCAATCGTGCCCAAATCTTGGAACAAGGAAAATGAACATGTCCATGATGTAACCGGAGATCTACAGGGTCTCGGGAGCAACTAAGATGAAACACTAAATCTGCACTAAAACAAGAACAAACTGAAATGAAAATATTTTTGATTGATGCAAGATTGCCAAGAACCAAGGATGCTCCTACATTAGTTTAAAGGTTGTTTGAAGAATATTGTTGTAATTTGGTGAGTTCTAAAGTAAATGCAGAAGGAAAATATTTACAAGAATATTCTTTAATTGTTCAACAAGATCATACTCCTTTGTGTGTGGGAGGTAACAAGGAGCACTAGGTGGATTGGGTAAAGGTAAGGAGGGTGGGATTGGTTGTAGTGGTTGCAAATTATTTCGAGTGTTATATGTATGAGCAATGATATTATAACTCAGTTGTTGCGATACATTATTCTGAGGTGGATAGAGGATGAATTCAGGTTGATTTTGAGTTTTTTGTTTGTGTGAAGGTGGGTAGAGTGTAAACTCAGGTATGTTTTGAGGTGGAGGTTTATGTGAAGGGGGCTAAAGGATGAGTTGAGTTTGGATAATGTTAACATCCCTTAACAAGTGAGATTCCATATCGTAATTGTGGTTCGTGTCTTTCATCATGATATTCTTCCTAGGAGGAGAGTTTTGAGGAGAATGACAAACCAAATTTTCTTGACATTCTAAGGTGGGTTCTCAGAGAAGGACTTCATCACAAGTACGAGGATGATAATTGATTGAATTTTTTTTCTCAGTAATGTTTTTTGTAGGTGAAAGGGGACAACTAAGATTATCATGACCCTCATTGGTTATGTTTTCTAACAACAAAGTATCTTTGTCACAACTAGGAGAGATAATAGGAGAATCACAAATGTCATTATCATGAGCATTTATGACTTCATTTCTTTGTTCCCTAATGTCCTCCAAAATAGGAGAGGTAGGGGCGGGATCATAAAGAGGGTTGTTGTAGACCAACATATCCTAGTCATTTATAATCTCATCTTCATCAAGGTTATCCGCACAATGGAAATTAGATAAGGTGATTTTTAAGAATGTGTCTATGATTTCATTATCTTGTGCTAAAATATCTTCCCAAAGGAGATGAGGAGAAGGACAAAAAGATCCTCATGATTCTCAACAATTGTGTCTTATTTCACCAAGATACCTTCATCACTAAAAGGAGAGGTATTGGGAGAAGAAAAAATATGATCATCATGGTTATCTATATTCTTATGCTCTTCTATCACATCATCCACACAAATAGGAAAGATAAGAGAGGGTGTGAGGTTAAGGTTAACATTGCCATTTTCACTCTCTTATTCTAAGAGACTCTCATAACTAGGACATGCATTGAATAAATGACAATTATGTTTATTGTCTAACTTTTTCTTTGTAAATTTGGAGAACATTGAAACTAACATTGTGAAAGAACAATCTATGCTAACTCAAAATGCAATATAAAAGACTAAAATGAATTGAAATTTTCAGATGATAATTGACTGGTTATGCTATGTAACAATATGAGAATACAAAATTGAAATTGAAACCATGCATGAAATGAACTAATTTAGACTAGATTTGATGAAATACTTGTTACAGAAATGTAGTCAATTGATACAGTTAGGAAATGGCACCAAATAGAATCCTAAAAATAAGGTTTTTAGTTCTGTAAAAGGCAGTTTCAGGGGTCAAAAGGGATTGATTGACCCAAGGTGGAAAATGAGTCCTAGTATGGACTTTTTTTTAGATGTTTCAGAAATTTTTGACTAAATTTGATGGTTTTTGAGCGCTATGATGCAAACCTAATTAAAAAATGTAGAATTTTAGAGAGTGGAAATGAATTTAGATGCCAACAATGCAACCTATATGCACTTTTTATGAATGCAAAATTTAACACCTAACATGCAAATGAATCATGCAAACCCTAATGCAAGCTATATATATGATGATGAAAGGACTCCAAATCAGTCAAAAAACCATTCAAAAAGTAGGTTCACCAAAATTAACCATAAATTTTTGGAACCTTAGATCTTTCTAGCACTTTTAGGTTTTTTCACCTAAAAGGAGAAAGGTAGGCCAAAAATACTAGCTAGGTTCACTCAAATTATGCAATGTATGATGTAAATTAGACTAAATTAAATGATCTAAGTGCAACTAAGCTATGAAATTGATCAAATATGAAAGAAAATCTAAGAAACAAGTGATGTTTGAAAACACATTGTGTAAAGCAACAATGAACTAGAAATGAATGCAAAACTTAACAGAATTGAACCAAACTGAAATTGTGCACTTGGAATATTGAAGGAGACTAGAAATGACATTTGAAATTCTACTGAGACTAGTTTTTAGGCCTAGTGGGAGTCATTCCCTATCCTAGGTGAATTAGCCCTAGTTCTGCAAAACTAAGCTAGGACCCGTTTCAGACAAAAGGGTATCTAAAAATGTAGAAAACACAAAAATGACCTTGGAGTGGGACTCATTTTCCATCCATGGAAAATGAATCCACTTCTAGATTTCTAAATTTTCAAAAGTGGAATTCGGAGCTTCTGATTTGCACTTTGACTTCCTATAGGTGTTTTCTTTTGAAACTCTGATTTACGAGTCTGAAAATGAGTTTTTGTTGATATTTTGACTTTTTGAATGAGGTGAAGACTTGAGAAAATTTGTAACTTGATCTTCAATTATTTCCAAGATTCCAAGAGTCCTAAATCTGCAAAGAAATAATGCAAGAGAGAGAAAAGTTGAATGTTAGGACATGGGGGTTTGCCTTGGTCAAACCCCTTTTAGATAATTAAACCCAAATGATGAAAGAATGGAATAAAACATGAAAAAATGGAATTTATTACCTTTCCATGATGTTTGATCTTGGATTTCTATAGCAATGGAGGAAGATTCATCCCTTGAATGTCTTATGAGCTTTCTTGATGTTTTTCAATAATAAAACCCTAAGATGCTTGACTTGAGATAGAAGAATGATGGATGGATAAATGAAAAGAGATAAGAGATATGAAAATGAGTTGAAAGACTTATATTTATAGGTAATTAACCTTATTCACCCATTAATACCTCATCATAGGATAACATGAAGCAATGTTAAACTCAAATTTCACTTTTTTCCCACTCAAAGGTCAAAATTGAGCCAAATGGGACTCATTCGCCACACATGGTGAATGGGTCCCACTTGGATGGGATTCATTCTCCATGTATGGTGAACGGGTCCCACAAGGGCTATTTTGACAACTCAAATTCCAAAAGATAAGGAAATAAGGTTTAAAATGCAACCTTGTCAGGTATTTGATCAGTTTGAGCCTCGAGATGCACAATATGGGTTAATAGGGGCTTATTAATGATGGTGTGGATGTCAAATAGGTCTTGGGACATAGAAATCAATGTGAAAGTATGATTAAATACAATTTACAACATTAAAATGAGGTCCACATAGCCTAGGAAGGCACAAGAACCAATGTGAATGTGAAAGACACATTACAACACTAGTTTAACATTAATTTTATCTTACAAGCCTTTTAAATTGACATGATAATGTTATTAAACATATTTTATTAGGATAAATATGTTCATTAAATCTATAAAATTGTGAAAGTATGTTACAACACCTTTACAAGACATCATTAAAAGCATTTTATTCAATTTATAAGAGTCCAAGACCAAGTGTGGATGCATAAAATTCCTCACAACACCTAAATCAAGGCCTCATTATGTCCATTTTATCATGAATTAATCCCATGTCAAGCAAAGGGTACTTTTTTCTATGGTACAGTACGAAGGCTTTGTTTTATTTTCTAAAAGGTTGGTAATTATTTTGGTTTGTGGATTTGAACTTCTCAAGTTGGCTATAGGTGGGTTTTGTGTCACAACTACTAACCGAATTTAGATAATCATGGATAGTAGTACACAAGTGCATGGAGGGGAACTTCATCATGGTAAGTTTATCTTGTTTCTTAGTTTGAAAGTTCTCAATGAACATCCTTTGAAGGTGAGGGTTAGGAATCTTTACATCAATTTAAGAATAAAGTGATTTGCATCCTAAGATAAAGTCAGTAATATTTTCATCATCCTTTTACTTACATCTCACCAAATCAGCTAAGGTCATCTTAGGAGCCATATCCACTTGGAAATGGTTTATAAAAGCCTCAACAAGTTCACTGAATGAAAAAATTGAGTTGCTTGGTAATGAGGAAAAATATTCTAAAGTGGTATTCTTTAAAGACCTAAGGAAAAGATTAGCCAAGAGCTTATCCTCAAGAATAAAGTCACTACATAAGGTGGTATAAGTAGAAACATGGTTAGAAGGTTCTACTTTCCCCCATATTTCTCAAATCTAAGCACCTCTATACCTTATGGCATCAGAGTTTCCAACATCTCCTAGGATAAGGGATTGCTTTTAACATAATACATACATTGGCTATTTTGATTTTGGTTTATGGTGGGAACTTTCTTTTGAAGGGATGAAATGGTTTGCATGAGTTGATTTATAAGGTTTCATTGGTTGTGTTTTGATATGGAGGTGAATATGGCAGAGGTGTATATGTGTTCAAGGGAGTAGTGAACAACATTCTTATAGGAGGTGAAGTGGTAGGGGATATGATATGTGATGCTACAAAGGTACTAGGGATGCTAGTGGGAATGCCTAAGGAATGAATCACATTACTTGTAGGTTGCATTGTTGTTGTAACTTGAGGATTGGTATAGGTAGGGATAGAGGAAATTGTTGTGGGAAGGGGGATGTGAATTCCTCCTTGACTTGTGACATTGTTTGGAGGTAAAGCACAACTAGTGGTTGAGGTAAGACGTGGTCAAAAAATTTGAACTATATTATGCATAAGATGAACTCCTTCACTTTCAATCATGCGATGTATGTTATCTATGGTAGGGATAGTAGTGATTGAAATGTTTTCAATACTTATTTGATTTTGTAAGTTTTCTAAGTCTTCACGGATGTGGATTACATTTTCTTGTAGAATACTAGCAACAATTGTTTCAACATGTGTCACACTACTTGAAGGTAGAGTGTTATTAGGGGTATGGTCCATACCTAGTGAACTAGTGTCAATACTAGTAGTGAAAGAGCTAGATAACCCAAGATCCATGATGATTGTGCTGTCATGAGATTGCATGAGTCTTGAACTACATCTCACTATAGTTTTAGAAATAGGAAACCAAGTAGAAAATCACATGCAAGGGGCAATGAATAAAAGATAAATACATTGAATACAAGATAAATGTTATGTACAAATGAAATTAAGCCAAATGCAATGAATTGAATGAAATATAAGTTTTGCCAAATAAAATAGATAACTATGTTTAGTAGTAAACAAAAAAAGAGAAATAAATAATTTATTATTGGAAATGCAATTTTAAATTTGAAACAAAACTAAATCTCCCAAAGGGGAATATGAGTCCCAATTAGGGTTTTTAAAAGGTTTGAATGTTGAATAAAAGTCACCAAAAGATACCCAAAAATCAGGAAAAGTCACCTGTACTAGGACTAAATCGTCCAAAGGGGTGTATGAGTCCTAGATGAGGGTTTTTGCATTGAGTTTAGAAAATTATGTGTGAATTTTATGTTTTCTTATTTGTATGATGTCTAGGCTAAGTGAAAATGTAGATTTGAAATGAAATTCAATGATACAAGATGCAAAAATGCAACTTATATGCAATTTCACTAATGCAAGATTTAGAAACCCTAGATCTAAATTAACTAATGAAAATTCTAATGCAAAGCTAATGCAGGGTAAAACTAGGATTATGATGCACTCCAATTAGAATTAAGATGTTCTAAATGCAGGTTCAACAAAATGAAACCTAGGAAAATAGTTTTATTCTATCTCTTTGAGAGATGGAACTACAGACCTATTTCAGTTAGTTTCACTCAAGGAAACCCTACAAATTTCAATCCAATGATAGAATCAACGATAGAGATCTACTATAAGGTGTCCTATGGTATGATCAAAGTCTAAATAGGGTTGACCACCAAGTTAGGGATTGGAAAGATAAGGAATATGCAAAACCTAATGAAAAAACCTAATAATATGCAAAACTCAAATAAATGACCTAGAAATGGGTGCAAAACATAATGGAAAACTAGAAACGCATAGAGGGGCACCTAGAAACCTATAGAAACTTGAATGAGGACATAGAATGTTGAGCATGTTGAATTTAAAGCACATTGGGACTCATACACTAGGCTAGATGATTTAGTCAGAGATTTGGGTTTTTGGGCAAGAACAAAAATCTGGTAGTGTTCAATCTTGAACTCCTAAAATATGGAAATTCGCTTGTACAAGGACTCATATGCTAGAAGTGGCATATTAGTCCTAATTTGCTTCTTTGAAGAATCAAGATATGAATCTACCCTTCAATCTCTACTTTATCTTCTCAATCTAGTTTTTAGGTATGAATTGTTGAATTTTGTTATGTAGGTGTCTTTTGGTGATCTTTTAAACAAGATGGCAACTTTGAAAAATTTGCACACTTTCCAAATTATTTCCAACCTTGCACTTTAATGTGTCTTCATCCTAAACCTATAAATCACGCACTAAAGAGGGGGGGAAATGTTGTTTTATTAATGGATAGTGGTTTTCCTTGGTCAAATCCCATTTTGGTAATCAAACCTTATAGTGAAATCAAATTAAAGAATGAATGATGAATGAACAAAATGAAATATTGCAACTCACCAAACCCTAGAAATAAAGTATTGCAAACACGTATGAGATGGAAACAATGGATGTAGATCTTGACTTGAATCTTTCTTTCTCATCACAAAACCCTACATCACAAGTGTTAGCTAAAAAACAAACATGATGAAGGATGAATTTGACATGATTCTTGATACTCGAATAATGCTCCAAAATGCTTGATAATTAGCTCTTGAATACTCTTGTAAACTCTAATTTTCTAGAATGTATGAATAATTGAAAGGTTAAGTCACTTGATTGCTTGTTATGTGAAAATGAGTGAAATAACCTCGTATTTATACTTGTTTATGCCAAATTTCCTAAAATTACAAAATTGCAAGTCGACAATAGATCTAGTAGGATAAAATTCTGCCAAGAATTTGAATTTAAATTAGGTATAAGCCACACAAGACTCATACACTAGAAATGGCTTATGAGTCCCCTTAGGCTAGGCTATATGACACATTTTTCAAGAAGAGTTTAGATTTATGTGAAATCAAGATTGAGGCCCCAAAACTTAGTTGGGACCTATACACCCAAAGTGATGTATGAGTCCCATATCATTAAATATGAGCCATATAATCCAAAAAAATTAATTTTTGATTGGTCATTACATATGTGTCAAGATTATCCATAGAAAGATCCATTAATTAAGGCTTGTGGATGCAAAATAAGGCCAAATAAGGCATAAAGAAGCCCAATTAATTAATGAAAACATTGTAATAGTGTGAAAATGTAATACAACACTTTACAACACCCTAAATAAGGAACATGTAAGTCCATTTACTCCTCAAGGGCCCAAACAAGTTTTAAAATGTAGAGGGATACATTTTTCTACACTATAGTTATATCCTCGAAGATGGATGAGCAGATGTAGTGGCAAAATCTAAAATCCATAGGATACTTAAAGCTTTTGATAGTCTTGTGGTATGATATTAGAGCTGATATAAAAAAATAAATTTTCAAGCTTTGTAAAGAATGGGTGATAGGTTAAATTAATGGTTTAGGTTGCTAGTGTCAAAATTGAAATTTGTGAACACCAAAAAATACTTTTGTTGGGCTATCATTTAAGTCTATTCTACATAATAAAATTGTATAAAGAATAAATTGTTTTTTATGTTATTATCAGATAATATTCTAATATTTTGTATTTAGTGCTAAACATATAGCTAGTCAAATGTGAAAAGATAGAAAGAGAAAATTATTTGTTTGGATATAAGGTTTTAAAATTTATATTTAGAAATTAATTGTGGATATTTTAATAAGGACTTTAAAAGATATAAATATTGTAGTCAAATGTTTATTTAATATTTTCAAATTTAATATTTATTAAAAAATCATTGATGTTAAATTATTTTTGATAAAATTATCAATAAATGATTTATGCATGAAATAAGGATAAATGTGATTTAAAATAAAATTAAATAATATAATTATAAGAAAAATAAGAAATTATTTAATAAGTTTATTTTAAATTATTTTTCTAATTCAAAGAGGCTAATCCATTGACTATTATAACATAGAGAAGTAAAACATATCATATGGTTAACTTGAGAATTTAAATAAATACGATAAAAAATACAAAATGCACTCAATGACAACTAATGACCTAGTAATAGGCTACACCCTTTGCTTATAGTGTGTATGGATATGTTTGGAACAATATATGACACATGATAATTGTATTTTAATCTATTTATAGTTATTCCTTTAGCTTGACTTTATTAGAAGAGAAGGGTCTAATTCCACCTAAATATTTTTATAAATAAGAATGAGCTATGTTCTCTCATATCATCACATTGGAAACTTTGTGTTTATTATATAATTTTGGAGGTTACCTCCTCAAAGTGGCCTTCTACTCAATAATGTACTCCATGTTCCATTGTATAGTATTTTGAGTTACATGGCTAGTTAAATAGTATATTAAAATCATCAAAAGTTGTACTAAGGCTTTGATTTGGGTAAAAGTGCATTATCTCCTCATATCTTCCCAACCATTGTGAATACTACTACAATTTTATTATGGAAGTTGAGTATTTTGTTTGAAAAGCTATATTAATTTTTTTGGTTTTTTGTGATTCATTTTGAATGAGTTATTGTGATTTTGGTGGTTTTCATGTATCAACAAGGCATGCTACAATTTTGAAAATCATTTCTATTTTTTTATATTTTCAAAAGATCTAAAATATCCACTAAGAGTTAGTTCTTTGAGTTTTTAGATTTAAGCCGAACCTTAATATGCAACTATTGTTGGCCTTGTCATTGCACCAAAAGATTGCCCTGTCAATGCCCAATACAAGCTTCAATTAAGATCCAAAAGAGGCAGTTAGACCATGTCACAAACCGAAGCGCCATGTTGGACTATGCCTACCACAGGAAAAAGGAGACCAAGGGTCACCTTGCAACAATCCGCACAGCGCAAGCGTGGGGTTTGAACCTGTGACCAACTCTAATACCAATTGTTGGCCTTATCGTTGCACCAAAAGATCGACCTATCAATGCCCAATCAAGCTTTAGTTAAGATCCAAAAGAGGCGGTTAGACCATGTCACAAACCCAAGTGTCACACTAGACTATGCTTACCACAAGAAGAGGAGACCAAGGGTCACACCTTGCAACAATTATTTCATCAATATTGAGTCATAGGTGAAAATATATAATTAATGATGAAGCAACATTAGAGTGTAGATTTGGTGGGACTTTAGACATACTTTTTTCTTCATTGGAAGATAGGTGTGTAAGGACTACTTATTTTATTCCTAGTGACACCATAATTAAACATATTTTATAGTATGATTTGGGTTTTTCTTATAAATATTTTTATTTAGTTTATCTTTGTAGATTATAATTTATTGATTATATTATTCACTTGTTATCATGATAGGATGCTATTTATATTATGTTAAAACTATAAAAGAATTATTTGAAATATTATTATTATATAAAATTTGTAATAATAGTTGTGCACTTGGTTTAGATTATTCAAATTATTAATGCTAGTGTAATTGTCAAGATTAAATGGATTGTATTTTGGCAATATATATAGCATGAATATTTAATTTAAGAGAATGAAAACATTGGACGTTAGCCATGATAACCATCATTGTCCATATCCTTATTACACCTAGACGAAGACTTATAGGGCTCCTTATGTTTAATTTGTCTATAAGTATAATGCTAACTTTTAATTGTGAATGAGAGGGAGTGGTATTAAAAGACTCCTTTATTATTATCATTTTAAAAATTGGTACCTAATACTCTTAAGTATTGGTATGGGTACTTGCTTATGTGAAAAAAAATATTTTGTAGTTTTTAAATCTAATTAAGTCCCTAATAAAGAAAGCGATGAAAATGGACCATGCAAAAGAAGGGAAAGAGACAACTCCCCATGAGAAGAGGAAGGATCATTCAAGTATTGTTTCTATATATTTTTTCTTTGAAAAGGAAAGAATAAGGGGAAGAGGATTAATTCTAAGCATTAAAGGAAGTTCTAATGTGTAATTAGAATGTTCCGGATTGCAAGAGGAACTGTTATACAAGATTACTAATTCCTCCTGATATGGTGCTACGAAAAAGCATTCGTGGAAGTGAAGATCCTTTTTTTTTTCTGGAAGTGAAGATCCTTAAGATCCTTTTTTTTCTGGATTGCTTTGTCATCGAAATGGAAATACATGTATAAAATGCACAAACATGTTTTCTTCTCCATAGTTGAGTTGGAGACAAATATACAATTTATTAAAATGGGCAGGAAATTCATGGCTCCGTCGATGGCCTTTGTGGCCGTGCTTTTGATTATGATTATAATAGCTCAATCTGCAGAAGCTCAATCTTCACCTCCAAACTGTAACACCAGATGTCAAGGTTGCACTCCATGTACGGCCGTGTTAGTTACTGTTCCACCGGTCCAAAAGCCCACTGTTGGGCCTGTTATCCCACAAGAAGATCAGTATAAACCTCAGGAATGGAAGTGCAGCTGTGGTGGCAAACTCTACGATCCATAGGATACTTAAGCTTCTGATAGTCTCTGTGTATGATATTAGAGCTCATATAAAACAATAAATCGTCTGGTACGATATTGCAGCTCATATAAAACAATAAATCGCGTGAATAAGAATTTGTTTGTTTTTTTGTTATTATCAGATAGTATTTTAATATTTTGTATTTAATGTTAAACATATGGCTAGTCAAATGTGAAATATAGAAAGAGAAAACTATCTGTTTTTTAAATTTAAATATTGCAGTCAAATGTTCATTTAATATTTTTAAATTTAATATTTATTAAAAAAATTCATTGATGTTAAATTATTTGTGATAAAATTATCAATAAATGATTTATGTAAGAAATAAGGATAAATGTGATTTTAAAAAAACAAAATTATATAATTATTAAACAAATTAAGATATTATTTACTAAGTTTATTTCAAATTAATTTTCTAATTTAAAAAGGCTAATTCATTGACTACTATAAGGTAGAGAAGTAAAACATATCATATGGTTAACTTGACTATTTAAATAAATGACTGTAAAATAACACAATCAAATGAAAATTGGTTAGATTATAGAAAAATGTGAAAATGATAATAAGAGGATTAAAATTTATTGTTTTTGTTGATTTTTATATTGTCAACAACGAAGACTAGGGGAGAGAGGCCCATAATGGAGTTGGGTCCAATAGTGGGGATAAAAGTAGTCCTCAGTGCACCCCATAGTGGAGCACTTTAATATCCAATTGCAAAACACTTTTTATCCATAAAGTATGCAAAGTGACAAACCATGTGATAACACATAAGCACACCAATAAAACATGACTTAGTGCAGCACTATCAGTCTCACCTTTTTTTTTGGGCCTTTTTGGACACCTCAACAAAAAGAATGATGATGTGGCATCATCATATTTGATGATGTGGCCCTAAAATGAAATATAGAAGCACATGAGTTGTCAAATAAACTATTGTACATAATTGGGAGTGATTTGAAATTTCCACGTAGGATTTTGAGAAACGCGAAATTAGGGTGCTCCACTATAGGCCCCTCTCCCCTATGTTGTCTGACTACTAATAGTGACTAGAATTGTGAATCTCATAATGAATTGACATTATGGAGTATACAATAAACTTATGATGTAGATTATTCTAATATTGGACTAGGTCATGACTATGGTCTAAAATAGGAGCACAATTATACCATATGATCTAGTAAACTTAACATGTATTTGTCTTCTATTAATATCTTTAACACATTTTTGAAAAAATATTTTTGGTGAAAAGCATCTTAGTACCTGCTATAAAATATAAGGAAGTTTGTCAAATTCATCAATTATAACTAAGCCCTTTTTAATGATAAATAATGTCACACAAATAATGCAAT
The DNA here is from genome assembly GCA_007258455.2 of Sequoia sempervirens. Lineage (NCBI taxonomy): Eukaryota > Viridiplantae > Streptophyta > Pinopsida > Cupressales > Cupressaceae > Sequoia > Sequoia sempervirens. The sequence continues at coordinate 682,106,749 of VDFB02193867.1, forward strand.
TCCTATGATGTAACTACTAATATAATAATTTAAGGTAGATTTACATTTTTTATACGATCAAAAATACAATTGCATTAAATGGCAATGAATGACCCAGTAATAGGCTACACCCTTAGCCTATAGTGTGTATGGATATGTTTTGGCCAACATATGACGCATAATAATTGTGTTTTCATCTATCCATAGTTATTCCTTTAGCTCGACTTTATTAGAAGAGAAGGGTCTAAATCAACCTAAATATTTTTATAAATAAAAATGAGCTAGGCTCTCTCATATCATCACATTGGAAACTATATAATTTTGGAGGTTTCCTCCTTAAAATGGATTTCTTAGATACTCAATAGTATACTCCATGTTCCATTGTATAGTGTTTTCTTTATATAATATATTAAAATCTTGTACTAAGGATTTGATTTGAGTAAAAGTGCATTATCCCCTCATATCTTCTCAACCATTGTGAATACTACTACAATTTTTTATGGAAGTTGAATATTTTGTTTGAAAAGGTATATTTCAATTTTTGGTTTCTTGTGATCCATTTTGAGTGAGTTATAGAAAGATAAAATTATATATTTTTTAAATTTAAATATTGCAATCAAATGTTTATTTAATATTTTTCAATTTAATATTTATTAAAAAAATTCATTGATCTTAAATTATTTGTGATAAATTATCAATAAATGACATAACATGTAAGAAATAAAGATAAATGTGATTTAAAAGAAATAAAATTATATAATTATTAAGCAAAATAAGATATTATTTACTAAGTTTATTAGCCTATAGACTATTTGTTTGAAGTTTCCACTAGGATTTTTGTCAACCCAACTGTGAATATGATGTAAGGGCATCTACCAAAAACACCAATCATCTAGGGTTCTCAAGACCCAAACTCAACTGAGAAGATCAAATTGAACAATCACCCAAAATTCCTTTATCTTTTCCTCAAAATCACATCATTTCACTTGAAAATCACAAGGCACTAATAAACCAAATCACCACTTCATCAATCCAGACCTTTATCTTCAAATATAACTTATCCATCATCATAATGACTGAAATTAAACAGATTCTTGATTTGGAACATTGAACCAATCAATTCTTCCCTGATTCACTAATCCACTCTTCAATGCAACTTACATGGAAAAATAACAACAAATCAAGCATTCATGCTACCAACCCTTATCTAGACATCCAAGACACTATAAACAACATGTTCTTGACTGAAATAAATCCAATACTCACTCAAAAACCACTGATCCATTTGTATCTTTAATTCTTGCAATCATATGATCATTTTGCACAAGAAGTCAACTTTGCTCAAAACAACAAATTCCACAAGTCAGCCTTTCTAACTTCTACCAAGCCTTGAGGAATATTTTCCAACATCTTTTAAATATTTTTCAAACAAAATCAATCAACCCTTTCACTATTTTTCTAGGTTCACATCTTTTAAGTAATCAACACTCCATTCTTCTAGTAGGTCAACAAACCATCAAAACAGGTGATTACTCTTTAGTATTTTAGTATCTTTGCAATCCTAATACACAATCAGAGACCCATTTTGATCAAATTTAACATATCAAAACCTTTATAGAGGTTGTTTTGAGAAATTATCTAAAATCATGACTGTAACACTAGAAATTACACTTAATTAGCCCAAAATTACAAAGAAACCACCATTAGATCAACTTGAAACTACCAAAAACCCTTGGAAAACATTAAACCAAGTTACCAAACTTATATTTCACCAACTTCTAGGCACTGAAAGACCCATTATTGTGTCATATTATAAAACCATTAATTGTAGGCTTAACATTACGAAAAGAATGAGGGTTTACAGTAAATTGACTCTCCAAACTTCAAACCTTCAAGAAAATGCTTCAACCATGTTATGTTTGGTCTCCACATACACATTAAACCATTTACCATCCTCTTTGAATGCATATCCAACTGTTCATCACTTTGAACCACCATTTCATGAAGGAAATTTCTTATTTTTTTGTGGGGCAGCATCTTTATCTTTGAATTTTTGTCATCCCTTGCATTATTCAACTTAAACACAACATAAAAATAATAAATATACTCTACTCAACCCATCACATTGACCAAGTAACCTATATTTTATGGGATGGAGGAATAATTCCTTAAAGGACTCTCAAAACCCCAATACTGGGTTTCAGACCGAACTACTATAAATAGGCTCTACCAAATGTTGTATTCAATATATCTCCTTCAAAATAAATTTAAATGAAAGCTACCCCTCTGCACTACTTGAATCAATGAGATTTAGGTTCTTAAACCTTTGTGCAAAATGTACAAACCAATGGACAATGGAAAGAAACACTGAAATTCAAAAATAAGGTACTTTATTTGATAATAAATCTTCAAGAATAGAAAATTTGATCTCTTGCTTACCTCACAAATTATTTTATAGATGTTTCCCCACCAATAACTTCCTTTTCAACTTCTTTCATTTCCCACAACCATTATTTTTCCTACTTGACTCTTAATCTTCCTACTTTTCTTCTCTTTTTGTATTTTTTGCTTTATTGACAACTTTAGCATTTTTTGTAATTTTTTTCTTTTTCCAATATTTTGACCACCTGAGACCTATTTAAGACTTTGAAATATTTGATGTTGATTTCAGGGTGAAGCCACATAAGTGGTTTACACTTTTGAAGAGGAAATAAATTTCAAAATTTCCCCACTCTTCATAGCAAACGGGTTCAGCCGAACCCATGGCTCGGTCGAACCCTAAACCGAGCCTAATAAAAAATCATATTTAAGGTGGTTCGGCTGAACCTGGGTTCGGCCGAACCCCTTGAATATGACAAAACCAAAAAAAGTGCTTTCACTTTCACACTTTCACTACATGAATTACCAGTTAGTCACTATCCCTGCACGCGGCGAACATAATCCGAACGGTGACCCAACAAAATTTCTCACCGGCGAAAGCAAATTTCGGGTCCTTTCTTCAAAATTCATCATTCCAATTCACATATTGACCACTATTGAGCACGAGGTATTTAAAATTCCTTTTTTTTTAGTTCAAAATGCATGTATTTGTTTAATTTCGAAACCCTATATGCAATTTTTTTAAAATTTGTTGAATTCAAATTGCACTTGTTTGAAAGTTTTTAAAGCATTTTTAATATAGTATTTTGCTTCGCCGTTTTGCATAATCCAAGGGTTTGAGTAAGGAAAAATGAGTTTCCTCCGAAAATTAGTGCAAAAAAACATTATAATAGCTCTCAACATAGTCTAAAAAATGGAGATAAATACATTCCTAAAGACTAGAAATGTAGGGTTAAGCTCACAAAATAATTTTAAAACTACAAATTTAGGGTCAAACTTGTAGATGAAAATGCAAATTTCATACATGTAGGAGTGAACCGTGAAAGTCATAGCTTGATTTGTTAAGGTGTTATAATATTAAATCTTATAAAAAATCAAGAATCATATCATTGATTACGTACATTACAATAAAATATCTCCATATAACAAATGAAGCTAAAAACCCTAATCTTCTTTGTGAATTATATAGTGTGTTTGCTTGTTCATAATATAAAGAATGCTTAATGATAAAATATACACAATTATCAATACGCTAGAGTTTGTTTACATACAAATTTTTCTTTTTTTTTTTAGTCTATTCATGTCTAATTTTATTCTCTTGTATTTTTATTATAGGATCAATATACATTATTTTATAAATTGTCATTTTTATCCTATTATAAGTATGTATATTGAGCTTTACTTATTTTAAATTAAGTAATATATATCTCACATAAAATAGATAGGTGCACATTTCATTTGTCCTCTATTAAATATTACAATCTAAAACATATCATATAATAAAAATATTTAATGAGATATTTTTTCAAAATAGAGCATGCATATTTTTTACATAAGATAGACTAATTTACAACTAAAACTATACATTCTATTAACTTTAGTTTCTTTTTTTTAGTGGGAAAGTTGTTTGCCTTATCATTGTCTTTGTGGATTGTGTAAAAATGGAACCATTACTAACTAAAAATATATGTTACACTTATTGAACATTGTCTTCATGTAGTGTGTACAAATTGAAATATAATTGACTAAAACTATAAGTTACTCTTATTGAACAATTTCCTCATGTAGTGTGTATAAATGGAACCATTGATTGAAAATATAAATCAAACCATCAAGAACAAAGACTTGATTGTGTCTTCATGCCCTCAATTAATATCATTTACAAAGTTTGGTCTTGGAAACCATAAAATTAACAATTACATTCTCTACCCTATTATTTGATGTATTATAATGCAATTTTCTATACTCCCAAGCAAATTCAATGGTCACAAGTTTGTAGAGACACTCTAGAAAAAGGTCTATCATGTGTTTAAAATACTATTCATATTGTAACACTAGAGATTCTAAGTAATATGAGAATGCCTGCATAATTTTATATAATGTATTTTCATCATCACTAACTATAGTAGACTAGTTTCTATCACTATTCAATTCATCTTCTTTCATTAGTCCATCATGACTTGATTATTCATCCTCCTTTATATTTAGAGAATAAGAACAATATATAGAACCACTACAAAATCTTCACACATATCACTAAAAGTTGATGTTTGGTATAAATGTATCCACATGCAAACAAGAGCCACCTTTGGACATTACTATTATCAAAAGGACAAACCTTATTAGAGCGAGTGCAAAAAGATGTGGGGCCAAAAAGTGGCCACCCCACCTTTTGGCCCCATCATATTAAGTATCAAGCATTAATGTTGAGGTACGCTATTCGAGGAAACTTGAATGATGAGTAAGTGAAGAGAGAGTGGGACTTTATTGTTCACAAAGTGGGAAGAAATAAAAGCAAAGGAAGTGGAAATGGGAAACATGTAGAGAATATGGCAAAAATGGTGGAAATCAAGGAAGGATTAAAAGGAAAAGAAAGAGGGAAAAGGGGAGGATAGAGGCAAAAGGAGGAAGAAGGTAGTGCAAATTATACATTTTTGAAGCTTGTGAAATTCGAGTATGTAAACCTAATAGTTTTTACTTGGTGGTAATGAGGTATGATTTTTTATGAAGGTTCTTTTTAGTATTTTTATATGTAATGTAAGAGAAAAAGCTATTCTTGTATGAAATTCTAGAAATCATGTTAAAAAGCATTAGCTTGTAATTTCTACTATGTGAATGGAAATCTATTGCTCTACCTAGGACATTTAGAAGCTTTTGCTGCATTCATGAAGCCAAAAATAGTAGATATTTTTTTTACTTTATGTGTGTTATTGGAGATAGGTTTTTAGTATATAGAACCATACAATAAAATGGGGTAATTCCTTGTTTGAACTAAAAACCCTACTATTTTTTAGTGAAGGGATAGCTTGAAATGAAACTAATTCCCAAATATAAAAATGCAATGATTTAAATGGATTTCCACAAATTAATTCCAAAAAAAAATTCTATGCACAAATTTTAATCTAATATTTAATTCCCAATTCAATAGTTTTAAACTAATTGAATAAATTAATAAACAATTGCATTCAAATATATTCAATCATGCCATAAATAAATTATTAATTCAATAAACTCAAATATTTAAATTAACTTTATTGCTCAAATAATTTATCAGGCATTAATACTTATCTTTGAAATGTGCAGGAGAAATCCCCAACTATTGCTGGAATGGTCCTTGGTTCAGCCTCTTCGGTCTGTGAGTAGTCTGGGAGGAAAGCAGACTTGGCTGCTCTACACGAGTGCTGGTTCCACCGGAACAATGCTCAACACTCGTGCCACAAAAACCATGCCCTGGCCAGGACCATCCTGAGTGCATGCACTTGTACCCAAGGTTGGACACCCACTGTAGGAGTTCCCCTTCTCTGTCCTACTCACAGCCTGCTAACCTTGAAACCCTATTCCGGCAATGTGCTCCACTTTTTTTTCCTCTTTTTTTTCATGCCTCAATAATTTAGTTTTCATGGGTTTTATACAACACAAAGGGTAGTTCCAACCGACACACCCTTTTACAAATAATAATTACATCCCGTGAAAACTCTAATTATTATTTTATTGTATTTTATTTCTAGAACTATTACATTAGTTCTTATTTTATTTACTTATTTACTTTTATTCTATTTTCTTTTTCTTTTTCTTCCATGGGGAAAAAGTCTCATAACAATTCTCCCCCTATTGTTTAGCTGCTGCCCTCAGTAGCTTGATGATTTTCTGCATCACACATACATATAAAAAAAAATAGCCTTTAGTTAAACAAATGAGGATATTGGTCTTTAATAAAATCAACATTTTCCCAAGTAGCACTATCATTATCACAATGACTCCATTTAATTTTTACTTCATTTATAACTTTTTCTTCTCTTAATTCATAGATATCTCCCTTTTTTTAATTGTATTTTAAGTTAAGTAATTACAAGAAAGCATTTTTTTTTCCAATGACAAGAGTTGTACATACATAAATATTAGGAATTTACAATCAAAGAAACTAATGGTAGTCTATGTGTTTTACTCACATATATTTCAACCTTATCAATTTTCTCTCATGTTACCAATTTTCTTTAATATAGATATTTTAAATCTTATATATGTAACTTCAACATTAAATCTATAAAATTATTAAATCATCTGTTGAAATAACATATATCTAGTGAAACGACATACATATCCCATACTATGTAGTCACTCATTGATGAACTATATAATTGGGGTGATCCCATAATAGTGGTTTACAATTTTTGGCCAAATTGGACACTTTGAAATTATTATTTTTAACTAAATCTTCACATTCGGGCACCTATAGCGGCTAAACTATGAGGAATTTGAAGATGGTACAAACTAGAGTCTCATCAAATTTTGTCTATAGATTCTAAAAATATTTTTTTCAAAATTTTTGGAATCAAATTGCACTTCTTTTGCCATCTCCCACGAAAATAGATTTTTTTCAAAAACAACATTTTTAAAAAGTGACGCACTCGATAATGTATAACTTTTTTTCCATGAAGGATAAAATTCTAATTCTTTCAAATTTAGATTTGTAACTCTAATATCTAGTGCTTCCACTTGGTTAGATAGTTTTTTATTAAATATTTTTTCCTTGATCAAGTTTCAAAGTCAAACGAATTACAATTCATACACAACGCTTATAACGTAACTTTTTTGTATATGTCAAAATTTAATTTTTATTTTTTGTTGGATCAAGGACTTCAATATATGGTGCACTCATATTTTCATTTTTTTTGATAATCTTCTATTTTTCCACATGTGAAGAACAAAAGAAATTCATTTTTGATGAAAAACCTATGTTTAATAAAACTTAAAAACAAATACATAACAAAACCAAAACATATTAAAATTATATTCATTAGATAACTTGTTCCGAGGGAATTCCATAATCATTTGAAATAAATTTTAAATGAATTCATTTGATCCCCAAAATCTAAATCAAAAGTGATTTTTTATCAGCATTTTGATAGGTGTAAAGGAGATGCATTTATAGGTATGGTTTAAAACTAGCGAGGTTCTATCCAAGGGGTTTGATCTAAGGTGATTTGATCAAACCCTCTTCAATTGGAATCCTTAAAATGGAACTTTCTAAGGCTTAAATCATTATATTTTCTAAAAATATGTGATTTCAGCTAAAATTCGTTCCTCTCGGGAATTGTAAACCACTATTATGACAACACCCATTGATATAGTTAAAATATATTCTAAGATGATAATCATGTATTCCGGACTACATGAGTATCCTCTTTTCCTATATGTCAAGTATAATTGAATGAAAACAAGTAAAAAGTATCCCTAAAAAGAGTTCATATCTTTCAATATATGCACAAAGTTATTGGGTTGATCAAGTCCAATAACAAGGTACAATAAAATAAAGCATGGTAATCTTTCTAGGTATCTTAACAATCATACATTGAGTACTTTCATAGAAAAACATTAGGTCTAATATTTCCTTCACTGTTAACACAAGGGAAAATATTGGTTAAAAATGATAATTTGACTAGAATAGTGATGATTTGCATAGACTCATGTCCTATGATATGAGATTCGACAAGGCCATTGGGACCTCCAAATAATGAATAGAGGCAATGTTGTTTAAAGAAAGCAACAAAATTCATTCAATAATTTCTTTTGTTATGTTTTCCTTCATGTAATGAGGTTCATCACAATAAATCTCTATATTAGTGATCCCAATAAATCATACAAAATCCTTTTGTCACACTTCTCAAGTTTTATCCACAAAGCAATCCAATATTTGTCCATATGACTAGGATACTATTATCTACAAAATATGATTAGGCTTGGGATCTCTATAAATGAATTCTAACTTGTTAAGGTTTTTATGCACATTTATTCATAAATTTCTCCTATAAAATATATAAATTATACCCCTATATATGAAAAAATCACATGCTAGTTTGACAATCTCTATCTTTGTTTTATTTATGCCCTATATAGTATTTTATTGCATATATGAAACCAATCATAAGCAATCACCCAAACCATATATCATGGTTTATTTGAGGCCAAGAAAATGTCTAACATACATAGTGTTCCCTAGCATAATAAAGTGGCTTAGTAATTATCCCTTTTTACAAAGGTTGTCTCTTATAATCATGAATCTCTCTTTTAAAAGAGTTTTATTAAATATTCTTCATTACTCTATTTTTATTTTATTTTAATTTAGGAACAAATATCTATTCAATAAAAAAAATTAGGGTTATCTCTCCCCCTATAAAACTTCAACATGTTTCCATGTTTAATCATAAAACATTATTCCATTCCAACCAATGTATTTAAACAACCAAATATTTTCAAGGTTCAAGATGTAGAGAAAAACTCACCTATGATTTTATATCCTATAAATATGTTATTCTCAACAATTTATTCTAAACATAATATTGTTTCTCTAAATTTAAAACATGAATCTAAGGACCTATGGGTTATGGGCCCACAATGTAAACTATATTAGACTTAAGTGATAAAATATAGGTGTCACTTCTTCTGTTCTTTTCTTTTTATTAAACTTGCAAAAGAAAACTCAAAAGATAAAAGCATGAAACTAAGGTTTCAAAATGTGAATCAATTTAGAGGGCTAAATTTGCTGCCAATATAATATGTAAAAATTTAGCGTGAAAGTATTCCAATTTTAGTCTATTAGTCTACTATAATTTTCTTTATATGAAGTAATTATTTGTATTTAATCCTATCGTGAAGATGGAGGAAATATGTGTTGGCTATAACTCGGTTGTAAAAAACAAAAAAATTAGTTTTGTCTTTCTAGGAAGTGGATATTTAATTACAAACTAACTCTTCCAAAGTTTATGAATGGTAATTAGAAGGTTAAATCATTAAGAAAAAAAAATAAATAAATAAATAGTTTCTAATTATTTGGAGATCTACCATAAGTATGGAAGGTTTCTATTTTTCTCAATTCCAAAATAAACAGTTTATTAAATCTAGTAGCAAAAATGCAATGATAAGATTTAGTTATGAATTTACTATTTACTGAGTGAAAAAGAAAACAAAAATTATTAAATATCCAATTTGAAGTTTGATGTAAATTCAAACCATAAGTTACTCCAAATAAATGTAAAAAAAAATAGGTTTGAGTGAAATTTTATTTTATTTTATTTTTAAATTAATTTCCAGTGAAAATTTATAACTAACTTGAATTTAAAAGAATCATCCCATGAAACAAATTGTGAATAAAGAAATTGAAAAGTAAATAAGTAAATAAGTAATTTAATTTAAAAAACATAAATATCCTTAAATATTTTAACCTAGATATTTTAACCTTTTAAACATAATACATGATTGATAAAGAAATCAAGAATCAATTTAAACTATTATAAAATCTAGTTCATCTATTTATTTAACTTTTGAACATAATAAATAATTGATAAAAAAATATAAGAATCAATTTGAACTATTATAAAATCTAATTTATCTATTTATTATTATTTTTTAAATTATATATATATTTTAGAAAATAAATGCAACAAAATTAATTGATGATTGAAAAGGCTCTGATACCAAATGAAATGAAACTAATTCCCAAATATAAAAATGCAATGATTTAAATGGATTTCCACAAATTAATTCCAAAAAAAAATTCTATGCACAAATTTTAATCTAATATTTAATTCCCAATTCAATAGTTTTAAACTAATTGAATAAATTAATAAACAATTGCATTCAAATATATTCAATCATGCCATAAATAAATTATTAATTCAATAAACTCAAATATTTAAATTAACTTTATTGCTCAAATACTTTATCAGGCATTAATACTTATCTTTGAAATGTGCAGGAGAAATCCCCAACTATTCCTGGAATGGTCCTTGAGTAGTCTGGGAGGAAAGCAGACTTGGCTGCTCTACACGAGTGCTGGTTCCACCGGAACAATGCTCAACACTCGTGCCACAAAAACCATGCCCTGGCCAGGACCATCCTGAGTGCACGCACTTGTACCCCAGGTTGGACACCCACTGTAGGAGTTCCCCTTCTCCGTCCTACTCACAGCCTACTAACCTTGAAACCCTATTCCGGCAATGTGCTCCACTTTATTTTCCTCTTTTTTTCATGCCTCAATAATTTAGTTTTCATGGGTTTTATACAACACAAAGGGTAGTTCCAACCAACACACCCTTTTACAAATAATAATTACATCCCGTGAAAACTCTAATTATTATTTTATTGTATTTTCTTTCTAGAACTATTACATTAGTTCTTATTTTATTTACTTATTTACTTTTATTCTATTTTCTTTTTCTTTTTCTTCCATGGGGAAAAAGTCTCATAACATAGCTAGCTATAACATTTTGACTTTCACTTGTGAGTCTAAACACCCATATGGGTTATTGTTGCTTTGTCTTATGGATTATGGTAGTAAATTCTTAAGATGTATGTAAATCTAGAAGACCAATGTTGAATCTTTATTTGTTGATAGGCTAAACAGAGTTAGAACTAGTATGGGTTCATTACATGTATGCCATTCAATATTCATGCACATCATATATATGTGAGAGAGATAGTGATAAAGAGAGATAGAGATAAAGGGTAATATAGATAGATAGAATAAGCACAAACCATTTGCTATGAATATGCACAAAATATTTATATATTGATCTTGATAAGGTCATGAAGACATACATAATACATCATGAAAATATCATATACAGTGACATGAGGCCAACATTGTCTCTTAGACTACAAAATATCACCAATATATATTCATGAAAATAGTTATGAATGTGTCATAAAGATATAAAAGTGTTTATGTATGTGTAGCAAATGCTATTAATGAAACATTCTGCCTCTCTTTGCTTGACTAGAAACTGAACTTCGATCCCTTGAATTAGTTATTATCTTGCATTGTGTTGATTGTGTGTGCCCCTAACAATTATGCAACTCAACCTACACACACAAACATATTATAAAATTAGAGATTATACCAAAATTTATAAATAAATAAAATATTGTTTTAAAATGATATTAAAATAATAAACACACTTACAACAAACTAATACTCAACATCATCAACAAAGGGTTGTCCTCAAAAGAGGATGCTTACAAAACAAAACCAAAATGTGTGTGTATCCATATATACATATATATACATGTATGCATACACATATACATATACATACATGTATATACGTATACATAAATATACATACACACATACATACATACATACATACATACATATGTGTGTATTTATGTATACGTATATATGTATACATATATATATATATACATATAGAAAATAAATGTATGTATATACATATATACATGCATATATACATATGTATGTATACATGAATGTGTCTACATATCTACATATACATATATACATATATACATATATACATATTTAGATACGTGCATGTGTATGTATACATATGTAGATATATTCACATATACATGAATATGTATGTATAGTACATGAGTAATTTTTTTAATGAAAACCATGTTTAGGAATGAAAATATCCAATCCCTTATGCTTCTAAACTAAAGTTTGCAATGCTTATGGTTCTTTTGGCCTTATAGATTCTTGAATCATTTTATAATATAAAACCAAAATATAACCTACTTTGGCTCTAATAATTGTAAACCCTTTAGGAATTCTAAATTGTTGCATCTTGTCTTGATTTTCCCACCATTGTTATTCCTTTTGAAAATTTTACAAATTAGGCAAAGAATCCTTGCACTTATATAGAGGATCCTTATGTATGTTCTTAAAATTATTTAAGGTTAAATGACTTAATCTAAAATAAAGGCATATACGGATCTCTTGCAATTGTAACCTCTTTACTAGTGTTCAAACATATTTGATACCTTAATGGCATGACATAGATGATGTTGCTTGATATTGCTTTATCCATGGATACCCAAATAAAATATGAGATACATCTAAAGAAGAAAGAATATGACATAGAATAAGAACTTCCCTCATCTTTTAGACCAAAAAATTAAGGTAAAATAATGTATCCTATAGTTTCAATCAACATATCATTAGTCAATTTTAAATAAACCCTCAAATATGCATATGCTTGTTGATAAAATGATGATAAAACAAAAATTATTCAATGCATACATTTTATTGGTGAGTAAGATCAATAAACACACCCTTACATGGTTCATGATCCACACAAAACCAAATGACCATTATAATTATTTGGTAATATCTCACAATGTGAAGAAGGTGTCAAAAAAATTAGCATACCTAAATCGTAAATTGACTTGTCATAAAGTGGGTGGGTAGCTTAGTGGTGGAGATTTGCATCCTAACTAGTTCATGGAAATTTCAACATGAGGAGAATTAATAGTAAAATAATAATATCTTTTGACAACATAGGCATCCAAGTACTCATTCCAAGATTGTTGAAGATACAACATTAATACATTAGGATTTCAATTAAATATCACACTTTCCTATAAAAAAATCCCAATTGATCTATCTTTTGGTAGTGCATTTAGTTTGATATATTTTTCTTCCCCATACTTACAAGATTCCTTTATTATCGAAGCTTATTTACTCTAGTATGTTATCCTTGGTTCTCATATGAACTATATATATATAATTCAATCAAGATCCTCTTATCATTACAAATTTAAACTTAGCTTATTTTTTCTCCCAATTTCTTCTTAATGAACATATGGTCTTTCTTCCTCTATTAGCCTACTCATGCACCATCACCAACCATGAATGAATCTCCATGAAGCTAAATACCCATTTGTACTTGGTTGGTGTAAGTTGGGATTAGTGTTCCATTCACTTAAAATCTTATCTTTAATGTTGCTTTTTTCTAAATTCTTTCTAAAGGGCATAAATTACAGTCTAGAGCTTTGATTTTAATATTTTCTTAAAATTAAAAATATTAATGAGCTTGATGCATTAAGCTAAAAAATATCAATTTGGACACCATTAAAACCCTCGAGAGACTCTCGCAAAGTGAAAATGAGCTCCAAAATTTTATAGTGTGATATGTGAGAAAAAATGAAAAGGTAAGCAATGGGCTCAAGATATTATTATAATAAAATTAAATAAGGAGATCGTGATGATTATTGTACTAGGAGTTACATTGGGAAGAGTGGAGCATCTTTTCATAATAGATGAGACTTATTGTAGTTGACATCTTCATCATAAAGCACTAGTATTGGGAGTGGTTACTATCAAGGTTATGGGATTTAAGGTCCTATATCATTAGTTCGTTTATATTTTGTGTACATGTTCCAATGCATAGTGGGGCATGGGTTCTTTTCTTGTGGACCATGATTTTTTTCCACTCATTACATAAATTAATTGATCATTTCTTGTTTCCCTTGCTCTATATATAATTTAATGTATGACATAAGGTTTAAATAGTGTTATGTAGAAATAGCCAAAACATTAGACTAAAGAAGATTGAGTGGATTGGATTGTTATAATCTTGTTATGAATATTAATAAAAGTTTCATATCTCTTTAGTAGTGGGATTTTTTGAAAGGGTTTCTCCATATTATAATTCTAGTGTTCATGAGGTTTGAATATTTATTTATTTTCTCCACTATTTCATTAATATTATTTGGTATATTGTATGTTTGATTAGACTTAAAGTGCCTCACCATTAGTTGATACTCCTACTATATATATTTACCTTGTTTGCAATAGTTTAGTCCATGTCAATAGTTGATTTGCACCCTTAATAACTTGGTGGGAATATCAAGTATTTTTTATTAAATATAATCAATAATCATTGTAAAAGAAATTTTAAATCAAATATTAGTCTAGAATGATTATTTGAGTGCTAGATAAACCATTTAAATTTAACCTTCATAATATTACTCTAAATATGTAGTTTTACCAACAAAATGAATGATATTTATGTCTATTACATGACAATTACAAAATCATGACTATAATTCTTTAAATTATACTCATAATCTAATTTAATACTCATAAGATATTAAATCATTGTTTTTCTCAAGAGACGTGTAATTAAATATCAAGAATATTCTTTAGTTTATTAGTCCACAAAATAATTTTAATATAGTCCATAACATTCAATTTTAAAATTCATAGAGTTGTTGGGATATTATCATATCACTAGCTATGGAAAAATTTAGGAAAGGGTGGGATATTACACTGCCCCCTATATTTGTGTGTTTTAGAGAAAATTAGCATGGAAGGTTTGCATTTCTCACAAATAAGAAAAAATCCTGAGAATAATGTACAATATTCTACTATATGTTTTCATATTGTTGAGTTATGCCTTGCAAATTAAATGTGTATCTTTTCCTCTACAACATTCCATTTATACATAGAACTATGGATTAATGGTTTTATTATATTATGATTGAATTATGCCTCATGTTGGAAATTCCTCTATCTCTTCTTTGCTAAAATACTTTGGAACTAATAGGATTCAATTGTGTTTTATGACATAGGTCTATATTACCACAATGATGTATGTATAGGTGTACATTTTAACTTGGTTAGCTTTCCTAGCAAGTTCTTCATTACAACAATCACTCCACCTTGTCACTCAATCAAGCCCACTAGAACATATATTGGAATTTAACCTCTTTCATACTAAAAGAAAAAGTAATCATTAATTATATTTAATTTACCATATAATTTGATCTAAGTAATGCATTTTATAAGATCTAATTGGTGTATTTACAAAAACTATTTTGTGTTTTGGGCATAGGTGGTCCTAGAAAATATGCATAAATAATAAGATAGACTATGGATTATCTTTTAAATATTGTTCACGGTTTTTCATGTCATATTTTTATAGGAGGTCCTCATAATTGGTATTCTTGTATGGTATTAGAGCCAAGCTAGGTGCATTTGACACCTATGTTGTGGCTCAAGGGAGTGTGTTGGAGAAATGATACACACCTAAGTCATAAAAAGACTCATCACAATGTGAGCCATTAGCTCAATAGTAGAGCATCCTAACACCAAATGGGAGGTCCTAAGTTTGAATACTAGTTAGTCCATAGAAATTTCTATAAAAGTCAATCACTAGTACATAAGAAGAAGAATAAGTACCCTTATAATTTTTATTAATACCAACAAATTATCATTCCTCACATACATAGGTGAATCAATGATTTCAAGCTCGTCAACATGTATATGTACCTCAATCTCATGACCCTCATATAAAACCATTTTATTAGATTTATTTAGTGTAAAATATTTAAATTTTCATTAGGAGGAACAATTGAAGGATTGACCCCAATATTAACCCCCTCAACCTAATTTTTTTTTTTTTATGAATCAAATCCTTAATCAATTATTCCTTAATCCAATAAAATGTTGAGTATAATTACAATTAACTCTACAATTTAATAACAAAATTCTTTCTCATTATATCTTTTGGGAATAACTTTAGATTTATCTAATGGCCTAATAGGAGGAAGTGTAATCATGCAAGCACTAAGTAAATTTTGAAGCACATTTTACAAAGGAAAAAGTTGGAGGCTTTAGAGTCATAATTATATTAGAAACATTTATAATGTATAGTTTGTACAATGGTCATTTCCATTATTTTTTACTATCCTTTTGGAAATAATTTTTCTTTTCAAATTTACAAGGGTAGGATGATGTAGATGAAGCATTAGAAGATCCATAATTAAGTGTGGTAGCCTCTAACAACTTTAGTTCTTTACATTCATCTCACTTGCACATGCAAATGTTAAGAATGTATATACTTTGTCGATCCTTGTTTACAGTCAAAAAATCTAAAATAATAAACTTCAATCTAACATTCCCAATATTTGCATTGGCCAATTTCAATATTAAAAATAGACCCAAATGGAAGATAATACTATTAAATTTCATGGGAAGAACTTAGCCAATAACTTATCATCATACACAAAATCCAAATATGTAGCACTAAAGAACCTTGAATGTGTCATGGGATCTCCTTTAACATTGTGCATCTCAAATCTAGGATCCAAAAATCCAACAAAAAATGGATATGTAAAATTTTTAATAGAAATTGAATTGTGTTTGATTTTTATATGTACATGTCTTTTTTTGTTTCCATTAGGTAAGGAATCAACATTACTTTTCATCTCAACAAGCCTTAAACATTAATGTCAAGGGTAGATAGAGGCACACTAGGATTAAGGACATGAATGAAAGTGGCAAGATGAGAAATCGAAAGTGGTGTATAAATTTGTCATGACATAATAAATGAGTGTGGAGTGACAAAGACTTGCGTAGGAATATCACATGAGGGGAACATGGGAAGTGTAAAAAAAACTAATGAGAACTAATGTGGAGACAAGAGAACTATGTGCATCATAATAAGTAAGCATGAGATGAGATCTAGGAAAAAGGAGAGGATAAATTTGGGGAGATTTGGTGGAAGGAGAAATAAATTGCATTATAAGATAGATAGGAGTAAAACAATAAGGAGGAATACATGAAGAAGAAGCTTGGGATGGAGGGAAAATGGCACATCACTCAAAGGGATTGTTGAGCTTATCCTTTTACCTATTTAACTTTAAGTACTTTCTTTCCACATGGCTTATTAATCAACATAGTATATGAAGGAGATCAATCATTGTACTAGGATTAATATTACTAGCCAAATTTGCAAGATCCAAAGAAAGGTTGTGTGCATCAAAGCTATATCTTGATTACCATTTTCTCAACAAGGGCCT
Source organism: Sequoia sempervirens (assembly GCA_007258455.2). Taxonomy (NCBI): domain Eukaryota; kingdom Viridiplantae; phylum Streptophyta; class Pinopsida; order Cupressales; family Cupressaceae; genus Sequoia; species Sequoia sempervirens. Next base: position 682,123,936 of record VDFB02193867.1, read on the forward strand.
CATGGTCAAATGATTCTTCTCCATTATGATAAATTTAGTATCATGTATATTCCCAATCATACCAATTTTAGCTTGATTCACAACCATGGTGGGATTGAACTATGACTTCTTATAGTTAGGAAAAGAGGATGATTTTGGTATTAGAAGGAAATAAGGATCGAACAATGTTTAGATTTGATTAAGAAATTAGACAATGAGAAAGCACTTAAATCTAAAAACTAAATAAGATTCAAGAAAACCTTTAGACTACTTGGGTATCAAAGAATGATTTACATAATAAAAAGTTGAAAATCTACAAACAAAAATACTAAGTTACAAAAAAAAGATTAATTTTTATGGTAATAGAAAGAGAAAATTCTTCCTCTTAAAAAACATAACATTAAGTAATAAAACATGATTCAAGTACCAAAACATTAAATATGATGATTGGGATGAGAGGATCAACTTGGGGAGGATTATTATAACATCATTAGTTGGAACTTTTTAATTTCATCTCTTTGTGTTCCGTGTTGTTTTTAATTAGAGTGCAGATGATGTTAATATACATTTAATGATGCATTTTTTATGTTCTATAATTTTTTGATGTTCTCAAGGCTATATAATTGAAGTTCATTTATGTTAACAACTATTAGATTGAATATTCTTATCCCCAATTATTTTCAAATGATTTTATACTTTAATCTTTGTATTCTTATTCTTTCTTTCATCGTTTCATTTAAAATTTGAACCATTTAAGGATGTTATGTTATAGATTATAGTTGTCTTCCAATTCTTTTTAAATCAAGTTAATAGTATGAAAATATTATTGATGAGTAGATGAATTAAATTACAAGTTCTATTTTAGATTTGTATTCTTTTTATCTAGATATATTATTTACCAAAGTCTTATTGTTTTTTAGGTGTACTGTATATATATAACATGGAAAATGTAGATCATGTTTCACCTGTGCTAGAATCTTTGTTTGCAAATACTAGTAATGAGATAAAAAAATTAAGAGATTCATTAGCACAAGGTGCAAACCTAGGGATATATAGTGAACCATGCATGTTAATATTGCATAGTCTAGAAAAACTAAAAGATGAACTTGAGAGGACTAGTGCATATTCCGCAGACAGAGTGACTGCTATTCTTTCCCGCATGCTGGAAGAAGTACATGGTGACGTTCCTCTTAAACAAATACAAGAT
>VDFB02193867.1:682125221-682343189 GCA_007258455.2 Sequoia sempervirens
CAATCTTCTTAAAATTTTGATTGTATTTTATAGCAAAAATCTTTAAATACGGTCATATGGCCATCAAATTTAAGTTCTCATTTAAAAATATATGTATATTAATATTAAAAATAGGGTGTTCGACCGAACATTCTTGGAATTTTCGGTCGAACCCATTTAATAGAGTTTTTTTAATTGCATGTAATGGTGGTTCGGTCGAACTAGGGTTCGACCAAACCCTAGTTCAACTGAACCTTTCCAAGATGTTCGACCAAACACATATTCGGTCGAACCCCTCTTTTTTCACCCTTGCTTCCTAAGGCACTAGGATTGTTGAAAATTTTGCATTTTGAAGCTCGATTTTAGAATGAAAATGGAGAATATCTCAAAAACCCAACTAGTATCAGGTTCCCCTCAAAACGAGCTATCCAACGAATATAATTTATTATGTTTTGATTATATTATCTATCTGTTTTTTAAGTTTTATTAAATATAGGTTTTTCACTGAAAACAAAACTCTCTATTCTGCACAAGTGGAAAAATAGAAGATTGTCAAAAAAAAAAAATTAAATATGAGTGCACCAGATATTGGAGTCCTTGATCCAACAAAAAAAAAAAAATCGATACATACAGAAAAGTTATGCGTTATACGATTCGCTATATGTCTGAATTGTCATTTGATTGACTTGAAACTTGATTAAAGAAAAATATTCAATAAAAAACTATCTAACCAAGTGGAAGCACTAGATATCGGAGTTAGAAATCTAAATTTGAAAGAATTGGAATTTTATCCTTCATGGAAAAAAAGTTATGCGTTATACGGTGTGCGTCACTTTTTAAAAATGTTGTTTTTTGAAAAAAACCAATTTTTGTGGGAGATGGAAAAAGAAGTGCAATATGATTCAAAAAAAATTGAAAAAATTAGTTTTAGAATCTACAGACAAAATATGACAAGACTCTAGTTTACATCATCTTCAAATTCCTTACGGTTTAATCGCTATAGGTGCCCGAATGTGGAGATTGTGTTAAAAAAAAAATATCAGTGTCCAGTTAGGCCAAAAAGTGTAAACCACTATTGTGGGATCCCATCACATATGGCCTCTTATGACCTATTACAATGCTTTTACAATTGAAAGTTCTTTTTTTTATAAATTTTCCAATTAAAGGCATCTAGTGAGCAATGTTCTCCTGCACCATACAACCAACCAACAAAAACTTTCCAAGTCCCTTGGAAACATATTGTATCGAATTAGATTATACTTGCAAAACAACTTCAAATCTTCCTTGGACTACTTCTTGTTTTGAGAGATTATCTAAAATCATGACTGTAACACTCAAAATTACACTCAATTAGTCCAAAATTACAAAGCAACCACCATCAGATCAACTTGAAACTACCAAATGACCCTGGGAAGCATTAAACTAGGTTACAAAATGTACATTTCACCAAATTCTAGGCACTAAAAGACCCATTATTACATCATATTATAAAACCCTTAATTGTAGGCTTAACATTACAGAAAGAATGAAGGTTTACAGTAAATTGACTTTCCAAACATCAAACCTTCAACAAAATGCTTCAAACATGTGTTTTGTTTTCAAATACACATTAAACCATTTACCATCCTCTTTGAATGCATATCCAACTGTTTCTCACTTTGAACCACCATTTCATCAAGGAAATTTCTTATTTTTCTATGGGGCAGCATCTTTATCTTTCAATTCTTGTCTTCCCTTGCATTATTCAACTTAAACAAAAAATACACATAAAAAATAGACTCTAATCAACCCATCCCATTGACCAAGTAACCTACATTCAATGGGATGGAGGAATATTTCCTTAAAGGACTCTCAAAACCCAAATATTTGGTTGTAGACCGAACTACTATAAATAGGCTCTAACAAATGTTATATTCAATATATCTCCTTCAAAATATATTTAAATGAAATATAATCCTCTGCACTACTTGAATCAATGATATTTAGGGTCCTAAAACTCTGTGCAAAATGTACAAACTAATGGACAATGGAAATAAACACTGTAATTCAAAAATAGGGTACGTTATTTGATAATAAATCTTCAAGAATACAAAATATGATCTCTTGCTTGCCTCACAAATTATTTTATAGATATTTCCAAACCAATAACTACCTTTTCAACTCTTTCACTACCACAACCATTATTTTTCCTACTTGGCTCTTGATCTTCCTGCTTTTTTGCTCTTTTTGTACTTTTTGCTTTATTGACAAATTTAGCAAGTTTTTCTTTTTCCAATATTTTGACAACCTAAAACCTATTTGAGACTTTGAAATACATCACATATGACTTATCATGACCTATTACAATGCTTTTACAATTGAAAGTTCAATTTTTACAAATTTTCCAATTAAAGGAATCTAGTGAGTAAGCTGCTTCTGCACTAGAATAGGATTTGTCGACACTGGAGATCTACCAATCGGCGACAACTTCCCTGGGGTTTTTTATCACGACATATAGCTTGCTAATCATGTGGGTTGGAAATGGTGGAGTTGGTTGCCTCGATATGAAAAAGTAGAATGGTAAGTGTTTGCTCACGTGAGGGTTAATGCATCTTGTCGTTGTTTGTACAATGGTAATGGACAAAGTAAATGTAATATTGATTAAGTTGCATTGTCAAAAGAGCCATTGTGGTGTTGGTTTGAGAGAAGAGTATTGTAAAAATCATCACCTTCAGCTTCGTGGTTCATTTGATAGCAGACTATTGTAAAAATTGTTGGATTTGGTTCTATTTAATGGCAGATTAGAGGGTTTCAAAACTCTTGTTCTCTGAAATCTGTAAGTCATTTTACACGAGTATTTTGCATAAATGATTAATTTATTGTTCATATCTTCTTGTTATATATTTTTATCTTTGGTGTTATACCCATTTTGGAGACTTCAAAGAGATTATGGATCTGTATGGATGGAGAAATTCTAATTAAATATTCTTTCTTTCATCAAAAAATATGGTTAGGGTTAGTAATTTTTTCGCCCCTTGTTTATTGTTTGTACTTATCTTTGTGCATCTTTGGTGTTATACCCATTACCATAGGAGTAATTATTCATGATATTCTTTTTTCCTCATCTATTTGAATCTCCTTATAACAAACTATTAATTTTCATGATTATCTTGTCTTGATGGAACATGTTATATGTCTTGTATCAATATGTTTCATGATATTCTTTTTTCCTCATTTGTTTGAAGTTCTCCATAACAAATTGTTCTTTATCTAGTGTCAAGTAATGTACAATTTTTCAATTAAGTTTGTGGCGTTATACCCATTTTGCAGAGATTATTTCTACCCATTGGCCTTATGAGTTCTATTTAATGTGGGTTTCCATTCATCTATATCATTTACATAGACTGATTATTAAGTGTTATTCTAACACCTCTTACAATTGTTACATAAACTGCTTGTCTTGTACCAATATGTTTGATGAATTTCTTTTTTCCTCATTTGTTTGAAGCTCCTTATAAGAAATTGTTAATTACCATGGTTATTTTGTTTGGATGGAAGAGGCAGCTAAATCTTCTTTCTTTCATCAAAAATTATGGTTAGGGTTAATAATTTTTTCAGCCTTCTTTTATTGTTTGTAGTTATCTCTATGCATATTTAGAATTATACCCATTGCCATAGAAGCAATTGTAGTTAAATATTCTTTCTTTCATTTGGTTTATTGTTTTAGTTATCTTTCTGCATCTTTAGTTTTATAGACATTAACACAGGAGCAATTGTAGATTAACATAAGAGTAATTGAATATATATATATGCAGAGTGTTAGTATGAAAGCATAAACATACTAGAGATAAAATTAGTTTAGTGCTTGTTAAGTGTTATTCTAATAGCTCTTTAAAATTTCTCTATTTGTTTATAATATTTAGTGCTAGGTAATGTAGCTCAAACTTTCAATGAAGTCTATGGCATTATACCCATTTTGCACAGATTATTGCTACCTATTGGCTTTAGGAGTTCTATTTAATGTGGATTTTTGTTCATTTCTTTTGTATCAATATGTTTCATGATATTTTTTTTCCTCATCTATTTGAAGTTCCCCATTACAAACTATTCTTCATGATATTCTTTTTTTCAGTTCCCCATAACTATTGATTATCATACTTTTCCTCCTCTATTCTCCATATTCTATTCATGATATTCTATTTTCCTCATCTGTTTGAAACTCCTTATAACAAACTTTTAATTTCCATGGTGTTATATGTCTTGTATCAATATGTTTCATGATATTCCTTTTTCCTCATCTGTTTGAAGTTCACCATAACAAACTATTCTTCATTTAGTGCCAAGTGATGTAGCTTGAATTTTCAATTAAATCTGTGGCATTATACCCATTTTGTAGAGATTATTGCTACTCATTGGGCTTATGAGTTCTATTTAATTTTGGTTTTCCTTCAACTTTCATTTACGTTTGATTCTTAAGTTTTATTCTAACACCTCTTACAACTAATACATAGATTGCTTGTCTTGTAACAATTTGTTTCATGAATTTATTTTTTCCTCATCTATTTGAATCTCCTTAAACAAACTATTAATTTTCATGGTTATTTTGTCTGGATTGAACATGAAATATATCTTATATCAATATTTTTCATGGTATTCCTTTTTCCACAACTATTTGAAGTTCCCCATAATAAAATGTTCTTCATGATATTCTTTTTTTCTATTCCCAATAACAAACTATTTATTATCAAAGTTTGTGTCTTCTATTTTTATATTTGTATGTATATTTATATATCCATATGTAATCAAAAAAGTGAAGTTCTTTTAGATGGAGTATGTATATATATGCGTGTGTGTATGAATATGTGTATATATATATGTATATATGTATACATGCATGTATATGTATGTATGTTTTTCTAGTAGTTATTCTATAATTTCCTTATTTGTCTATAATATTTAGTGCCAAATAATGTGGCTCAAATTTAGAATTAACAAGTAAAACATAGATTTTTGGCACCTACTTGCTTTCTATCACTCCTAGGGTTTTCCACCTAGAAGGAGAAAGGTGGACCAAAACTGCTTATGTTCAAATAAACGGAAAAAGGAGTGTGAAGTGTGTGTGTGGATGTATTTAAATTATGAAAACCTAATGAAAATTTAGACTAAGGAATGTAATTCTAATCTAATGTAAAAGTGCTGGAAAACACAATGTGTATTCAAACTATTTGACTAAGAATATAAAAAAACTGTAACATAAAGCAACCCAATTGGAAATATGTACCTGGAAGTTGGAAGAGGGTGGAATGAGGCTTTGAAAAATTGAAGAAGACACCAAAAATGCTCACTGGGATTGATTCACCATTCTGGGTGAATGAGTCTTGGTTTTGCTAGAAAGTGTTGAAACCAATTTTAGGGAATTGGGTTTTCAAAATGTACAAAAATCACTATTCAAGAATAGAAATGGGATTGATTCACCATCAATGATGAATGAGTCTTCTTTTGGAAAATAGAGAATTTTGGACAAGATTCAATGGCTTATGATAAGCAATTATGTTTCTGAAGATTCCCTAGATCTAAATCTACAAAACTCAACTTATAGACTCTCTCCAAGCTTGAAATAAGGCTTGAGACACCTTGAGTGACCTTGATGGGATATGTACACCTTTTCTCACTTTTCCATTTGATAAATCTTCATACACAAACACATGCAAAGGGGAAAAAGTGTTGAGGGTTAGGATATAGGGGTTTTCCTTGGTCAAACCTCACTTTGGTAATCAAACCCTTAGTGAAATAATGAAATGAAGGAGGATGATAAACTTATAACATGTAATTTCTATCAACTTACCAAACCATTGATGATGCAAATTTGAATTAATGTCAATGGATGCTCCAAAGTGCTTGAATAGTTCTTGAATTGATGTTGTAAGATGCTTGAATGCTTGAGATTGCTTGGATATGAGGTGTGAATGTTGGAGGATTGTAGGAGATGTAAAATGAGGTGAAAATCACTTATTTATACAATCTTGTGCCTTAGTTTCTTGTTCATACCTCATCACAAGCTAACATAAATTTTTTTTGAATAAAAACCTAAAAGTAAATTTTAAAAATTTTGAATTTGGGGCCAAGGGGGACTCAATCGCCACCCATGGCCAGTGGGTCCCACCTATGACCTAAAAATGGGTGTCAGAAAATATGTTGTATTTAATGTTGTTTGTCGGGATAATATATTCAAAAATACACTTAATTAAGACATATGAGGGAATAAAGGGACCAAATAAAACATGAGAAAGGGATAAATAGTGAAGATATGCCTAGAAAAGCATGAAATTTTGTTACAAGACTTTATAACACTTCAAAATAGGACTTTTTTAGTGATGAAAAGGTGATTTTTAGGTGAATTGTAAAGAATAGAGTCTAGAAGAATGTAGAAACATTTTACAACACTTCACAACACCTTCATAAGATTTCGTTCCTAAATATGCATGTTCAAGCCATGTTACATATAAAATCTAAGCAAATAGATCAAACACCATGAAACAAGACCCAAAAGGCCATGGAAATAACATGGGGCCATTTTTCTATGACACATTTAGCCCCCACTTAAGTGAGAGGATGAACCTGCTTCAAACTCACACTAAAGTAGCCATGAACATCGAAAGGAGGGTTCAAATGCACTTACATTAGCAAGATAGAATAACATTGATCAAGAGGGATGATCAAGCCCCTAGGATGAAGATCCCATGGCAAACTAAACATAAGAACAAAGGAACACACAAGTGAAAGAGAGAATCAGATGAAGCTTCAATCATCTATCCAAGAAGTTGTGGATTAAATGTAGGAAAAAAGATAATGTATACTCACTCTAGGGTGACAAAACTCAATACGGTCTGCGAAGTGAGAAGGCCCAAATATACTCACTCTAGGGCCACAAAACTTCTAGTTGTCCGCAGGGTGAGAAAGCCAAAAAGGTAAGATACATACGCTAGTTGGTATGCACTCACAAACACAAAGGTGGCTATAGGGAAAAGTGATGCCACTAGGTGGGCTTCCCACTCAACGATATTAAAGTTATACCACCTGATAACTTTAACAAGGTGCCATAAAGAAAAATGTCATGAACAAAAAGGAAGGTACCACAGTCATGCAAGTTGTGTTATGCAAGGTGGAAAAAGGTGCAAAATGTAAAAATGTAAAAGGATGTTCAAAGAAGTCTTCTTAAGTTCATGCAAGGTCAATCACTTAGGGAATATTGTTTCTAATTTCTCCAAGAGAGGACCAATCAAATAATAGAATATTCACAACTTAGAGGATGCAGTGCATCGCATTAGGCCACCAAGAGGAATGTAATATGCTAAGATAGATCACACTTATGAAGGAAATCACACCCAATGTCATCCATGAAGTGACAAATTCACTGTATAAATGACAAGGCTACACTAAGAACCGAAAATGTAAATGAATTATGGTAATGTATTCTCCCCACTTTAAAGAATTTGCTAACACCATTACTATGAGAAATTGTTTTAAAGTAGAAGAGAAGAACATGAGAGCTTATTCAAAAATCCCTATGCCAATTCATATGTTTTCAATAAGTTGTGTCATGAAGAAAGGGAGTATGTCACATGCGGGTCAATCTTAAGACATGTCGTTCACATCTCATGCTTGCTCTTATATGTTCATGAAAAGTTAACGAGTAGTCAAAAGAGACAATGACAAGTGACATACAGGGGATAATGTTGTCTAACCCTTTTCCCCCACTTAGTGCAAGACAAGGGTGAGCCTAAAGTGGATGACGGTACACTTCCCCTTGGAAGGGATGCAAAACATTTAATAGTGAGAATGTTATGATCCTACAACTATTACATGGCAAGGAGCAACAACTAATGTTATTATGTATTAATTTATGATGTAACAAGGTTAAAGGTTTCTTGGAAAAATGGTTGGTGATAGTATGGATGTTGAGTGAAGCTTTGTTGGATGGGTTGATGGCTATGAAAGGACAATCATGAAGACTATGATTTGGAAGAATGAGGTTAGGTATAGTGTGAGCTTGTGTAGGGTGATGATTAAGGGTTGAAGTTGTTTGAGTATCAAAAGTGAGGATAGGAGGCTCGATTTGATTGTCTATTGTCACTAAGATATCAGTCTTATGTGCCATAATATTGACACTAGGAGGATAGCTAATATCTTCAACACATGTTATGATTGGATTTGGCAAGATAGCTTCATCACTCATAGGAGAGGCATCAAGACAATGATAACTAGGAGTTTCATGGTTACCAATGATGGGATCAAGGAAGGGAGAAATATTTTTTCCATGAGTTTCACTACTAATATCTTCTAAAACTAAACTATTTTCATCATGTGTAGAGAAAATAGTAGGAGAAGAAAAGGGTGGATTATCATGATTATCTGCATCAGCATGTCCTACAATATCTTCTTGAGTGGGGAAAGTAGGATTTTCATAGGTCCCAATCACATCCTCCACACAAATGTGTTTTTCATGATTGTTCATGATTGTATCCGTATTCACTAAAGGATTGTCACAAGTAGGGGGGTATGGTGAGTTGAAAGGGGACTTGGTAAGGTAGTGGCAATGATTTCAAATTTGTGTGCCATAATGTTGTTGCAAGGGGGAGGAGAAGGAATACAAGAAAGGATTTCAATATCTTCAATGATTATGTCTTCTTGCATCAAGATATCTACATCACCAAAGGGAGAGATATTAGGAGAAGAACAATTATCATTATCATGATTATTAATGCATGCATCCTTTTAGGGAAAAGCTTTATTGGATGATTTAGAAGAGAGAAATTAATATAGGGCTTCATCTAACATGTCTAAATCATCACTATTAAAAGTTTTACATGGGATAAGTTGGCATTAATTGGTTTAGGTTTGTCATCACAAGCCTTAGTGGATGGACTTAGGGAGAGAAAACCCTGTAGGGTTTCATATAACCTATCCAAGTCATCAGTACTAAGAGGTTTGGATGATATGGTTTTTTGAAGCTGAATCATTTTTTGAATTGGATCATTTGATGTGTTTTGGTTTTTGTTTTTAGTTGCTTTTGAATCTAATCTAAATGAACTAGGAACTAATGTTAAAAATGAAAATTGCAAAAGTATAAATGACATGAATGTAGACAATACTAATGTATAATGACTTAAATGTAAGAGAATATATGCAAACTTAAAATGCAGTTGAAAGAAATAGGATGAAATGTAACTTTTCAAATTTCAAACAAATTAATTGACTGATGATAGTATGCAATAATCTAAAAATGAAATGTTATAAATGCAAAATTTGAATTTGAAAAATGCGTGAAATGATCTAATTTATCCAAAATATCATGAAATGCATGCTAGAGAAACACAACCAGCTGATATAGGTAGGTTAAGGCACCAAACAAAAGCTTAGAAAGAGAGTTTTCAGTTCTAGAAAATATAGTTTCAAGGGTGAGAAGGGACTAATTCACACAGGGTGGCGAATGAGTCCCAGTATAGACTTTTTTAAGAATATTTAGAAATTTTTGAGGGATTTTTTATGGTTTCTAAGTGCTATGATGTAGACCTAATTGAAAAATGTAGAATTTCAAAACTTTTGAAGGAGTAAAGATGCAAAAATGTAACCTATTATGCACTTTTACTCATGCAAAAATGAAACCATAGAATGCAAGCTAACTAGTACAAAATGCAATATAAGAAACTCTAGGATGATTAATGGAATCCAAAGTAGAAAATAGGGTATTTGAAAAAGCAGGTTCACCAAAATGAAACATAGATTTTTGGCACCTACTTGCTTTCTATCACTCCTAGGGTTTTCCACCTAGAAGGAGAAAGGTGGGCCAAAAATGATTATATTCTCATTAAAAGAAATGGAAAAATGGGTGTGAAATGTGTGTGTGGATGTATTTAAATTTTGAAAACCTAATGAAAATGTAGACTAAGGAATATAGTTCTAATCTAATGTAAAAGTGTTGGAAAACACAATGTGTATTCAAACTATTTGACTAGGAATGTAAACAAACTGTAACATAAAGCAACCCAATTAGAGAAATTTACCTGGAAGTTGGAAGAGGGTGGAATTAGGCTCTAAACACTTGTAGAAGACACCAGAAATGCTCATTAGGACTAATTTTCCATTCTAGGAAAATGAGTCTTATTTTTTCCAAAAAGTACCAGAACCAGTTTTAGGGAATTGGGTATCCGAATCTACAAAAATCACTATTCAAGCCTAGAAATGTGATTGATTCACCATCAATGGTGAATGAGTCCTCTTCTAGAAATTAGATAATTCTAGATAGGATTATTTGGCTTATGATCTGTAATTCTATTTTTGAAGATTCATCGGATTTGAATCTGCAAAACTCAACCTATAGACTCTCTCCAAGCTTGAAATAGGGCTTGAGACACCTTGAATGACTTTAATGAGATATGTACACCTTTTCTAACCTTTCGATTTGATAAATATCCATACAAAAATACATGCAAAGGGGAAAAAGTGTTGAGGGTTAGGATATAAGGGTTTGCCTTAGTCAAACCCCACTTTGGTAATCAAACCCTTAATGAAATAATGAAATGAAAGAGGATGATAAACTAATAACATGCAATTGCTATCAACTTACCAAACCCTTGATGATGAAAATATGAAGTAATGTCAATGGATGCTCCAAAGTGCTTGAATTGATGTTGTAAGATTCATGAATGCTTGATATTGCTTGGATATAAGGTGTGAATGTTGGAGGATTATATGAGATGTAAAATGAGGTGAAAATCACTTATTTATACAATCTTGTGCCTTAGTTACCCATTCATACCTCATCACGGGTTGACATCAAGTTTTTTGAATAAAAACATAAAAGGAAATTTTAATTTTTTTGAATTTGGGGCCAAGGGGGACTCATTCGCCACCCATGGTGAATGGGTCCCACCTAGGACCTAAAAATGGGTGTCAGGAAATATGTTGTATTTAATGTTGTTTGTCAAGATAATATTCAAAAATATACTTAATTAAGACATATGAGGGCATAAAGGGACCAAATGAAACATGAGAAAGGGATAAATAGTGAAGATATGCCTAGAAAAGTGTGAAAGCTTGTTACAAGACTTTACAACACTTCAAAATAGGACTTGTTTAGTGATGAAAGGTGATTTTTAGGTGAATTATATTGAATAGAGTCTAGAAGAATGTAGAAATGTTTTACAACACTTCAAAACACCTTCACAAGACATCATTCTTTGAATTTTAGTACCAAAACATGCATGTTCAAGCCATGTTTTAACATAAAATTAGAGTAAATTAGATCAAACACCATGAAAAAAGACCTAATAGGCCATGAAAATGACAAGGGGCCATTTTTCTATGGCACAACAAGTCAACTGTTACATAAATTGTTTATGTTGTATCAATATGTTTTATGATATTCTTTCCTCCAGACCCACAAAGCAAATTTATATATGCATGTATATATGTATATATATGTATGTATATGCATATATATATGTATATGTATATGTATATATATATATATATATATGTGCATGGGAAAGTATGCTTCAAAATGTGTGAGAAAATATATTGATTGAGTTGCATTGTCGAAAGAGCCATTGTTGTGTTGGTTCGATAACAGACTATTGTAAAAATCATTGCCTTTGCCTCTACTTTATATCATATTTGAGGGTTTTAAAACTGTTGTGCTATAGAATATGTGAGTTGTATAGATATATATACATATATATAAGTACATGTATATATATATGTATATATATGTATGTATATATTATGTGTATATATATACATATATATGTATATGTATATGTATATATGTATATATATCTATATATGTATTTATGTGTGTATGTTTTTCTAATAGTTCATTTACAATTTCCCTATTTGTCTATAATATTTAGTGCCAAATAATGTAGATTAAATATAGAATTGACAAGCCAACTGTTACATAGATTGCCTGTGTTGTGTCAATATGTTGTATGATATTCTTTCCTTTAGACCTGCAAAGAAAACTATTCAATAGTGTAGTTTCCCTCTTCTTTTCTCTATATTTTATAGTTCTATTTAATGTGGTTTTTTTATCATCCATCATTTTTGTGTGATTCTTAAGTGTTTTCCTAATAGCTCTTCTACAATTTCCCTATTCGTTTATAATATTCTTTTTTTTTTTGGTATCTTATAAAAAACTATTCATTATCGTTAAAATGCACGATGTGCCTTCAAATCTATGGTGAAATATATGATAGCTAATCTCTAAAATGTTAATAAGGTATATTCTTTTATCATTTCTATAGTGGGTTTATATGATGTATTTTTCTTGTTGTAAATGCAAAGTATTAATGCTTAATTTATCTTAATTTCACATATAATTTGACCTCAAATCTAAAATTTAATAGCCATTATCGTATCATAATGAAAAATGGTCTAGATCAATCCTCTATTTAGTCATTTCTATGTCTTGAATTGATTGCAAGTGATAATACATCCTATTGATAGTGCCTCCTATGGTCTTGTCCTAATCTAAACCTTTTCCCTATCTCTCAAAATGATTATTTGTCCATATTTAAAAGTTCTATTTAATGTTGGTTTTCAATCATCTATTATTTTCCTATGGTTCTTAAGTATTTTCCTAATAGTTATTTTATAATTTACCTATTTGTCTATAATATTTGAGGCCAAATAATATAGCTTGAATTTGGAATTGAAGAACCAACTCTCACATAGATTGTTTTTCGTGTATCAATATGCTTCATTATATTCTTTTTTCCTCATTTGTTTCATGTTGCATGTAACAAAGTGTTCATTTTCATGGTTTAGCTCTTGTAAATTCTAAAATTTTGTAGATTGCTATAAATTGCAAACATGGCATTGATCTATACCTTTTGGTTTCTTTCATTTTTTTGGGTCTATGTATGTTTTTCTACCTCTCTTAAAGTTATATTTAATGTCGGTTTTCGATCATTTGTCATTTACCTATTATTCTTAAGTGTTTTTCTAATAACTCTCTTACAATTCCTCTATTTGTGTATAATATTTAGTATGAAATAATGTAGCTTGAATTTTGTATTGACAAGAAAACTTTTACATAGATTGCTTGTCTTATATCAATATGTTTCATGATATTGTTTTTCCCACATCCACATAACAGACTATTCATTATTACAGTTCGCCTTTTCTAGTATCCATGTTTTTAAGTTATATTTACTGTGTCTTTTCGATCATCTGTCATTTTCATGTGATTATTAAGTGTCTTTATAATAGCTATTTTATAGTTTCCCTATTTTTCTATAATATTTATTGCCAAATAATGTAGCTTGAATTTTGAATTGACAAGCCAATTGTTACATAGATTACTTGTCTTGTATCAATATATTTCATGATATTCTCTTTTTCTCATCTACTTGAAGCTCAGATGTATTACAAGTTGTTGATTGCCATAGTTTAGCTCTTGTATTCTTCATATCTTAAGCCAGGTAAATGTTTTTGTGCATTTAATTTAGAAATGTCCTCATGTATTTTTTTTGCTTCACATGACACTTTAGGAGTTTCTTATTCTATTGTCCTTTTGACAAGAATTATTTTTAACTTTCAAAACTCTCAAATTTTGTAGATTGGTATAAAGTAGAAACATGATATTGACCTATACCTTTGCACTGCTTCCAATTTTTTTTGGTTTGTGTATTTTTTGGCCTCTGGTTATTGTTCCTTATTATCTTTGTGCATCTTTGGTGCTATATGCATTTTGTACTTCTTATTGCTTGCTTTTCTTTTGACAAATTTAACTTAAAATCCATTGAAAGGGAATGGTATGGAATGTAAACTGTATATCAAAATTAATATTATCCAATGCTATTTTCCAACCTTTTCCCATGTATGTTTTCATAATTTTCCACATTGTAACATTGAATATTGCATTTATTTCCCCCTACACCTTTGTACAATGACACCAAGCTACATTAACCCATAGATTGGAGGGTTTCAAAACTCTTGTTCTCTGGAACCTATAAGTTGTTTTACATGGGTATTTTGTAGGTATTTGCAGGATCATCATGGAAAAAATAGGCCCTTAAGTGGTGAAAATTTTAGAAAAACCAGAGTTAGGCAACTTGACATAAAAATTTGAATAATTTATCTATATTATTTCAAAAATATGTAAGAATAGAATCTTTAGCAAATTGAATGTAGTTTCTAAACTACTAGGTTTATTCTAACAAATAAAAAATTGCAACCTACAGGTGGAACTCATTCGCCACTGATGGTGAATCAGTCCTCCTCCAAAAATCTACAAATTCAAAGGTCAATTCTATAGGTCCAAATTTGTACTTGTCTTCTTATCAGGTTGGTGGAGTCAAATTTGCAAAAAATGGGCTAAATGTTGTCTCCAAGCTTGAATTAGGGTTTGGTTGATTTGAAACACTTTGATGAATTTTTGACCACTTTTCAACACCTATTTCTTTCCCAAATATACCTACAAGACTTGCAAACACACATGAAAAGAGGGGGAAAATGGTTAAGGGTTAGAGTATATGGATTTGCCTTGATCAAATCCCACTTTGGTAATCAAACCCTTGATAAGGAAATGAAATGAAATGAAGAAGGAATGATGAATAAACAACATCCAAATGTCCTAAAATCACCAAATCCTTCTTGTTGAAGTTTGAAGATATGTCAATGGCTACTCCAAGATGATTGATGATTGCTTGATTGAATGATGCTTTAATGCTTAAGTGGATGAATGAGATTGAATGCAAGGATGAATACTTGAATGAATTAGGAGTAAAATGGCATAAAAGCACTTATTTATACACTCTTATGCCCTAATTACCAAATAATATAACATCATAGGCCGACATTAGGTCTTAATGAATAAAAACCCAAAAGAAATTTTTAATTATTTTGAATTTTGAGCCAAGATGGACTCATTTACCACCCATGGCGAATGGGTCCCACTCTAGGGTTGCAAGTGGGCATCAAGAATTAAGTTGCTTTTAATATTGGTTCTCAGGTTTGAATTTAAATATATAATTAATTAAGGCCTATAAGAGCATAAAGGGGCCAAATAAAGCATAAGAAAGGTGTAAATAGTGATAAGAAGCCTAGAAAAGCATGAAAGCTTGTTACAAAACTTTACAACACTTTGAAATAGGACTTGATAAGGGATTAAAAGGTGATTTTTAGATGAATTATAATAATAAGAAGAATCTAGAAATGTGTTACAACACTTCAGAAAACCTTCACATGACATCATAATTTGAATATTAAGGACCTAATGTGAATGTTTAAGTTACATTGAAACATTAAATCAAAGAAAAATAAGTCAAACATCACAAGAGAAAGACCTAAATGACCATGAAAATGTCCATGATCCATTTTTCTATGGTACAATTTCATTTCATTATCTAGGGTTTGATTACCAAAGCGAGGTTTGACTAAGGAAAACCCCTATACTCTAACCCTTAACCCTTTCCCCCCTCTTTGCATGTGTGTTTGCAGAATTGGTATGCAGATTTATCAAAAAATTTGGTGTCAAAAAGTGGTAAGAAATCCATCAAAGTCAACATAACCCTAGTTGAAGCATGGAGACTCTTTTCAACTCATTTTTTGTAGAATCAAGATCAGACACCTGCTAAAAAAGCAAGTGTGGACCAGCAGCTACAAGATCCTATCCTGAAATTCCAGAAATATCCAGGTGGACTAAGTCAGCATATGTGGTGAATTCATCCCACTAGCAGGCCTGAAAAGTGGTTTCTGCATTTTTGGATACCCATTTCGCAGATTCATGTTCCGACAGATTTTCCTTGAAACTGGACTAAGTCGCCTAGCTTGGGGTAAGTGTCTGATTCAACATTTCTAGTTAACTCTATAGGATTCTAGAACCTCTCTACATCAGATTCCAAATTCTAGGTATACCTCTCTAGGATTTGTTCAATTATTTCATCATTTACTTGCATTCTTAAGTGTTCTTGCATATCATAGTGTGCTTTCTAGTAGTTTGCATTTCTTAGGTTTAGCACCAATAAATCATCTTTATTTTAGTTTATTGCATTAGTACATCAAATTCAGATACATTGCATTACATTTACATCAATCTTGAGTGTAGACATTTTCATTTTGGCTTCAATTCCCCTCCTTGTAGCTGAAAAACCTAGAAGAGTTAAAGGAAACTTTGGGTAATATAAAATCATTGTCCACATTTTGGTGAACCTAACTTTTAAACATTATTTATGATTTCAAGAGCATCCTATGTTTACTTTGCATTAGCATCATTAGGTGTTGCATTGTTTAAATTGCATTCTAGTGTTTTAAAAGTTGCATTAGTGAAAAGTTCATATAGCTTGCATTTTTGCATCTTGTTTCATTGAAAACAACTAAAACTTTGCATTTTCATACTGTAGTTGTATCTATGCATTCTGAAAAACATCAAATTGTATTAATTTTTTTTGAAAAATCACAAAAAAAATCACTGGGACTAATTTGCCAAACTGGGTGACTTAGTCTTTCTATACATTTTGCACTCTAATTTCTAGCATTTTCTATACATTTTTTGCATTTATTTTTTCTATCATTGTCTTCTATCATACTTTCTAGATTTGTTGTTTATTGCATTTAGTTTACTTTCATCTTGGCTTTTTTCTTTAATAAGTTTTGGATGTCATTAAAATCTTTAGTGGATGTGTCAAATTGTTCCTTTGGAATTGATCCTAATGACCTTGAGCTTCCTCATGCTCCTTCAACTCTTCATGAGTGTCTTGCTCGTGTTGTTGACATCTTTGGAGAAGATGATGATAGAATGAATAAGTTCTTAAATGAATATCTTGACAATCTTGAAGCCAACACATCCTTTTATCCATCCATGAAACAACAAGACCTTCCTATAGTCTCACCTCTTGATATGTTTGGATACTTACATCCTAAAATAAGTGAAGGACCTAAGCTCCCTCCAACAGGTGGACCTAATTCCTCTAACTAGGAAACTCCTCAACAATTCTATGATAACAAAGTTACCAACATACCAATCAATCTTGAAGAAAATTATGGCAAAGGTTTTACCATCTTAAGTAAGCAAGGATGTGACACAACAACTGAACATGAAATTCATCAAATTTTAGAGAAACAACCAACAGATGAAAACATAACAAAGTTAAGCTATCAAGATCCTCGTCATGATAGTAAGCCTCCTATAGAATATTGGAGACTTCATGATGATGGCACAATGACCTTTGATTCCCCCTTGATTTGAATGTTCTTCTTCCTTGTGAACAACCCTTAAATGATACCAATGACAAGGATGATAGGATCCCTATGGGTCCTCTTCCTCCTTCAATCCATGAAAAGGGTGAATCTAGTAAATGCAAATGACATTACAAGTTGAAAAAACTAAAGTTTCCTCTCCATCCCCCACCTGAATATCAAAGGAAATTATAAATCCTCCTAAATAACAAACTCATCTTATTACCACCTATGAATAGGTTGGTAATCTACCCTAAATATTCTAATGTTCCACATTGTGCTTATCATCGTGTTCTTGGACATAGAAGTGATGAGTGTCATCAATTGAAATAAATACTAAGTATCACTTTGATGGCGATAATTGCTATCCAATAGATCCTTAATACTTTACCCAATTCACCTTATCATGTAATAGTTGTAGAATATTCTCTTCTCACTATTACATGAACTTTCTCATCACCTATCTCGGCTCATTTGTGCCTTGCACTCAATGGGGGCAAGAAGTTGCTAGCCTTGTCCTAGTAATGCATTTTTCCTTGTCCCTTAGTTGCATTATTCACCTTTCACTTATACCAATTAAGATTGGGAAGTGGATGACTCACTTAATGGTTGACTTTCCTTTGCATTACTCATATTTTTCTTTTCTTGTATGTGCATATCATGTTCACTCCATAATGTGTCGTTTGATGTTCTCCCTCTCTTTGTGACATTCTTCTCTATGTCAAACATTGTTTTTTTCCTTTCACTTTTTTTTTTTTCCTTTTGGGGATGACTCAAAGCATAGAGACAACCTATGTCTCTTCCATGTTGACCCAATAGGTCCTTTTACTTTCTTTTTCACTTTTATTTTGCATTTTCCTTTTGGGGATGACACAAAGTGTAGAGACAACCTATGTCTCTTCCACATTGACCCAAAAGGTCTTTTTTCCTTTCTTTTTCACTTTTGCTTGTGTTTTTATTTTTTGGGATGTCGCAAGGCATTGAAACCAAAATGTCTCCTTCATGTTGACCCAAAATCTTTCCTTTTTTCTTTCACTTTTTTGTTTTCTTTTCACTTGTGTTTTCCTTTTGGGGACGATGCAAAGCATTGAAACCACAATGTCTTCCATGTTGACCCAAAATGAGTTTTACTTTTCTTTTGTTTTCACTCTCTTTTTGTCATTCTTCCAGTTCTATGTGTATTTGGGGAATGATGATAGTTTCAAGCTCTTTAATAAAAATATTACAACAACAAACATATTGACTCCAAATCCATATTTCCCTTATGTGTTTGGTGTGTTCCTTTTTGGGGGTAACCCCTCTTTCTTTTGTTCCTTTTTCCTTTGCATGATGCAACCTTACTCAAAAACATATGACTTGGCATAGGGGCTTTCCAAGTTGGCTCTCATGTCCTGTTTCTTTTTTCCTTTTTTTCTACTTCAAAGTAATTTCTCATAAAATGGTGTGTAGCAATTCCTTTAAAGTGGGGACATACATTGCATAATTCATTTTTCATTTTTCTTTTTCTTGGTTCCTAGTACATCCTTGTTACTTTATACTATGTGTAAATGTCATTTTGTGGATGATATTGGGTGTAATTTCCTTCATGAGCGTGATCTATCCTAGCATATTACATTCCTCTTGGTGGCCTAATCCGATACGCTACATCCCCCAAGTTATCAATTTTCTATCCTTTGATTGGTCCTCTCTTGGAGACATTAGACACAATTTTCCCTAAGTTATAGACCTTTCATAAACTTAGCAAGACTCATTTGAACATTTATTTACATGTTACATTTTGCATTTACATGGCCACCTTGCGTAACACAACTTACATGCATGTGGTGCCATTGCATTTTTTCATGAGTTGTAAGCATATGAAGCTTTGCTTGTCTCATGACGTACAAAACAAAATTGTGTTTATGGCGCCTTATCAAGGTTATCAAGAGGTATAAATTTGATATGGCTAAGAGGGAAGCCCATTCTGAGGCATGACTTTCCCCATAGCCACCTTTCAGGATTTCTCACCCCACGAACAACCAAAATTTTATTGGCCCTATAGTGAGTATGTTGTCAATTTATCACCCTATGAACAATTAGAAGTTTTGTGGCCCCAGAGTGAGTATACTTGGGCCTTCACACCCAGAAAATAGCCATGAGTTTCATCACTTTAGATTGAGTACACATTTCTTGTTTCAAACAAAATAGCCTATATCTGATCTGCAACAGGCTAGAAAAATGATTGAAGCTTTCTTTAATCTTTTTTTATCACTTTCATGTGTGTTCCTTTGTACCTATGTTTGGTTTGCTATGAGATCTTGATCCTCGGGGCTTGATCATCCCTCTTGATTATTGTTTTTTTATCTTACCAACATGAGTGCATTTGGATTCCTCTCGATGTGCATGTTGGGCTACTTTAGCA
The DNA here is from genome assembly GCA_007258455.2 of Sequoia sempervirens. Lineage (NCBI taxonomy): Eukaryota > Viridiplantae > Streptophyta > Pinopsida > Cupressales > Cupressaceae > Sequoia > Sequoia sempervirens. The sequence continues at coordinate 682,144,822 of VDFB02193867.1, forward strand.
TGAGTTTGAAGCAAGCTCATCCTCTCACCAAAGTGGGGCCTTAATGTGCTACCAAAAAATGTATATTTGACATTTTTATTCTCACTTGAGTCTCTCTTATGGACTTTGGCTTGATTTTTCCTAGATTTAATGTTGTAATGTGGTCAACACATTCACATTAAGTCTTGGACCCTTGTGAATCATCAAGACTTCTAGGATGTCTTGTAAAGGTGTTGTAAAGTGTTGTAACCCACTTTCACACATTTCTAGGACCCTTTCATTATATTTCACTTAAATAACCCCATTTTTATCACTTACCAAGTCTTATTTCAAAGTGTTGTAAATATTTGTAAAAAACTCTCACACTTTCCTAGACTCACCATCACCAATTCAACCCTTTCTTATGTCTAAAAGTCCCCTTAGTGCACTTTTCGGCCATTCTTAAGTGTGTTTTTTAGGATATTCCTGTTCAAAAACAATTAATTCCCTTTAATTCCTAACACCCACTTAAATTGCTTAAGTGGGACTAAGTCTCCAATAGAAGTGACTTAGTCCTATTTGGCACAAAAATAAAAATTATTTTAATTTTCTTGTGGGATTTTATTCTCTAACCCTTGAGGTCGACCTATGATGTGTTGTTTTTAGGAAATTTATGAAAATCAAGTATAAATCAAGGTTTTTCCTCTCATTTTATACCTAATTCATCCAACACTCAAGTAATTAATCTCTTAATCATTCTCAAGAATTCCAAGCACTCTAAGAATAATCAAGTCATCCATTGGAGCAGTTCATTGCATATCTTCAGATTTCTATATCAAAAGTTTGGTAATCTTATGACATTGCATGTTATCTATATATCATTTTCTTCTTATTTCATTTCATTATCTACGGTTTGATTACCAAAGTGGGGTTTGACCAAGGCAAACGCCTATACTCTAACCCTTAATGCTTTTTCCCCTCTTTGCATGTGTGTTTGTAGAATTTTTATGTAGATTTATCAAATATTTTGGTGTCAAAAAGTGGTCAAAAATCAATCAAAGTCAACATAACTCTAGTTCAAGTTTGGAGACTCTTTTTAGCCTATTTTCTGTAAAATCAAGATCACACACCTATCAGAAAAGCAAGTGCAGACCAGAAGCTACAGGATCCTATCTCAAAATTCCAAAAATCTCTAGGTGGACTAGGTTTCTATTTGTGGTGAATTAGTCCCACTACTAGGCCTAAAAAGTGGTTTCTATAGTTTTGGATACCAATTTGGCAGATTCTTGTTCTGACGGGTTTTCCTCGAAATTGGACTCAGTCACCTAGCTTGGCGTAAGAGTCCCAATCAACATTTCCAATCAACTCTATAGGATTCTGGAACCTATCTACATCATATTCTAGATTCCAAATGTATCTCTCCAGTTTTGTTCAGTTCTTTCATCATTTACTTGCATTCTTAAGTGTTTTTGCATATCACAATGTGTTTTCTAGCACTTTTTTATTTCTTAGGTTTAACATCAATAAATAATCTTTCTTTTAGTTTATTGCATTATTACATCACATTTGATATATTGCATTACATTTGCATTAATCTTGAGTGTAGACATTTGCATTTTGGCCCCAATTCCTCTACTTTTAGGTGAATAACCTAGAAGAGTTAGAGGCAACTTTGGTTAATCCAAAATCATTGTCCACATAACTACAATTTAAAATTAGTAATCAGGGGACTATTGGAATGCTAATTTTTGGCATCCAACTCATTGCATTTTAAAACACTGCTTCCTTACCAAATTCTATGTTCTTTTTCCCACAAACCACTGATCATATTTTATCATTAAATCAACTCATTGAATTGAAGCATAAACAAACCCATTCATTCAGTTCAAATGATAGAAGACAAATGAAATTATAATTAATAATTTCATTTATAATTTGTGAGGAAAATACACTAGAGAGCACATATATTATAACTAATATTTTTGTTCATTACTGATATTACTTTGTAAAAGCTTTTTAAGATCAACATACATTACGAGTCATTCTGTAGACTTGCTTTTGATATATTCATCAACTTATCTGTTTACATTATACGACTCTTTAAGCATAGCCTTTACCTATACCTTTCTTAGACTCAATTTTTTTGAATTCTCTTCTTTCAGCCATGAAATCCCCTTTATAAATATTGGAGCAACAAGCATCTAGCTGAGTTACAATCACATTTCATTTCATTTCAAAACCTAATTTCAATCGATTTTGAGAAACTCCCTAGGTGGTTTTATGTAATCATTTGAAAGTAGGGGAAGGAAAACGATAAAAATCATGCACAAGGTACCGTTAGTTGTTGCCACCACGTCGACATCGAACAAAAGATTATATATCATACTAGCTAGAGGACTTCCACATCAAGATGGAAAAGTAATAGACCAAAACCATAGACATGTTGAAAAGACGCCTCCTATGCAAAGACCATGGTATCATCAAAAACAAAAACAAGGAAAAGACTCTATTCTTAGTCATCAGCATCCGAGTATGCTCGACCACTCCTTGTTCATGATGGAATTGAGGGAACCATCCCCACATCCTCATCAAAGCTTTCATATGGCACCAGAGAGTGAATATGTTGGTCATAGCCTGAGTTAGTGTCTCCTCCAACATCTAAAGGACTATTAGAGAACACAATGGGAGAATTGTGTTTTCCCAGATAGGCCTTATGACTCTTGTCTCTTTTTTTTTCCTTCTTCATAGGCTTAGCTAGCTCATTTCCCTTAAAATTGACCAATTCTTTTCAAATGGTCTTGTTCCTTAAGTTGTAAGTACTCTGGAAAATTGTTTTCTTCTTATGACCACAAACCCTCTTCTTACCCTTTGAAACATTAGAAGTCACTAGAACTCCTTGCTTAGCTACAAACATATCCTCATAATGTTCATTCAAATGCATTAAGCTGACTAGACCTCCTAGCTAGTTGAATTGGCATACCAAAATTTCCCATCTCACAGAACAAAGGGTGAAAACTAGAAAGTCTAATAGGAGCATAAAATGACAACTAAAAAGCCTATGAATCAAATTTGTAGGGAAGTACACCCACAAACCTTGACATTCACAACTAGTCCATAAAAAAGGAATTCCTAGTCGAACTAGAGCATGAATGATAGAGAACCCAATTGAAGACTAACTCACCTGGGACAAGACTATTGACTTCTCAACTCAAGGAAAATTAACACTCGCACACCTCTTCACTAACCAGCACCTCTCATTCTTTGTAGACTAAAAATTGGTAAAAATGAATAGCAAGCAATCTATATTAAATAGATGATTTAGATCATGTAGCAATTAATGATTCAAGAACTCCTTGTGTGAGCGAGTTGATAACTTAGAAGCTCAACTTTAAATTTGGGTCATCGATCCTTGAGCATTTAAAAAAAATTCCATGGTAATCATGAGCATCATTTTTCAACCATTAGCAACTTGTTCCTAGAAAACAACGATGCCACCTAAAATGCTGCCACATTTTTCCTTATTCATTAATCATATACAATCTGACAATTAGCATGCATCACCAACTTAATCCATACTCCATTAATATCGGTGAAGTACACGAAACTGGTGTTTTGAAGAGAATAGTCCCTTATACACTCCATCACCCATCATGGATCTGCCCCAAATTCTAGGGTTCAATCAACAATGAGAGTATTATTGTGATGAACTTCAACCTATTGGATCATCTTGCTTTAAAACCACATCAATGGTTCTCCACTCATTCCACTAATTTCTTCTTTTCTTTCTATTATGTTCTTAGGATACTGCCACATTGCCTTTTCAAATAATAGTCATTACGCAATAGAATCCCAGCCCTTAAATTTATGATCCATCCTTAATTGGGTTCATCTTCCCATTGTGCATTGTTGATTCATTCTTCAAGCTTTCGATCTCATCAGTGATAGGAGATACAATGATGAAGCAAGGTGAAGAAACATGCACCTGCATGAGAATCAATGATACAAAAGACATCACATAAGATTTATTCAAATTAGAGAAAGAAACTTTAACAAATAACTCCCTCACTTATCGCTATTTTGAAATTTAATCTTTGAATGAATCCGCGATGAGTGATAAAATAAAATCACCAAGGCCATCAATAATCACTAATTCTCCTCATACATTTTGTAAGCAATTAGTGATGAGAGATCCCAGTGATTACATTGGACAATTGCATCATGTATCACTCATATAGAACTTCATGTTCAAAAGTAATCCATGATGCACAAAACACATGAGATACATCATATCACTTATCACTATTTAAAAACTTACTATTACATAACCATCCATGATGAGTGATGAAGAGAATAACGAAAGACCGAAGGCCATTGTTTATCATTAATACAATATTCAAGGCTCAAAATTCATTAGTGATATGTGAATTTTCAATAATACAAGGAGAGGCAAGAGGCAAGAGCACCAATTGCTATTTCATATTAAGAGCTCTCAAATCTATCTATGATGAGTGAAACCAATGGAACACCAATCATCATTGATCATTGATTCTCCTCATACACTTCAAAAGCTATCTACAATGAGTGATAAAGAGAAATGGTTGAGGTGACTTAAGTGAAAACTTTTAAGCACGTTCCCACAAGTTGCTCTAATGAAGGGGACCTTCTAGGATCATACGAGAAAAGGGGCTCAAAAGTTCCTAAGTCATAAAATGTAAAGGATGTAAAGGCCAAAAAGGCCCTTAATTTAGTCTTATATATAAAATGAGAAACTCAGACCTAGGCATGAGGGACCAGTTACCCCATGACCATTAATGACATAAGATATTTTAATGTGACCTGCATCAGGAAATAGGAGGTCAACGGAAAATTAGAACCTTGCAAGCGTTTAGAGCTAAGGGTTTCTTAAGGAAGAATTCCAAGCTAACAACAAAACCCGTCAATAATGATGACAAGTAGAACCCTAAGCCTTAAGATACCAACCCAATATTCAAAACGTGACAAGATTTTAAGACGAAACGTAAAAATTTTACAAGTTCCACCAATACCTTTTTAAAAATTGGACTAGATCACCAACAACAAATTAAGACCACTTTTATTTTCACACATGTTTCCCACCTCTTGGGAATTCAGAATAACTGAAAAGGGGAATCTGTGTTATTGCAGTCCAATAGGATATTGACATGTGTACTTTCTAGTTTGAGGCTTGTTTTGCTCCTTCGTTTCTATAAGGAGTTCAGGGCCAAAAAGTGGGGGTTCGTTGTTTTACATTTAACACTATGAATTGTAAAAGGAGTATCAAGCATGTTTTAGAGTTTTGTCTTATGTCTAGAGTTTGTTATTATGTATGTCATTTTAATATCAATATAGAAAATATAGTACAGAGTGATACTAATTTCATGGCTTTTGTCTCTCCTTTGTAATCGTTTTATGAGTTATGAATGAAAGTAATCCAAGATTTATTTTATTTGTCTCTATTGTTTCTCAATGGATGTTTAATTTCATTCCCACTTATGTGTTCAATGAATTAATGTAAATTCTTGGATGTGATTTTTAACTCATAAGAACTAAGTGCTAGGATATTTGTAAGCAGTGATGATCATGAATGTGATATGGTTACACTGTAATGTAGTGTTTCTTGAGATTGTATGTTGCTATTGCTAAGTTTTTTTCTAGTTGCATATGTTGATATTGACTCCGTGCTTAGAATAAGACACTGGTTCATGCAAAGTATTCATAATTTAGTTTTTGGTTTGATTCATCAACTAATCACTTATATTTTACAAACTTTCAAATGAATACCACTATAGTTGTTTTGTGTTGAGTTACATTTTCCCATGCTCCTAGTATAGGATATCAACAAATGAGCTGCCAACTTATTTGATGTGCTACATTATTGAGTAAATTTATGAGAATTATTTGTTGTTGACCATGTATCTAGGTAGTAATCATATAAATTCCTGAATATAAATTGTGGGATCACCCTCCTAGGTTAACGAACCCCAAAGTGTAGGAGTAGAAGTCTTGTAGGTGTTACTCATTCATTGGCCAATCCCTTCAGAGTACAAGGTATTCGAAATGGCAAAGTCCATAGGTGTTTCTAAAGATAATTTTGGTTCTTAAAAAATATCCAGCAGAATAATTACTACAACAAATGATGAAGAATTCTACCCTTGAATTCCTTAGAAATGCTCTTGTGAACTCTCTTAATGTTCTTGTGAAGTCTTGGAATGCTTAAATCTTGAGCGCTTGACTTGATATCATGAAGGCTTAATGAAATAATGATTTGAGACCTTGTTTATGGAGGAAATCCATCCAAATTACCATTTATTACATCTCAAAGGTCGACATTCATAAATTGAATTTAAAACATTGAGTTCCCACTCAAAACCCTCAAAAGGGGCCAAATAGGACTTATACAACACCCCTGGCACATGGGACTGTATGGGTCTCACAAGACCTTTTTAGAGAGAGAAAGTGTCGATGAGTTAAAAAATTAAGTCTGTTTTTATCTTGTCAATATTTCAATTGAAATAAGCCTTGGGATGGATAATATAAGGTATTAGGGGCCTATTAATGATTATACAAAGGTCATAAATACAAGAGGGCCTAAAATTCAATGTGAGTGTAAATAAATATACTTTACAACATCAAATTATGGAAAAATTAGGTCTATTTAACTTAAAAGGGGCCTAAATCCAATGTGAATGTGTACAACACATTACAATAGTAGATTAAGGCAACTTTAAGGTCTAAGGGCCCTAAATTTGATGTGAAGGTGTAAATGAATACACATTACAACATTAAATCAAGGAAAATTTAGGTTCATTTAACTTAAAAGGGAACAAGACCTAATGTGGATGTGTAAAACACATCACAACACTAGATCAAGGCGATCTTAAATTTATTTTAACATTAATCATTCCCAAATTTAGTAAAGAAAAAGGTTAATTCTTCTGTTGCCACAATAGGAAACATAAAGAACCTACACTAATAAATAGAGGGAATTTACATACCAACAATGCTATTAGGTTGTGACATGGGTTATTAAGAATTATACTAGATTGAATACCAAAAAGGTGCATTATTAATATGTTCCTACTCTAGACTATATAATTTTGATAATTTAGTTAGGGATTATTCATCTTTACGTGATTTGTTCCTTTATTGATGGGATTTTCATTATCAACTCATCTTTACCTATACTTGTGTCTCAAATAAGGGAAGTGGTAGAAATATGTATGGGTGTGTGTTATGAGTATATAGGAAGTTTATAGCCTCCTTAGTACAAAGTCACATCCCTTCAAAAATCTTGAAGTATCATATGCACACCAAGTGAATACTCCAAATGCCTAAGATGTTGATGTTAATATGTATATTAATATAATGTTGATATTAGATCACATAATAAATTAGGCTATGATTAAATAAAACTTTTTCTTTGATTTCTAATGACCTAGGACTAATACAAGACCCCTTGAGGTATTTTAGTGTGTAAACTAAAAAGCAATCGTCATTTTTCAAAAAGGTTAGCATTGGGAATGGGTAAATAGGCATTTGAAATAAGGGAACATTTCCACATTGTAGATACTAGCTTAAGGGATAGGTCCATACTTGTAATATAGTTAGGAGGATAGAAGTCCTCATGGTTTAAATTGACCTTTTTCTATAGTCGGGATAAACTTAATTAGAGTAATAGGTATAAGATTCACATAATTTACAACACTAAAAGAGAAAAAAAAGATCAATGGTAAGTCAACCATGATCTCAACTTGGGTACTTGCCAATTAGAATTTAGCCAACCACTATTTCGTTTGCAACTCACTTATCTACTCCATAAAAGTTAATTTGGACATTTCTATCAAAACTAAACAATTACAAAACAAGATAGTTTAAAGAATAAAATATTATATTTATAATTCTCAAAATAAATGTACAACAACAAAGTAAAGAAATAAAAAATAAATTTTTATCTTTAAAATAATTAATTCAACAACTTAACTATATATTTTAAAAGATTTGTTTTGATATATTATCTTTTCATAAAAATGTAATTAATTCATTTTTATAATTTTTAAAAACTATATAAAATATTGAATAATTACAAAATATTTAAAAATAAAAATCATAAACTCACTATCTTATAAGAAAAACAAATGCAACAAAATTTTATTTAGGTTATAAATGGATCCAAATACACCAAATATAAACAAATTACATACAAACATAGTATTGACCAATTGATATGATAGGGTTAGAGTAGTAATTTCCCCATTTGAATAAAATACCACCACTAATCTTTCTCGTTCATATCAAACCTAAACTTGTATGAAAGTTGAAGGAAAATAGAACTACTTTGACAGGCAAGATTGTGGAAAATGTTAAATGATTTATTGGCATTTTTAAAAATCTATAAGAATTGTTTGACTACCATCTGATTTATGAAAATAAAAATTTCAATTACAAGCAAAATCTACTTCATTACAGTAAGTCATTACAGAAATTTCTTAACAAGTGCTAATATATATGCACGCTTTTTTTAAGAAATGCTTCATAGATATGGTGCTCAATATATTCATGCTTATATTGTGTATGCTAGAAGTGATTCAATCATCAATATTAAGGGAGTGACATTGTATAGAAATCAGAAGATACTCTGTAATATACCGTCCCTTCGTTTGGTTCTTATTATCAGAGCTTGCTTAGGTAGAGGAACTGTCGTTGGACGGTCCTTCAAGGCTTAAGTTCTCTCCGTGCGACAATGGATTCTCTTCTGTACGTTTATTGGGCTCCCAGTTCTCCAGATACGACGGTCGAGAATGTGAAACATGAGCTTCTATTTTCCCTTCCAACATTCCAACAACTGTGGACATTGAAGGTCGTTGCACAGGAATTCCATTGGTGCATAACAAACCCACATTAATCACCCTTATAAATTCTTCCTCGGAGTAGCTCGAGTTTTTGAGATTCATATCAACTAAATCGAGCAACCTTTTCTTCTCATACAAATGCCAAGTCTGTAATGTAGTCAGAAAAAAATATTATTTTGCAAAAACTCGTTAGCAGCTATTGAAATATAAGGGCATTTGCTTAATGTGATTTTCAACTCCAACAAACAATTCTAACTAATATCAGATTTTTCTTTGCAGCATATACTTAAAAGGGGACGGTTGTGTTGTTACCCATTCCAGCAGATAAACCATCTCTGCTTGCATTGCCTTCTCTGTGTGAGTTCTACCACTCACAAGCTCAAGGACTACCACTCCAAAACTGTACACATCTGCCTTCTCGGTGAGATGACCTTTTAGAGCATATTCCGGAGCCATATATCCTCTGGAAAAAATTTAAAAAATAATTTAGAGGTCTAAACTTCATATGCCATTGCAGAGCTTTGTTAATAGTACTGAATGTCCGCATTTTACTGTTGAAAATAACTTTTCGTGGGGAATCTTACATTGTTCCTGCCACTCTAGTATTGACATGAGTTTTTTCTTGGTCAAACAACTTGGCTAATCCGAAGTCTGAAATTTTTGGATTCAAATCTTGATCTAGAAGGATGTTAGTAGTCTTGATATCTCGATGTATAATTTTCAGTCTGGATCCTTCGTGCAAATATGCCAGGCCACGTGCAACTCCAAGACAAATATTGTAACGTTGAGGCCAGTCAAGATTGAGCCTGAATTCTTGAGGACCTATAAATCAAAATGCAAGCTCTTTCAATTGATGCATTCAAGTTTCCAATTGCATATTTTCAGAAAAGTCACTATTTTGTGAATGGATACTTACATAATAAACTAATTTATTAGTAAGGAAAGATTGAAACTATGATCTATATCGAATTTCATTATTCGAGGAGAATTTATTAGGACGTACCAAACAAACTGCGAGCTAGACTGTTGTTCTCCATGTATTCATAGACCAAGAACAGCTGCTTTCCCTCTATGCAACAACCATACAATTCCACAAGATTGGGATGCTGCATTGCAGATATTGTACCCAGTTCATTAAGAAACTCCCGAATGCCTTGTCTTGACTTGTGAAACATCTGCTTGACTGCAACCATTTTTCCATCTGCTAGTATTCCCTGATAAGAAAAGAAGCATTAGAGAAATTGCATCTCTGTCTGAGGCCCATATGAATTAACTGAAGTAATGTCAATGCGTGTTTTTGATATACCTTAAAAACTGTACCAAATCCGCCCTCTCCTATCTTATTCTCAGGGAGAAAGTCACATGTGGCATTTTTAATCATCTCTAGACTGAATCTATTTGAAATTGTGTCGATATTTATCAATTCTATATAGAGAATTTAGACAAACTTGTGTTAGTGCAGTCGTCGAGATATTCACAGATTACACTGGAGTATGAAACGTGGCATAAATAGAGTGTATGACCAACAAGATGCATTATCCATTACCTGTATCATCAATTTCTCTGCTCTTCGTTCTATTTCTTTTTCGAATAAAGATGAATGGCAAGCACACTGTGAAGCCTAATGCAATTACTGCCCCAGAAACTATGCCGATAATCATCCTTTTGTTGCTTTTATTTCTGCCATTATAAATGCTTGTGCTGTTGATTTTGGAGTCTATCAAAACAAAGAAAAATGAAGTCAGAAGGCAGAGCCTAAAGATCGTTATTTTTATATAAGATATACAACTCATCTGATCTACAAAGCTAAGCGTTTGGGCAAAGCCAAAATATATTTGTAGCAGAGGTATTAATAAAATAGCTGGCTGAATCTCAAAATTAAAGGAACTGTTTAGGATACACAGAGTAGATTCATGGGACCACACACATATGCATGTACTAATTCAAGAATATTTATTTTCCTTTGATTTTTCCTTATTAGAAATTCATTCCTATGGTGTTTACCCAAAGCTCAACCATCACAATTAATATATTCATTCATAAATACTAGAAGACCTTGCACTATCTTTTTTCATTGTAAAGAGATTAGATATCTAAGATTCAAATGACCATACCTATCATTCCATAGTTATTCAATTAATACACATTTCAAAGGAATTTCTTGATGAATTTCTATTTTTTCATCAATTTTATAGAAACCACTTATTATGATTCCCTCAGCAGTCACTCTATAGTGACCTTTCATATCCTTTACTTGATAGTCTATCTTCAAGAATTTCACTTTTAGTCTTGATCAGTAATTGTTAGCATAATATTTGTATTTTATTATATTCATTTAAATAGCATTTGCTTAGTTTAGTCAATCTGTTATACTATTTCAATTGTTATATAGTTGTAGCATCATAAATTCTTATCCTTGACAATTTGACACTAGGTTTTGCTCCCTCCTATGTGCTTGGACCTAATTATGCACCTAAATTCTTAAATTATGCATCCCATGGCCCATCTTATCCTTTATCAAAAAATAAAATGTGCAAAACCCATGCATGCATTTAATATTTCTCCCCCAACACTTTGGATCTCAAGAAAAGTAGGATCTAGACAAGGGCTCCCTACGCCCTTTTTCACTTAAATGGCCCCAAATATAAGTATGTAGGTGCCAATAATTTATTATTTAAAATTCAAATCCTAATCGTTGGCCATTGAGATTTAATTTTTGAGAAATTAGATTAGTTACATATAAATACATAGTATTTTCACAATTTTCATTATAAGAAAATTATTGAGAAAAGCTATTGAGGAAAATACTTCAAAAATAAATTCAAGAGAAGTCAAGAGAAGAATTTGTAGAATTATTATAGCATTTGATTATTTGAGCATCATGTCAAGTTTTATGTGAGTGTGTTCATGTTTATAATGCATTTTGTATGTGAGAACTAATCCTTGTATATCTTCAAGTCAAATTGTACTCAATCCTTGAAGGTGATGAGTGTGAATCTAGTCCATAAGGAGAGAAGATATAACTGGTGAGTTGCATCATGTTGTCGATTCATTACTACATTATCATTTAGCATCTACCCCTCAAAAGGATATGCTCTCTTTATCAACAATTTTACCACTATAGAGGTAGAAATACCAACACGAGGTTTGATTGAGGAAAGCCCCTATATGGCACAACCCATCCCATCCTTTTGAATGTGTGAGTTACATAAATTAAGAGGATAATAATGAGATTGAAGATAATTTTCTCATTTATGCATTCAGTCCTTACAACTTTAAACAAGAAATAGAAACACCAATATCTCAATAATAGACGAAGATTCAACAATGAGACTAAGAAGGAAGAAGCCATAGATCAAGGACCTAATGATTGTGAATTTAGTGTTTGGTTTTAGATCCCTAGTCTAGGGTGCCCTTAGTTCCCTTGTCTACCCAAATCAGGGTCAAACTTAAATAATAGGTACATCAATATCTTCTATGCTCATTCTTAGCCTTCAATTTTAGTTATCAATCTTTCAATTTATCTGTATTCATCTCAAAACATTGTATTTTATAGTTAGCTAGCTATATCATTACATTTTCATAAAAAATCCATTTCTAACCCCCAAAGAATTTAAATCCATGGTTAATTAATTCACCATTTAGGTTGTAATTTAGTCTCATACCCTTACTAATCTGAATTCAAATATTTTGTAAGTGTAGTGTAGAAAAATGTGTCCCTTTATAGTTTAACACTTGTTTGGGTCCTCCCTATTAAAATTAGGTTTATTTATGCCTTAATTGGTCCTATTTTGCATCTATAAGCCTTAAATGCATTTTTTGTGGATAATCCCGACATTTAACAAGTGAAAAATCATAATTTAATGTTTGAGGTTATGCGTTCCATATCTAGGGATTTGGGACTCATACACCACTCTAGGCATATGAGTCCCACCTAGGTCTTGGGGCCTGATTTTAGAGGCTATGTTGAACTTAACACTTCTCAAAGTTTGTGTCCCAAGTTTAATCCACTGGAACTCATACGCCCAACCTGGAATATGAGTCTTACTTTAACTTGGACCTATTTTAATTCAAATTCTTGACAAAATTTTATTATCCTAGATCTGATGTCAGCTTGTAGTGTTGTAATTTCAAAAAAACTAGCATAAACAAGTATAAATAAAGGTTATTTCACATAATTTCAGCTAGCAATTTTGATTCAAGCATCCTAATATTTCACAAGGGAATTATAGAGTATTCAAGAGCATTCAAGAAGGTATACAAGAGTTGATTATGAAGCATTTTGAAGCATCAATTCAAGATTCAAGCATCATGTCAAGGTCTTCATGCATCATGTGTGGTTTGTGAGCTAACATGTTGATGTAGCATTTGTGATTGAAGTTCAAGCATTTAAATCCATATCAAGCTTCATGATCAAGATCTACATCCATTGAAGCCAATCCATCTCAAAGAATCCCAGATCCTGCCCTGAAAACCCTAGACTGGGACTAAACCATCTAACCTGGCATATTAGTCCCATTGCAATCTAAGACAATAATTTCCAAGGTTTACAGACCTTGTTTTGGCCTCTCCACTTCTCCAAGTACTTTTCCATTTCATTTTGTTGTTAATTTGATTTCATGTTTTCAAGTTCCTAGGGTTTTGTGCATAAATGTTTACATTTCTCCCTTGAACCTTCATTTAATGGTGAACCCCCTATTTAGTCACACAAGGAAAGCCCTAGTCCTTCCCTCAATTAAGTCACTTGGTTGATGGATCTTGGTTTCTTAATGAACTAAACTATCAAATAGGTCCCAAAGTTTTGTCTCCTAAAAGGTTAAACACCCTCATTTCCTTTGGTTCATTTTGGTGAACCCGACCTTTGGACCCCTGAATTTCTAACTTGGAGAACATTATAGTCCTAGATATAGATTAAATTTGCATTAGATTTGTATTATTTGAATTGCATATAGGGATTTTAAATCTTGCATTAGTGAAAAGTGCATCTAAGTTGCATTTTTGCATGTTGCATCATTAAATTTTATTAAAAAATGTACTTGCAAACAAAAATTGTAGAATACAACCTAGAAACCTTAAAATTAACTTAGAATTTGTTGAATCTAATTTGAAAACCCTAATCAAGACTCATTTTCCCACCTGGGAAATTTAGTACCGATATAAGTCTTTTTCCAAAAAATTTGGGTATTATGTGCTCTCTATTTTTCACTACCTAAAATTATCATAAATCCTAAGTGAGACTTATATGCCTATTTGGGTGAATGAGTCTGTGAAGGCCTACAAAACCAACTTTTCTTAGCTTTCTGGTGATTTTTTGTACTTTTAAGGCTTGTTGGCAACCTACTATATCAATTTGGAAAGTTTCGAGAATTTTGGTTTCACGTATCTAGGTCAAATCATCCATTTAGTGTGGTAATTTTTAAAATCATTCCAAAAACTCATTTTAGATCTGTAGGAAATTTGTTTGCACCTTTGAAGCATTCCATATGTTAGATAGTTACCTTTTCATGTTAGCATTTTTCCTTTTAAGAGATGTGGTTTTGATATGGTTAACAATGGATTGCATAAGTACGGCATCCCCTCCTATAATTCAATTTAGAGTACAACAATGAGGTCATTAAGAAACATGTTAGCCATCCTTCCACTATCTTTCCTAATTATGAAAACATCTTAGAGCAAGAGAAACCAACCATTGACACAATCCTTCATATCACCTTGCCTATCACTCACTCAAACACTGCTATCCCTCCCATTTGTGAGGATGATATGATACAAAAAGATACAAGCATAGATTATAATGAAAACCATAATTGTTCTTACCCTAATACCTCTCCTACTAGTGATGAAGTTTTCTTGGTGAAAGAAGATACAATCATTGGGAAACATGAAAGTATTGATTGTATCTCTCCTCCTCCCTCTTCGAAAGATATTATGACACAAGAAGATGAGATCATTGAAACATTCCTTAAAATTGCTCTACGTAATCTCCATTCATCTACCAACACCTTCCCTACTTGTGAGAATTCTTTAGTGAAAGAGGATACAATCATGAATGATGATGAAAAACAAATTCGTGAACAAGATATGGCAGTGTTAAGAGATCCAATGATTGAGAGTTATAAAAATACTACCTCTCCTACTTAGAAAGACATTATAGAACATGAGGATGTAACTATAGATAACCATGATAATCGCATTTTTTCTTCTCCTATTATCTTTCCTAGTTGTGAAGAAGATAGTTTGGTGTTAGAAGATGCACTCATTGAGAGTTGTGAAAATCTCATTTCTCCCTTTCCTAATGCTCCTACCATTTGGAGAGATCTATTTGAATGAAAGGATCTCATCATTGATAAGCATGAAAATGATACTTGTTCCTGTCTAAATGCCTCCCCTATTGGTGATGAGGTTAACTTACAAAATCTAACCATGGAATGTGATCAACATTTTCTTTGCTTCTCCTGAAAGCTCTCCTACTAGGGTAGATATCATCTTGCAAGAGAATGAGGAAATTGATGCATGTCTCTCAAACATTAGTAACTAGCTTCCTTAGATGAAGATGATGAGGTAACATTAGACTCCCCTTCACTAAGAGATGATAAAAATAAGGACAAGCCTTTTGAAGTTATGTACATTAGATATCCCTTGAATTACTCTCTTGAGCCTAAACTTATCCTTTACCCACCCTCAAACCAACTACAAACTCAAAGCAAACCTGTCCTCATCCTCAAACCACCTAAGAATAATGTTTCACAGCAATCAAATTAAATAATACCATTTCTCGTACATATAACACTAGAAACGATCTGCAACTAATAAAAAAAGTCCAACATCCCTCTTGTTACCTAATCCTATCTTGCTTGGTCCTCCCTATTTACCTTTAGAAAGTGGAAAGGAGAATGACCTAGTTGAAAAAATTAAGAACACTCTTGCTAATATATCATTATGGGACCTTATTCAAGCCTCCCCTCATTATCATAACATGATTCAAAGTTCCTTACAAACAAGTTCCTACCCCTCATAATATGTAATCAAATGATGTGGCAGCCCAAATTCAAGCTATAACTCTGATCAACTTAGACATTATCATTCATCAAAATGAGTCACCTTTCCTAGAACTCCAAAAACAAAATGAAGCTTCTATGATAATAGCCATTTTCAAGAGGATAGGGATAAAATGAACCCTTGTTGACAATAGCTCAGCCCTCAATGTGTGTAGTGTAACCCTTTTGGATACCTTGGCATAGATAAATCAAGAATTGAACCTGATTCCTTATTGATTCAAGGATTTGACAATGTAGGAAAACAATTGCTTGGTGTGATTGAACTTTGCTTATTAAAGTGGGAAAGGTGACATTGAAAACTCCTATTCATGTTATGCCTCACGATCTTTCATATAATCTTCTTTTAGGAAATCCACAGATTCATGAAATGAATGGGTTTCCTTCTATTCTTCATTGTAAAATGAAGTATGTATACAACAACAAAGTATATACAATCAAAGCCAAGATTGAAACAAATAGTCATTTGAACATTGAGAAAGGAAAGGAAAATATTTTGAAAACACTGACACCAACTACACAAACGGAATTTGTGCAAGAGAAAGACAAAGAAAAGCATAATGAAGAAGTTACCAAGTTATTAGGAGATGATTGGGGTTCCTTAGATTTCACACCTACATTCATGGGAGAATACAAGATCATAATAGAAGAGTTTGACAAGGGAAAAGAAAGAGAGGTAATGTCAACACAAAATTTGAAAGCATCCACCTCAACCAAGATACCCTTTTTAAGAAACTTGTTCTTCTGCAAAAACCCCGATCTGGGATTGATTCGCCCAAATTGGAAAATGAAACCCAATGGGCCAAAAGTTTAGAATCAACAAAATTTCGAGTCTCCATCCAAGTTTCTAGGTGCATAGTTACAATTTTATAGTTTTCTATTTGATTCTTGCATTTTCAAGCCATTTAGCTCAAGTTTTCCTATCACACTGTGTTTTCAAACATTTTCTTTTCCAATCTTAAACTTGGTGGTGAACCCCTCATTCAACCTTAACTAATCTCTAAACATATCCGTAGGATATCCTATGGCCAATTCTCTTTCCTCTTTCTTCATTGGATTGAGATCTCTAGGTTATCCTTGAATGTTAGTTCGAGAAAAGCGATGTTTTATGTCCAAAATCATAAAGCATCCATTTTTTAACTAATCATTTTGGTGAACCCTCATTTAGAATGCCTTCTTTTCTAATTTGGAGTCCATCATCATCCTAGATTTAGCTTACCTTAACTTTGCATTAGGATTTGCATTGATTAATTTGGATTCTAGGCTTTCAAATTTTTGCATTAGTGAAAGTGCATATAGGTTGCATTTTTGCATCTCAAATCATCAAAATCATATAAAAACTACATTTACATTTCATATACAATTCATACAACATAAAAAGAATAAAAATCAATTGAAAAATTCTAAATTTTTTGAAGAAATGGCCATTGGGACTCATTCACCACCTTGGGTGAATCAGTCCCAATGCACCCCTGAAACTGCCTTTTACAGCACTAAAAACCTTGTTTTTGCACTTCTATTTGCTGCCATTAACTATTTGTATCAGTTGGTTAAGTTTTTGTTACATGCATCTCATTAGATCTGGCTTAAATTAGCTCATTTCATGCATTCCTCAATTTCAAATTTGCATTTGCAACATTTCACCCTTCAAGTTGTTGCATAATGTAAGCAACAAATCAACTTGTTTCATATTTAAAACTTGAATTTAAACATTTCACTTTAAGTCATTGCATTGCATTTTCTTTAGTTTTCCATGATAGCATGTTTACTTTCAAAAGATGTGGCTTTGATATGGTTAAAAAAGGATTGCATAAATACAACATCCCCTCTTATGAGTTCAATTTAGATTACAACAATCAGGTCATTAAGAAACATGTTAATTATCCTTCTAATTATGAGAAAATCCTAGAGCAAGCGGATCAAACCATTGACACAATCCTTAATATTACATTTCCCATTGGTGAGGATGGTAGTGTTAAAAACAATAATAATCATACTTGTTCTTCTCTTGATGCCTCTCCTATTAGTGATGAAGGTATCTTGGTGAAAGAAGATACAAGTATTGAGGGTCTTGATTGTCCCTCTCCTCATTCCCCTTTGGAAGATATTGGAAAACAAGAAGATGAGATCACATAAACATTTATAAACTTCAATTTTCGTAATCTTCATTCATCCCTTGCTTGTGAGAAAGTTTTAGTGAAGGAAGATGATATCATAGATAGACATGACAATCAAAATTGTCCTTCTCCTAATATCCCTCCTCGATGCAAAGAGGATAGGTTGGTGTTAGAAGATATACCTATTAAGAGTCATGACAATCTTGTCCCTCCCTTCCCTAATGCTCCTCCATATGGGAAGATCTATTTGGTAAGCATGAAAATCATAGTGGCCCTTCTCTTGATGTCTCCCCTACTTGTAATGAAGCTACTTTGCAAAATCTAACCATGGATGAACACATTACAAGCTCTCCTACTAGGGTCGATAATATGGCACAAGAGAATGAGACTTTAGAGAAAATGGACAATCAAATAGAGCTTTCTCCTAATATTCCCATTATCAATAAACAAGACAATCCAACCATTAATAACTCCCTTACTTGTGATGAAGTTATTATGGAAGAAACAATCTTTGAATGTCAAGAGAATTTGGTTTGTTGTTATCCTAAAAACTCTCCTCCTAGGGAAGATATCATGGTGCAAGAAGAGGAAAAAATGACAATAATGATATTGGACCCTTAGACAAAGATGATGAAGTAGCATTGGACTCTCATTCACTAAGGGATGTTAATATTATTCAACCTCAACTCATCCTTTATCCCCCTTCACACAAACCAAAAACTCAAAAAAAAGTCAAACTTATCCTTTACCCACCTAAAAATAATGTGTCACACCAGCTAAGTCATAATACCGTCGCTCATACATATAACACTAGAAATAATCTACAACCAAAACAAGCACCTTAAACATCCCTTCCATTGCCTAATCCTATCGTACCTAACCCTATTTTACTAAGTCCTCCTCGTGAAAAGGAGTATGATCTTGTTGAACAAATTAAGAATACTCCCATAAAGGTATCCCTATAGGACCTAATGTAGAATTCACCTAATTATCACACTATGCTTCAAACAACATTGCAACAAGTTCCTATCCCTTATAATACACAACCAAATGACATAGCAACCATGATCCAAGGAATAAATGCTAACAGTATTTTCCATCAAATTGAACTCCCCCCTTTGGAAGTGCAAAAACAAAATGAAGCTTTTAGAATAATATCTCAATACAAAAGAAAACGGATAAAGAGAACCCTTGTGGATAACGGCTTTTCCCTTAATGTGTGTAGTGTGACCATTTTAGATAGGCTTGGCATCGATAAATAAAAAATTCCACTTGATTCCTTGTCTATCTATGGATTTGACAATGTCGGAAAATAACCATTTGGTGTGATCACTTTACCTATTATAGTTGGGAAGGCCGCATTGGAAATAATGATCCATGTTATGCCTCAAGATCTTTCATATAATCTTCTAGGTAGACCGTGGATTCATGCAATGAATGGGGTACCTTCTACTCTTCATCATAAAATGAAATACATCTACAACAACAAATTGTTCACACTTGAAGCAAACCTTGACCCAAACGGTTGTTTGAACATTGATAAAGCCAAGGAAAATCATTTGGAAACATTAACACCAACTACACAAGTAGACCCCATGCAACAAAAAGACAAAGAACAACATATTGAACAAATAACGAAGCTATTAGAAGATGATTGGGGTTGCTTAGATTTCAAACATACATTCATGGAAAAATACAAAATCATGAAGAAATATTTAGACAAGGGAAAAGGAAAAGCGGTACTGTCAACAAAAAATTCGGATAACCCTTTGAAAGCATTCACCTCAACCACTTCAGAAGACAAAGAAGATTACACAAAAAAATTTGACGAACTTAATCATGAACTACTGCTGAATCCAAAAGAGATTAAGAAGCTTTATATAAGAGGTTGTGAGCTTATGAAACAACTTGGATATATTGGAAAAGGATGCGGGGCTAGAGAACAAGGCATTCATGTCCCTATAGAGCCTAACATGGAACAAATAACCCATGGTCTTGATTATTGTCCTTTCATAGAAATCAACCCATCAAACAAGCCTTCGATCAATATCAACACTCTAACAAAAGATTCACCTAAGCCAACTTTAATAGTAGTGAATCCTTAACTGATAGACACTACTAGTCTTGGTTGTTATCCTTTGCAAGAAATGAAATAGACAAAGACATTTTTGCTTAATGTCAATGTCGTCTCACAAAACACTAATGATTTTAGTTCGTTAGATTTTACACCCTCCTGTAAAGGAGAGCACAAAATCTCACAATCTAAAGAGTCTTGTGTAAGTATGGCATCTGGTACTAAGAAAGAGGTATCTTTGTCACAAACTATAGGAGCACCTACTACTATTGATCAAGAGGGTATCTTGTTGAGACTCCTCCAAGATCACTTCATATCCCTTCCTCCAAGAACATGAAAGAAATTATACTACAAGAGTTCATTTTGAGCATATAATAGAGTTCATGGTCATGCCACTAATGAATGTAAGGCTTTAAGGAATTGAATCATACATCTCAAGGAGTGTGATGGTCTTCCTTGTGTTGAAGCACCTAATTCCTCTTTAGAAGTAATACTTACTTTCATCCTATTCAGCTCACCCTTGTCTTGCACTAAGTGGGGGAAAGGGGTTAAGTAGCCATGTCCTCATGTGTCACTTGTCGTTGTCTCTTTTGTCTAGTTGATCACTTTTCATGTACATATAAGACCAAGCTTGAGATGTGGATTACATGTCTTAAATTGGCTCGCATATGACACACTATCCTTATTCATGATGTAGCTCATTGGAAACATATGACTTCGCATAGGGCTTTCTAAATATGCTCTCATGCCTTCTACTTTAAAACAATTGCTCACAGCAATGGTGCTAGCAACCACTTTAAATTGGGGGCATACATCGACACTCACTCATATTTCATTGTGCAATTTTATTTCTTCTTGTGATGCACCCTTTTCATGGTGGTGTCATTAGGCTTGATTCCCTCCAAAAGCATGATATTTCTTTGACTTGTCCTCTCTTGGAAAAATTAGGCATGATGTCCCCCAAGAAGAGACCTTGCATGAACTAAGAAAAATCCCTTTGAACAATCCTTAGACCATTTAAAATGTCTATGAGTTTCAAGCATACAAAGTCTTGCTTTCCTCATGGAGCTCGAAAGACCATTTTTGTGTGGTGCCTTATTAAAGTTATCAGAAGGTATAACTTTGGTATGGTTGAGTGGGAAGCCCAATCTGAGGCATGGCTTTCCCCATAGCCACTCACGTGTGTGTGAGTGCATACTAGCCATGAGTGTACGTTTCTCACCTTTTTGGACTTCTCACCTGATGGACATCCAAGAGTTTCGTCATCTCAAAGAAAGTATGCTTTTCTTGGACAAACAGCCTAGATCTGATCCACATAGTGTTGGAAAAATGATTGAAGCTTCATCCACCTTTTTATTTTACTTGTTTTTTCTTTTCTTTCTTCTAGTTATTGCCATTGCATGATTGTGTATCTTGTTTTGTTGCATATCATTCACCTTGTGTGTGTCCTTTTGCGCTTATGTTGGTTTCACTTAGGATCTTGGATCTTGGGGGCTTGACCACTGTTGTGATCTTTATCATCCTTTGTCACCCACATTGGTACAATTGGACCCCTCTTGAATCTCTACTTTAGTGTGAGTTTGAACCAAGTTCATTCTCTCACTATATTGGGGGCTAAATGTAGTGTAGAAAAATGTGTCCCTTGCTTGTAATGGGAATAATTAATGATAAATTAGACTTAATGTCATCTTGGTCTAGTGTTATGAGGTATTTTACATATCCACATTAGGTCTTGGGCCCTTTTTCAACTGGATTAACCTAACTCTGCCCTAATTTAATGTTGTAATATGTATTTATTTATATTTTCACATTGAATTTGGGAGGCTTGTAAACCAAGTGGACCTAATGTAGTGTTGTAATGTGTTCTACACATTCACATGGGATTTAGGGCCCTTCTATGCTAAAAAGACTCGATTTTTCCTTAATTTGGTGTTGCAAAGTGTATTTATTTACACTTTCACATTGGATTTTGGGCCTTATTGCATTTATGACCTTTGCATCATCATTAATAGGCCCCTATGACCCCTTATTTTTACATCCTGAGGCATATTTTGGCTAATGTCCTAACAAAGACACTTTAAAACCCCAAAATCTTGAAGGCCCACCTCAACAACCTCAAGGTGGGAATCATTCACCACCCTTGGTGAATGATTCCCTTAGGTGGGATCCATTTTCCAAGGGTGGTGAATGAGTCCCTTTTGGGGACTTTTCAAAATTGAGCAGGAAAATTGTAATTCTAATTTGAATTTTGATGAATGTTAGCCTTGGGGATCAAAATAGCAGTCATTTGAGTGGCTTGCCTACATAAACAAGCTCTCAAATAATTGTTTCATAATGTATTCAATTTTTCAAGTCAAGAAGGCAATAGTTAGGCATTTCAATTCTTCACAAAGTCATCAGGATAACATTCAAGATCATTTTTAAGATATTCAAGGGTAGATTCATTATCCATTGTTATAGCAATTCAAGATCCATCATCATGCCAAGGTTCTAATTGCATTACTTCATGTTCTTACTTCATTATCTTATTTCATCATTTTGGTTTAACCTAAAGGGGTTTGACCAAAGCAAACCCCTATTCCCTAACAATCAAGATTTTCTCTCTCTTTCTTTGTGTGATTGTAGATCTAGGTGATTTTAAGTCTTGGAGATGATTGAAGAATAGATTACAAGCCTATTGGAGTTCTCTCCCTATTGGCAAGGTCAAAATCTTCACAAAAAGTCACTTATACCCCCAAAAATCAAGGTTTCAAATCCGGACACTTAGAGGAAGAGAAAGAGCAGACTGAGAGGTGTAGATAAAAACTTTAAATTTCCCAAAAATCTAAATTAGACTTATTCGCCACAAGTGGCAAATGAGTCATGTTTTTGGTTAATTTTGAGATTTTGGCATTTTTGGATACCCTTTTTTTAGAAACATGTTCTTGTGTAGAAACCCTAATCTGAGACTAATTCATCCAGATTGGAAACTAAGTCCTAGTGGGCCAAAATTTTAGAATCAGGAGCATTTCTAGTCTCCATCCAAGTCTCTACAAGTTTCCTGGTGTACACTTACATTTTTACAATTTTTTGTTTTATTCTTCTTGCATTTTCAAGGCATTTAACTCAAGTTTGCATATCACACTCTGTTTTCCAAAATTTTCTTTTCCAAGTTTGAACATGGTGGTGAACCCCTCATTCAACCTTAAATAATCTCTAAAAATATCCTTGGGAAATCCTATTGTCAGGTATCTTTCCTCTTTCTTCATTGGATTGAGATCTCTAAGGTATCCTTGAATGATACTTGGAGAAAAGTGATGTTACATGTCCAAAACCATAAAGCATCCATTTTTTGACTAATAAGCCCTAATATTAAAAATGAAAGATCTTGATAAATAACATACATAAAGAGTAGTTTGCAAGTGGATTTGGGAACTGCACAGGATAGTAAACCTACTTAGAAAATTTGGTTTTGTGATGTCTTCAAGAACTCATTCACCCAGTGGAAAATTCGTCTTTTTACAAGTGTCCTACTCAATATTTTGGGTCCTCTGGTGTTGCATCTAATATTTTTTTGTCCACCAAAAAATTTGTTAGAATGTTAGAAATAAATCATACAATTCAGTTTATGTGTCCTCACAACTTTAATGATAAAAATGCAACAATGTAAAAATGCTCTTCAAAATCTCTTCAGTAATTCTTCAACTTGTAATTTGCACATACACAAAGAGGGAAAATGTTTGTGACATATAAGGGTTTTCCTCAGTCAAACCCCATGAATAGTGTTCCCAGATTCACAGTGGTAATGTTAATGATAAAAACCTTAATGGAAATAAAGGAACTAATGAATGAACAATTTATTGCAACAAACTGCCCTTTAATTGCTTCCTTGAATGATTCAAGGCATACACAACACTCCAAAGGTATGGATCTTTCTTGCTTTATTTTCTTAAATTCTTTAAAGCATGAAGACCTACAACAATTGCTAGCCTTCAAAAGACAAAATGATCACACATTATCTTTGAAATGAAATTAAGATCTTTATTGCTACTACAAATGACTAATATTGTTGCTCTTGAATGCTCTTGAATTCCTCTTTACAATAATAATTTCTCCTGAAGTTTACCTCTAGCTTGTTAGATTTCAAATGATAAAACAACTAGGTATTTATAGGTGGTTATCCAATTTCTGAAAAGTAGATCCCGATATTCAATATTTGCAAATTGAATTTGGAATGTTAAATTTCCTCCAAAATCATATTTAAAAATGGGTCATAGCTAAGGAAGGGAGCCCATCTTGTCCCACATTTCTACGACACACATGACCCAAGGCAATTTAATTATTAAAAGTATTTATTTGATGTTGGTTCTCCTTTTGGAAGTTAATAAGAATAGGGATTTGGAATGCATAATTTGGAAAATTAGAATCTTAATTACATTTAATAAATTAAGGGACCCAAACATTGTGTGAAATTGTAAAGGCATATACAATTTTTTACACTACATTTATCTCCCACTTTAGTGAGAGTATGAATTTACACTCGGACTCAAAATAGAGTACAGAAAAATATGTCAAGTGAGGTCCAATTGTACAACTATTGGATAGATAAAATGACAAAGGATCAAGGAGAGTGATCAAGTCCCCCAAGATCTATGATCTCATGGAAAACTAACATAGACACAAAAGAACACACATGTGTAGCAATGATACAAGGTACACAAACATTCAATGTCAAAAGTAATTCAAAAAAGAGAAAATGGACTAGCAAGTTGTTTTGTGCTATGTATTCATAAAATATATGCACAAGGGCTAGTGAAGTCTAATATTCACTAGGTGATCCCCAAAGGAAAAAAATGAGAAACACACACTAGGTCTACAAGTTGTGTACTCATAAAAAGGTGGCATAAATGGGAAGGACACACCAGGTCAATAGACCTATGTACCATTTTTCAATCCATATGAAAAGTTATAATCTTTGATAACTTTGATAAGGTGCCATAAATAAACATTCTTGACAAGGATAACAAGTTGCATTATGATAGACACTCATGGAATAAAATTATTTCACAAGGCTAGTAGGTTGTATTATGCTAGACACTCATGGAATAAAATTGCTTCATAATGCTAGCAAGTTGTATTATGCTAGACAGTCATTAAATAAAATTGCTTCACAAACTAGCAAACTATATTATGCTAGACACTTATGGAATATAATTGCTTTATAAGGCTACCAAATTATATTATAATAGACACTCATAGAATAAAATAACATGGCACCATCGACAAACAAGTTGTATTATGCTTGGTGGCTATTATTATAAAAAAATTTAAATCCAAAAGCATAAATAATTGAGATAATCAAAGAGGTTTTACTGAATGCATGGAAGGCCACGCCTTATGGAACATCACTTGACATCACCACCAAGAGAGGACTATTCAAGTAATAAAATATTTATGCCTTATGGAATGTAAACCATCGCATTACCACCAAGAGGAATATCATATTCCAAGAAGGGTCACACTCTTATGGGACATTAAGCCTAACATTACCACAAAAGTGATACTTCACATGAATCAAGAAGGCCACACTTTCATTAGTATGGTCACACTTTCTAGGAGATATATGTCATCATCACTTAAGAAGGGAACATGAAAACAATAATCAAGGGATTATATGCCTCCCTTAAAATGCTAGTTTACTTGATACATAACATTTTAAGGAGATAGAAAGGGATCACAAGAAGCAGTACACCTAGGAAAAGACTACCTAACTATTTGGCCCCCCAAGTGTAAGGATAAAAAGTGAGACAAATGGATAATGATATACTTCTCCTTGTGAAATAAAATATGATTGCGCAAAGCCAATGTTATGCCTCTATACATGGTAGTGAATATGTTAAGATACTACAACTACCACATGGAAAGGAGTAGCGACTAATGCTAATATTTCTTATATGATCAATTGAAGGACAATAACCAATACCTCATGTTATTTCGCTCTATGGGGACATAGATACCTTGTTCTTTCACAGCACATTGTTTCCTATTATAGCCAAAGTGTTTTAAAAGTTCATAACCTCTTACATAAAATGTTTTCATTTTGTTTGAAGAAGGTGGCTTTTCATGATCATTTTCATCATATGTGGGTGTATAATTTTTATTTTCCTCTTCTTTGTTAAAAGTTGTGGAATCAAATTCTTTTGATGATTTAGTTGATGTCATCATTGTTTCTTTGTCTTTCTTGACTTCAATTGTATAATCCTGTATTCCCCATTGAATTTAGGTGTGAAATCTAATGAATCCCAATTATCTTCCTAGAACATTGTCACAAGTGAAAGACACTTATCCTTATCCTCAAATTGTTAAGCTTCCAATTTTGTAGTTAGTGTCAATATTCTAAGAGCACTCATCATCAACGTTTCAGTTTGTAAATAATTCTCATATTTTGGATCAACTTTTATTGTGTAAACCTTGTTTTTGTAACTATACTTTAATGGACAATTTAATGTTGAAGGAACCATCTTCATTTCATGAATCCATGGTCTACCCAAGAGGACATTATAGGAGAGATAATTGGGGATGACATGGATAGGATTTTGTAACATAGCCTTGCCGAATTTCACAGGGAATGTTATCACACCAGGTGGCCACTTTTCCACATTATCAAAACCATGAATAGACAACAAGTTTTGTAGAATTTTCATCTTGTTTGCTCCTATTTTATCTAAAAGATTTACACTACAAACATTGAGCATCCAACCACTATCAACAAGGGTGTGTCTAATCCCAAACTTTGTAATGATGATCACTATCATCGAAGCATCAATTTTTTTGTGTGTTTCTAGCGGAGGTAATTCACTTTGATGAAAGACAATGTCAAAATTAGGTGAATTTATTTTCACAATCATAGCCAACACCACATCATTTGGTTGCACACTAGGAGGGATGACAACTTTTCATAAAGAATTTTGAAGCATACTATAGTAAGCAAGTGATGATTAGATCATATCCCAAAGGGAGATCATACCAGGAGTGTTATGAAGTTTCTTAATAAGGTAAAATTTTGTACCACTAGGTTGTGGTGCATGTTAGGTGCAGGTGGGAGATATGGTTGAGACAATGGAATGGATGTTGGAGTTTGTCTTGGTTTCTTATAGTTTCTAGTGTTATATGTGTGAGAAACAGCATGATAACTTGGTTGTTGCGATACATGATTACTAGTAAGTTGTTTTGCAAAGCTTAGGATATGACCATGATGTTTCAAAGGTCCTATAATGAGAATTGGCTTAAGAGGCAACATATGAGGTCCAATAATTAGAGATCTCTTGGGAGGTCCAATAGTAGTCTTAGGAGGTCAAATAATTAAGGGAGATCTAATGGCCAATTGTGCATTCATAACCTTGGAAGACTTGAATTCTTGTTGATGATTTGTTATCTAGAGGGACCCTAAGGTGACCTTCGCCTATTCATCTAAGCAAGCCATCATGTCATCTTTATACTCAATAATACTTCCCAAGTAGGAGAGATAGGGGGAGAGAAAAACCAAGATTCTCATGACACTCAAGGATTGTATCTTCTAACACCAAGATATGTTTGTTACAAATAGTAAACGTATCAGGAGAACAACTATGGTTGTCATGATTGTCTATGATTGCATCCTCTTGTATCAAAATATCCTCACAAATGGGAGAGATACTGGGAGATGAATGAGGACAAGGTAAAGTGATATTAAGGAATTTGTCAATGATTTCATCATGACATTTCAATGGTTGGGACTTCTAATACCAAGGTACCTTCTTTGCAAGGAGGAGAGGTATTGGGAGAAGAAAAATTATGATTGCCATGATTATCCATGATTGCATTGTCTTGCACTATAGCATTCTCAAAAATGAGAGAGATGTTAGGAGTTTAACTAACATGCTTATCAATGGTTTCATTTTTTTTCAATAGATTATTCTCATAAGTAGGGAGATTACAATAATACAACCCATGTGATACCCTATGAAAACTATATGCTTGAAAAGAAAACACGCTTCTAATTTCCTTATAAATTTTGTAATACATTGTAACAACCTAAGGTAATGAATTGCAAAATTGAAAACTATTCTACCCAAATTACGCAATGCTTTAGAAAATATAAACAATTTTCCTATAGATTTGATGATTTTTAATACTAAAATGCAACAATTTTTCCTTGAATTTGTAACAAATTAGGAAAAATAACACCTTTCTTGCATATGCAATGATATTTTTCTAGAATTTTCAATTAGATAATTGCAGGTAGAAATTGATTGATAATATAGAGACAAAAGGTTATGCAAAAGCTTTCTGAGAAACTTATACAAGGACAGGGTAACAGGGTCACAGAAGGGTGAATGGGTCTTTGTATAGGGTTCTAAAAAATAAAAAACTGAGCGTCAGAATTGTTGTTTGAGCTTTTTTTTCCTATCTACAAATATATTTTGCAATGAGTGTTTTTTTTAGATTTTGCTCAATTTAGGACAAAGTAATGAAAGATGCAAGTGTGAAACAAACATGAAAAAAATTTGAAAAAATTTTAATGAAAATTTTAGATCTAAAATGTAATAATTGACCGATTTTAAGATACCACAACTTGAAAATGATGATTTTGATGTAACTTTTGAAACAAAAACTATGCAATTTTTTTACTTATTTTGAGCTAAAATAAAAGAAGTAATTTGCATGAAATGAACAATTTCAAATTTTAACCACTTAATAAATGCAAATTAAATATAAATACGATATAAAGATGACTATAATACATCTATAATGTAATACGTGGTGCAAAATTTATGATGCAAAGATGAAACCCTAAATGAGAAAAGCAGAGCAATGCAAGGAAAAACCTAGATCTAGGGTTTGAAAAACTCCCAATTTCAAAAAGTTTATAATGTTAACATGTCTAGTTCACCAAAATGAAAAATAGAAAAAGGGATTCTATATCTTAAATTCAAAGAACCTAAAATTCAATGGTGGATTTTTTCCAAGTTTCATTAGAGATGTAGATGACAAGGTGAAAAGATTGATTTTCATCCTTAATAGTGAGCCACTCAAACCTAAATCTACGTCTAATGGGGGATTGGACTAGATTGGTGAACCAAATAAATAGGTGTGTCTACCTTTTGGGAGATAGAACGAAGATTAGGGACCTATTTCACTCTAGTTCATTAAAGGAAACCAAGATCCCTCAACCAATTAAATTGATTGAAGAATTGACTAGGGTTAGGATGGTTTCCTTGGGTGTGATTAAAGAAAGGGGGATTCACCACTATCCAGGTGCTTAGAAAGGAAATGCAAGTGATATGCAAATCTAACTATGTAACCTAGGAAATGAAACTCAAAATTAGAATGGTGAACTAAGAATGAACAGAGCGGAACTTGGAAAACTAGAGATGCTTGAAACAAGGTCTGCAATCCTAAAATTATGAATTTTGATGCAAACTATGACTTATACCCTAGGTTGGGTGATTTAGTCCCAGTTTAGAGTTTCAAATTGAATCTGGAATCTACAACTCGTAAACCAAGATGTACAAAAAATGACTAAAAATGGTAATACTAGGTCTCATACACCCAAGGTGGTGATTTAGTCCTACTATTAGGGTTTTTCCTAAACTCTAGTATCCTCTAGTGATCTTATGTAGCTTCTCTCCTATCTAATCTCTAAGTTTGAAACTTTGAATTCTAGCATGTAGGTGGCTTTTTGTGAAGATGGCAACTTCTTGACAACTTTGACAACTTTCTTCAATCTTGCAACTTTGTCTCCAAAGGATCTTAAAGCCTCAAAGGACCTAGATCTACAATCACACATGTAGAGGAGAGAAAAATGTTGTCTTGTTAGTGGATAGGGGTTGCCTGGTCAAACTCCGGTTTGGTAATCAAACATTGAAATGAATAGAAACATGAAAGGAATGATTAATGAACAATATGTAATGTTGCAACTCACCAAACCCTTGTAACAAACGCTGCAAACTTATGTGAAATGGCTAGCATGAATGTAGATCTTGACTCTTGATTGTTTGTATGAGATAAGGTCTTTAAATTATTGCTTGAATCATGAAACCCTACATCACAAATGTTAGCTCAAAAAAATGCATGATGCATGATGACTTTGACATGACATTTAATTCTTGAATATAGCTGCAAAATGGTTGACAATCAACTCTTGAATGCTCTTGATCACAAAATTTTCTATAATTCTTGAATACTTAAATTGCTAGATCTTGTTAGGAGAAAATATGTGAAATAGCCTTGTAATTATACTTGTTTATGCCAAATTTCCCAAAATTACAACACTACAAACCGACATCATATTTAGGAGAATAAAATACCACCAAGAATTGAGTTCAAA
Organism: Sequoia sempervirens; assembly: GCA_007258455.2. Classification (NCBI taxonomy): domain Eukaryota; kingdom Viridiplantae; phylum Streptophyta; class Pinopsida; order Cupressales; family Cupressaceae; genus Sequoia; species Sequoia sempervirens. Next base: position 682,175,241 of record VDFB02193867.1, read on the forward strand.
GTAGGTCCAAGATAAAGCAGGAATCATACACAAATTGGGGTGTATAAGTCCCTGTAGTCTAGGCTTGCGACACAAATTTTAAGAAATATTAAGTTCTATGCCAAATTCAGGTTCAAACCTCAGCACTTAGGTGGGAACAATATACCTAAGGTGACATGTGAGTCCTAGATCACTAAATCTTGAACAAACAACCCAAAATCATTAATTATGATTGGTCATTAGTTAAGTGTCGAGATTATCCTCAAATAAATGCATTAAATAAGGCTTGTGGATAAAAAACAAGACCAAATAAGGCATAAAGAAGCCCAATTTAGCAAGGAGGGCCCAAACAAGTTTGAAAATACAAAGCGATATTTCTACACTACAATTGGTAATATTTTAGAATGATTAAATTAATGATCCTATATGACTTAATATTAAAAATGCAAGATCATGACAACTGACAGAAAAGAATAGAAGTTTACAAGTGGATCTATGAAGTGTAGAGGATAACAAACCTTCTTAGAAAAATTGGATTTGATGCATCTACAAGGATTCATTCGACAAATGGCGAATGGGCCTTTGTACAAAGGTCCTCAATTTTTTAGGTCCTCTAGTGTTGGATCTAAACTTTTATTTTCCACTTGTGAATTTGTCAAAATATCGTAAATAAACTCTATAACTCAATTTTCGTGTCTTGACAACTTTAATGATAATAAATACAACAATACAAAATTTCTCTTCAAGATCTCTTTAATCCTTCTTCAACATGTAATTTGCACATACATAACAAGGGAAAAATGTTTGTTCTATATAAGGGTTTGCCTCAATCAAACCTCGTAAATAGTGTTCCCATTTTAACAATGGCAATGTTAATAATAAAATTCTTAATGAAAAAAAAAAAAATGATAAATGAAAAATTTGCTACAACTCATCACCCTTCAATGGCTTCCTTGAAGGGCTGAAAACATACACATCCCTTCAAGGGTATGGATCCTTCTTGCTTGATTTGCTTGAATGCTTGAATGCAAGAACACCTACAATGCTTGTTAGCCTTCACAAGACAACATGAGAACACATAAACTTTGACATGATGTTACGATCTTGATTATTGCTACAAATGACTGATAATGTTGCTCTTGAATTTCTTTTGACAATAATATTTTCTCTTGAATTTCACTTCTAGCTTGTTAGATTTCAAATGACAAAATAATTAGGTAATTATAGGTGTTTATCCAATTTCCCGAAAATGAGATTCCAATAGTTGACATTTGCAAATTGAATTTTAATTGTTAGTGCCTCCAAAAATATTTTTTTAAATGGGTCCTAGCTAAGGAAGGGAACCCATTCACTCTTGGCAAATGGATCATGGCCCAAATTTTTAGGATAGACGTGACCAACCTAAGGCAATTTAACTATTAAATGCATTTATTTAATGTTGGTTATCCTTTTGAGAAATGTTAAGAACAAGGTTTTGGAATGCATAGTTTGATAAATTAGATGCTTAATAAAGTCCAATAAATTAAGGAACTCAAACATAATGTGTAATCGTAAGGATATACAATTTTGTACACTACACCTACTACAACAATTTATTTTGGACAACATATTTATTTGTTCTATAGTATATTTTATCATTCTTAGACCTTTTGTTTGAATTGCAACAACCATTTAACCTTCATAGAAAATTGTGTGAGTTTCTTACAATAACGCAACCTCTTATTTTCCACCTGCTAGGTCTATTAAATGGGTTATTCGGTGTATGCAAGGAGGTTAGTGCCATCAATGATTGACCAATACTCATAATTTTTTTCCATCGAACTAAGAAATCTGTGGATTTTTCAAGCTTGTTCTTGCGGTTGCCATTGCTGACTGGGAAGCACTATCCTAGATATTCCTTAGCTCCTTCAAAAACTTTGATAACCTTTGACTCCGATACTAGGTGAAGGAAGAAACAAAGGAGAAACAAAGAACAAAAATAGAGAGATAAAACATAGAAATCAAACACGATGAATCCAAAAGATGTGTATATATATTATATCATTCAAAATATATAAGATTTAATGACATAAAACAGAGTTGATGCTCTTTTCATTACACTCTCAATAAAACAAAAAACAAAGTCCTCTGTTTGTTGTCTGCTTAAAAAACTATTGCTTGAACAATATTGACTCCTCTTTTCTATTTCAAAAACATTACATTTCTAATTGAATCCATTCAACGATATGGCTGGGCAACAATAACCAAAAACAAAACAAATGTAATTATGATGTGTGTGAAAAACATTGCAAGGATATTATGAAAACAAATTATCATTTAAATATGTTATTTACGTAGTGAATGTGAAGAAAGAATGAAATGGATCTGAGCTATGTACGAAGTGAATGTGAAGAAAGGATGAAATGGATCTGAGCAGTGAAAGAAATGTGACAACGAAGAGAATGAAGATTAGCAGAAGAAATAAATGCAATAGTTGGGATTAATTTCCAACATTCAATACTCGACACATGTAGAACAGAATGTTCAGTTATGACTTATTCTAACACTAATGTGAATAGAAAGCATGTTAGAAACAAACAGTACTCAATATTAGAAACAAACAGTACTCAATATACAAGGACATTGCTCACACCGCTCAAACAGATTTGCAAAGGAATCTTACTTGGAATGATTTTGATAGCTGATACCAGAGGTCCATATGTCCCCTTCACCGGTATGTCAAATGTTCCCTTTCCAGCCCAAAAAAAGTGGATTTCCAAATAGTTCTGAGTCACATTTACGGTGAAATTTTTTATTACTACCTTAAATGAGCCTCCAGCAGCATCCTTGATGTTAAAATCTTTCAATCTTCTAGTTCCCTACATAAATTCAAAAGTGAAGTTATGCATCTATTAAAAACAGTACATGAATGCTGTCACAGATCTGTGTCCGTGTTTAGTAAATAATTACTAACAAGATTAAGAAAAAAAAGATAGACTAGATAACATAATGGAAAAGAGTATATTGTTAGATACCTGAATATAAACATCGAAGATGCGTCTTCCTAGACTTGCAAAGCTCGTTCCGTTGGATATTACTATCTCAGCAAAATGAAGTTGTACATTATATTGTCCATTTTGAAGGCATAATGCATAGTATCTCAAGGATCTAGCAGCACAACGTGCTATTCCATACAGTTCTTTATTTACTTCTTTGGCAAATTCAGAGTTGTTACCTTTCACTATAAATGGATGATTCTGATTATCTACAAAATGCCCTGTATTACTGACTGCCCAATTCCCACTAGAGCTTGAAAAGTATGAGGAAGGGCCTAATGGAGAAACATCCCCCTCGTAAGAATCCGATGGATTACCTCCACAATTAATGGCCAAAGAATTGTCTGCAAAGCAAAGGACAAACGGGTAGATCATCGTTCAAATAACTTTGCAAAGTTAATACAGGTCTACCAAACAATGTTTTTAACAACTAGTTTTGTGCTTTTTACTATTTAACAACTAGAATTGTGAGACGTACAGAATAGAATAGTTAAAATATATACTTTTTTCTCAATTAATTTAAATGCGAAAAAACGGGTAATTGATAAAGTGGAAATCAACATCTCTAACATTTGGGGAGCAAAAATCAAAGCAGGTTTGTATTATATACCAGCATAATACCATTTTAATGTTTCCAATAAACCCATTTTCATTAGCTAACGAATCTCTAAACTAAAGAATCACTCGAAAAAAAATGGAAAACAATAAAAAATATTGTTAGTAGCATCAAAAATATGTTATCAATTTTATTTCATATAGTCTCATCGAGTCCATATATGATGAGCAAGATTGGGATGCAAACAATTTGCTCTACATCGGCTCACATATGCAGCACTATTTTGTGCTTTATTTATGTGTTATTTGTGTTTGTTCGCATGTGATGTGATCTCTCGTGTTTTGCTACTTGATGTGTCTTTATGTTTGTGAGTTTTCTTTGGATGACCCTTGGTGTTCCATTGGCAAAAGGATACAAAGGAAACAAATCTGTTATGACATTCATCTATTTATATCTCCATTCTTCTTTATGTGGTAAACATTTTTATTTGTCTTGTGTTTTCCTCTTGGGGATGATGCAATGTGAGACATTTAGGTCTCTTTCATGTATCATAATTCCATGAGTATTTGGGGAAAAGATGTCAATTTCGAGCTTATATTATATATTAGTAAAGATGTATACTAACTTTGGATCCGTAGATGCTTATGTGATCATCTCTATCTTGCTTGTGGAATTGCATTGGGGGCAACCCCTCGTTATGAGCTAACTTTATTTAGCAACATATCATTGGCATAGGGCTTTCAAAATAAGCTCTCATGATGTCATCATATTGCATTTATCATTTTCCTACATTAAAGAAATTTCTCATAGCTTGATGTTTAGAAATTACTTTAAGGTGGGGGCATACATTCCATTATGTGCTTCACTTTGTCCACGCACGTTCGACTAATTGATACATTGGATTAGTATTTTGATAACTTATGTAACACCTTATTAGAATTATTGGGACTATAATTCTTGGTATGGTTGACATGGGTACACACCCACTAAAAACTGCTCCTCACTATCTCTTGTGTGTTTCTCATTTTCTTACTCATTTTTAGAAGCATCACCTTATGAATATCAAGCTTCACTAGCTCGTGGTGCCTTGGTTCATGGTTCACCTGGTAAATATCAGAATTTTTTTAGTCTGTGAGTCGTGAACGCCTTGGGTATGGATCCTAATAAAAATTTTATGGACCTTGCTAGTCTGTGATTGTCATATCCTCATTTTTTGCATTTGCATTTGCATTATATTTGCATCGTGTCCATATTATGCTATTTAAGAGTTTTGTTCTTGTCATGTGTGTTTTGTGTTGTCATGCTACATTACATTTCATACATGTCTGTTCCTTTGGACTTATGTTCAAAGTATTTAACCATTTCATTGAAACAGACCCATAAACAGATAAAATAATCTCATGAAATTGAGATGCCAAATTCAAAGATACTTGGTATCATTGAAATTAAATAACTGGAAATATACAGATCTGGAGACAGCTTGAAGATATTCATGAATGTGCAAACACTTTTATGATTTATTTGCATAAACTAGCTAACATTTGCTCATAAAATCAGCATTAACAGCTTACAGACTCAAGAAATGACTTAGACTTAGCATTTTCTATCTACCCCCAGCCTCGTACAAAACCTCATAATCCCTACTAATGAGAGAAGAAGAGAATATAAAAAAGAATAGTGAACTCCAGAAGAAGCCCTAAAGACGATCCAGAGATGCCATTTGGAAACCTCTTCACTGTTGATCAACAGAATGCAAAGCATCTCTCCTCTCTCTGCAACAGACTTTTCCTCCAAATCTGTCTTTGTTGTGTGTTGTTCTTCAACAGAAAATAGGCCCATGTGATAAATCTCTATCATTTTACTCTGTTATGTAAAATGTCTCCTTTTCTCGTGAAAAACTCTCCCCATTTTACCTCTACAAGGTGAAAATATTTTATTTTGCCCTTTGTTTGTTGTAGATGCACATAATGTTTAAAACATTCACTTATAGGCTTTAATTTCACTTCACAGAAAGTGAGAAAATTTACTAATTTATTGGACAAAAGAATTTTAACCATGCACCTACATTCACTATTACACCATACGTTTCCAGCAAAGACATATCACTTTCAATAGTGAATATTTATCCATTTTCCCCTTAAAACTCACCTTCATTTTACAATCAAGTGAAAGTCCCCCTCATTTCACAAATAATCAGTGAACCCCAGGGACACGTCCCCCCTAGGCCCTAGCGATTCTGAAACGAGGACATCCCGGAAACATGGGAACGTCGTTCCCACGTCTCCAATGGCACCAACTTTTTTTGCCTCGCCGCCAGGGACGGAGAAATGTCTCGGCGTCTCCGACATGCTGAGGGAGATACCTGGGCATCCCTCGAGCGTCTCAGGGATGCCCAGGCGTCTCCCCCAGCGGACAGGCAAAAAGACAATTATAAAAAAGATTAGGACATTTTTTTTATATTTTATTGGTTCTATTCGAACCCAAAGGGCATGTGGGGCCCATCTACACTCTTACATGCCTTCAAAAGGCCCTCCAATCTTCATTTTTATTCACATTTGCATTTCTACTTGTTTGCTACAACAACAACAAGAGTGAAGACTGAGGAAAAAGTGATTGGAGGAGTGAAAGGAGTGATTGCAAGTGAAAAAGGAGTGTCAAGGAACAAGAAGAAGAAGAGGAAGATTCTTCACCTTGTTGAAGAGATTTTACAAGCAAAAGGTAGGGTTTTTAACTGTTTTTTTATTTTATTTTTTGATTTTCAATGTTTTCTCATTTCTTGTTATTTCATTTTTTATTTTTTCTTATTTCATTTCTTGTTCTTCCATTTTCTAAATTAATTTAGATTTTGTTTTGCAATTTAAAATTTGTTAAAAAACTTAAAATATACAGTTTTATTTTTTTAATTTTAAGTAGGGCATAGGCTGAAACTATGTGTTTATTGATTTTTTTTTCATTTTGTGAAATGCAGTGTCAAAATGAGCTCCCATAGTCATGAAATGAGTGAGGATAAGATGGAAACTCATTCTCATAGTGCAAGCCAATCAGAATATGAACCTAAGCATGAGGATGAGCCCAATGAGGGGAGTGAGCATGGGACAAATCCGGAAGGGCAAATTAGTTCCATAGCTAGTGCACCAGTTTCTACTAATTGCCCCTCCCAGCTTTTGGCAAAGTGGGCTAGGGGTCCTTATGATCCCAAATCTCCTCTCAAACAGTTTGCAACAAGAATAGCAGCCCCAACGTCATCAGCTGGTGGTCCGAGGAAATGGAAATGCAACATTTGTGGTGATGATTGGTTTGGGAGCATCACCAGAGTTAATGCACACTTCCTCTTTTGGCCAGGAAAAGGTGTGGGAGCATGGGATTTTTAGAAGAAACCTAAAAATCTGAAATACAGAATTGAGTTCAACAAGCTTTGGGGTGTTTCACATGACGTTCCAATTCCAATGCCTACTACCTTGTCTGGTAGGCAACATATTCAGACTATTCAGCAGATTCAAGAGCAGCAAATGCAGAGGCAGCCACATATTTCTACTCCTACATTGCATCAGAGAGCAGGAACATTGTCAGGGTCAGCCTCAGGACCGTCATCCACTTACAACACTATGATTGAATCACAACAAGGAAAGGGGAAACGCAAGATGCAAAGTTAGCCTAACCCCATAGCTGATTTATTTAATGTGCACCTAAGGGATCAGATAGATGATTCCATTGGTAGGTTCTTTTTTTCTAATGGAATCCCATTACATGTAGCTCGATCTCCTTATTATAAGAAGATGATTTCGATGGTGGCGAAGGGAGGACCATCATATGTGCCACCAAGTGAGCAAAAATTGAGGACCAAGATTTTGGATAATAACTATGTCAAGATCAATTCATTAATGGAGATGATAGGGGCATGTTGGGTGGAGTCTGGTTGTAGCATAGTTATGGATGGGTGGACAGACATTAGGCATTGTCCACTCATCAATGTCGTAGTTACATGCTCAGAGGGCCCATTCTTTCTCAAGGCAGTTGATTGTTCAAGGCATCGAAAAGATGTTGATTTTCAAATTGAGATCCTTCGGGCAGCTATTGAGGAGATTGGGCCACAAAATGTGGTCCAAGTAGTGACAAATGCAACACATGTGTGCAGAGCTAGAGGGAGGCTTATTGAGGCAACATACAAACACACTTGGTGGACTCCATGTTGTGTACATGCCATGAACAATGCACTCAAGGACATGGGGAAGATTGAGTGGATTAGAGGAGTGGTCAACAATGCTAGAGATTTGCAGATGTATATCTGCAACCACCATACTTCACATGCCATCTTTAGGAGCTTCGCAAAGGAGTTCTTGAAACCAGTTGAGACCATATATGCATCCTATTTCATTCTTTTGGAGAAAATGCTTCAGTTGCAAGAGCCACTGCAACTCATGGTTATGACACAAGAGTGGAATCGGTGGGATGGGGCCAGGATAGAGCAGGGGAAGAGGGTGAAGGAGATAGTGAAGACTGATGTATTTTGGCATGATGCAAAATATAGTCACCATCATTACACCAGTTGTACAGGTCATCAGATATAGGGATGGGGATGCACCTAACCTTGGAGATGTGTATGACTCAATTGATTCTATACTTGGTCAGATGAGGGCAGTTGTGCGAGAGGACCCCACTTTAGCATTCTACAATATTTACATTCAGCCTATTATTCAATGCAGATGGGACAGCCTAAACACTCCCTTGCACATGGCTGCTTATGCATTGAATCTGAAGTGGTACATGCCTAGGCCTGGTAGAGTTACACGGATTCAGGATGATGGGGTGAAGCAAGGCTTCTTCAACTGCATTGATAGGATGTATGATGCTAAAGTTGCTGGCGACATTCGCACTGAGTGGACAAAATTTGCTACTCTTAGGGGTTATAAGGCTACAGCAAAAGCGGACATACGAACTATGCCACAAGAGGATCCGATTTTGTGGTGGACTTGTCATAGACCGAAATCACTGACTACCACACTAGCCATTCGTTTGTTGTCCTAGGTTTCTAGTTCTTCAGCTTCTAAGAGGAACTAGTCTACTTATAGCTTCATCCACTCTCTTAAGAGGAATGGACTTACCTCTAGGAGAGCAGAGAAGCTAGTGGTTGTACATAGTGCCTTGCGTATCACTAACTACAGGCACGTGTGTACAAGGAGAGCCCAGCAGCATGATGGGATGTAGAGCCAAAGGAGCCATCACAGATTGATGAGGATGAGGATGCTTCAGATATAGGGCTGGTTGGTGTTCCTTTAGCAGATTTTGACCATGGAGAGTCCAGTGGTTCCAGTGATGAGTTTGTTGACCTCCTGAGGGATGATTAGAGGCCTCTGCCTCCTTCAATACATTTTGTCATTTTGACATTTTGATTTTGTACTTGTTCTAATATCATGCTACTCATTGTAATCATCTTTATGATCAGATATTTTTCATATCATATAATAGAAATCTTCCATTTGTGGATTCAACAATTGTTACATTGTAGTATTGAATATTACTATTACAAGGTGTTCCTTATTCCTGATGTCTCTTGCAATGGCATTCTAGAGAAAAACTTCCTTCACAATGCCATTGTGAACATCAAATGCAATATGGTTAAAGAACTCCAGTTTAACTAGCAAACTGTAATCCTTCCCATGAAAGGAAGCACAGGTGGCGAAAACAGTTTCCTACACTGAATCTATCAGGAGAGATTTGTAAAAATTCTAAACCAATTAACATTTACAAATTCAGATGCACATCTAAAAACACATAAACAGATATTCAAAACAGAATAAACTCATAACACAGCATATGGGTGGGAAAACCCTTTTCGGAAAAAACCCACACTCTAAATACTCAGCTCAATTGTATTAATCAACAACAACAATAGCTACAATACAATCTTAGAGCTATGCTCTTCAGGAGTTTTCACACTATTAAAGGATTCTGGAATACTTTCGGAAGCATAATAATATCTCTGAAAATCTTCAACCTGTCTCTATAACATGTGCTAAGGCACCAACATATAAATGGAGCTCAACATGAAAAGGAAGGCTCCCATGCTTTCCAAAACCAACTTCAAAGCCCAAGAGGTAAGTTGTGTCAAAAAACAATAACTTCCTGTTGGTGTACGTTTTATCATTCACCGAACACACAGAATGAAATGTCCAAAGACACTCTATCCTCTCTTGAAAAACCACCTCGTATGCTAAGATTGCGAGAAGATCATACGACGATTCCAAGGTTTCTTTTGTCAGGTCTTGAAGTGTGGATAAGCTCAATGGGCGTTGTGATTTGTTGGTAATAAACAAGGGGCTTACGTTAAAGAACTGTTCACAAGTTCGGGACTTAAGCGGATTTATCATTTAAAGGCTCTCTTCAATCGAGACTTTCAATTTGGATCTCAAAGAAATAGCAAAAAGATAAGGGTTTAGGGGAATCTATTCTACGCCTAAGAACTTAAGAGACAGCAAGGATTTGGTGAAAGGAATAAACCACACTTTGTTTCGCCTCCTGTTGGACAACATACGCAAAGTGGGTGCAATCTTCAAGGGCTGTGATAATGATTTTCAAGTCTCGAATGAGACCGAAGTTAGGAATCCACAATTACAAGCTTAGACTAACTTTACACATCGAATGAAATCATCCATTCAAAGAAAGTATGAGCAATACTTCACCATCGAATCAATACGATCAATCTCTCATTCATTTAACCAATACTCAAAGCAAATTCTACTTAACTTAATTCTAACTTTAATCTATGGCGGAAGAAGATATGCAACTTCGCTTACTACTTGACAATAAAAGTTATTCAAAGCAAATCATGCATAAGAGCTTTTATTATTGGAAATAGTCTCAATGCAACAATTTCATATACTGTCTCCACACAAATGAAAGTAAGAGATCATCAGTTTATATAGAGTTTCAAAAATCAAATGAAGTGTCAAGATTAAAACAATATTAACGGCCAAGATTATTACAACCCAACCCTAATTAGGGTTGCCCAAAATAACATGAGTTATCAATCAGTGAACAATCAGTAACAGGCAGTGAAGTGGCAGTTGGAGCTATCATCAAGGAGAGGCATCCCTATCTGCTTGGTCAGCATTGCGCTCGATGAATCTGGACACGACCTCGACAACCTCCTCCCTCGTGATGGGTGGCAGCATGCTAATCCGGAATTCCAATCCATCTAAGTCCTCAGCGCATTTGGTGAAGGTGCTTGCCCAATCTACCTCCTGCTTCACAAAATCATTCCGGATGGTCAAGAGACTCGCCACTTTCGCGAAGTCCCGTCTCAGAATTGGTCTAGTGGCCGAGAAGAAAACCTCTTGAACCTTACGTTTTAACCTCTCCAGCTGCATGTCTTTCTTCTGGACAATCTCATGGTCAAACACTTCTGCAACTGTCATATAAATTTTTCCCTGGATTTCTTTGACCTGCTCTTCAATTCTAAGCCCATCTTCTTTTGCCCTCTCCAGAACCTCTCTCCGTATAGTCACTGCCCAAAACCAATGATGAAAATCATACGCTGCTCCCGCAACAATCACCCTCCTTTCAACCAACTCTTCTCTTGGGAGCCCTTTCAGGACCCTAAGGCTTGGAATAAGCCTCTTCTGCATGCTAGAATACATTCCCATGTCTCTACCATATCAACAAGTCTGGAAAGAAAAGAAGAGGTCCACCCACTCCTAGATGAAGAGCTTTTGCTTATCCACTCTTGAGCCTCCTTCGCTGTGACCATTTCGTGCTCTACATTCTTGGTCACCTCCTGCGATGAATTAAGGAGAGGAGGAGCTACTGCATTACCCTAATCAAGTGGCTAGGTCAAATGTTGTATGTACTCCTTTAGGCGTTCAACCTCCCTTTTATACTCTTTCTTCTTAGCCACTTCTTTTTCCAATCTCGCTTTGATGGTCGAGACGGAATTATCTAGTTCCTCCACTTCTTAACCTTTTGAGGTTGGGAAAAGATCTACAGTGGTTATGGCATACTCTTGAGGAGTAATCTAGTCTTGTGGCTTGTCCACTGTGGGTACTACAATGTGTACGGAACGGCTGCCTGTCTCGTCCCTTTGAATGGTATAGAATTTCTTGGTCGGTTTCTTGATTGCAACTTGCTCCAACCTTGCCAAGAAATCAGCAGTATCATCCTCCTCTTGGGCTTCTATAGGTACCTAAATCTTCATCATCTCTATCAGCCAATCTGGAATGGTCGGCTGCTCAATTCCATCTTCTACCTGAACCTCTTCCTCATTTGGAACATCCACAACTTCTCTAAGAGCGGAAATCATTCCCTCCTCGAAGTCATTATTTCAGACTTCTATCTCATTGTCTGAACGAAGTATTTCCGTGCCTATAGGTGACGAAGGCTCCTCATCATCCAGTTGAATAGGTTCATTATTCTCTTCTTGAACCATAGGAGGTACGAGTATTTTAACCAAGGACTCGTTTATGGTAGCCACCAACTCGTCAATATTCCGAGATGCTGTTGAACGAGATGTTTCTCCCTTATGCCTTTTTTGAACAGGTTCTGTACTTGGAACTATTTCCTTCCTCTTCTCTCCAATCTCAACCAAGTCTTCATGGGATACACTGGCATTAGAGGAATACGACTCTGACTCGCTTAGTAAATCATACGTGAGCGTTATTTTTCTCTGTCTCATTTCCTGGGCATGATGGTCAACCCACCACTGAGAGTATTTGACCACTGATCTCATTAACATTGCTAAGTCTACGTGCTCAGGCTCTGACCATCTCACGGGAGGAAGAGGTCGACTCTCCTCGAAGCGTGGCTGGATGTAGTTCCCATCGTCCTGCAACTGGTTAGGCACCTGGCAAAACTCAATTGCCCTCATGAAGTCAATTGGCATTCTGGACCATAATCTTCTTCTAACTTCATATTCATCGGCAGCATTTTCCCAGAAGTCTTCCAACTCCACTCTATGCTTGTACCTTCTCCCCTCTACTTTCTCAATATTATGATGTGGGTCAAAGTTGACCCTGGACTTGTAGGTTGTAAATGGATACCATTGGATCTCTAACCTTGCACTCTCAGCTGCCTGCGCTGATGGACAGGACTCTCACATATTCCCGATAAAAAATGGGAATGTAACAGATGCCTTCTTGGTTGGCCTCGAGATATTTTGATACTCCTCTAGCTACCTTAGGACCTCGAGCAAAATCATCCAATTTGTCGGATAAATGGGCAATTTATAGGGATTTCTAGTAAGTCCCTGGATCCTTACATACATAAATTTCAGGAACTGGATGAACTAGGATCCGTATTTACTGATCAAACTTTTCACCTCATGAGTCGGCCTCTGATGCACTCCCCCTTGAAGTGTTATGGTAATGTGCATTAAGAAGGAATCATGCACCCTTCTAAAATGAGACTTCTCCTTCAACTCGAATGGTGGGTAGCAGTCATAAGGTCTGAGCTCGTTTTATCTGTTACCAACTTTGCCCTTGCAAATTAGTCCTAGATATTTATATGTCCTAGCCAATAAGTAGATGACATACGAGCTCATGTGAAAAGAATTAGTCTCTTCTAGATTGATCAACTACTCGTGGAGATTGTCACTTATCATTCGTGACCAATTGAACATTTTTATGCCAAAAGTGATTTCATCTATGAAGTAGTACATCCAGCTCTTGAAAACTGTACCTTGAGGGTTGCCAGCTATTCTATTTAGCATCAAGATGATGTCTCCATAATCTTCCTTGAAGTCTTTTCAGCGTGGCCACTTAGGCATCTTCTTTATTGACGGTTTAGGCTTGTCCATCCATACCTTGTTAACATTGGTGGCGCATAGATCTGGCTGACTATCATACAAATGCTTAGCCTCTTCCTTGGTCTGATAGACAGTACAAGAATGCACTGGGATGCCAAAGGTTTCTTGAATTACCACCTCGCTCAAATAGGCCAAAATTCTGCCATCAGGTGCAACGATCTGCCTCTTCTGAGCATCATAGTGGAGAGCACATTCCACCATCAATTCTGCACAATCCATTGCAAGCGGGAACCCAGCTGCCTCAAAAATTTCATTCCTTACTATTCGTCTGGCTATCGGTGTTGGAAGTCCATTCTGTCCATACATTCTTTTCTTAAATTCTTCGAAGTCGACATGTCCCAGATCAGTGTCAGCAACATTTTTCCACTTAGAATTTATTTTAGACTCTCGCTGGACACCTTTGCTGGCGAACTTCATTTTCGCCTTCTTTGATGGTTCGCTTACCGTGGTCGTCAACCTGCAGTCCAAAACATTAACATTAATACAAAGACCTTTTAAAAATTAATTTATTCCAGACCATGGGTTCGAAAATTTACTTTCAGCTAGTTAAATAATTAAATTGCTGCCAAAAAGCAAGCTGAAAGTAAATGGATGAAGTTAAAATTTTGGCTAGAACTTTTACTAAAATGAAGAGACAGAAGAAGAATGGTGAATCTACTTGACTGAACATCAAACCTCAGAAAAAGACTGTCGGCTGCAAATCAGATTTAACTCCGATAATTTACTCAAAAAGCAAGTGATGAAGTGTGCCCCTCTTGCACAGAAGAATTCGACTTTCAACAAATAAATATTTTCCTTTCTCGAAAAACTCTCCTTCAGCATAAAACTACTTCTTCCTCTGGGAAATTTGATCTTGCCTTCTGGACAATCAACTGCCTAATAATTTCGAGAGAGATCAAATTTCTCTTCAGCTGTGCCTATGAAAAATGAGTTGTTGAAACTCATTATAATGTTGAAGAGTTTAATTCATTTTAGCAACTGGCTTTTCTTCTCTTGATCTCGATTTGTTTTTACTTAATCAAACAGGCAAGTTTCCTTTAATTTTTGAAAAGAATCTGTGTCGAGCTTATCCAGGAAAATCTCATTGATCTTCAAAAATTTGATTTTTGCTTAAATGTTTATCTTTGATTTTTCAAATTTTGAAAGAAAACATTAAGTATTTAATAAAATTCGACCTTTCAAGTTTCTAAAAATCATGGCGAATTTAATTTTGCCTGTTGGATTTTATCTTCGGCTGGCACCAATTATTTTCTTCCGAAACATCTCTGGCAAACTTTATTTTGTCCAAGGTCATTTAAATTTCTGAGTAGTGGAAATAAATTATTAAAATATTAAAATATTTTAATTTATTCCAACCCATTCGTTTTGGACCCATGGCTATTTTGATTTTCTCTTCATTTTCTTTGGCGAAAAGTTTATTTTCCAATTTTATTCCCAATTTCGTCTAGCCAAGTCAAAATTTAAGTCATTATGTCGACAATTGTTATGCCAGATCCTTATTTTTCTTTGCCATGGCAAACTTTTAATTGCACTGAGCTTATTTCTTCTGCCAAAGTCAATTTTTTCTCTCGCTCAGATGAATTTCTTTTAGGAAAAATCCTTGTCTGGATGTCTTTATCAAGCGAATTTCCTTGATGCTTGACAAATTTTATCCCTTCTGGCTAAGGGTGATCTTTCCTTTCACTTTGCCTTGGGCGCATTTTTCTCTGTGTACTTGCCCAAATTTATCAAATTTTGTCTAGACATCCAAACTTAAGGCAAATTTTAATTTTCTCTTCTCTCTTCATGCTAGGCACGTTTCATTTTTTCTTTGCCATAGCCTAGGCAGACTTCCTTAAGTCTCTTCTGCCTTCCACATGCCATGGCGAGCTTCCTTTAGCACTTTGCTTCTTGAAAATGTCATAACACTTAGCCAACATTTTTATTTTCCACCCTTTAAGCCTTCTATACTTAGGCTAATTTTCAAATTTTCTCTCTAGGCACCCAACACTTAGTGAAATTTTCAAAAAAAAATTCTCCCATATGCCTAGGAAAACTTTCTTACCTCTTGGTCAAGTGTGTGGCGGACTTTCCAAGGCCTTTGCCAAGCTCCTCAAGGCTTGGGCGGACTTCAAAGCCCTCTTGCCAAAGTGTGGCAGAGTTTAGAAGGTCTTGGACATTGCATCCTCAAAGCTGGTGGACTTTAGAGGCATCCTTCCACAAGCGTGGAAAACTTTAGATGGTCTTGGCCAAGTCTAGGCGGACATTAAAGAAGTCTAGGCGGACTTTAAAGAAGTCTAGACATGTGAGGGCAGACTTCAAAGGAGGCTTGACATCTTCCCCTTGAAGCTGGGCAGACTTTAGATAGTCCATGCCATCCTTCCTTCATGGCTGGCGGACTTTCCTTGCTTCCAGACATTCCTTCCTTCGTCCCTCCTTTCAAGGACCACCTTCATGGTGGTGAATTTCTTAGACTACACAGATTTTCATGAATTTCACTCTTTGTGGGTTGATTTTTCTGTGATTTTGCTTAGATCTGACTGATTCTGGACTGATTTTTGATGATTTTGATGTTTTCAGTATGATTTTCTCATGCTTTTTTACTAATTTTTTATATGCTTTTTGCTTGCTTTTCCAAAATTTTCACTGATTTTTCGATTTTCTCTTTGATTTTTCAAGTGATTTTTTGATTTTTTTTGTTGATTTTTGGATAGAAACATAGAAAGTTGACTCGGGTTGACTTTCCAGAAATAGAAATTTCTAAAAATAGAAAAAGAAAAATCCCTAAAAAATAGGGAATCCTGTTTTGTCCAAAAATGCCAAAAATGAAAAAGCGAAAAAGTGAAAAAACAGATTCCCTAAAAAGTAGGAAGTCTCAGAATTGGCCGAATGAACAGGCGATCTTCATTTCTTGGGCCTTCTGAGTGCTTCCATGACGTCTATGTACTCATTCAAGCATGGATTATTGACTTGGCTCAGGTAACTCTCGGCAAACTGACTTGAAACTCTCAATAAGGTGACCTCACGAAACCGTTGCAAGAAGACAAAACCCTAAAAACAAGCAGACAACTGGGGGTCCCCATTGGCAATGGGGCGATGTGTGAAAAGGTCACAACACTTCCTAATCCATGAAACGTTGCACATAGCAACTTCCAAAAGCAACAACACCTATCTCATCTATAATGGTCATCTTGCTAAATACAATGTAAGTTCAACATAGAAACTGCAATAACCTAGAATAGGTGCTTTCTTTACCTCACACCACTTAACAAACATGAACTCCACCATAAATGTCAGCTGCTAAAATACAACTACAATCCATAATAGAATTTGCAAACAAAGACTCTTTAGTCAAGAAAGGAAATTTCCAAATCAATTACCACTCCAAAATGGAAATATATGTCAACGTCTCCCCAAAAATATAGTATCTTCCATGTGAGATCCAACTTCCTAAAAAATAGGGATTATGCCATCTCATCACCTGCCATGTAGGATGCCACCTCACAAATAGGTCCAACAAAGATGAATGACAACTTAGGAAGTTAATAATTTAGGATAAAAATAATTATGCAACAATTAATTAAAAATAATTAACCATGTTGAGACTCTAAGGTTGAGACACCTTAATCCCAACATTCTCCCACTTGTCGAAGACCTGTCAAGAGTCTACATCGACTACGCAAGGCCCCAAGGCCCATGGAACTGACACACCATCGAACTTCTCAGTGCTCACTGGTTTCGTCAATGCATCTGCGACATTCGCCAAAGTATCAACCATTTCGAACTTCTCCTTTCCATCTTCTACCATATCACAAACAAAATGAAACTGTACATTAATGTGCTTTGTTCTGGCATCAAAAGTAGGATTCTTAGATAAACTAATGGCACTTTGACTGTCACATTAGATAGTAATCTATCTGGCATCAAAACCAATATCAGAACACAACCGTTTAAGCCAAATAGCTTCCTTACAAGCATGAGTGGCTGCCATATACTATGCTTCTGTAATGGACAAAGCGACTATAGTTTGCCGCTAAATCATCCAACTGATAGGACATCCAAACATCGTGAAAACATATCCATTAGTGGATCTCATGCTATCAGCGTCACCACCCCAGTCTGAATCCACAAACCCACGAATACAAATTGAATGCTGAGGTCCAATAGGATAACCATGAGAACATAAGGAATACTCTGAAGTACCCCGCAAATATCTGAACACTCTCTTCACCGCATCGCAATGCACTCATCCAGGATTAGCCATAAATCGACTACGACCTCCCACTGCTTGGGCAATGTTTGGCCTCGTATAGACCATAGTATACATCGTGCTACCTACAATACTTGCATACAGTACTCTGGTCATGTCCTCGATCTCAATAGGAGATTTTGGACAATCCTCAACTAATATATTTGTCTCATGCAAAACAAGAACTACCAAGGTTCTGCAAGACGACATGTTGAATCTCTGCAACACTGTATTCACATACTTGCTCTGGCTTAACCAAATCTTTCAGTTAGCTCTATCTCTTTTGATCTCCATCCCTAGAATATACCTTGTTGCAACTAGATCTTTCATATCAAACTATGCTGACAACTAGAAAACCAAATCCAAAATCATACTACCATTCCCAAAAAACTACATATCATCTACATACAACGCAATAATGAGAATGCGACCATTTTAAGTTTTGAAATACACACAATGGTCAGATTTAGATTTCTGAAATCCCAAAGTCAACACATAAGTGCCCAATTTTTGATACCACATTCTAAGAGATTGCTTAAGACCATACAAAGACTTTATCAACTTGCAAACTAGATTTTCTTTACCTTTCACCACGAAGTGCTCTGGATATGACATGTACATCTCTTTCTCCAAGTTACCATGAAGGAACATTGCCTTCACATCCATCTTCTCAATCTCTAAATCATATGTTGTAGTAAGTGATAACAAAAAATGAATGGATGTCAGCTTTGCTACAGGAGAGAAAATCCCTTCTTCTGAGAATACCCCTTCGTGACCAACCATGCCTTATGCTTCTCAACACTACCATTAAGACCCAATTTCTTCTTGAACACCCATTTACAACCAACAGGTTTACATCTTTCAGGCAATGGTACCAGATCCCATGTATTGTTTTTCTTTAATGCAACCATTTCTTCGCCCGTGGCTTTCAACCAGGAATTTGCATGATCCATACTCATAGCCTCTCTAACAATCCTAGGCTCATTAATGTTAGAAATCAAAGCAAAAACACAATTTGAATCCAACAATGAATATCCAAACCTCTCTGGTGAATACCCATATCTATCTAGTTGTCAATTCTCGCGTGTATACCTCCTCACTAGCCGAGGTTGAGGTTCTTCTTCCTCAAAACATTTTGATCTTCTCAAGTTCTCCTCATCATTAGGTCCATTTTGGGCTTCAGGTTCAACTTTCTTAGAGTCAAGAGGAAGCTGAACCACATCTTTCTTTTGTTCTTCTGTAGGCTGCAAAATACAAGAAGAAGGTTTCATCTCTCTAAAGCTAACACTTCGACTGTAGAGAACGTTTTCGGCCACTACATCCCAAAGCTTGTACCCATTCACACCAATACCATATCCAATGAAGATACACTTAACAGACTTGTTTTCCAACTTTGACTTTTTCTCCCTTGGAACATGAGCATATGCCTCGCAACCAAACACATGAAGATGTCTCAATGAAGGTTTCTTTCCCAACCACACCTCCATTGGTGTTTTATCAACAAGAGCTGATGTAGGAGATCTGTTTACCAGATAACATGCAATGGAAACAGGTTTAGCCTAGAAATTCTACTCAAGGCCAGCACCACTCAGCATACTCCTAGCCCTCTGCATCGACGTCTTGTTCATCCTCTCTACAACTCCGTTTTGTTGAGGGGTATATGGAGTTGTCTTATGCCTTTCAATCCCATGTTCTTTACAAAACTTATCGAATTCTACAGAACAAAACTCACCACCATTGTCAATGTTAATCACTTTTTCTTTCTACCAATCTGATTTTCTACCAAAGCTTTAAACTCCTTAAACCGACTAAAGATATTAGATTTACTTCTGAGAAAATAAATAAATACCCTTCTACTGTAATCATCTATGAAAGAAACAAAACATACAGATTTTCCTAACGAAGAAACATTCACAAGACCAAAAACATCATAATGCACATAGTCCAAAACCCAGAAGACTTATGAGAACTTTTATAAAATTGTAGACAGTTTTGTCTACCAAAGATACAATGTTCACAGAAGATGAACTCGAGATTGATATCTTCAAGGCCCTCTACAAGGCTCTTAGATTTCAAGGTTCTAAGACCCTTCTCACCAATATGGCCAAGTCTATGGTGCTATAACATCGTCCTCTTCGTAGGAAGCTTCATTTCCAAGGAATGAGCACCCTTAGGTACCCAAAATGCATGACCATCAAATGTAGCTGCTACAGATATTTCTACTCGATTTGACGATGAGGATGAAGAATCTAAACATTTCTTCTTTGGTTTTTCAGAAAGAACTATTGCATTGTACCGTGCATGCATCTAATTTGAATAGGGTTCCTATCCGAACTCCTCTAGCCAAAAACATAGCTCCTCTAGTCATCTTACATCCTCCACTCGAGAAGACAACTTGCACACCCTCATCATTCAATTTACTCACAACACAACATATACATGGGAAAACCCTTTCGGGAAAAAACCTACACTCCAAACACTCAACTCAATTGTATTAATCAGCAACATAACACCATCTCTAAAAATCTTCAACCTATCTCTATAACACGTGCTAAGGCACCAACATATAAATAGAGCTCAACAGGAAAAGGAAGGCTCCCATGGTTTCCAAAACCAACTTCAAAGCCCAAGAGGTAAGTTTTGTACAAAAACAATAACTTGCTAATCCATGAAATGTTGCACATAGCAACTTCCAAAAGCAACAACACCTATCTTATCTATAATGGTCATCTTGCCAAATACAATGTAAGTTCAACATAGAAACTGCAATAACCAACAATAGGTGCTTTCTTTACCTCACACCACTTAACAAACATGAACTCCACCATAAATGGCAACTGCTAAAATACAACTCCAATCCATAATAGAATTTGCAAACAAAAACTCTTTAGTCAACAAAGGAAATTTCCAAATCAATTTCCACTCCAAAATGGAAATATATGTCAACATCTCCCCAAAAATATAGTATCTTCCATGTGAGATCCAACTTCCTAAAAAATAGGGATTGTGCCATCTCATCACCTGCCATGCAGGATGCCACCTCACAAAGAGGTCCCACAAAGATGAATGACAACTTAGGAAGTTAATAATTTAGGATAAAAATAATTATGCAACAATTAATTAAAAATAATTCACCATGATGAGACTCTAAGGTTGAGACACCTTAATCCCAACATCCCAATCATTAGAAACCTCTTCCCATACTGTGTGTAATTTCATGTGTAGATAAAACTTTTCTGGTTTTAGTTCTCTCCAAAGATCGACTTTGTTCCATTCCAATGCATTACCACTTGCAGACATTAGTGTGTTGTACACAATTACATCAGTCAAAGCATCCCATGATTCCATGTTACCCATCCTAGGACAAGCCTTACGTATCTCCCACAAATTAACCATGGCTAAGCTGCATGTAGACTTGAAAATAATATTTGAGACTTGTCAAACTATCATGGCTTCCCTTGTAAAATTACATTCAAATTTGGACTCACCCCACAATAGTGTATGAATGCTCTCACAAGCTTAGAACAGTGTAAAGCATCCTTGGTCCTATGTGGGCCCGACTAAAAAAAAATTTGTTTTCAAATATGTGATCCCACAATAATGGGTTACAATTTTTGGCCAAACTTGACATTAAAATCAGGATTTTTCACCAGACATTCACTTTCTTACACCTATAGCAGCTAAACCATTAAGGTTTTGAAGATGAATCAAACTAGTTATTTGTTAGATATTTTGTGTAGATTCTAATTATATTTTTCTAAAAAAATTAAAAATAAATTGTGAATCATTTTATGTAATTTTTAATAACTTATTTTTTCTACTAATCAGCATTTTTAAAAAGTGATGTTCACTTCGGCGCACATAACTTTTTTTATAGATAGCATACAATTCTGATTTTTAAAATGCAAATTTTTCACACCAATATCTAGGGATGGATATTTTTTCATAATTTTTTGTTACATTTTTTTTTTTAATTAATTTTCCAAGTCAGCGTAATTATAATTTGGACAGAGGTGTACTTCAGCACGCATAACTTTTTTTGTATTCATTTGAATTAACTTTTTTTTTTTTGGTTAGAATAAGGACATCAATACCTAGGGCACATGTATTTTTTAGAATTTTTTTCTCTATTTTTCTATTTTTTCGTATGTGTGAAATAAAGAACTTGATCTTCATTGAAAATCTTACATTCACAAGAAATAAAAAATAAATATAATAATCAAATTAAACATATTTAAAATTATACTTTTTAGGAAGCTTATAATAAGGGCTACAGGATTACAAAGCATAAATTTTAAATGAATTCATTTGATCACCCAAAAGGTAAATCAAAAGTGGTTTTTTATCAGCATTTTTGATAGGTGTAGAGGAGACTTGATTATAGGTATGGTTTAAATCTAACAAGGTTCTATCCAAGGGGGTTCGATCTAAGGGGGTTTGATCAATCCCTCTTTAATTAAAATAATTTAAATGGAACTTTTAAAGTCATAAATCATTGTATTTTCTAAAAATATGTGATTTCAGGCAAAAATCAGGATGTCCCAAAAAGTGTAACCCATTATTGTTTTATCTTGAATTGATATGTTACAACATCTGAGTGCATCTGGAAGGAAAACATAAAATGGATTTTCATTAAAACATGTTTTCTAACCTCTTGCAGAATGGTGAAAACTAGCCAAGTTAGCTCTGAAATCGGCTTTGAAAACTGGGCAAACGACCTCCTGGAGAGATAAAAGCTTGCAAGCATGTAGCCCTTGGTCCCAAGAATTGAATGCAAAAGACGGATCAGAGAAATCATTCACGAGGAAAAAGTTGCTTACTAGAACTTTCTGCAACAAACAGTTGTTCTAAACCAATTAAAACTCATGAAATCACCTCGTTGAAAAAATATCAAATCAACTCCTAGTGAGTTGCCACTGGACATAATAGATCATCTTGGCACAGTGAACACGTTTGATAAAGGATTTTTCTTGAATCATTTTCCATCAAAAGATATTGACAGTCGAAGTTGACCTCTCAGAAAAGTTTTTGCAAAAGTAGGTGTAAAACAAGACAAATTGCATTTGGTTTTGACCTACTAAAAATCGCAAATCAACTCATGAAGCTCTGAAACCTAACATGTGGGATCATTTTGGTATGGAGAATGCAGAACAACATTTGTTTTCACTTGACATTCAACCAGTTACAAAATGCAAGATCAAATGGGAGGCTACTTTGCAAAACTAAAAGTTTACAAATAGCTAAAAACTACCAAAACCCTTCAACTTCAGTTTTCAAAACTCTCACAAAACTCATCATGGGAAGTTGAAAATTGACATGCATGTTCACATAGGACACATCAGTGTGCGTGCAAATGGGTTGTGTACCCAAATCAACAGGGATCAAATTATGACCATCCAAAGTAGGCCACTTAGGAAAATTTCTCGTGTGCACTTCAGAAAGTGCAGAGTAAAAAATTTCAAAAAAGCCACTTCAAATTTGGGAAATTTGAGATTGCCAACAGTGGCTCCGACTGGGATGTATGTCCCCTGTGGGCATAGCAAGATTCTAGATCTCTGGGGAGTAGACCAAATTCTGAGTCCATTGGGTGTTCTGAGACTGCTCCTTTATTCATTCTTCATTTTTTAGCTTCACTTGGTGACACCCAGGACACCAAATGAAAAGTCTGAATTCAGTATCTACCTCTATCAAACACAGTTCTGTGATGTCTGCCATAGGCCAAATCTAAGAACATTATCATAGACCACCCACAAACTAGCTTGGTTCGTAATGATATATCAGCAACACATGCATTGTAATCGCTGATCACAACATGACATGAAGTAGCACTCTGTATCTCATTTTCATCTCCATCATCTGAGATATCACAAGAGAAGCATTCATACATACTTTGTTTTCATCCCCTGCATCTTCATCTTCCTTACTGTTGCAAGGATCTGCACATGTGCTGGTTGTAAGCTGATTACAATGTTCATTTTCTGACATATTCTTTTCACTTATTTGCACTGTCATCTTATTTTTCTCAAGAGGACAGTTGTTGTATCCATTTTGAGAATCCACATTTTGTGTATAACCACACTTGGCTGATTCTACAATCTTTGTCCAATCAGGTACTTGATCAAAGCTATGGGGCTTCAATTACTTTGGAAAAGTACTCCACCCAAATTCATGGATCTTACAAAACAAATCAATGCACACATAATCCTCTAGTCTAAAATCTTTGGGGACTTCTATCAAAGCATCCAAAAATCTCAAAAACAGCTTATATGGTGGTTCTCCCTCTTGTCTCTTCATCTCATACAAATCTTGCACAAAAGATTGCTAATCAACATTGCTCAAATTTTGCTAATGTTCAACTTGATGCTCATTATGATCATCACACTGTGATGATGAAGGAATCATAACAGCAAAGGCATTGTCAGCTTGACGAGCATTTCCATTGTCTAATCCTTGAATTCTATTGGCATGAGGTGTGTTGGGATAACCAACACTTGCAGCTAGATACCCTTTCATCATAGAGTATTTCAAATTGTTCTCAATGTCCATGGTAGTTTGATATGCCTGAAGTCATGTTGCAGGCTCTTTATCCCTCAACAAGAAGCCCATCTTTTTGTCAAATGCTCCTAAATACACAAACAAACATTCAACATCATTTGGCTTTATGTATTCAGGGATATCTCTTATTGCCTTTGCAAATCGAAGATTGAATGTAGGGACCAGCTTATCTTTACTTATATGGATTTCCATAAAGCTTTTTCTTACTACACTTGGATTTACCCTTTCACCAAATTTCTCAACAAAGGCTGTCATAAACTGACTCCATGAAGCTATAGAACATGATGGTAAATATAAGAACCAATCCCTAGCATCATCCTTCAAGGATTGAACAAACAGTTTCATAACAATGTCCTCATGATTTACCTCATAATTCCACATCACATCCAAGAATATTAGCAGATGTTTAGAGACTGATTCTGAACTTTTCCCTGTGAATTTTGGAAAATAATTCCTAACATTTTTAGGGATGAGGTTCGGGAAACCTTTCATACCATTGAAAACCAATGGCATATATGTTTCAATAACAAATTCCCTTTGAGGGCATGGTCAAACTTGTTTTCCCTACATACTTTTACTTTCCATTTCACAGGGAAACCCTCTTGTATCCAAATTCAATCATTATCAACTTCAAACATGGTTGTCAATTGCATCATTTACTAATTCAACCATGATTCTAAAACATTGATTGAATATTTATGCCTTAAAGCTTTCTCAGAGGCATAATTCAAAATAAACATACTTCTCAAACCATTATAGATATGACATGTTATACATTTGAAGTATGTAAAGAAATACTATTGTTCCCTTTCTTAATGCAAATTCATCTAATAGGGAACCAATTTATGACCTCAAGAGTTGAAAATTTCCCATAAAATTTTTCAAACAAAGTAATACTTGCTTTAGATTTATGAGAATACATGGAAACTTTGTAGAAGCTATTAATCTTTCTTCCTGACTGGAAATTCTACAAATCTAGAAATCTTCTACACAATTCAACTAAGAAGTTAGTTTTTGGTATCATATCCCTAGTCTAGGGCACCCTTTTCCACCCAAATTAAGCTCAAATTTGAATCTCTAATGCATCAAGTTACACTACGAGCACTATGGACTATTAGATTAGGTTCAGAGAGCAGGATGTTCATAAGACGGCCTTCAAGTGTCACTACAGGCACTATAAGTTCTTAGTCATGCCCTTTGGCTTGACTAATGCACCTGCAATGTTTTAGTCTTGCATGAACCACATTTTCAACAAGCAATTGCACAAATATCTCCTGGTATTCTTTGACGACTCACTCATTTATGGCAAAACTTGGGATGATCATCTTAAGCATATGGGTGAGGTATTGAGTATTATGGAGGACCAGTATTTGTATGCCAAGGCCCCGATTTGTGACTTTGGCTTTAAGAAGATATTGTATTTGGCTCATGTAATCAGTGCACAAGGTGTACAAGTCCACCAGTAAAAGAACCAAGAAATACTTGACTGGCCACCACCTAGGATGCTTAAAAAGTTGAGGGTTCTTTGGGTTGTGTAGTTACTACAGGCGTTTCATTAGAGGCCTTTCTTAGTTGGGGGCACCATTGACAAACCTTATGTAAAAGGGAGAATTTAGTTGGTCTAAGGAGGCACAACAAGCTTTTGACAAGCTCAAGGAGGTGATTAGCACTTGCTCTGTGTTGGCACTAATGCAGAATAGCCACCCTATTCCTTTCGAGAGCCGCAAGTTGAGAGGACCTGAAAGACTTTACTCCATCTATATAAGGATATGTTTGCCATAATGCATTCATTAGCAAAGTTAAGGCAATATTTGGTTGGGGATAAGTTTGTGGTGAGGACTGACCATAACAGTCTTAGGTATTTCTTGGAGCAGAAGGACTTGAATGAGAGGCAACAGAAATGGGTCAGTAAAATACATGCCTACAATTTTGACATAGAGTATATGATGAGGAAAAAGAATATTGTTGCAGATGTCCTTTTCGAAAACCAACAGCTTGCTCACTAACGGAGATTTTAGGAGATTGGAAATCTCATCTTTTGGTAGAGTACTCCAAGAACAAGTTTGCATGTGAGCTGATGGATGGATAGGTATAGGATAACCGATACAAAGTTGTGGACGATATCATTTTCTAAAGGGTAGCATCTATTTGGTGCCAAAATCGAAACTGAAGGAAAGGGTTCTGCAGGGTTCACATGATACTCCCTTAACAGCCATCAGGGCTACTTCAAAATATATAGGTAGGTCAAAGAGAATTTCTCTTGGAAAGCCCTCAAGGAGGATGTATTGAGATATGTCAAAAAGTGTGTGACGTGCCAATAGAACAAGTCAGAACATTCACATCCACAGGTTTGTTGTAGCCTTTACCCATTCCGCAACAAAAGTGATAAAGCATTTCCATGGATTTCATCGTCGATCTACCCAATGTTCACGAAATGGATTGTATATATGTGGTTTTCAACTGTTTGACAAAATGCGCTCACTTCTTTGCTATACCTCTGGAGTACAAGCTGCCTCGGGTGGCCAAATTAATTTTCATAGAGGTTTTTAGGTTGCATGGACTACCAAGATTCATAGGGAGTGACAAGGACAACAGGTTCATGAGTGCTTTCTAGCAGGAGCTATTCAGGTTGGCAGGGATGGGGTTAACTCCAAACATGAACTATCACCCTTAGATAAACGGGAAGATGGAAATAGTGAACAAGTGGATTGAGGGGTACCTGCATAATTACATTTCAAGGCAGCAAAGAGTGTGGGTTAAGTGGTTACACCTCATAGAACATTGTTATAACACCACTTATCACATGTCAATTGGGATGTCCCCATTTTGCGTGCTATACGGCTATGATGTGCCCTCTTTTACATACTTGGCTTTTGGGGAGAAGAGCTCTTAATGCTAAGGACTGCATTATGGCTCAGAATTAATAGATGATATACGTAGATAGGCACAAGGTTGAGCGTAGCTTTGAAGTTGGAGATTTGGTTTTCCTTCATTTGCAGCCCTACAAACAGTCATCGTTAAAAAATAGCAGTGCATAGAAGCTCAAGCCTCAGTTTTATGGACATTATAAGATTATCAGATGTGTTTGGGAGGTAGCCTACGAGTTGGAACTACCAAAGAGCAGTAATATTCCTAATGTGTTTCATGTTTCATGCCTCAAGTTCAAGAACTTGGTCAGCAAGTTACTTCATCTTTAGAGTTGCCTCTGTTAGATGAGGAGGGCCATTTTGTTCTAGTGCCTGAGGAGATAGTGGATACCAAGAAGAGGCAGTCGAGAAAAAGAGTGGTTAAGGAATTCTTGGTTAGATAGAGAGACTTGCCAGCATAAGATGCCACTTGGGAAGGAAAACAGATTCTGCAACATCCCAATTTGCAATTGCTTGGGGGCAAGCAATTTCGGGAAGGGAGGACTGTAATGTCCCCTTCTCAGTAACCACTCAGGAGAATCATTTAGCCTTTATTATTCTTGAAGGATAAAGGTGAAATAAGGGAATAATATTAAATCAATTATTTATAAATTGAAGTAAATAAATTAGATCATAAAGGTAACTTTGTTTTTAATTAATTTACATAAAGTGACTCAAATAATAGAATAAATATTATAAAGTCACTAAGGAATATTAAAATATTCTTCTAGGAGCTTGGTGACAATTTTTTTTAGATCTTTCTAGAAGGACAAGGATTTCTTTCTAAAGGCAACAAGGAGCTCATTTCTCTCACACTTGATGTTATTTTCTCACTTCATTTTTGAGAGATCTTCAAAGGATTTTCTGGCATGTGGGTTTGGAAATCCTAGGGCACCAGTTTCAGTAGTGAAACTATTTATCCTAGCTGGAGATTGTTGAGGTTCAAATCATTTAGGCTTTCTATCGGAGCTTATTTGCAAATTTGTGGGTCACTTTGAGTGACAAAATTCGACAATATCAATTATTTTCAGATGTTGAGATTGTGCAAGAGTTTGTATTTGAGTGAATATTTATTGTGCAACGAGTTCTTCATGAGTTTATTGTGTTGTAACACATTCCACCATCAAACTGAATATCTTGATGGAGGACATGGTTACCTAGAAACCCTAGGGGTTGGTTTATGAATCAACAGTGCAAGGACGTGGTGAGAAAGAAGGGTTTCAGACTTTAATAAAGAGATTTCATAGATTGCACGGGACATCTGAAGCAAATATAGTCCTCTATGAGGGTTTTTTTAGGTTACCACTGCTTGGAGTGAGTCCCTAGAGTCTAGACGCCGCCCACTTATTGCATATCAGTATTGTTTGTGTCTTCTTTGAATTGTTGCACAAATCCTCGAAACTTTTGGAAGCTTTTGTGACTATGGATCTACTGAACAATAGTGATTTCTAAAGTTGCAGACATTTTTGAGTCTTTCTTGTAGTAGTTTGAGCTCCCTATTGGTTTGTGGCGGTGTTTTAACGAGGTCTGAGCATATTCCAATCATATATTTTTCTTGTATTTGTGTCTGAGATCGTAAAATATATTAGAGAAAGGAGTCTATGTGCTGCTGTAGCAAATTTGGGCTTGCTGCTAATGTATTACAGTCTTGTTATGCTCAATAAATACCAATAAACCTGCTATTACAATTGTTCTTTCATTGTTGTACCTTCTAAGGTGTTGCTAGCATTGTCTTAGGGTGTCAAAGGATGAAGAAATAGTACTACAATGTGGCTCAAATTTTCAATCCACATTTTACATTGCTTGTATGTACTATTGGGTATTAGAAAATAAAATTTCAGAAGGTTTTATTTGTTGTTCTTACTTGCATGGTTATTCATGCATCAATTTTACTTCTTTATGAACAATGAATATTGTTGTTTGATAAAATGAATTCTATCAAATCAAAACAATCGCAAAAATTCCACACCACTGGAAAGAAACATTTCAATAACTATCTTAGAATATTCTGGAAGGTGTAACGCCATCTAGGTGGAAAAAATTTCACCATCTATTTCCCACTCTAGAAGATTCTTATTATCATTTTTTAATTTCTTATTTATATTTACAACTTCTCAAAATCATAACTTTCAATCCGACCTCTCATTTTCAATTGTAATATATCATTGGAGAAATTCCTCGGGATGAAAATTTAATATCTTCCTAATGGTACAAGATTTTAAGATGCTTCTTTCACTAAAAATATTAATTTCTAATTTCACTCCTTGAGATCAATTTTCATGTTCATGGGATCCCGAATAGGTTGAATTACTAAAAATAGCTCATGTCTATTTTTGGTTGTTTAAAACTTCTAATTATCCCAAAGACTGCATGAGTTTCCATGGGTCCCAAAACAACTAAGGAAACTACAAACAAAAAGAAAATACAATATTTTTGGGTGTTGCAAGATATCCCTTACACCACTACATTCTCTTGCATCAAATTTAGATCTAGATTAGTTCAAACCTAGAGTAGATCTAGGATAAATTAAGATGGTTAGGTAAGTTAAGAAAGTAATTTCACACCTTGAGATTTAAAAGTTTAATATTCCTTTTAAGCTGATCTAAATCATCTAATTATGCATAATTATTAAATTTTATAACACCAACAAACACCCCTAGTAAAAATATCACAAAGACCACATAGATTTTCCTACATAGTCAAGACCTAGCTTAAAAGGAATCTTGGAGCTATTTTCCTATCTTTTCAAGAGAAGTAGATGGATCTTTTATTCTTCCTTGTATTTCGACCCGTGCTAATACCACCATAAACACATCCTTCATCTAAACGATAACTTAAATATCTTTAATAGTTACAAGATCCTCTTGTCAAAATTTTGTGTTTAGTTAACAAGAGACAATAGATATATGACACCCTTCCTTGCCTCAATGTCATAGATCATAAAAATATGTAATCCTACCTATGCATAATTTCTTTATTTCAACCCCACCTATCCCTTGGTGTAATCCCACTTCAATTTCCCTCGTAGTGGAATTTTACTATACCCGTAAACTTGATAGCCTTACCTCAAATATAACAAGAATGTTAGACTAACAATCTTCTTGGGTATTGCATTTTTATTTTGCTTTCTCTATTTTGGCACTAATATACTTTTGTATTCTCTTGAAATTGTTGGAAGCCATCACATGCAATTTCCTTCTTAGTATCTATCATTTCTCATTTCATAACCAATCAATCTTAAGATGGTCTCTCTATCATCTATACACTTCATAACACATAATAAACCTACTCCATAAAAAAATGTTATCCACCTTCTAAGTATGTACCAAAGAAAATATCATCTAAATCCCAAGTTATATGCTTAATAGAATTAGTAACCATAACATGCTTTTTCATTTATTATTCACACAACTCATAACACATAATACACCTAATCAATAGAAAACTCAATTCTACATTTGAAGTATCTACCAAACGAAGTATGATCAAAATGTGGACAAGGATTTTGGCACCACAAGACTCCATAACACTTCTAGGGTTTGTCACCTAAAAGGAGAGAGGTAGGCCAAAATGGGTAATGTCTACACTCAAGATTAATGTAAATATGGATGAAATATGCCTAAATGTAATGTCTGAAATACAAATAACTGATAAAAGAGATGAATTACTAATGCAAAACTAAAAAATGTAAGATGTTTGAAAACACATTGTGATATGCAAAAAACATAGAAAGATGAATAGAAATGCAAACAAAGCAAAACAAAAAGCATGCACATGGAAATATGTTGAAGACTGTAATGAAGACTGGAAATGTTGCTGATCCTAAAAAAATAGCCTACTCGGACACTTGTGCCAAGCTAGATGACTTAGACTTAACTCTAAAAAAGCTGCTCTAGAGCCCATTTCAGCCAAATGGGTGTCTAAATCTACAGAAATCACTGGCAGGCATGCATAGTGAGACTAATTCGCCACTTCTGGTGACTTAGTCCACCTTGGCTTTTCTAAAATTTCGAAAGTGGAAACGGAAGTCTACAGTCTACAGTTTGTCTTCTAAAAGGTGTCC
Organism: Sequoia sempervirens; assembly: GCA_007258455.2. Classification (NCBI taxonomy): domain Eukaryota; kingdom Viridiplantae; phylum Streptophyta; class Pinopsida; order Cupressales; family Cupressaceae; genus Sequoia; species Sequoia sempervirens. The sequence goes on from VDFB02193867.1 coordinate 682,206,359, forward strand.
ACCTTTGAAACTTTAATTTTCAGCACTGTAGGTAATTTTCTATGGATAATTTGTCCTTGAAAAGAGGAAGATGAGCACAACAAGTCTTCAAACTATTCTACAATGATTTTCAAACCCTCAAGATACTTAAATCTACAAACACATTAAAAAATAAAGAGTAATATTGAATGTTAGGACATGGGGGTTTGCCTTGTTCAAACCACTTTTTAAGTAATAAAACAAAAATGAAGAAATAATCTACCGAAGCATGAAATAATGGAATTTGTGTACCATAGAAAAATGGATCATTGGACATTTTCACGGTCATTTGGGTCTTTATCCTATGATGCTTGGCCTATTTTTCTTAGATTTAATGTTGTAATGTGACTTACACATTCACATTAGGTCTTGAATATTTAAATTATTAAGACTTTATGATGTCTTCTAAAGGTGTTGTGAAGTGTTGTAACAAATTTCTACACTTTTCTAGACTCTTCTTATTATAATTCATCTAAATATTCCCTTTATATCCATTACCAAGTCTTATTTTAAAGTGTTGTAAAGAGTTGTAACAACCTTTCATGCTTTTCTTATTGGGCCCCTTTATGCAATTACACCTTTCTTATGCTTTATTGGGTCCCTTTATGCACTTACACGCCTTAATTAAGTATATTTTTTAATACAACCCTGACAAATATTATTAAATGCAACTTATTTCCCAACACCCACTCATATGCCTTGAGTGGGACCCATTCACCATTGTAAGCAAATGAATCCCTCTTGGCACAAAATTCAAAATAAATTCAAATTAATACCGGGCTTTTATTCAGTAAGACCTATGGTCAGCCTGTCATGTTTTATTTTCGGGAAATTAAGGCATAAGTGTGTATAAATACATGATTTTCTATTCATTTTAACCCCCATTCATTCAAGTATTCACCCTTGCATTTAATCCATCTAAGCATCCATTTGAGCATCATAGCATCATTCAATCAAGCAATTATCAACCATATTGGAGCAACCATTGACATATCTTTAGACTTCAACAACAAGGGTTTGGTGAGTTCATGACACTTGCATGTTATTTGTTCATCATTCCTTTCTTATTTCATTTCATTGTAAAGGGTTAGATTAGCAAAGTGGCGTTTGACAAAGGAAAACCCCTATACTCCAACCCTTAACCTTTTTCCCCTCATTGCATGTGTGTTTGCAGATCTTGTAAGTAGATTTGTCAAGGAGAAAGGTGTCAAAAAGGTGTTGCAAAGTCATCAAAGTCATTCTAGTCAACATAACCCTAATTGGAGCTTCAAGGCCCTTTTCAGCCCGTTTTCTGCAGATTTAAATCCAACAACTCGACAAGCAAACAAGTATAGATCAAGACCCACAAAGTTGACTTTGGAATTTGCAGATTTTTGTAGGTGGACTAATTCACCATCTGTAGCGAATCAGTCCCATTGCCAAGCTGGAGAAAGTGTCTTCTGAGGTTTTCAATTTTTGGCAACCCAAAACCGATTTCAACGGAATTTACCTAAAGCATGAATAATTCGCCAACTGTGGCAAATGAGTTCTAGTTGTCATCAACAGTAATTTTTGAAGCATTTTCCAAAACCTTCTAGCATCAACATTCTACCTCCAGGTGCACTCCATTTAGTTTCATTAAGTTCTCTTTCCATTTGTTTATGTTTCTAACTCATGTTTGCTTACAACATTGTGTTTTCAAACATCTCATATTTCCTAGGTTTTGCATAAATAATCAATTCATTTTATCAGTCCTTTGCATTTAGATCATTACATCTAGGCATATTTTCATTGTAATCAGTTTGAGTGAACCACCAATATTTTTGGGTCTATCTCTCTCCTTTAGGTGAAAAAGTCCAATAGAGTAAGAGAGTCATAACACACAAACATCTTTGGTTCATTTTGGTGAACTTGCATTCTGAACATTATCTTTCTGATTTACATTTGCATTTACATCCTAGGACTTATTGCATTAGCTTTTGCATTGTTTTGTATTCTAGGATTTTAAAAATTGCATTAGTTAATATCTCATATAGATTTCATTTTTGCACTTCAAAACATTAAAAATACTGAAATTTTCCATTTGCATCCTAGTTTTGCATCAGAAAAGCATAAAAATCATTTTTAATTTTCTGAAAAATCACAAAAAAATTCACCTCTGGACTCATTCGCCCCACTGGGCGAATTAGTCGACTTGCACTTTTTGCACAAAAACTTCTAGCATTTTCACAACATTTTCTACATTTCTATTTTCTGTAATTGCATCTCTTTCACTGTTTTCAGATTCATTGTTCTAGTAAATTTCTTGCATTTTTTTACTTTCATTCATTTGCATCATGGCCTTTTGCTTTAAGAAGTTTTGGATGTCTTTTAAATCCTTAATTGACATGTCAAACTATGCCTTTCGCTATGATCCTAATGACCTTGAGCTTCCTCTTGCTTCTTCAACTCCTCATGATTGTCCTCCTCGTGATGTTGACATCATTGGAGAAGATGATGCTAGCATGAATAAGTTCTTAAATGAATGCCTTGACAACCTTGAAGCCAATGCAACCTTTCATCGATCCATGAAGTCACAAGACCTTCGTACAATATCCCCTCATGATATGTTTGGATACTTACATCCTGAAGCCAACGAAGGACCTAAGATTCCACCCTTCGGTGGACCTTGTTCTTCTCCACAAACAATTCCTCAACCATTCTATGATAAAAAAGTCACTAGTACTCTTACAAACCTTGAAGAAACCTATGGAAAAGATTTTACTATTTTGAAAAAGCAAGGATGTGACATAACAACTGAACATGAAATACATAAGCTTTTTGAACAAGTAACAACTGACGAAAAAACACAAGGGTTAGGCTATCAAGCTCACCCTGATTTGAATGTTCTTCTTCCTGATGAGCAACCTTTGACTAATAACAATACAGCGGCTATAACAATTCCCATAAGTCCTCCTTCCATTCATGAAGAGGGTGAATCTAGTGAACGCAGACGACTTTACAAGCTGAAAAAACTAAAGTTTCATCTCCATCCACCACCTGAATGTGAAAGGAGCACAAATACTTTTAAACAGAGATCTTATACTATTACCACCTTTGAATAGGTTGGTCATCTATCCTAAAGATTCCAATGTACCATATTGTAAATGCCATCATGTTCTTGGACATCGCAGTGATGAATGTCGGACACTGAAGGACATATTGAGAAAGTATCACTTCGTTGATACCGACTGCTATCCCATTCTTCCATAGTCCAACCTTCCCATTCCTTCACATGCAATAGTTATAGAATCTTCTATTATCACAATTGCATTTCCTTTCCCATCACCTATCTCAATTCGCTCTTGCCTTGCACTCAGTGGGGGCAAGCAGTTGTCAGCCTTGTCCTAGTAATGCATTTATCCTTGTCCCTTATCCATGTTATTTACCTCCTGTTTATACTAATTGAGAGTGGGAGGTGGATGACTTGTTTCATGCGTGACTTACATTTGGATTACTTGCCTTTTTACATTTTCCTTTTTCTTTTTCTTTTCTTTGGTGTGATTGCATGTGCATATTGTGATCCCTTGTAATGTATGTTTGATGTTCTCTCTCTTTGTGCACTTCCTCTATTTGTACCTTCATTCATCTATATGTTGTACATTGCTTTCTCTTTTCACTTTTGTTATGTGTTTTCCTTTTGGGGATGACACAAAGCATTGAGAAGCCCTATGTCTCTTCCATGTTGACCCAAAAGGTCCCTTTTCCTTTTTCTTTGTCTTTTCTTGTGTTTTCCTTTTGGGGATGAAGGAACGCATTGAGACCAAAATGTCTCCTTCATGTTTTCCAAAAGGATTTATTTTTTCATTTCACCTTATTCTTTTTCTCTTTTCACTTTTTTTTTTGTGTTTTCCTTTTGGGGATGATGCAAAGCATTGAGACACCCTATGTCTCTACCATATTGATCCAAATGGTTCCTTTTCTTTTGTTTTCGCTCTCTTGGTGTCACTCTTCTAGTTTTATGTATTCAAGGGATGATGACAATTTCGAGCTCTTTACAAAACATTGCAGTAACGAACATACTGACCCCAAATCCATAGATCACTTATGTGTTTGGTTTTTTTCTTCTTGGGAGAAACCCTCTCTCCTTTTCTTTTCTTGTTTCTCTCGCATGATGCAACCTTACTTGAAAACATATGAATTGGCATAGGGGCTTTTCAAATTCGCTCCCATGTCTTGCTTCTTTTTGCATTTTTCATTTGCTACTTTAAAATAATTGCTCATAGAACAGTGTGTAGCAATTCCTTTAAAGTTGGGGCATACATTCGCATTATCATTTTGCATTTTTCATTTCTTGGTTCTTAGTGCAACCTTGTTACTTCCTATGATGCATTTTTCACTTTGTGGATGACATTGGGTGTGATGTCCTTCATAAGCGTGATCTCTCTTAACATATTACATTCCTCTTAGTGGTTTGATGCGACGCACTACATCGCCTAAGTTGTGAATATTATATTCTTTGATTGGTCCTGTCATGGAGACATTAGACACAATGTTCCCTAAGTTACAGACCTCGCATGAACTAAACAAGACTCCTTTGAACATCTTTTGCATTTTAAAACTTTTGCATTTTACATTTTTGCATTTATATGGCCACCTTGCATAACACAACTTGCATGCCTGTGGTGTCATCCTATTTGTTCATGAGTTCTAAGCATACAAAGCTTTGCTTGTCTCATGAAGCTTGAATCGACAATTTCCTTTGTGGTGCCTTATTAAAAGTTATCAATAGGTCTAACTTTGGTATGGTTGAGCGGGAAACCCATTCTGAGGCACGGCGTTCCCCATAGCCACCTGCATGTTTGTGAGTGCATACCAATTGTGAGTGTATGTTTCTTACCTTTTGGGCCTTCTCACCCGGTGGACAGCCATAAGTTTCATTGCCCCAGAGTGAGTATGCATTCTCTTTTTCGGACAAACAGTCTAGATCTGATCCACAACTAGCTGGACAAATGATCGAAGCTTGATTTTACTTTTCCTCTTTCTCTTCATTTTCTTTTTCTCTTTCATGTGTGTGCTCCTTTGTTCTTATATTTAGTTTTCCATGGGATCTTCATCCCAGGGGCTTGATCATCCCTCTTGATTATTGTTGTCTCATCTTGCTAGCATAAGTGCATTTGGATACCTCTCAATATGCATGGCTACATTAGTGTGAGTTTGAAGCAAGTTCATCCTCTCAATAAAGTGGGAGTAAATGTACCATAGAAGAATGGATCTTTGGACAATTTCACAATAATTTGGGTCTTTTTCCTATGATACCTGGCCTATTTTGCTTAGATTTAATGTTGTAATGTTACTTACACATTCACATTAGGTCTTGAATACTTAAATTATTAAGACTTTATGATGTTTTGTAAAGGTGTTCTGATACATTTCTAAACTTTTATAGACTCTTCTTATTATAATTCATCTAAATATTCTCTTTTTATCCCTTACCAAGTCTTATTTTAAAGTGTTGTAAAGAGTTGTAACAAACTTTCATGTTTTCCTAGACTTGTCATCACTAATTACACATTTCTTATGCTTTATTGGGCCCCTTTATGCACTTGTGGGCCTTAATTAAGTGTATTTTTTAATACAAACCCAACAAATATCACTAAATGCAACTTAATTCCCGACACCCACTCATATTCCTTCAATGGGACCCATTCTCCATTGTGGGCAAATGAATCCCTCCTAGCACAAAATTCAAAATAGATTCAAATGACTGCCAGCGGGTTTTTATTCATTAAGACCTAAGGTCGAAGGTCAGCCTGTAATGAATTTTTCAAGAAATTAGGGCATAAGCGTATAAATACATGATTTTCTATTAATTTTATCCCATATTCATTCAAGTATTCATCCTTGCATTCAATCCATATAAGCATCCATTTAACCATCATAGCATCATTCAATCAAGCAATTATCAACCATCTTGGAGCAGCCATTGACATATCTTAAAACTTCAACAACAAGGGTTTGGTGAGTTCATGACACTTGCATATTATTTGTTCATCATTCCTTTCTTATTTCATTTCATTATCAAGGGTTTGATTACCAAAGTGAGATTTCACCAAAGCAAACCCCTATACTCTAAACCTTAACTTTTTTCCCCTCTTTGCATGTGTATTTGCAGGTCTTGTAAGCAGATTTGTCAAGAAGAAAGGTGGCAAAAAGGTGTTGCAAAGTCATCATAATCAACATAACCCTAATTGGAGCTTAAAGGACTGTTGCAGCCCGTGTTCTACAGATTCAGATCTAGTAACCCGACAAGCAGACAAGTACAGATTAAGACCCACGAAGTTGACTTTAGAATTTGTAGATTTCTATAGGTGGACTAATTTTCCATCTATAGCGAATCAATCCCACTGCCAGGCTGGAGAAAGTGTTTTCTGAGGTTTTCAATACCTGACACCCCAAAACCTGTTTCAACAGAATTTACTTGAAGCACAACTAATTCACCATCTGTGGCGAATGAGTCCCAATTTTCATCAATAATAATTTCTGAAGCATTCTGGAACCTTTCAGCATCAACATTCTACCTCCAGGTGCACTCAATTCAATTTCATTAAATTTTGTTTTCATTTGTTTATGTTTCTAGTTTATGTTTGCATACAAAACTATGTTTTCAAACATCTCATATTTCCTAGGTTTTGCATAGATAATCAATCCATATTATTAGTCCTTTGCATTTAGATCATTACATCTAGGCATATTTTCATTGTACTTGCATTAGTTTGACTAAACCACCAAGATTTTTGGGTCTATCTCTCTCTTTTAGCTGAAAAACCCTAATAGAGTAAGAGAGTCATAGCACACACAAAAATCTTTGGTTCAATTAGAAACTTGTCATAATGATAGATCTTGAATTTTTGCAGCAATAGATGAAGAATCTACCCTTGAATGTTTGAAAGAGCTATCTTGATGACTTGAAACGTTAAAACCCTAGCTTGCTTGACTTGAAGTAGAAGATAAATGGTGAATGAATAATCAATTAGTTATGAATTAGGGTTTAGAAGCTTGTATTTATAGGCAATCCACCTAATTTAACCGTTAATTTGATCCCCAAGGCCGACATGAAGGAAAATTAAACTTAAAACCCAAATTTTCTCCCTCAAACCTCGAAAATAGCCCAAATAGGATTAAGTCGCCATGCTCGGTGACTTAGTCCTACCTAGTAGGGACTCATCCGCCCAGTCGGGCGACTTAGTCCCACAGGGGCCCTTTTGCCAGCTGGATTGTCGGGGAGTGAATAAATTAGGTTTATATGGTGATTTTGTCAAGTATTTGATCAAATTAAGCCTCAGGATGCACAATATGCGGTCATAGAGGCCTATTAATGATGATGTGTGGGTAATTAGAGCTAGGGACACAAATTTCAATGTGAAAGTGTGCTTAAATATACTCTACAATATTAAAATGAGGTTAGCATAGCCTAGAAAGGCACAACATCCAATTTGAATGTGTAACACACAATACAACACTAGATTAACATTATGTTTAATGTACAAGGCTTCTAGATTAATGTGAGGATGCATTGAAATATATTTTACAATATTAAATTAGAGTATCAATAGGTCTATTAGACTTAAATACTTGATAAAAGTCGAGAAAAGTGTGAAATTCATTCACAATTTTTTATAACACCTTTACAAGACATGCATTTTATTCGTTTTGCTAGGGCCCAAGACCTAATGTGAATGTGTTTAGCCACATTATAACATTAAATCAAGGAAAAATCAAGCCAAAATAACAAGGAGGGCCTAAACAGCAGAAAAGTATAAGGGCTACTTTTTTCGTGTCCACACTAAATATCAAACTATATCCTTAAATTAAACTTGTCATAGTGGGTTGCAAAATTATTTGGTGCTTCTGTCATATACATACAAGTAATGAAAGAAAATTCCAATAGGTATTCATTTACCTCACCTTTGCATGTGTACCACATGTGTCTAAACTATATCTATAGCTTGAACTTGCATGATTATGTCCATATTTTGATGCACGAGCATCTAGTGGTGTAGGGCAATCTTGCATCACCCAGAAAATTGTTTTCTTTATTTTCTTTAGTTGTTTTGAGTTTCATGATGGCACTTAAAAGGTGTAAGACAGTCAAGTGTCAAAAATAGCATAAAACAAGCACTTACTATTTTTTTGTAAGTCAGCCTAAACGGGATCCTGTGGACCTGAAAATTTACGCAGAGAAGTGGAAATAACCTACATGGTTTGGGAGATATTAAAGTTTTCATCTTGGGAAATTTCTCCAATGCAGCTTCAAATTCAGATATGAAAACTTTAGACCCCGAAACAACTCGAAAAGTACCTTCTATCAATTTGAGCGTTGTAGATTTGTTTGACAATTTTCTAACTATATGCAATAATAGGAAATCAAACACCTACATGAAAAGTTACACCTCTAAAAAGTGAATTTCATTAAAATTTCTCCATAGACCAGAAATCAAACAACGAGACTTTTGGCGCAAAACAAAAAGGGAAATTTGTACTTTCTAGAACATTCTAGGGTGGTTACTATGTAAAATAAAAGGGTTAAGTGCGGGTTGTAGAAGGGGGCTCCATTAGCGCAGATTGTGGCTCCGAATAATATATTTTGTTTTCAAAGTTGATTCTGTTGTAATGAATCAAGCCCATGAGACTATAGCATGTAAGTTTTGAATCTGTAATTTTATTTTCAGAAAATAATTGAAAGTGAGTTGTTTTATGTCTCGCATCTTCTGTGTTGGTATCTATTGTTGTGTTTTGTGTGGGTTTCGGCACGGTGTAGCCCTCATCATATTCCACTTGATATCTAATTAAATGTGTTATGTTATCGAATGCAAGCTATAATCAACTTAAATATTTATCTGAGTAACTTTAAGAGAATACTTCATAAATGGAATTGTATAATGAACCATAGATTTTGGGACCCTCAATGCTCTCTATAACTCATATAGGGGTTTTCACCCAAAAAGAGAGAGATCAGATCCAAAAATGCTAACTAGTTCATTCAAATAAAGGATGTGAGTGATGTTGTATGAGTTAAATGGAATGATCTAAGTGCAGCTAAACTATGAAATTGATCAAACATGAATGCAAAATCTAAGAATTATGACTTTTTTGAAAACACAGTGTGTATTTCTAAAATGAACTAAATAGATGAAATATGCAGAACAGAAAGAGATAGATAAAATCAGAGTGCACCTAGAAGCAAAGTGATGAATCTAGAATGTATGGAATGTTGATTGATGATGTTCCTCTAGCCTATCAGGACTCATTCGCCAACAAGGGCAAATCAATCCATGTTCTAGTGACAACTTCCAGAAACAGGTTTTAAGCTCTCGGGAGATGAAATTTGATGAAAACAGTTCTCAAGCCCACATATGGGACTAATTCTCCATGCTTGCCGAATCAGTCCTCCTTCAGGGATCTAAAAAGTCAGGGGATGATTTTGTAGCTTTAGATCTACCTTTTTGTCTTCTACAGGTGTCTGTTTTAGAAATTGCCAGGATTAGATCTAAAAATGACTTTTTGTTGATGATTTGACTTGAATGATAGGAGGTCGACTTGAATAACTCTGGAATGCAATCTTCAATGATTCTCAAGCTTCCATAGGACCTAGATCTACGTACAAACAACACAAAAAGAGAAATTGTTGATTGTTAAGGCATAGGGGTTTGCCTTGGTCAAACCCCGTTTAGGCAATTAAACCAAAATGATGAAACAAGTAAATCAAGAATGTAACAATGGAATAAAGTACCTTGCAATGATGATTGATCTTGGATGTTTGCAGAAATACATGTAAAATCTACCCTTGAATGCTTTAGAATGCTAACTTGATGACTTCTAATGGAGAAACCTTAAACTGCTTGACTTGAAATGGAAGATAGATGAATTCAAGATGAGAGATGTAATAATGAGCAAGAGATGTGATAATGAGATAAGAATATGTAAAATGAGGGTAAAAATACTTATTTATAGACAATTGTGCCTTAGTACTCGATAATTTACCTCATCATAGGTGGACATGTAGTGAAAATAAACTTTAAATTTCACTTTTTCCTACTTAAGGGTCAAAATGGGGGCCAGATAGGACTCATTCACCATTCGCCACACAGTCCCACCTAAAGGGGACTGATTCGCCATGCATGGCAAATGAGTCCCATATGGGCCATTCTGACATCTAAAGGAATTAGAAAATAAGGTTTAAATTGCAATCTTGTCAGGTGTTTGATCCATTAAAGCCTTGGGATGCACAATATGGGTCAATTAAGACTTATTAGTGATGATGTAAATGTTGAATAGGGCTTGGCACACATAAATCCATGTGAAAGTGTGATTAAATACACTTTATAACACTAAAATTAAGTCCACATAGCCTAGAAGGGCACAAAAACCGATGCAAATGTGTAAATCGCATTGCAACATTGGTTTATTATTAGGTTTACATTAAGAAGCTTCTAGATTGATATAATAATGTTATTAAACACATTTTATAATGTTGAATTAGGGAGAAAGAGGTTCACTAGGTCTAGAAAAGTGTGAAAGTCCTTTACAATACTTTACAACACCTTTACAAGACATCATTAAAAGTATGTTGTTTGATTTGCAAGGGTCCACGACCTAGCGTGGACGCATAAAATGCCTCACAACACCTAAATCAAGGCCTCATTAAGTCCATTTTAATCATGAATTAATCTCGTGTCAAGCAAAGGGTCCTTTTTTCTACGGCACATATAAAACATGATCCCTCATCCAATTTTACCAAAGTCTATAAATTCAAGTACATAATGATATGTGTGCATATCACTAGCCTTTCAATCAATAGATCGCATCACTTTATTCATTAGCAAGTGCCAAACCAAAAAATTGGGTATATTTTTCATCTTCTACGATATAAACCTAACTACCATTTAAAATGTCCATTATGTGCTAGGATATCTAATAAAAAAATCACTTTAAATAAACATTGGTTCAATGATCTCGTGTACATTGTAAATGAAACATGCATGTGTTAAAAATTATGGTAAGAAATAATCATAAATGTAAACACTATATATTGAGATAAATACCCATCACATTATTTTGATCAAAGGAACCATTACAATAAATGCACCAACATGTAAGAAAAAATTAATACAGTACCTTAAATCTTGTATATATTATTTTCTTAGCAAAAGCTTATCCCACATATGTGCATAAATATTATTCTTAAATATCATCCAACTCAATAGTTAAGGGTATTTTGATCAATAAAAAATACAATAAATATTTACTGTTATTTAAACTAGAGATAAACAAATGGATACCATTGTCAACCAGGGATATCAGAAGAGGTAATTTTAAGAGATTTCATAATTAAAATCCAGGATTAGAAAGGGGAAAAAAATATACCATTCAAATATATATATATATGCGCGCAGGGGGGGCGCGGGGGTATATAAGCTTAGTTAATAAGTTAGATAACAACAAGAGTTAGCTGCAACAGTAAACACATCACAATAACCACTCGAGGCTACAACTCGAGGATATAATTTTGTGAGTTACATTGGATTCATATTCTCTGGTCAAATTACTTGATTTGATATTTTCAACCATGAATTCTATAGCTAAACGATTAAAATCATTTTCCTAATGAATGGTAGCATTAGTTCATTTCCTATAAGTCCGTATACGAATCATAATGAGTTAAAAAGCATAAAAAATACTATCTACGAACTCACATTGTGGATCTCTGCATGTAAATCCTCTCTGAAGATAAGATTGATCTCTGCACGCAATTCATTTTCAACAGAAAGGTGTACATTTCAGTAACTGCTGACAGGATATTAAATCTTCGTTTTACAAAGAAAAACTAAAGTCAATTTTATTCTTGTTACAATAATATCTATAATCACAAAGATTAGAAGCAAACCTTCCATTAGAAAAATTGCTGTTAAATGAATTCTGTATCAAATTCCTGTAGATTTTAACGGCTACAATAGTTAAGCATAAAATCTGTAGTAGCAACAATTCAGATCAAAAGCAAAGAAAAACCATAATGATGCTGAAGCGTGCAACAACATAAGTCTATGGAAAAGAGATCTGACGGTGTTCTATTTTAAACTAATTTTCTAAACATAAAAAAGACTAGGTTTAGGATTCCATAGTTTCAAAGATAATATCTTTATAATATTTCATTAAATCAAATCAGTAAAATAATATAAGAGTATATCAATCAAGGTTTAAAATAAAAAGTAGTTTAATTAATATTTATGATTGACAAAAGAGAATTTATTTGATATGCTTACAATTGTCTGCTGTCTGCAATCCAGGAAGCATTCGACTCCCCTGAAAAGTAATTGTATGATAGGTCTCTGTTACAAAACAACGATATGGATTTGTGCAAAAATTATAAGAATAATATATTTATTTCAAAATATAAATGAGTCTAATATGTTCTAATAAATCTTTTTCATATAAGTATGGAGCAGGTTTAAGTAGTTAAATTCTATCAATCAAATCAATGAAAATGCACAAAATAACAAATAATTAAAATTTTATGGTGTTGGCAGTAACGATTCAAGCCCTTCTTCCTTTTCTTATCTCTAGTCAGAAAAATGGTTTTGTTACAGGAAGACAAATCTTAGATTTGATCATCACAGTTCATGAAATTATCCATTCTCTTACGGTTAATAAGAACTACAGTTTTATTCTAGAGCTTGATCTGGTTAAAGCTTATGACAGAGTGAATTGGAGTTTCTTAGCCAAGGTCATGTTGAGATATGGTTTTGGTGGCGAATTTTTGTAGCTCATTTCCCAGATGGTGTCTTCCCCAAGATTTCCAATTTTGATTAGTGGTTCTTCTTCCCCTTTCCTTAAAATTACCCATGGGCTTTACCGAAAGGACATGATCTCTCATTTTCTTTTTATTCTTACGGCGGAAGTGTTGGCCAGATGTATTCAAAGAAATGTACTTTTTGGTTCTTCGAAAGGTATCAAACCTTCTTTTTTGTGTCGGCCTCATTCACATCAACAATTTGTTGATGGTACAGTGATAATGGACGAAGCCTCGATCAAGGAAGTGAAGCTAATTAAACCGATTTTAGATGGTTATGAAAGAGCTTCGAGGCAATTGGTTAGTCTTCCCAAAAATATGATATTTTCTCACTACCCTATCCAACGTTAAGAAAAACTAGCTACCATATTAAATTATAAATTGGGGATTCTTCCCTCAACTTATTTAGGCCTTCCACTTTGTGCTAATAAGATGCTCGACTCTCTCTAGTTCGATTTGCTGGATAGATGTTCTCGTAATTTCTACCAGCTTCCACCTTCTCCACCGTCCTCATTAAAGACTCCATCTAGAATGTCGGTGATAAGAGACTAGAAGGAAACGTGAGGAAAATTCTAGAGACTGCTGGATACTCTTTGAGACCTCTATAAAAGGAGGAAGATGTAAACGTTTTTGACAGGCAATACAATCAACGTTTTATATATCTGTTGCCTCAGACACCTCCTACAAGTGGTATCAGAGCCGATGGTAGGAGCCTGGAGAGCCAGAAGAATCTAGTTAAGTATATAGCAGAAGAATCTGAGAGAGTTTTCTGGCATTGCTAGGAGTGTTCATAGCTGAGAGCAGGTTAAAGAAGAAGACGCCGAAAGCTGAAGGAGATTGTTTCAGATCGCTCAGCCTGTCATAATGCTGTTGCAGATCGTGGGACATCAAAGAGCCGTCAGTTCTGCTGCAAGCAAACAAAAGCCAGAAGTTTGGAGATAAGTCGCTGCTTTTGTGAGTCGCCAGATCGGGTGAAAGAGAAGTCGTTGCTGCTTATCTCCGAATAGCCAAAGAGCAAACTGGTTCTCAGTTTTAAAAGGAGAGATGTACCAGCTGTGCTAGTAAGCCGTTGACCAACGAAAATAGTTTCTTAAGCCTGAGTGTTGTTTTAGAACCATAAGGCAGATTGCTATAAATGAGAAATGTTGCTTAAAAGTTCTCAAAGGAGATCAAAGGTGAAAATTAGTCGCCCCAGTCTAAAGAAGAGTCATCGTTGTGTCTGCTAAGATAGGGGATGGAGCTCGCAGCAAGGAAAAGCGTTGAAGAAGTCTCAGCCAAGTTGAAGATTGTTTGTAGTCTTTGGAGAGATCGCAGATATTACCCGAAGAAATCACAAAAGGGGTTGGTGTTTGCAACATTGCTATGAAGAACGCCTAGAAGGAGGAGCCGTGCCTCACCTGCCAAAGATCATCGCCATTCAACAAATTTGGAATCGCAGTTTTTGAAAAGGAATGGCAAGTCACTAGGTCGTTGGAATCGCTGATTGGAGAAAGGAGATCGCTTGTCACCGTTTGTGGCAGCAAAGAATTAAAGTGACATCGCTGTTTGTGGAGACTATGGAAGATTTAGAAGACAAGGAGATCGTTTGGTGATCCTGTCACTATTTGTGACAGATAAGGAAAGGAGGAGATCCTGTCACCATTTGTGACAGACGAAAAGTTTTAAGAGGTTTTGCTGAATAAAGTAGGCATCGCATAAGGAATTGGCAGTTTGGAACATCATCAACTTGGCATCAAGGAAGTGTACGGATCGGAGGCTAGATACGATCGAAGAAAAGCAAATAGTAGACTTCAGTCAAAGTTTGTAAGTCTAGCCCAGCTCTGCAGAGCTAAAGAAAGTAGTGAAAAGCAGCAGATAAAATGAAATAGTGTTGGTGTTTGTGTTTGTGTTTGTGTTGATGAATGAGCTAAAGCTCAGAAGATGAAAGACGATGTAATATTGATTTTGGGCATTGTAAATTTTGATGTAATTAAGTGGTAGAAATTAGGGGAGAGTGTTAGAACGTTCTAAATGTTCTGGTAATTTCTACCAGCTTCCACCTTCTCCACCGTCCTCATTAAAGACTCCATCTAGAATGTTGGTGATAAGAGACTAGAAAGAAACATGAGGAAAATTCTAGAAACTGCTGGATACTCTTGAGACCTCTATAAAAGGAGGAAGATGTAAACGTTTTAGACAGGCAATGCAATCAACGTTTTATATATTTGTTGCCTCTGCCCACCTCCTACATCTAGTTCAATTTGCTGGATAGGTTTAATTCCAATTTGGTTGGCTGGAAAGATATGTTATGTAGTCACGCTGGTAAGTTGAAACTTATTCAATCTCGTTGCAAAGAATTTACCTGTTTATATTTTCACCCTCTTTAAGTTTGACTAAGTTCAAGGAGAAATTTTAGTAGATTATGAAGCATTTCCTTTGGGTTGGCTCAAAGGAAAGGAAGCGATTTCCTTTATTGGCTTGGGATAAGCTCTGTACACCAAAGAAATGGGGTGGCTTGGGTATTAGGAAAATTAACTCTCAATATGGTTTATTTCTATAAATACTTGGCATATATTCTTTTTTAGAACATAGGTTGGGTCTGTCGATTCTTAAGAATAAATAGCTTGTCGAGTGTAGGAACGCAAGGGATATGCTGGCGACTGTTAACATCTTTGATGGTTCCTCCATTTCAAAGAACATTCTTCCTACTTGGAAGGTCATTAAATAAGGTACTAGATGGATTTTTGCGGATGGTAAGCAAATCCATTTTTAGGAAGATGTTTAGTGCACTAATGGTCCACTTTTGAAGATATAGTACGGTCTTCCTCGTAGAGAGTCTTTCTTAAGGCTCCTTGGCTTTTGGGTGGAGGATTATTTAAAGTTGGAAACTGGAAAAATTTACAAAATTTTGATCCATCTTTATCTCCTCTTAAGTGTTCCTTTGATGGATTCATATCCCTTCGAGTCCCAAATCTAACAAGCTTATTTGGTTTCCTACGTTTGAAGGGAATTTCTTAGCGTCCTCGGTTAATACCTTTTTTTCGCTCTTGGTTCAGAAAAAGGTCCTAACTATGGATATTTTATGTAGGTCAAGGTCTTTCCCTCCCCAACAGATGTCCTTCATGGGAATGTTGTTTTGATGATGCCTTTCATATCTTCCTTAGTTGTAAATTCTTGAGCAGTATGTGGAATAGGTTCCTAGCACTTTGGAACCTTCGTTGATTGTTTCCTAATTATTTTATGGAGTTTTTCGACCAATGGAAGTGTCCTTCTAATCCTTCTCTCTAGATGATTTGGTCATTATCGATGCCTTATATTCCTTGGAGGCTTTGGAAGGAGACGAATTGTAGTGTAGAAAAATGTATCCCTTTACATTTTCAAACTTGTTTAGGCCCTTCCTACTAAAATTAGGCTTCTTTATGCTTTATTTGGTCCTATTTTACATCCACAAGCATTATTTAATGCATTTTTTTGAGGATAATCTCGACATTTAATAATTGGAAAATCAATATTCAAACATTACCTTGAACTTAACATTACCTAGGTCTTGGGGCCTAATTTCAAACATTACCTTGAACTTAACATTTCTTGTAGTTTGTGTCCCGTGTTTAAGACACTAGGACTCATATGCCCATGACCTATTTGACTATTTCAAATAAAAAATTTGGCGGGACTTTATTCTCCTAGAACTGATGTTGACTTGTAGTGTTGTAATTTCAAGAAATTTGATATAAACAAGTATAAATACAAGGTTATTTCACATAAGTTCTCCTAGCAAGTTCCAACAATCCTAACTAGCAATCTAGCAATTCAAGTATTCAAGTATCAAAGCAAGCTTACAAGTGATTTAGCAATTCAAGAACATTCAAGCGAAAATTATCAAGCATTTTGGAGCATCAATTCAAGATTCAAGCATCATGTCAAAGTCTTCATGCATCATGCGTGTTCTCAAGCTAACATTTGTGATGTAGGTTTTTGTGATTCATGCAAGCATTCAAAGACATTATTTCATATCAAGATAAAGAGTCAATATTTGCATCCATTGGAGCCATTTCACACAACTTGTCAGCCTTTATTTCAAGGGATCAAGGTGAGTTACAACATTGCATATTTTTCTTTCATCATTCCTTCATTTTATTTCATTTCATTCCAAGGTTCGATTACCAAAACGGGGTTTGACCAAGGCAAACCCCTATTCCCTAACACAAAATTTTTCCCTTGTTCATGAGTGATTGCATATCTAAGTTATCTGCAGCTTGAAGATGCTTTGAAAACAAAGTTGCAAGATTAAAGAAAGTTGTCAAGAGGTTGTTATCTTCACGAAAACTCACCTGCAGATCACAATTCAGACTTTTCAAACCTGAAGATCAAACAACACGAAAGATACAAAAGATCACTCAAGGATAAAAAAGTTTCAATCAAACCCTAATATTGGGACTAAATCGCCACCTTGGGCATATGTGTCCCAACATACCCCCTTTCAGCAATTTTCTGTAGGTCTTGATTTGCCCGCAGGAGATACCAGATTTTGCCCAAATTCTAGTAGCAAGACTAAATCGCTCAGAATGGCATATGAGTCCAAATATACCCCTTTTTCAGTTGTTTTCTATAGATCCTCATTTTCCAACAGAACTTTCCGTATTCTACAAAAATTCTAGTAGCAAGACTAAAGCGCCCATCCTAGCGTATGAGTCCCAATGCACATCAAAAGTCAGAATTTCAAAGTTGCAGACCTTGTTTTGGACATTTCCAGTCTTCCAGGTGCTCGTTTATTTATCCTCAATTTCTCATTTTGATTTTAAATTTTATTTTCTAGGTCACATTGTTAGATAAATGCATACTACTTTCATTCCTTTCTTTCTAAGCATTCGCTTATTGGTGAACCCCCCTTTCCAATCACACCTAACGAATCCCACACACACCCTTATCCTTGTTGTTCTCCTTGTGTTGTGTGTGTTCTTTTCCCTCAATTGAGTTACTTAGTTGAGAGATCTTGGTTTGCTAATGAACTAAGAGAGAAATAGGCCCTAACCCTAGTTCCATCTCCCAAAAGCTTTGGTTCATTTTGGTGAACCCAACCTTTCGACACTTGCAATTCTGATTTGGACAACTTTATAAGTCCTAAATGGAGCTTAACTTTGTATTACATTTGTATTAGTTAAATTGCATTTAGGAATCTTAAATCTTGCATTAGTGGAAAAGTGCATATAGGTTGCATTTTTGCATCTTGCATCACTGAATTTCACTGGAAAATTGTAATTGCATATAGCCAAGTCAACATACAAGTTAGAAACCATAGAAACAACTCCAAATTTGTTGAATTTGGTGCAAAAACCGTTATCTAGGACTCATTCACCCACCTTGCAAATTTAGTCCTTGTACACATGGTTTTTCCAGATTTCTAGGAATTTTACGTTGTCTATTTCTCAATATTTGAACTTTCCAAAAACCCTAACTGGGACTCATTCACCCATCTAAGTGATTTAGTCTCATGTTAAACCTAAATCTGCATTTTACAGCATTTAAAATTTTATTTTTGTGCTTTTGTTTGTTGTTATCATATCTCTATTTCAGTTTGTTGAGTTTACATTTCATTCCATTGATAAACATAAGAATTAGACTTAAAGCAAATCATTTATCTTGTGCTCATCACATTTATCTTGCATTCATTGATTGTCCTTTGCACGAGCTTTACAACTTGGTGTCTTATTGCTAATACTATAGTAAGACATAGTTTGAGACTCATGTCATCTCACAATACACACTCATTGTGGATCCTAAGTTATCTAGCTCTTTCACTCATAGCAGTTGACAGTATTTCACTAGGTATGGATCATTCCCTTGACAACTCTTTACCTTTAAGTAGTATGACAAGTGTTGAAATAATGGTTACTTTTGCCCCTCAAGAAAACATAATCCAAATCCATGAAGAATTAGCAAACCTACAACATCAAGTGAGTACTGAAAACATTTCCAACACTATTATTCCTACCATAGATAACATTCATATCCATCTCAAATATTTCATCCCTTCAAAAACAAATGTCCACCATAAACCAAAATCAAAATGGCCAACCTTCATGCTATGTCAAAAGCAATCCCTTTTCCTTGGAAATATTAAGAACGCTGATACCACAAGGTATAGAGATTCCTAAGTTTGAGAAATATGGAGGGAAAGGAAATCCTTCTAACCATGTTTCCGCTTAAATCACCTTATACAGTGATTTCATTCTTGAAGATAAGCTCTTGGATGAGCTTTTCCCTAGGTCCTTGAAAGATGCCACTTTTGAATGCTTTTCCTTGTTATCGATTAACTTAATTTGTTCATTTAATGAACTTGTTGCGGCCTTTGTTAACCATTTCCAAGTGCATATGATCCCTAAGATAGGATTAGTCGATTTCATGAGATGTAAGAAAAAGGATGACGAAAAGGTTGATGACTTCATTTCTCACACTACCAATTGCTTTATTCCCAAATTGACGTAAACATTCTCGATCCTCACATTCAACGAATGTTCATTGAGAACTAAAAAACTAAGATACAAGATAAGTTTAGCATGATGTTTCCTTCCTTCGTACACTTTTGTACCGCTCTTCATGATTATCAAAACTTAGTTAGTAGTCGTGAAACAAAACCCATCTCTAGCCTCCTGAAAAGTCTAAATCTATAAATCAAAACAATTACCAACCTTTTAGGAAACAAAACAAAGGTTTTCGACAAATAAATCCCCCTCAACCAACCCTACATGTTGATTTCCAAGTGGATACTATAAATAAAAATCCTTTTACAGTTGGGGATCTGGCTAGTCAATTTACTCCCTTACCTGATACCCTCCATAACACCATGTTGCAACTTCTTGAAAAGAACTTTATTTTCTTGCCTCGGGCCGTTAGAACTCTTGATCCTAATTAGCCATTAACTCTAAACTTTAGATCAAATTCCTATTATCATTTTCACCGACAAAATGGACATGATATGAAACATTGTAAGCGTCTTAAACATCTTGTGCAAGACCTCATTGATTTTAATCGTATTCAAATTGGAGGTGTTAATGATCAAGGTAATAAGTCTATTGCCCATCCCAACCAAAACTTGAAAATCTTTACCAACCCCATGCCAAACGATAATATTTGATTTGTCAAAGCTAGTGAAGCTAAGAAGAATGATTGGATGAATGCTGACACAGATGATGACAACATGGATACTAATGAAGAAAGTCCTATGGATAGTATGGTTGGATTGATCGAAATTCAATCTCGTAAGGGCTGAACTAAAATGTCTCTTGATATCAGTTTATCACAAAATGATGTACTTAAACATGCACTTGATGGTCCTCTTTACATAGCCCGTTGAATCAATGACAAGCCCACTTATGAGATATCAACTGATCCCATCTGTGGAGAGAATGCAACCACTGAAGAATTCTTACTTGTGCCTGAACTCTATCAAGATACATATGAAAAACCAAAAGCATGGATAAAAAGGCATAATGGTTTTGCTTTACCTATGATTGGATTGATCATCCTTCCCTTAAAAGTAGAACCAAAACAATTATATGTCTCATTCTCCATAATCTCGATGTTGGATCAATTCCATTTGAAGCTTTGTTATGCATGGCTACGCTCCATGGAAGCTCTCTCGTCGATTGTAGATAAATGTTTAAAGTTTCCCTTTGGCAATAAAATCTTTACTATGCACCGTAGTGGCTTTAATCTTGTGTCTTCCCACGGGAATTTTTCATTCAATTTCTTTCGGCCCAAGCCTACTAAATGTATTTAACTTTGTGAAGACTTCCTTTTCAAATCCTATCAAAAGTTTAGGGAGAAATGCATAGTAGAACCATCCCTTCGAAATATGCCTCCACCTATGATTGAGCCTACTATCCTTGATGAAATCATAATTGAACCAAAAACCATTCCAAATAACCAAGACCCATCCTTCACCTATCTCCTATAAAAGACCAAGAAAACCAAACAAATCCCATCATCCCTCCTAAGGTAAAACAAATTTATAAAGCTAAACAGAAATTGATTGAACAACATCGCATGGTTTCTTATGTTCCTCCTCTAAGTGAAGAAAAGAAACCTATGGTTGACAAACAGACTCCCACACAAACGCAACTTGAAAACCATAATAAAAGAAATAGAAATGCTGGAGAGAGTAGGCATAGAAGTCGTTCTATTGCTCAAAGGTTAAATGAAGAGAACAACAAAGAAAATCAATATCCAAACTCTAGTGAAGAAATACATGTTGACACTCCCTCTTCACCACAACAAAAAGATCCTATATCACAACCACAACCAGGACTAGCACCTTCTTTGGACATTAACATTCAATTGTCAACTAACTTTCAGCTGAACTGCAACTAACTTGTTTCCAAAACTAGGGTTTCCAAATTGTTTCCAAGTAATTCAAACATGCAACTATCTTTTGAATTTTCAGTTTCAGCTGACATGTAACTTCTAACTGTTTTCCCAACATTGTTCATGGCAGATCAATAACTAAATAAAGGTCAAACAAGGGTTTTTCCTTTGCAGTTAGACAATAAAGAAAATCAATAATGACGACGTTACATCATACAACTCATCAAATAACTTTAAAACTACCAATTCCAACTGAAAGGAAAGCTATTAAATGTAAACATATTACAGAAAGTTAATAATTCCTTTTCTTTGCATCCAGAAAATAAAGAACAAATACAACTAATAAACAAATGTAACAGTTATCTTTCTAGGGTTTAAGAAATGGAAACAACTGCCAACTTTCATCTGGCTATAACTAACTAACTAAACCATCAAGGGTTCCCATTAAGCCAATTAATTAGTTGAGGAAAAGAAATATCTTCTTTATATTCATTAACCAAATTCAAACCTTTCATTTCAGCAGAATGATCTAAATAACTATTTAACTACAGAATCTTTCAACGAACATTTAACATAAAGAATAACATTCATTTCATAAATGAAAGTAAACCTTAATGAGCATTGTATGTACTTGGTGAGAGAGGATTACATTTTAAATCATCTTCATGGTGTTATACTAGCGGAATCTTTATCAAAGAGGGAAAGAAAATTATTATCAGGGGCTTTACCGACCAACCAAGACCTACTGGTCTCCTGAGTTTCTTCAACTGAAGAACCTGCCCTTCACAAGGGAAATCAACATGGATCAAATTGTCATCATGCCTCTAAGCTTGGTGTCAAGGACCTATACCTCCTGATCGATCTTACTAAGGGTACCTCCCAACTAGAAAGGCCACTCTGATCAGTGGTATATCTAGTTCTTGATAGCTGATAGATGTTGAATTTAGCATCGTACCTTGGCCAAGGATTTTAATATTATTGGCATTCCTATGCTGATATCTTTGGCACTCCTATGTCATCAGCACTCTCACCTTTGCTCGACATGATAACTTTCAGATCAAGGTCCAATTTTATATTAGCAAGGTTTTTTATCATTTTCTCTCAGTTCGAGGTTATATCTTAACCATAGGATTTAACACCACAATCATCTGGTTAGGATTCATAATCTTTTAAGATTAAGCTATTTTCATTGAGCACTTACATACAGAACGTCTTATTCAATTAAGTGATCTTCCTAACCATATAATTCAACTTTGTATTTAGGTCTCACATTTTAATTATCAAGTCGGATTAAAATTTCTCTTCTTATTAATTATCTTTACATTTCAGGCTTATCTAGCAGCAGGGGTCATTTACCGAGACATAATCTTTAGAAAAACAGAGACATATTCTGCAGGAAAACAGAGATGGGAATAAAGATTTATTAGTTTAACCCAAGCAAGAGTATTTGGTTACCGGAGAACTCATAATTTGTTCTCTGTTTGAATCTCACAGACTAAATGTTTCCACAGATCTGATTTAAGTTTCCAACCAAAGTTGGAATCAAGAAAATATTAAGAGAGAAATATAATTCTGGCTTCTCTCAAATATCGAGACGGTTTAAGAGAAGGATAAATTGGAACAAGATTTGGTAACAGAGAGAGACAGAGAGGATTTCCTAGTCTTATACAAATATATATATATATATATATAATTATTTCCAAAAGGACTCTGAACACCAAGTAAATGTATCTATCAAGCTTCTAAAAAAAATAGAGGAAAGATTCAGCTTATTTAGATAGGTTGTGTTCCACAAGTAAAATTCAAATAGCACCTCTGAACCTGAGAACTGAATTATATCACAGAATGATTACCAATTTGATCTCTTATTTCAGGAATAAATCTTAATCATTAATTTTGGAGATTAGAAGTTCCAAGATTATAACAAGTTAATCAGGACTGAGGAATAGGGTAGTTGGTTATGACTCAAGAATTAACAGAATTATTTGATGAATGACTCATGCCTTAAGCTAGGACGTCAATGATTACCATGACTTAAGCGAGTGTCTATCTTTTGAGGAATTCTGGTGCTACAACCTTAAATGCCATACATAGATTTCCAGCTTGGAAAAGTTCAGGAGGAATATTCAACTGGTTCAAACTGAACCTATTACAGAAGTATATCGATGGCAAGGTAGGTAAAGGATTCCGTTACCCTACGAAAAACCCTCTGTTTAGACCATCCCCAGATAACATTAAACATACCTTGATTTTTTTTACTCACAGACAAACAAGAAAGAAATAAGATTTACTTTTCTAAGCTTTAGGTGCTCGGCAAAAACTGAAATCATCGTTGCAAATAATCATAGTTGCAAATAATCATAGAAGTTTTAATGCTCCCGACTTGCCTGCACAAGAAGATTTAAGCTTGATAGTTTCCAACACCCTTCCCCTGAACACCATATCAGGCTACCAACACCTCCGGTATTCTTTTCACAAGAGATGGAGAAGCGATTGCTAGATCAAGAGACCACCACTTTCCAAGAGGTTGAAATGCGAAAAGATTAACAAGCACCTCCATGTTCAACTCCGACAGAAGCTATTCACGATCGAAGATTGAAGAAAACGTCAGCCAGAATGGAGAAAGGCGAAATAATGGAGTAAGCACAGACACCGAATTTTTACCAAAAATCACAAGAACGATGGTTTCCCCCCCCCCCACAAGAGGATGAGCATATTCATACGAAAAGAAGAAGAAAAGAATGAATCATTTGAAATGAAGCCAAAAAACTCCCTTATACGGCTCTCCACCTCCAGCCAAGAACCCGACGGCTGATTATTTTCTCGAGAGTTTCAAATGCATTTACCTTCGATACGAAGCCTTCAAAAGGTTTCAAATTGAACCAATGGTATTTAATTTATATCCTTTTTATTATTACTTTAATATTAAATCTCCTCTTGCAAATATCTATATATCAAGAATTGGTTCGCTAGCTTCCAACAGGTTATAATAAATATTTTACTTATATCTTTTATCTAATTTAATATTTATCAAGGTTACCTCTAGTTTCCGGGACGGGGACGGCGGGACGAGTCCCCAAGTTTCCAATTTTTGAGGTCAAATTTAGGGACGGCAAGGGACGGCTATATAAAAATATAGGGAAATTTTAAATGTTCAATAGATAACATGGATAAGGCATGCATAATATACATTATAGAACATTCACATATAACATTTGTGTTCAAGTTGATATGGTTTATTGGGTATGCATTGATCTTAATGAATAAGTTAGAATTTATTCAATGGAAAGCTTGATTTTGAACTAAGAAAACAGATACTCTGATGATAATTTTTTTGTTTATTGATAACTGGAACAAGGGAGTGCAGCCTTCTGAGAATGATAGTGAGTTGCATTAGGCAAATAATCTGCACAGTTACCATGTTATTGTTTTGCATGATCAGATGTCCCAAGGCCCGCTATGTATCATCTTCACAATAGAGTAAGACCTGTGAGACTTATTTATGAGGCACAGTAGAGCACTGAGTGTTGGGTTATTCACTGGAATTCATCTTGGCACCTCAGTACATAAACCAATATTGATTCTTGAATAATTGTATCAGTTACACTTATCCAAAGTTTCAAGACAACAAGCAGTGGCACCAATTTATTTAATGGGTGGACATAATTAAGTTCACACTCCCTTGCTATGAAAATGTGTTTTATGTTTTGTTTTGACCATGCTTTGATGCTGGGCACGGTTGACCATCCTAGGGATGGCTAAGGGACTTCAGGGATGGCTAATTGTCTCGAGGACAGCCAAGGGACTCCTAGAAGTCCTCTGGTCGTCCCAAGTCCCCTAGCAGTCCCCTAGCCGTCCCCAAGTCCCCTAGTAGTCCCTGTCCCCTGTCCCTTGGTCGTCCCCAAGTCCCCTAGCCGTCCACAGGACTAGTCAGCTGTCCCAGCTGTCCCCTTGTCATCCCCCCGTTTCAAGGACGTTTCATAAAAAAATTGCAAAAAGGCGGACGGTCCCCTGCCGTGCCCTTGTCATCCCCCAGTACCCGGGACGGGGAATTTTTGGGGGGAGAGACGCGTCCCCGGGTAACCCTAATATTTATCAACCAATTACAATCTACTTAAAGGTGATTATAGATTTATTTATTTTAAACTACCTAACTTAATAAATAACTAAATTTAATTACTTATGGCCAAGTTACGATTTAGACATTTTGTCATACACCGGCTCGAGGTAGACAATAAAATTAATCCACTGTTAACCATTTCCTCTCCCTGATGATATTCCCCTTTCTCTCGTGGCGTCAGCAATCCTGCATCCACTAACAAGGATGATGGTTAGATCATTCTCAATAGCTAAATAATATGCATTTAAATTTAATCTCATGATCTCATTCAACTTCACACGAACAATAAATTCATTGGCAAAATAAAAAGTTTGTTACCATTACAATTATGATAAAAAGAACAACTATTGCATTCTCAATGTCATAATCACATGAAAGCAGTTACCTGCAACGATCATTGTATTCAAAATATATAACCAACATATAGTCTAATGCGAGGGATGTAACAAAGAGGCCCCTATTACCCCATATTGTGCATCCCGAGCCATAATTTGATCAAATACCCAATGAATTCAACATAAGAACTGGAATTCTTCATTCCCCAAAAACCCAGCTGAAAAATGGGCCCGTCTGGGACTAATTTGCCATCAGTGGCAAATGAGTCCTTGCCAGGTGGGACTAATTCACCCAAGGTGGCGAATTAGTCCCAATTAAAATTTTTTGGGTTTTAAGCAAGAAATTTTGGAATTTAAGTTTCGCTTCTCTTCATGTTGGCCTAGGGGATCCAATTTACAGGAAAATAAGATGAATTGCCTACAAAATCAATTCTTTAAACCATAATTTGCATCTCTTAACTCATCCACAAATAATTCTTCATTATTCTTCCATCATTCTTCTAGCTCAAGTCAAGCAAGTTAGTGTTTTATCATCTCAAGTCACCAAGATAGCATTTTTAGACATTCAAGGGCAAATTTTTTATGTTGTTGCAGCAATCCAAGATCAATCTTCATGTAAAGGTATTAACCCCTTCATTTCATGTTCATTTTTCATATTATTTCTTCATTTGGTTTAATTACCTAAAAGAGGTTTGACCAAGGCAAACCCCCATGCCCTAGCATCCAATATTTCTCCTTATTGTCTTGTGTGTTTGCAAATTTAGGCATTTTGGAAGTTTGGAAATCATTAAGAATCAAGTTGCAAAGTTGTTTAAGTCTTCTCTTCATTTGATAGGTAAAAATATCAACAAAAAGTCACTTTCAGACCTGGAAATCAGACTTCTCGAGGCGGAAACCTATTAGGAACCGGAGTACAAACTAAAGACTTCACTTTCAACTTTTGGATTTTCATAAATTCAAAAGTCGACAAATTCGCCACTGATGGTGAATGAGTCCCACTGCCAGGCCTAATTTTGGTTTGATGCAGTTTCAGGATACACATTTGTCCAAAACGGGCTCTTGAACATTTTCCTAGATTTGTGATTGATTCGTCCCAAAATGGCAAATGAGTCCCTTGTTAAACAAGCGCAAGACAACTAAGAGGGGGGTGAATCAGTTGTCACACAAATACAAACTTAAACTTTATCACTTATCAATTCTCCAAGTACACTATTCTGTTATTAAATATGAGCATGAAACACAAATAACAAAAAGTAAATCAACACAAAGAACACCATATTTTTACGTGAAAAACCCAATGAGGGAAAAACCACAATGAGGGT
Organism: Sequoia sempervirens; assembly: GCA_007258455.2. Classification (NCBI taxonomy): domain Eukaryota; kingdom Viridiplantae; phylum Streptophyta; class Pinopsida; order Cupressales; family Cupressaceae; genus Sequoia; species Sequoia sempervirens. The sequence continues at coordinate 682,233,305 of VDFB02193867.1, forward strand.
TAACACACACTTTATAGTATTTTCGAAAGAGGCTCACTGCCACCAAAAGGACTCATAGTCCAAATACAAAGGCTCACTCCTACAAAAGGGAATCATTGTCCAACAAGGAGGCTCACTGCCTACAAAAGATTATACAAAATAGAATAAGGCTTCACAGCCCAAAATTAACTAGAAAGATGCACCTATCATGTGCTGATAAAGTTCTGAAGATGCTCAGTATTCAGACTTTAATCCCTTCATTCTTCGCTCATTTTACATCAACTGTTGTGTTTTTTATCACACCTTTACATTCATTACTTGCTCCCTATTTCTTCTATCTCTTCTCTATTTTCTATCTTTCACACACTCTCTCTGCTCTTCGAAAGTTGTTCGCCATATATTTATATCCGATCTCCATCGCAAGCATCAATTAGGTCGGCCTAATTAGATGCATTCAGTTTTACAAGATATCAACTGTCGGCTCCAATAGATTACAAAATATTTTCCAAAAAGCAATTTAACTATTAGTAGGTTGCATTATGTTGACTCAGACCAAAAAAAAGATCACACATAAATTTTCGTATCATATCAAAATTAACTTAACAAGTCAGCCAAGAATAGTCTTCAATGCAACCAGAATAATGTCACTTCGTCATACAAGCACAAAAACATGAAATAACCTAATCATGCATGCCTTTAACATCCATAAGTAATTTCCCAAAACCACAATCAAAAAAATGTCAACTGTGGAGAAATGTGGATTAGTACACTGTAGAGGCACCAAAACATACCCGATCAACCACCGGAGAAGATAAGTCAATTATGCGCACCGGTTTTAGAGTATCGGACCAAGCTACTAACATCTACCAACATGGTGACATCAATGACAACATATAGACAGCCTACTCATTCTTCCAACAATCTCTCCCTTTGTCATTGATGGCAACACATAAAAAAAGTTCTCCTTCTTTCCTCAAAAACTTTTAACTATCTCCACAATCTTCAACACTCTCCTCCTTTGACATCAATGGAAAAGGGAGGGAAAATTGAGTCTAAACATAGTAACATCAAAATTTCAAAAGATTTCCAAAAAACTTCAAAAAATTCCAACAATCCATAGCTTTTAAGAAAACAAAAACTAAGTGAAGATGAGTTTCTTCACCTCGAATACCTTCTTATACCTTTCCTTGAGAACTGGATACAACTTCTTCTAGTTGAAAACAACAAACTCCAATCTTGTGCATGTACTTTCCAATAATCCCAACAGAGTAAAAGAGGGTAACCAAGCTCCATCGAAGCATTATTTCTCAACATCTTCTGCATCAAGGAAAATTCCGGAAAGATGCTCTAACGGGACTTCAACAATTTCCTTAAGAATCCAAAAGGTCTTTGTCTCATCATCTCTTTGTCTTTGTGTAATGATTAGTTCAGCTTGTAGTTCACCAACTCTTATTCTTTGCTTCCCTTCTTTGTCTTCAAATATATCAAAATTCTTTCCAATGTTGTTTACTTCAACTTCAATCGCTTCAGTTCTGGTTCTGAAAATATCTATAGCTGCAGGCCACCGAAGACAATACTTCTAAACATCTGAAATCATTTAATACACTTCTTTGTTTCCACAATCAATCCAAACAATCTCTGCTTAGCTTTTTCACATCTTCTTTCAACCAAGATTCCCATCTTACATCCTTCTGAACCTTCAAGCAACATCCTTTCTTCAACAATTTCAATCAAAATTTCTGGTAAGAAATAAGAAACAACAGATACTTCAATACCTTTCTGAAGTAGATACTCTACCAGAGCATCATCAATTTTCAGTTTGTCAATAGGAAAGGCAGCATTCCATATCTCACTGATCCTCTTCATTTTTCCTTCAACTATCATAGACTGGATGTCAATAGGATCAAGGGATTCAGTTCTAGTGAAAGATTTTTTCTCCTTCTCATCCAAAATGTCAATCATGTCTTCAGTTGTCACTTTTCTTCTTTTCGATTCTAGAGGGGAATCACTGATAACACCCTCCAATTCTCCTTTTTCCAGATGAAGAGCCCACTTTAAATCTACTTGATATAGATATACTGAAGCAAGGGTTTGCTTTCAAACCTGAGAAATATGATCACATATTTACATTATCTTCCAAAGACTCTAGATATCTGTAAATTTGCTTTCCAATAGGAATACCAAATTTCCACATCACATTATCTTTTCCCAGTAGAGAATTTAGAAAGTAAATCACCAGACACACCAGTTAGGATCCGAAACAGAAGGGATAATTCTCAACCAATGACATTCAAACAATTTCAAGCAAATTCTCAAGCAACAAGCTACATAAATCAAACTGTTTGTTCTCCTTCACCATCATGTGGGCAATATGTATGGCAATTGCTGAAGTTGAACTTTCACGATTTCTGAAATAAATTTTGTATTAAATACCATACGCAACATACCTAAGAACCGAATCAACATGCGTATCAATCAACAGTGCTCTAAGATCTCTACTAATGCCAATCAGCTCCTCCGCATCTTTATATTTCACAGTTTTCCTTCCAGGGAGCTCTCCAACGCTGCATAATCAAGTCATCACTTCAATTGCTTTCTTCGAGATCAAGTAAGGTTTGTCCAACACAATGTTTCCGTCCTTGAAACGATTCAACAAGAACAAGATAACCTCTTTATCTGTAATCCATAGAAATTCACTCCATAAATCCATCCTTAAGGTTTTTATGTTTTGTAATTCGACTTCACTCAACCCTATCTCAATTCCTTTCATTTTCCTATGATCGTATTCTTATAATTCAACAATTTTCAACTTCAGAGGGGTACCTTCACACGATCCACTGTCCATTGTTGTGCTTTCTTGAAATTCAATGAAATTTCTTCGTTTTTCCTCATTCCCTTTGCAATTAGAGAAAAGGTTTCCAGATTACATGATATATTCTCTTTGAATTCTTTTTAGAAATGCTTCAAGCTCACTCCAAGATCATTCTAGGCTTCTGTTCAAGCTCTTCAAAAGCACAATTTAACCAAAAAGACTTGCAAACTCCATCTTATACACCATCGAACTTACCCTAAAACTCATTAAATGTGGTAGACACCAAAAAGTTGCTAAAAAAAATCATCATATCACAAAAAACCCCTTATTCGGTCCGCAAATCCTCATACCAACATGTTTTCCTCTAGTTCCTTTTCAAACACCTCTAAATAATTGTTCTCCACATTCCAACCACGTGGCATCCTTTGAAACACCATTCTTCTAGGGGGTTTTTATAATCTTTTGATAATGCTCCCCCTAAGACCATGCTAGGTCTAAATTCCGAATAAGTCATTTGTACCGAATGAGGGCACAAACATATTAGGAGTCTCAGATTTTTCTTCTTCTTTCTTCTTTCATACCTTATCCATCTATTCTTTGTCAATCTTCTTTACCGGTTCACTCTTCTCTTCTGGAGTAGACTTCTTTCCTTTCTTATTCTTACAAAGTTGAGATACATGTCCAGGATTTGTTACAGTTATAACAAATCACACTTTTCTGATTAAATTGACCTCCATTATTCCTCGATCTACACTAATTTGCTCTATGTCCAAATTTATTACAGGTATAGCGGTAGCCATTAAAGAATTGATTCGTTTTTCCTTCATTAAACCAGTATCTCATTACCCCACTGATCATTCTCACCTGAGATTTGCACTTTCTAGCCTTATGTCCAATCTTCCCACATTCAAAACATTTTCCGAAAAGGGAACCAGAAAACTGGTTTATCCTGCTCTGCATTCAATTGCTCTATGACCATATTTATTACAAGAAAAACAAACACCATCAAAAGAAGGGTACCTCTATGCATTAGGTTGTCTCATAGGCTGTCTTCTTGAAAAATTCCTTCTCTGCTTCCTCTTGCCTTGATTCTTCTTCACATCTTTAGAACTTTCACTAGTATCAATTCCCAAGCTACCTTTGTCTTTACATGGTATCTATCCTACAAGCAGTTCTTCAAGTTTACCGGAGGTAGATCTAAAATCATTTTCTTACTTGGCCAAGGACGACCAATTTTGACCCTTTCTAAGGATTTTTCTTACTTGCGTAGAGAAAGGGAAGTGATAGTTGATGTTCTAAGGGAAGTGAGAAACTTCAAAATGACCAAGTGATTCATTTTGGAACTGAGTAAAGTCAATGTTAAAGTTCGTGGCTTACAGGAGAAGCATGCCAACGCACATTCTAACCAGTCTACTTGTGAGGTTGCAGAATTAAAGAAAATAATTATGGATGTTGAGGATGTTGTCTGCGAGATGAAGATGGATTATTATCTCTGCATTCAAGACATTGAGAAAGTGATTCACCAGAGCAAAACTAGCATTTGAAATTCTCTTAAAATTTAGCCAATGTTCTATTAGGAACAGTGTGGAAATATTAAAAAAATTCATAGGGAAATTAACGGAATTGAGAGAAGAGCAGATGATTGATGAGAACCCTACTATCAGCAAGCCAACGAATAAGCCTGTCAAAGAAAAAGGGAAAAATGTCGTGATGGAGGGTGAAAAAGTTCAAAGTGCTCATACTCGAGGGAAAAAGAAGAAAACCTTTGATGAAGAAAAGGAATCACTACTTACCCTGGTTGATAAACACTACTTACCCTGGTTGATAAACACTATAATCAGCAATCAGAGCTCGCAAATACCTTTAAGAATATGAAATATTCTTTTGTTTATTTTTCTACTCGTTAGCTTTTGGTTAGATGTGGTTTAGCTACTGATTTACTGTCATTTTTCTAATGTAGTAGCATTTTGTATTTTGGGAATTTGGATCTTTTATATAAACTCATTTTTCATGTCAATAAAATACAAATAACTAAAATAACACACATCAACTTTAATATGACATAAATGTATAGTTATTCATAAAATGAAACCAAAGAGAAAAAGGAAATATTCATATAAATATACCATAAAATATAATAATAATCACATGATTTATCGAGTAGCCAAAAAATTCAATAATGCATCCAACATAGTCTTTTAGTGAAAGAAGAAAAAAAAATTATGTTAATTTTCAGCTCATATAAAATATGAATTCCTAGATATAGAATTTGAATATGCTAATCATTAAACTAGAGGAGCTACGAGATAAATTCTTAGAATTATTTTTTCTGAAGCCGATAGTAATCCATAACTTCTATTATAGCTCAAACGTGATAACTAAAAATGAATAAGATGAATAAACTATTAATGATTAACTATCTCTAAAAATAAGAGTGTAGAAATGTATTAATATCAAATTACAAACTTAAAATTCATTTTCAAAGTAGAGAATAAAATAAATAAGTTTTTACTATATTTCTTTTTTTGTTTTAAACTTTGTTTCTAATGATATAAAGAATAATCTAACTATCTAGAAGGATGATTACTTAAAAAAAAATATAGAAAATATCTTACATATTAGGAATTGTGCTTAACCAATCCTCCAACTTGCCAGTTAAATTGTTGTTTCCAAGATACCTAAAATTACAACATTAGAATTACTACAACATATTAATGACTAAAATTAAAAAATATTCGCATGCATTTTCTAAATTCACATTCTAGAGGGAAGAAAAGTTTTAGAATGCTATGGAAAAGGAATTAATTTTCTATTTTAAAGGACCTAAATAGGTTAGGCAAGTATTCATTAGGAACACTTAAAATAAATTTTAAAGTAGTGTTAAGTTCAATCTGAATAATTTTAGTGCAAGTCTAGTGGAAAATAAATTTTTAAATAGAGTAAATAAATTGTTAAATTAAATTCTTAAATATATTATTAAAAATATGTTAACACAAATGGGCCACTTCCCTTGCGGAGGGGTGGAAGATGTCACCAAATTGCATGTTTTGCAAAGGTGAGATACAAGACACGTTGAGATGTCCATCTTGAAAATTGGAAATTGTATCAACTACAAAACAATTACAGGTTGTATTTGTTTATGCTAAGCCCAAAACTCTTTGATGTAATCAATGGGAGATGCGAAATAAGCTCTTTGATTATCTTGCACCTTTTCTCTAGAAACAAGCGTATCTTACTTCACTTATTTATCATGTTGATCAATGTTATCCGGAGGACTATGTTGCACATCATGAATAGGAGAAGCATGCTCTACATTATGTGTAACTTGGTCTTCTTTCTCCTCTTGTGAGCATTATTGTTAAATGTTGTGCTAAGGAGACGTGGTTTTTCCACATTCTCAGCTTCTCTTACTTCCTCAATAATTTTTTTGGTTACATCCTCAATTTCCTTTTGAACTTTGTCTCTATCCTCCTTTTCCATGCTCATGAGGATATCCACTCTTTTTTTTATTAACTCTTGAGCTTTCCTCTGAGAAATTTTATCTTTTCTTCTTAGGAGACAAAGGATCGAGATTTTTCAAGATCTTTCTTCCTTAACTCATCATCTACTTCAATGGATTTTCCTCTTTTCTGCCTCAAGGCCTATGCTAAACTCTCTAGAGATTTTTCAAGGATTTTACTTAGAGGCACATTATATTTTGTCATATACATGACTATTACCTTCTCAATAGTCTTTTTATCCATGGGAGGTACATCTCTCGATGTAGTTCTATGGTTTCTTGTAGTAAGCCATGACTTACAATTCCATTGAGGATTGTCGCTAATTGGAGAGGTTCATGAGAAGGTTCCATTAAAGTAGGTATCTTAGTTTTATTTCCTTTTCCCTTTGGTTTGGAGGTGCCTTTCTCTCCCTTTTCTTCTTCCTCTTTAGTCTCTTTAGTGTTTTTCCTTTTAGCATGTTGTTTAGGCCTTGCCTACTTTTTCTCAACAATGCTTGTTTGTCCCATGGTTTCAAATAAAGTTGTTTTCCTAGTAAAAGTTGTTTGTGTGGATCTTGATGGGTTGTAGAGGAGTTGTAGAGGAGTTGTAGCTATAGAAGTTGATCTACCTAACCTTCTTGGAAATTTCTCTAGAATAGTTTCCTCACGGTTTGATGGAATGTCTTGTGGAGTCTAGGCAGAGGTTTTAGGGCTCGCCTTAGTTAACTATGGAATTCCCAACTTTTGAAAAAAATTATCTATTCTTTTCTCACTTGAATCATCCACCTTATTTTGGATAATTTTATTCATTATCTCTCTTTAGGTGTCAAGCCTCTCCCTAGATGCATCCTTGGTATTTTTCAACATGTCTTTAGCATAAGCCCTAACTTTAGTATGTGAGACATCATATGGAAATTAGTAAATCTAAAAAGTTCTTGGTTCCATAGCTTTAATGTAGCAGTAATCTTTCTCAACAAGAAATGAATTTTCATTTTTATACTTCCTAACCATCTCAAAGGAAAATCTTTACCTATCTTGCATTTATGCTAGTAGTTTCTTGAATAAACCCCAATACATTGTATTGCAACATTTTCTATCATGAAAACCTCTCATATGGTATTTGATTTCTGTAGCAATCAGAATGTGTTATTTCCATACTTTTCCTTTAAACCCAAGAAATTCATTCGAAAAACAAAATTTCAAGTAAATGATTAGGGCCCAAACCTGAAGTTGTATCCAATCTCTTTGGTTCGTTTGATATTGTCAAACAATTTTTCCCTCAACAATACACACAACTACAAATATTTTCCTTCCTTGAACATTTGGTATGCTTTGTGGATTACAGTGCCAGCTGCAAAGCTTTCTCTATTTATGCAATACACTTTGTATGTAATTACCATGGGAGCATCCTTAACCCTTGGATCAGTTATTTCATTTATGCTTAGGGTTATCTTGTCAAACTGCACATTAGTTAATCCTATAATCCTCTCATTCTTAATTGCTTTCATAATGAGAACTAGTCTAGAAGCACATAACCCAATAATAGCCCTAATGGAATCCTTAGAGATCCTATCAGGTTTATCCAAGTAAATGAGCTCATCATGGATTCGGCTCAAGACAATTCTCACCCATTCAATCTTGTCACATAAGTCTAAGAAACGCTTCCATACATCCAACTTGTTTGCCAACACATTTCCAAACTTTGGTTTGTATCTAAGATCATCATCTAATAGGTTTTGTGGCAACTCTTCATATTTCATGTGGTCAATTTCATTGATGGGGGAATGAATGTAAATCCTCACATCATTTGTATGCACCACACTTGGATGTACACTAGAGAAAGAGCCATCTTTATCTGTATCCTTTTTTTTAATAGGTACTCTTGGATAGGGAAGATTTTGCAGGGAATTGTCCTCAACTACCTCAGGGGATTAAGCTCAAGTGAAGGTAAATGGTTTAGGAAGAGTTTATGCAACATTTTTTGTGTTTTTATGATTCTTTATGGAAAAGGGGAATTCAAAAATTGAGTGAGCAAGCCTTGGAGGTCTTGGGAGACAAAAAAGCTAGGTCTCAAGTAGAGGACGAAAGCGCAGGCTAAGGACGACAATACAAAACATAGACATCTCAATGGAGCATTTGCATCTAATACAAATTAGAGATGGAGTCAGCCACCAGAAACTCTTAGGGCTCACTAACTATTCGAAAAATAAGCTTAACAACTTTGACTAGTCTAACACAATGTTGAAAATGCAAGAAAAGCACAATAATAAGAATACTAAATTAACAAGAAAAAACTATTAAATGACATAATAAGGAGTAGAAGAAAAGTTATAAAACCATGAGTAGTATAGATATGAAGCCTCTCACAAAGCTCTCAATAGATAGCCTACACACATAGAAACAGTAAAAGTGTTTGGGTTGTTTCAGGGATTTTCTTAGTCAAACCCATGTCTTGGTGTTGCCCCATCGATGGACAACCAAATAGAAAGATGGGAAATAGATGACATGAAATGACAAGACAACAATAGAGAGCATGTAAGACAATAATACACTATTCAAGAAGAACATTAATGTAATAAAAAGGAAGTATTACCCTACCGCCAACAAGCTCATGACGCTAACAGGAAGTGCAAAACCTTGAGAGACCTTGAGACGAATATGCAAGAATCTTGATTACAACAAACAAGACCTTCTAGAAGCAAGAGACTAAGGAGATAATTAATATTAAAAGAATGAAGTTGCAAGAGTGGAGCTAAATTGAATGGAATGAGAGAATCAATGCCAAAAGTGAGAATGAAGAATTGCATGAAATAAGTCCATTTTTTAGCACGCCTATGACTATAGAGGCATTGCATTTCATGGGTAGGAATTAGTGTAATATCATAATGGCCACAAGGCTAGGAATCTTGTCAAGATATTCACGAAACCCACAAACATCTACAAGGATGCGAATTTGCATTTTCATCTTATTAGGCTAAAGTGAAGGTTCATGCAATGTGAAATTGCATAAGGGTTCAATTTTATGATATTACATTTTTCCCCCACTTTATTGAGCATATGGATCTAAACATGTGTGAACTAAAGTAGAAAGAGGTTGAAGAGAATATACCAATGATGAAGAGGATACAAATCTTTAATCTTGTATGTGTGATTAGAGAAGATCTACGAGGATGTGAAGAGGACACAAGCCTCTGATACTCCAAAGCTAGCTATAATCTCACAACAAACATGTTCGGTGAAAAACTGGAAAAAAATGTGATAAATATTCATATTCTTGACATGACATAATTTGATTAGATAAAAGATGGAGCTGATAGGTATGGATAACATGGATAGAAACCATATGACAAGAAGATAGGTATGTGGTTGTTGTAAACTAAGTTGCAAGATATTGAAAGAAAATACAAGACAAGTCTAGTCAAGTTGCACCCAAGGTAGATTACAAGACATAAAACATTAGAAAATCCTTTTGAAAATTTTTAAAACTTAAGAAGACATGATAGCCCCTATGAGAATGATTTGTAATATGTAGAGTACAACATATCATTCTAAGGAGAAGATAAAGGCAAGAGATTTTACGGCATGAGATATATAGCTAGATGTATTTGTTGAATGTTTTCGTGCAAGTGACAACACATAGAAACCACGACATCATGAAAGAGAAAAGTAGAGATGAAAAAATTAAGATCATAGTGTGATCTAATTATTTGGGGTTAGAACTTCTCATAGATATAGGTAGAGAAGTATAATATAATATGTATTAACCATCATCACCCCCCAAATATATTAGAATGGAAAGAAGAGTAGATGAAGAAAAAATAAAAAATTGGATCAACATGGAAGAGGCCTAAATACCCCAATAACTTGCATCGTTCCCATAATGAAAGTCAAAATTTACAACCTATGGAAGAATGATGATACATCCTCTCCACCAAGTGAAGAACTAGGTATGATTCCTAGTTTAGCGCTTGCAATTATACCTTTGGACAGTCAACCACCCTCGCATTACACTGAACATGTTTGAGAGGCAGATGAATTGATAGATGGTTGAATTGCATTCGCCTAACTAGCCTTTTTGGTTTTCTCTTTTTCTTTTTTTTCCCTTTTGTTTTCCTTTTCATGTGTGTATCGTGTTCCCCTGTATCGTACGTTTGATGTTCCCTCTCTTCATACACTTTTTCTATTCATCCCTCTATTCTTCTATTCATCGTGCATTGTCTTTTTCGCTTTTGTTTTGTGTTCTCCTTTTGGGGATAACGCAAAGCGTACAAGCACCCTATGTCTCTTCCATGTTGACCCAAAAGTTCTTTGTCTTTTTTGCTTTTATTTTGTGTTTTCTGTTTTGGGATGACACAAAGCGTAGAGAGGCCCTATGTCTCTTCCATGTTGACCCAAAACGTCCTTGTCTTTTTCGTTTGTGTTTTGTGTTTTTCTTTTGGGGATGATGCAAAGCGTAGAGACTCCCTATGTCTCTTCCATGTTGACCCAAAAGGTCCTTGTCTTTTTCGCTTTTGTTTTGTGTTCTCCCTTCGGGGATGATGCAAAGCATTGAGACCGAAATGTCTCTTTCATGTTGACCCAAAAGCTTTTTCATTTTTTGTCTCCTTTTCATTTTCTTTTGTTTCACTTGTTTTTTCCTTTTGGGGACGATGCAAAGTGTTGATACCGCAATGTCTCTTCCATGTTGAACCAAAACGGACTTTCTTTTTTCTTGATTTTCACTCTCTTTGTGTCATTCTTCCAGTTCTATGTGCTTTGGGGAATAATGACAACTCCAAGCTCTTTCATAAACACATTTCAGCAACAAACATACTGACCCCAAATCCATAAATCCCTTATGTGTTTGGTTTACTTTGTTTTTAGGGGGGGCAACTCCCTTTTCTTTGATTTTCCTTTTCCTTGACATGATGTAGGCCAACTTCAAAACATATGACTTGGCATAGGGCTTTCCAAGTTGGCTCTCATGTCTTGTTTTCTTTTTTTCCTTTTTCTTTTCTTCTCTACTTTGAAGTCATTATTCACATAACAATGTGTAGCAATTCCTGTAAAGTGGGGGCCATACATTACCATTAATCCATGTGCATTCTTGGTTCTTAGTGTAGCCTTGTCATTTATATGATGTGTTTGTACCTTTGTGTATAACCTGGGTGTAATGTCCTTCATAAGTGTGATCTATCTCAGCATACTACATTCCTCTTGGTGGCCTGATGCGATGCACTACATCCCCTAAGTTGTGAATATACTATTCTTCGATTCATCCTCTCTTGGAGACATTAGACACAATGTTCCCTAAGTGACTAACCTTGCATGAACTGTACAAGACTCCTTCGAATATTATACACTTAACACTCTACATTTTTGCATTTTGTATCTTTTGACATGTTTCATAATGCAACTTGCATGCCTGTGGTATTTTTCTTTTTGTTCATGACATTTTTCTATGTGGTGCCTTATTAAAGTTATCAACGGGTGTAACTCTAATATGGTTGAGCGGGAAGCCCACCTAGCAACATGACTTTTCCCCATAGCCACTTTTGTGTTTGTGAGTGGATACCAACTAACGTATGTATCTAACCTTTTGGCTTTTCTCACCACACAAATAGCCAAAAGTTGTTGCCCAAAGTGGGTGTTCTGTTAGAATAAATTATATTCTTATATTTATTTAATGGTCAATGTTGTTAGTCTTTTTTTTTGTTACTGTTTCTACAGTAACTTGCAGTTAGGTAGATACATTTAATATCTACAGTGCTTTATGCACTCTATAAATTGTAACCTCTTTTTATGTTAATAAAAGAAGTTTTTTACCATTTCATGGTATCAGAGCAGAAAAAAAAGAACCCTAAAAATTCGTGGGCCTATCTGCAGCCATAATTCGAATTTTTTCTGTGCTAGGGTTTCTGAGCTTCAAATCGCGTTTTTTTTACCAGAAATTTCGAGGGCTTTGATCTGCAATTTTCGTGAGTATTTTCTCACAGAAAATTCGACCCTCTTGCTGCAAGTCGTGGTATTTCTCCTGCGTGCTAAAAACGCGTTTCTGGGCGAAAAAAATCTGCTTTTTTATGGGATTTCAGGTCTGAAAATCGCGTTTTTCTATGAAATCGCGTTTTTTCGCGTTTTTGCTTGATTTTGGGTGGTTTTTTTAGCAAAATCGTGGTCGCCCCTTCCTGCAACTTAGTCGCCTAGGGTTTGGCATCTCTTTTGCCAAATTTTCGTGCAGATTCGAGCTGTTTTCTGCAATTTTTTTCTGGTTTTCATGGCCGCCTAGGGTTTTCAGAAATTTCGACTAGGGTTTTGAACCCTCAGATCAAGTCGAAAAATTATTTTTATTTCAGATTCCTTCTGGGTTTTCCGTGATCTCAACTGGGTCGTCGTCCATTTTTTCTGGGTACCTCGTTTTCTGTGCATCAAAATTTGTGCCTCAGTTTGAACTCGAATTTTTTTTCTGATCGCAGATTCCTTCTGGGTTTTGCGAGATCTCAACTGGGTTGTCACTAGATTTTTCTGGGTACCTCGTTTTCCGTGCCTCGAAATCCGTGTTGTCAAAATTTTCTGGGTATTCTTCCATCCTTCTGGGTTTTTATTTATCTCTTCTGGGTTTTCAGTAAAACCTCAAAATCCGTGTTCGGGTTTCTGTATTTCTGTTTTCTTTGCATTATCTTGCCTTCACCAGTTTGACCTCGAGGTACGTGATGGCATCTCTCACGAACATAATGCTCGAAAGCAGCCAGAAGTTCAACGGGAAGAATTACAACACCTGGAAGCAGCGTATGTTGACGATCTTTGAATATCGTTGTCTCGATCAGGTCGTCTTGGGGCACTCACCTCGACCCACTGTAGCCGGAAAGGATCAGGACAAATGGGATGAACGCAACCGAGAAGCCGTCATGCTCATCAAGCTATCTGTCACTGACGATCAACTGCCACAAGTGCCGTCAGGAAAAACAGCTGCTGAGGTATGGACAACTTTGAAGGATCTTCATGAAACGTCAGATAAAAGTCGTGCATTTTTTCTTAAAAACATGCTTTTTTCAATAATGATGGACGAGAAGCACACTACTCTTCAAGAGCATCTGACAAAGATCAAAGAGATTCGAGACCAGTTGGAAGCCATTGGACGAAAGATGGAGGAAGAGGACATGGTCGTCATTACTCTTAAGAGTTTGCCAAAATCTTACGAGCATTTCATTGAGACGCTCAATATTACTTCAACAAATGTTGACTTGAAGTTTCCAGACTTGTGTAACAAGCTTCTACAACAGGATCGTTGGAGACAGCAGTTTGGAAGCAGTGCCAGTTCGTCCTCCACAGAACAGGCGTTCTCAGCCAAATCTTCTGCTAAGAACAAAGGGAAGCCTCAATCTTCTCAGCCGAAAGGCTCTGGTTCTTCACAGGACAGCAAGAAGAAGAAGAACGTTCAGTGCAATTATTGCCACAAATACGGTCACATTAAGGCTGATTGTCGCACTCGGATGGCTTCTGAACAAAAGAAGCAGGGAGGATCTCAACAAAAGGCACATGTCGCTGAGCACACTGAGCAGAAAGAGTCTGCATTCTATGCATTTATGGCCAAGAGAACTGCAGATCCGGTACATTCTTCTGCCTGGTATATCGATTCCGGGGCTTCGCGGCATTTTACTCATCGTCGGGATTGGTTCACAAAGTTCGAACCCTTCTCAGATTCTGTCATTTTCGGAGGAGGTGAAGAGTACACAGTTGCTGGTAAGGGCACTGTCCAGATTCACTCAGGAGGAAGAAATCTACTCTTTCTCGATGTCTACTATGTTCCCGGCATGGAACATAATCTCCTCTCCGTCAGTCAGATCATGCGGCATTCTCCCCAGTTGGATGTTGTTTTCAGCTCGTCCACCTGCAGCATCGTTGACCGGGAGACTCGTACTACAATTGCTATGGGACTTGAGGATCACGGTCTGTACAGACTTGCTGATTCTGGTGATTCTCAAGAGCACGCTCTCGCAGCCCGAAGTACAACCATCAGCAAACTTTGGCATCAGCGTTATGGGCACTTGAATGTCCACTACCTCTCTCAGTTATCTCGGGAGGGTCTTGTTGCTGGTCTACCTGAGATCCAAACTACAAATCATGGAGTTTGTGGAGCTTGTCAAGCTGGCAAGCAGCATCGGACACCGTTCTCGGATGGTGATTCTTGGCGAGCCTCCAAGGTACTTCAACTGGTTCACGCTGATGTATGTGGGCCAATGAATACTCCTTCTGTTACTGGGTCCAGGTACTTTTTATTGCTTGTTGATGATTTCAGTCGGAAAATGTGGGTGTATTTTTTGAAACATAAATCAGATGTGTTCAGTACATTTCAGCAGTATAAGGCCTTAGTTGAGAAGGAATCCGGTTCTCACATTGTTACTCTAAGGTCAGATAATGGGGGGGAGTTTTGTTCAGCTGACTTCTCTTCTTTTTGTGCTACACACGGCATTAAGCGCCAACTTACCACACCCTACACCCCTCAGCAGAATGGTGTTGTCGAACGTAGGAATCGCACCATTACTGAAATGGCTCGTTCTATGCTCGAGTACAGAAATGTACCTAAGAAATACTGGGCTGAAGCAGTCTACACTGCAGTCTACCTCCTGAATCGGTCACCTACACAGGCCGTTAAGAAGATGACTCCAGAAGAAGCCTGGTCAGGACGCAAGCCTAAGGTGGGCCATTTGAAAGTCTTCGGTTCTACCGCTCATGTATGGATTCCAGATGCCAAACGTGCCAAGTTGGACTCCAAGAGCCAGACACTTATGTTTACTGGCTACAGCGACAATCACAAAGCCTACAGGTTGGTTGATGTGGAGACAGGTCGTCTCATATTCAGTCGTGATGTTGTGATTGATGAGACTACTGGTCCCTTTGTTCCTACAACAAGTCCTGCGGATCAACCTACGAAGGTTCCTGATAAGGGTGTTCGTCTTCCTCTTGGTTCCCATGATGGGAGGGCTTCAGAGCATTCTGACTCTGAAGATGAGGAGTCTACTGATCATGATTTCGCACCACCTGACTTTCCTCAGGATTCGCATCCAGATGACCTTGTTCCAGAAATCCCAGGAGATGCTGTTACTCCTATTTCAGATGTTGGCACTTCTACTCGTCGGCCTAAGTGGTGGGCCAAGACAATCGGTGATCTTCATGATGATGAACTCATTGAGGGCCGATCAACTCGTAGCAAGAGCAAGCAGCAGTCCACAGTCAACTTCGCTCTTATGGCCAACATCCACAGCATCTATGAGCCTCATACCTATTCAGAGGCTAAAGGAATTCCAGAGTGGGAACAGGCTATGCAGACAGAATATCATAGTCTTCTGAAAAATCACACCTGGGTCCTTTCTGATCTTCCTCCTGGGAAGAAACCTATCAGTTGCAAATGGGTTTACAAGGTCAAGTATCATGCCAAGGTGGTGGTACTCTGGATAAATACAAGGCAAGATTAGTTGCTCGGGGATTCACACAGCGGGAGGGCATTGACTACGAGGAGACTTTTGCTCCTACTGCCAAGATGAGCACCATTCGTCTTCTTCTCGCTATTGCAGCCCAATTTGGTTGGACAGTTCATCAGATGGACGTCAAGAGTGCCTTCCTCAACGGTGATTTGCAGGAAGAAGTCTACATGACGCAGCCTCCTGGTTTCAAGGTTGCCGGCAAAGAACATCAAGTGTGTAGACTCGTGAAAGCGCTCTATGGACTCAAACAGGCTCCCCGTGCATGGTATTTCAAGATTGATCAGTACTTGGTTGATCATGGTTTTCAGCGTAGCCCTTCTGACAGTAATCTGTATGTCAAACACTCTGGTGATGATATTCTCTTTCTTGTTGTCTATGTTGACGATTTGATCATTACTGGCAGTTCAGCACATTTGATTGCAACAATCAAACAAGCCTTGTGTCAGACTTTTGACATGACAGATCTGGGGCTTCTCCATTATTGTTTGGGTATTGAAGTTTGGCAAACCAATGGTAGCATCTTCATCTCTCAGTCAAAATATGCCAGAAGTTTGCTTGACAAATTCCGGATGCAGGACTGCAAACCTGCCTCCACACCCATGGAGAAGGGGCTAAAGTTATCAGCCAACTCTGATTCACCTCCAGTCGATGAAACGACATTCAGGCAACTAGTGGGCAGTCTCATCTATCTCACTGCCACTAGACCAGACATCAGTTTTGCCGTGAGCTACATCTCTCGCTTCATGACAACTCCTAAAGTTGATCATTGGATTGCAGCAAAGCGAGTGCTGAGATATGTTAAGGGCACTTCCGACTATGGCATTCTGTATGGCAGACAAAGATCCAATCTCTTGGGTATGTATTCATGGTACAGGTGCTGTAACATGGACCACAAGAAGCAATAGTGGGCTCTTCCTCGACAGAAGCTGAATATCGAGGAACCGTTAAAGCAGCATGTGAGGCAGTTTGGCTTCGTAGGATGCTTTCTGACATGCACATGTCACAAGCAGGACCTTCTCCCTTGTACACTGATAACCAAGGGGTGCTCAAACTGGCCAAAAATCCAGTCTTCCATGAACGTACCAAGCATGTTGAGCTTCATTGTCACTACATTCGCCAGCTGGTAGAAGACGGATCAGTTCAGCTGCAGTATGTTCCGACGGCGGATCAGACTGCAGACATTCTCACCAAGTCTCTGAGCCCGGATAAATTTGTAAAATTCAGGGGGCAACTTGGTGTTGTTGACGGATTGACCATTAAGGGAGGGTGTTAGAATAAATTATATTCTTATATTTATTTAATGGTCAATGTTGTTAGTCTTTTTTGTTGTTACTGTTTCTACAGTAACTTGCAGTTAGGTAGATACATTTAATATCTACAGTGCTTTATGCACTCTATAAATTGTAACCTCTTTTTATGTTAATAAAAGAAGTTTTTTACCATTTCATGTTCCTCTCAACCACTTTTTCCCTATTGCATGTGTGTTTGCAGATCTAGGTATGCAAATTTAACATTTTTTTTGGTGTTGAAGATTGGTAAACAAGTTAACTAGGTGCTTCAAGTCAACTCATTCATATTTCAAGCTTGGAGAAGCTTTTTTGTTCATTTAATGTAGAATTCACTTTGACAACTTGACAATCGAAGATTTATGGATCTGGTGTTGTAGAATTGTCTGTTAATTTTTCAGAAATTTGGGAGAGGACTGATTCACCACCAGTGGCGAATGAGTCCCACCTTAGGACTGAAAATCTGAATTTCGTCAAATTTCAAATTCTGACAGACAAAAACTAATTTTCGACACTTTTTCACTAGTAGGACTAATTTGCCACTCTAGGAAAATGAGTCCCAATGTAAAAATTTAGTGATTTCAATCAGCATCCACAACATTCCAGATTCATTAGACATTGCCTAAGTGCACTCTGTTTCTGGCTATTTCTTTTTGTTTTGCATTATTTCTTCATTTAGTTCATTGTTTTCATATCACAGTGTGTTTTAAAACATAGTTTAAATCTTAGCTTTGCATTTAGTTTAGACAACATTCCACATAACATTATTTAAATCAAACTATATTGCATTTTTGGCCCTACCTCTCTCCTTTTAGGTGAAAAACCCTGAAAGAGTTAGAGAGGTCCTAGAGAACCAAAAAATCAATAGTTCAATTTCATCGTAGGGAATTTATCTTTTAGTGATGGCTACATGCGTTTGATGAACACTTTCTACACATCAAAATCAGGCAAGGGATAGCAAATCTAAGAAAAAAGGGCTTGATAATAAGCTATGAAACCAGTCACCTTTTCGTGAGCCCCCTACTTACACCGAACAAGATTGTTAAATACAACCTTCAGCATGATGTTGTCCTTGAATTGTTGGTGAAACCAATTTACAAGTTGATCAAAGGAAAACACAAAATTATCAAGAAAAGAGCAATACCACTCCAAGGCAGCATCATTAAGATAACATGGGAATAGTTTTACAAGAAGTGCACCATGATAAAGAAATCCATACACATGGCATTAAAATACGAGACATGATTCTCTGGGTCCCCTCGGCCATTGTACGTCTACAATGTAGGAATTTTCATTCCCTACAAGATGGGGGTGTTCAAAATATTGAAAGACAAGGGACTACAAAAGAAATAGGGCTCAAACATAGGCTACTAAGATGAGCTAACCAAGTTCTCTAGATGAGACTACATCTACCCAATTGATGTTCTAAAACAGAGCATTAAGGATAGGGTCTACAGATGAAGTATGACTAGAAGCAACACCTGCAAAAGCACCAGTACTAGCAAAAGCTCCAGCACCAATGCTACCAATCACACAGGCACCAACACCATAGCTGGAGATATTCCATGTTCCAAACATAGAGACCTAAAACCCAAAGGAACTCAATGCATTCAAATCATAGGAATATACCCAGATCAAGAGGTGGTAGCAATATTGATGGAGGGACCTAACATTCAACCATGTAAATAGACACTGCAGGCATCAAGATATTCAATTTTCCACCAGCAATCTCTGATTGAACATATTGGGTATTATCCAAGATGAAGGTGTAAGATGGGATATGGGTTTGCATAATATCCACTATACCATGAAGCAGCTCCAAGCCTTTTCAATATTTAATTAATAATTTTTCTAGACTATAAATAAGGAGAGCAGCTTGAGTGTAAGCATCTTCTCTTTACAAGAATCATGCAAGCTGTTCAAGCATCAATTCTAAAGAGTGAACTTTCTTAGCATGAACCCTCAGATAAACTTCCTTTTCTAAAGAAGTGGAAGACTTTGAGGGAGACGTTGGAGGGTTATGGGTCACAACTTCTTTACGAGGTGGGTAGAATCTAGTTGGAAGTCTTATAGAGTACTCAAAATCCAGATCTAAATGGAGAGGACTAAACCTTCTAGACTCCATATCTATGTTTTGATATCTTCTCCTTACTATGTTTCTAGAGGTAGTACATTGGATCATCAAGCTCGTGAAAAATTCACCATGCTTTTTCTATAATACATCCTAGTATGAGGTCAGGATCCCTCCCTAATAAATATCTAGGTATGCCCCTTTTTGGAGGTGCCAATAAGGAAGGTGTTTGGAAAGATTTGGTAGATAGTTGTTTAAGACGAATGGATGGGTGGAAGAGCAAGTGGTTAACTGTTGCAAGTAAGATCTTAATGTTGAAGTCAGTAATCTCAATGATCCCGATTTATTCAATGATGTGTTTAAAGATCTCAAAGAAGGTCATTAGAACCATAGGGCAGAGAATGAGAAAGTTCTTCTACAATGGTGCTAGTGAGCAGGGAAAAATTCCTTTATTAGCATGGGACAAAATTTGTCACTCTAAAGACAAAGGTGGGCCTGGTTTAAGGGATTGACAAATAATGAAGGAAGGTCTTGGTGCAAAGATGGTCTAGAGCATATAGTCAAATCCAAAGCTATTATGCGTGAAAATAATGAAGACAAAATATCTTGATTAAACAAATGACCATAGGATAACCATCAGAAACCTGCCTAAATGTTCAGCCATTTGGAACTTTATTGTCTCATGCAAGCCGATTATTATTAATCATATCTCATGGCAAATAGGCAATGGTCTCAAAGCTAAATTTTGGGATGACTAATGGGAAGGTTTTCCAATTTTGGAAGAAAATACGGACTTACAAGAACTTAGGCTATTCTTTTTACAAAGATGAGGTGATAAGGTGTGAGATTATTTAGAACTAAAACAATGTACCCTTGGCTAGGAATGGGTTTGGAAGGAGGTAGATAATGAGGGTTTAACAAATCAGCAAGTTGAGAGGATGACAATTATTTTTCAGAATAGGAAACTGTTGTTAACAAAAAATGAAGAAAAAAAAGGGGTCTAGTGTCGGTCTTTGAATGGGAATTGCTCAGTTAAATATTGGATATCAGTTATTGGATAGTCTAGAAGGCAATAATTTTTGGGCTAAGAAGCTTTGTTGGAATAAGGATTGTTTAACAAAAGTTGGCACCTTTGCTTGGCTAGCAGTGAGGTGAAGAATTTTGATAGGGAAGAGGAGGAAGATACTTGGTTTTGCAGGCCCAACAAAATGTGTGATGTGTGATGTTGTTGAGGAATCAGTAGATCATTTGCTTCTTCAATGCAATGTAGCAGCAGGGTGTTGGGAGAACCTGAAGGTGAAATTGGGATGGCAGGGACCTCTTCAAAAGACACTAAAAGAGGTCTTTGACAGTTGGCCTTCAATTCATAAGAAATCTTTACTTTCAAGCATATGGATAATCAACCCTTCTATTGTGGTTTGGGAGATTTGGAGTAGGTTGCTGAGTAGAATTCACCACATGATACAAGAAGTTTCAGGAATTGTAGCTTCGCAATCACAAAATTTATGAATTCCTTATACAATAGAAAATAGCAAAATCCAAAAAGCTTGGCTAGGGATAAAGATAAGATCAACCAAGGGGGGAGAGGAGTCAAACACTAAGAGGGCAGCAACTAAATAAGTGTGTTGGGTAAAACCATCAAAAGGGTGGCATAAGGTGAATTTTGATGGAGCTGCAAAAGGCAACCCCAGTCCATCAAGGGTGGGTGCAATAGTTAGAGATTGTCTTGGGAATACAATTGCTTAGGAGCTAAAAAGCTAGAAGATGGGACAAACAATGTGGTTGAGACTAAGGAAACCTTGCTAGCTATTGGCATGGCTTGATCAATGGTAGTTCAAAAAATTCACTTAGAAGGGGATTCCCTGATCATCACTCAAGCAATCGTAAATATGGCTGCAAAGGCATTTGCAGAACGACATAAGGGAAATTGTCAAAGAATTAGAATTTTTTGAGGACTTTCAGGTGAGCCATATTCTATGCATGGGAAATAGAGAGACAAACTGTCTATCTAAGTGGGCGATATCTTTTAATAATATTGGTGAACTAAAATTTGAAGATTTTGGGCATGTGCATTTAGAGGAGGGTGAATATAGTGGCAGTGGAATCCCTTGGGACAATGTGTAGACATTGTAGTCCTTGGAAAGCAATCATGAGCATTGATGTGAATAAAGGATTGTCAGATGTAAGTAGGAGGTTTTAAACGGTAAAAAAGATTGTTTTTTTAATAAATCGAAGGAGGTTTAGCGGAGAAGGAGAGCAGGTACATTTTAAAGCAGGTGTAATAATTATAATGACATGGGGAGTGACGATTGTCCTTTGTAGCTCGAGGTAAAAGGTTTGCACATTTTCCAACTAATGAGTTAGATTATGTAATGACGGCAAGGGCAGTAATCTCATTGATGACGAGCAAGTCGGTAGGGTTAGAAAGGAAGTGTTTGGCACGGGCAAACAGCCTTTTTAAGAGTGAAAAATGGAGTAAAGCATGTCTATGAAGCAAAATTGAAGATAGGCACAGAGAGGTAGAAACGTTCTCAGAGTGAAAATGGAGGCAATTTCCATGTTCACAATGACGAAACAACAAAAAGGGTTCTTCTTCCCAGTCACCAAGTTTAGGCTCAAGTTTTTGTTAAAATCCCCACATGATGATGTTATCGAAGCAACGTTGGAGACGTTGAGGAAGCTTTTTATGGAGGCAAAGCATAGGGGTAGACTAAATGTGGATATAGCCTCCATGATTTTTGTGTGGGGCTTAGAATTGAATGAGGAATTTGAAGTTATCAAGTGGGTAATGCACTCACTTTTTCAGGATGATTTGCTACTAGGAATAGACTCATTTTTAGAATGCATAGTTCCAAGTGTCGAGTTTAACATTACTGAAGGGATTCAGGATATGGAAGAGGTGAAATAATTGGGTGTGGTCCCATTTGTGAGGTGGCGAAGCAGGATTGATAAAGATGCCTATAGAATGGAAAAGTTAGCAACAAGGGAAAATCTGAAATTGGCTTTAAGGCGCCATGAGTTTGTAGCAAGCCGGATCCGGTTAAACATTCCTCAACTTGTCCCTTGAGAAAAGCGCTCAACCAAAGGAAGAGGAGCACAGAGAGCCAAGACAAGCAAGCATGGCGAATAGGCGCAAAGGTGGCAAGCAAGTTTATAGGATTTTTTGCAAGCTCTTTAAAAATTTTGTTTTAAAGCCTGCCTAACTCGTTAAAGATCGGAAAATGGAAGGCTCTTTGGGTGTGTCCGGAGTAGCGAAGCATGGCTGAGTTTTAGAGAAGCTGAGGATCGACTTCCTTAGGAAATTTTTGCAAGGCAGATGTTAGGTTTTTGTTCAATAATGAATATATTGTAAAGATGATGATATTGTATAGGTCACTTTGAAATTAGATGGATGGGTGTTTTATTTAAGATAAAACAGTTGATGCTTTGGGGTGTTTTGGGTTCTTAGTTAGGAGGTTGGAAAGCTAAAGATGATTTGAGGAAGGCATCTCAATGTAATTAGTTAGGCTGGTGAAAGCCAGGGGATTGATAATCCTAGATTGGCACTGATAGTAGATATTGGGGAGTGGCATTTAATATTCAGGTGGTATGAATTGTTGTAAAGACTTTTCTATATATATAAATAAAATAAACTTATTACCAATTAAAAACAAAATCCAGGCTACTCATCTCTTCTTTGGTGGAGTTTTTTCCCAAAAGATTTTCACCACGTTAAACACTGTGTTATGTGTTGTGTTTTCTTTTCTTTGCATTTTCATTGCTTATAGTTGTTTAAATCTCCATATGGTTTACATTGCATAATTTGGTTTACAGTAATCTGTTAAAGCTTCCATTATTGGTATTCCTTTACCATTTTTTCGAACATTTGGTATCATAGCTTGGCCAATTTTGTGTCCTCGGTGGTAGAACGAAGGTTTTTTTTGAGTTTTAGTGGGAGTTTTGTTTAACTTTTTTTTGTAGTATCTTTTGTTTAACCAAGGCTGTTATTTCTAACCGTTTAGACATTGAAAAATTTAATGGAGCTGGTTTTGAGTTGCAGAAGCTGAAAATGGGGTATCTCCTTGAAGAACGAGATCAATGAGTAGTTGTAACAAATGAAAAGAAACCCAAGAAAATGAGTAATGAAGATTGGGAGTAGATTGATAAAAAGGAACGGGGAACTATCAGGCTATGTCTATATGATTTTGTTATCATAAATGTGTCATCAACAAAAACTACATATGCTTTGTGGAACCATATAAAATTTGATAAGCAAAAATCCTAGTAAACAAACTCTACTTGAAGTGGAAATAGTTTTCTCTAAAGATGACGGAAAGTAAATCTATAGCCAAGCATTTAAATTCATTTAATTTGGTTTTGAGTCAGTTAGCCTCTATTGATGTCACAGTAGAAGAAGAAGAAGTTAAGTGTATTATGCTTCTATGTTCTTTACCTGAATCTTGGGATAATTTTGTACTTGCTATCAATGCTAACATGGAAGATCCAAAGATGGATTCTCTTGGAGCAATGTTGTTTGTCACAGGAAATGAGAAAAAAGATAATCGATAGTATAGGTGATGCTCTTAGCGTAAGGGGAATGCCTAAAGGAAGAGGGTCTAAAGGAGATAAGAATGGTCCTAAGGACGAGTCTAAGGGAAGATCTAAAAATCTTGGAAAGAAGAATAGAGTGAAGTGTTGGAACTATGGGAAAAGAGGACATGTGAAGAAGGAATGCATCAATCCAAAGAAACAAGTTGATTCCTCAAAGAAATCCTCAAACTCAGGTGATGAAGCTTTGATTTCTTGTCTTAGGGTTGTGACTAATGAAATTTGGTTAATTGATTCAAGATGCTCATTTCATATGACTCCTCACAAGGAGTGGTTTATCACATATAAAAATATGATGGACATGAAATCAACCTCAGTGAGAACACTTCATACCCGATTGTCAGAAGGGGTAAGGTTAAGTTGTGTTTCATTGATGGGAGGATTAAAACTCTTCTTGGTGTTTTGCATGTTCCTGGAATAGCTAGAAATCTCATTTTAGTTTCGAAGTTGAAAGATCTAGGAGTAAGTGTAACTTTTGATAAGAATGGTTGCATATTGGTAAGAGGGAATTTGGTGATAGCAAGAGGAACAATGAAAGGAACCCTGTTTAAGCTAGAAGTCACTACTTTTGTAAACGTTGCATATATAACTGAAAAATCTAAAAGCACTTGTATATTGTGGCACGCAAATTGGGTCACATAAGTGACACTACTTTAAAGTCTATTTTGAATAAAACATTTTTATATGGTCTATCCTATTCTAATGAGAGTTTTGATTTCTGTGAACATTGTGTGTTTGGTAAACAAAATAGAAAATCATTTCCTTCTAGTAGTACAAAATCTAAAGTTAATTTGGAATTAATTCATGGGGATGTGTTTGGCCCTATAGATGTTGAATCAATTAGGGAATCTAGATATTTTGTCTTCTTTATCGATGATGTTACAAGGTTTACCTAGTTATATCTCATGTGACATAAATTTTAAGTTTTCACTAAGTTTAAGGAATTTAAAGCCTTAGTCGAAAAGCAATTAGATTATAGAACTAAGGTATTAAGGTCTAATAATGGAGGGGAATACTGCTCTAAGAAATTTGATGAATTTTATAAGCATGCGGGAATTGTTAGACAAAAAACTACTCTGTACACTCCTCAGCAAAATAGTGTGGCTGAAAAAGATGAATTGAATGATCATGGAAAGAGCTAGAAGCATGCTAAGTGGTTCACGGCTTGATAGATGCTCTTGGGAAGAAGTTGTAAGTACTACTTGTTACTTGATTAATAGATCTCCTTGTAAAGCTCTTGAAAGAACACCTTATGAGATGAGGACAGGTAAGAAACCTTCTATTTTGCATTTAAGGGTATTTGGCTATGAGGCCTATGTTCATGTGCCTAAAGAAAAATTGACTAAGTTGGAACCTAAAGCTTAAAAGTGCATTTTCATTGGATATGGTGATAATGCTAAAGGTTATAAGCTATGGAATCCTCCAACTAAGAAAGGTATCTATTCTAGAATGTGATTTTTAGGGAGCTTAGCATTATTTTTGTACCTGAATAGCCAAAGGAAAACGATAAGGGAAAGAGTGTGCATTTTGAAATTAAGCAAGAAGATGCACCTCAAGAACAAAAAAGAGATGGATTCGATGAGGACGAAGAAGATGAGGAATTAGAAGAAGCTACTGATCAAACCAAAGAACATGAGGAAGAAAATTAGGAACAGGTTCAGCAAGATCAAGAACAGCAAGAGCCTCTTTCTCCTATCCTTAGAAGATCCACAAGACAACGGCATCTAGTTGATAGGTATAACCCACCTGATTTTTGTTGCATATTTGCTTTATTGACGATGAACCTAGATCTTACAAGGAGTCTTTCTCTTCAGAGGAAAATGAGTCTTGGTTGTAGGCTATGCAAGAGGAGATAATGGTATTGGAAAACTGTAACCCCTGGGATCTTATTGATTTTCCCAAAGGAGGAAAGCCCATCAAATGTAAATGGGTATTTAAAAAGAAATTTGGAGCAGATGGTCACTTAGAAAGGTATAAGGCGAGATTAGTGGCTAAGGGCTACTCCTAGAAAGAGGGAATTGATTTTGGTGAAATTTTCTCTCATGTCACTAAATTGACCTCTATTAGATTCTTGTTATCTATTGCTACTACTTGTGATTTTGAGATAGAGAAAATAGATGTTAAAACTATTTTTTTGCATGGCGATCTTCAGGAGGAGATTTATATGCACCAGCCTAATGGTTTTGTTGTCAAGGGAAAATAAAAATTGGTTGGTAGGTTAAAAAGATCTTTGTATGGTTCAAAATAGTCACCCAAAATGTGGTATTAGCATTTTGATGCTTTTGTATTGAAGTTGGGATTTCTTAGGAGCGAAGAGAATCATTCTGTATATATTAAGGTTATTGATGATCATATTCTAATTATTATCTTGTATGTTGATGACATGTTGTTTATTGGTAACAACAAGATAATGATTAGTGAACCCAAGAAACAACTTTCTAGTGCTTTAGATATGAAGGAATTTGGGGATGCTAAAAAGATTCTTGCAATGGAAATAAGAAGAGATTGTGGTAACAGAAAGCTTTGGTTAAGTCAAAGTAAGTATGTTGATATCATTTTGCAGAGGTTTAATACGCATGATTGTAAGCAAGTTAGTATTCTATTTTCATTTGGTACTAAGTTGAGCTTGAATATGTGTCCTAATTTTGATGATGATATTGAGGATATGTCTAAAGTTATGCTAGTGTCATTGGTAGTTTAATGTATACAATGGTTGGCACTAGACCAGATATAGCCCAAGTAGTGGGAGTTCTAAGTAGTTTTTATGTCTAACCCTGGTAAAGAGCATTGGACTTTTGTTAAAAAGGTGTTTAGATATTTGTCAAGTATTTTTGATTATTTTTTCTTTTATAATGGTATTGATAATGTGGTCAAGTCATTGGACATACATCGATTTGTTGATGCAAATTGGCCAGGTGACTTGGATAGTCGAAGGTCCACCAGTGAGTATGAGTTTATTCTGTTGGAAGGAGGAGTGACTTGCATGAGTAAAAGGCAGGCTGACATTATTTTATCCACCACAGAAGCAAAGCACATGCCTGCTACTCATGTCTCTAAGGAGGCAATTTGGTTGCAAAAGTTGTGTACAGGTATTGGTTTTGATTACAATATTGTTTAGGTTAACTGTGATAGTCAAAGTGCAATTCTTTTGGCTAAGAATCCAATGTATCATGCTCGAACTAAACATGTTGAAATTCAATATCATTTTGTTTGTGAGTTGACTACTAATGGTCAGATTGAGCTAAAGAAGATTGACACACAGGAGAATGTTGTAAATATTCTTACCAAACCTATGAGCATAGAGTAATTTACTTGGTGTAGAAAGGCCATAGGCCTTGTTACTTGTACCTTGTTGATTCCATGATCTTGTGTGATTCTTCTAGCTCTTGCAAGGAATTTGACAAGTGGGAGAATGTTGAGAATTAAGGTGTCTCAACCTTGGCAATTCCTAAGTTGCTTATTTATTATTACTTTTGTTTATCCCATGGATAGATATCATTTATGTTATTAAATAATTTTATTCCATCAAAAGGGGCATGAGATTTTGTATTGCAACTTTTGCAACATGTTGGTGCCTTGAAAAATAAGTTATTAGTTGTCAAAAGATGCCCACTTAGTGGTTTAACATGGAAAACCTATTTTTAAGGATGTTATGACAGATTCTATGACAATTGTAAGGGCTTAAAGTGGGGGATATCATTTTGGACATGAGAATCATCTATGACATGCGTAACAGAATCTTTGCTAAGAGCATCTACTATTTTATTTGGATTTTGATGACATCTTCTAAGAAAGTGTAATGTCAAGTAAGAGACCATGTCAAGAATGTAAGGGGTTAAATGGATTTTTACTATGATATTTCCGAACCTTGTTTTGACCCATGGTCATGTTTTATGGTTGTATTTTGAGCCCCCATGAGTCTATATATTGAGGGGTTGAGTTGGAGACAATACATGAAAAAAATTTATAGGTACACAGATGTTGTCGAATTGAAGAGGAGTTAGAGTGGATGCATTGTAAACATACTTGTTAATACAAGCGATTCATCCCTTCTTTGGTGGAGTTTTCTCCCAAAAGGGTTTTTCCACATTAAACACTGTGTTATGTGTTATGCTCTCTTTTCTTTGCATTCTCATTCCTTACAGTTGTTTAAATCTCCATATGGTTTGCACTAAATAATCTAGTTTACAGTAATCTATTAAAGCTTCCATTATTGCTATTCCTTTACCATTTTTTCTAAGAGATAAAATTAATTCTAAAAGTGGATATAAGAAGAAGAAAGAGCGAGGAGTTAAGGATGAAATGAAGTCTACACCCTATCCTTCAAAAACTTGTTTAGTCTTCCAAACTTCATTGCCATCTTCATCGCATGCTATATTTTCTATTGTATTGATGACTTCTTATGGTAGGCGAGCAATATTTTATTCACAAGAGAAAAGAATGTCTCCTACTAATTAGCGTATACTCTAGAAAGAGCATATGTTTTGAGGCTTCTCAAAGCCTTATTGATTACTCTTCCTCCTCCAACACATAATAAAATTTATAGAAATATTTTTTTGTGCATATCCTCGAGTATTAAAATAAAAAAACTTGTTGATTGTGGGTTCTTCCATGTTTTCATGCACCGAATCACTTTAGACAATAATGATATTTATCTAATGGTGTTGCTCTTCACTATGTGGCATTTGTAGCTTCAATTATTTCTTTTGGAAACTTGTCTCACACCTCTTCATCAACGGTTTTTTCACATCAAGGTAACATTATCATTTTTCATTTATCAATTTCAATAAATTATTATTGTTTTAGTCTTTTCCCAACCTAGGGTATACTCTCTTGATCATTATAAATTGTTGTTGTGGAGGTAAGAATACCAAAACAATGTTTTATTTAGGCAATCTCCTTTATAGAACAACCTTATCCCCTATTTTCATGTGTGTAGATTAGATCTATAAGTTTCAACTAGTGACAGTCCAAGGAAGCAAAGTGCAGACCTTAATCAATATCTCAGTTTTTTTATATCTAAGGAGAGAGGAGCACAATCTAGGGTGCACCATGCCCTAAACTGGCCAATACATGTCCAAAGTTGTAGTATAGGACTCCAAATTGTTGTTAAATCTCATATCCAAGTTAGTTCTATAACTTTCTATTTTCATATGTTTGTTAAATTACATTTTCAGATCTAGGGTTGTATGTCAAATAGGCTTGTCAAATTACACATCCAATTTTATCAAATCCTCACAACTAAACAAAAATGAACATAAAAACTAGGGGATTTCGCCTTCATTGTGGCAGCAAGGTAACCATCAAACCCTAGTTTATCTATGTATAAATTTTGACTAAGTGAAAAGGGGATAATCCTAGTTAATCTAATTGGTTATAGGATCACTTTTTCTGCTAAACATTTTTATTTTGTGGCTAATTCATAAGTGTTAGGTGTTTTTATTCTTTGTGCATCATAAAAATATAACAAGGTATATATTTAATATAACATAAGTGTAAACGAAGATAAATATATAATATAAGAGATTTTATGGATATGACTAATTTATTAAAAAGCTGAGAGTAAAAATAATTAAAATAAGAATTAATCTTAGTTTAGAACTTGGTCTTGCATGATTACAAATTACTAGATTCTTCTCTATAAATAATTTAAAAAATATTATATTAGTTATTTAGTCAATTAAGTGATTCCTATTGTAATTTTCCTTTTATATATTTGCTATAATAAATGAAATATATTTTTAGAAATAGAAATTTCTAGTATATGCCATAGAAAAATAAAATACCACCATTTGGCAATGCATTATTCTTACAAATATTCTAGTTTTTTCAATTTTATAATTTACTAACATATGTGGAATTGATCTAGTCAAATTATTGAGTCCTAATTATATAATTCTTTGGTTAGTTAGGTAATACCTATTGTGATTCCACTTATATGTATAATAGAAGAACTAACAAATATATTTTCCATAAACCAAAATTTCTCATTTGTGACAGAAATTTAGAGATCTTAAAATTTGACAATACTTTATACTTACAAATATTCTAGCTTTATATAATCATCTTGTGTATTTTGCAATGCTTTTGGAATTGATCCAGTCAAATTATTGAAGCTCAAATCCCTGAAGAATAAAAAATTATTTTAATCAATATAATAAAATGGGACTTCTACTTCATTGCTAATCTTATTAAAGACAATAATAGACTTTTAACAAATAATCATATGAAAATTAAAATGTATTTCTCTTTTTCATTAGATATGTTTTAAAAAAAAACATTGTTGGATTTATATTCTTTTCCAAAATATAAATGTCTTAAAGGCATAATACAATACTTATGTATTACATAATTCTATTAGTGCACAATACTTCAAATAAGAATTTAAAGACAACCTGTAATTTCCTAAAAAAAATTGACATTATTAAGGCTTTTTTGTAAAATATGTGGGTTACAATGTATGGAAAGAACAAAGATAAATGGTTACAAAAGTTAGATACTCTACAATATATTTAAAGTAAGAAGTTTCCTATGGTTTTATATATCGTTTATGTTAGATGCACAGGACAACTGAGAAGGGGGTGAATCAATTGTATGTTAAAACATCAAACCCTCAATAACATTCAAACCCTTTACACAATAACAGTAACAATAACACAAAAAAATTCATGCACAATAGAACACCAGATTTACGTAAAAAACCCAAGAAGGGAGAACCACAGTGAGGACTAGCTCACAATATAAATGAATAGAAACACCGAATATAATAGGCTCAAGTTAGAGCGCTCACTGCCCAAAGGACCCACTGTATAGAAAGAAAGAAGGGCGCACTACCAATTGCTTACTACCAAATTAGAAAGAAGAAAGAGGAAGAATGTTACAAAGAGAACTCTATCTAAGAGCAATACGAAGATCCAACACAACAACTATACACTATTCGCAACCTTCAGCTCACTGCCTCCAATAACATTAGGTACACTAAAAATGTACACCTTTTACTCTTTGCTTCTAGTAGCTTTAGTCATTAAAGCTCACACAACAGTTGATCGAGTTTCACACCACAACAACACCCTTCTCCAACTATCTACCTTGCATTTATACCATCTTCAATTTGGAAAACATCAAGCCAGCCACAATAAAAAATATGTACCTCAAACGTTCAAACACCAAATAGGTTGCCACCAAACACTACCATAGTAGAAATAGGTGAGGGTTGACCACACCAAGGGTTAACCAAAACCCAAATTTACACTAGCATGCTACACCAGGCTTCCACAAGAAATGAAGTATATCTGCAAATAGAGCTAACATGCCATCTTGGCCAAACCTGTATTAATACCCTTAAGAAATTAAGTGCATGCTTCATTAGGTCTGAAGACAACTCACGGACCACATAACAAAATCAAACATCATTTTGGAAAATTCCAAAACCAAACTACCACAATCAATAACTCATGAATCCAACCTTGCAGAGCACCGGAACATGAACCTCTCCAAGGAAAAATTGATACAAAAAATATTAGCACATTCTCCAATATGCAATACAAAAAACCTTAATGTAGAGAAATACAGAGCATCTATGTTCCTTCTAGATAACCTACTTCATATTCCAGACAATGGTGAACACAACTTCCACTATCATATAATCTAGAACTTAAAACCTAGGATAAAACACCTTTGAACACCTTTGATCATCATATCCAAACCACACAATTATATCTCCAAGAATCAGGAAATACAGAGCATAATATAAAACACTTGTCTATCACATTGTACACTCTTTATTCAAATTTTATCAAAATCCCTTAAAAACCAAGCACCATAAACATTTTATCGACACTACCACAACATCTATAATACCTTCTCAACATCTCAACCACACTATATTTTGACATCCATAAGCACTTACTCATCACAACTACACTAGAGGTTAATATCAATGACAACACTAATGGCCAACCTCCAATAATCTCCACCATTGTCATTAATGGCAACACTCGATGAAAAATGATCAACAACAAAAGCAACTTTAATCATAAACACACACAACGCTCTCCTTTGCACAAGCACTTATTCTTTTCACTTTTTACAATAACCATCTTTCTCTCTCCATTTGATACATACATATTTTACCAACTTATCTCATTTGCATTATGCTTTTTCAAACAACATTCTCCTTATGGTTTTTCAACCA
This sequence comes from Sequoia sempervirens, assembly GCA_007258455.2. Classification (NCBI taxonomy): domain Eukaryota; kingdom Viridiplantae; phylum Streptophyta; class Pinopsida; order Cupressales; family Cupressaceae; genus Sequoia; species Sequoia sempervirens. The sequence goes on from VDFB02193867.1 coordinate 682,265,173, forward strand.
ACTTTCTCCCACTTTGGCATCAATGGAAAAGGGAAACACACATACTTTATTTTCTTTTCTCCCCCCTTGACAACATTCACAAAGCCCATAATATCTGCAATTGACACACGTACTCTCTCCACACAAATGCCAACACTTTCTCCCCCTGACTGCAATAACCAAATACACCAATACCTCCCACATAAAATGTATATTAATTTCAATATATAATTTTTAAGGAGTCCATTTCTTCTTCAATTCCATGCTCCCACTAATCCTTGGTATCCATCTATATAGCCTCAGCATAGCATTATAGTTCAACAACATTAATCAATAAAATAGAATACAAAGAGGGATAAAATCTTTCAAGAGGTCTACTTAACCTTGAAGATCATCTAACATTCATTGGAGTTTTTGGTATTTTTTGTTGTCACTGTAGAGCATGAAGAACAACTGGAACACCACTCTTCAGACTATCATCTGGCAACACATAATCATTTTCTTTCTTCTAATGTTGTTGAAAATGATCTTTGTGCAACAACTTCTCATTGAGTACAACATCCTTACTTCTCACAATTTTCTGATTTTTAAAATCCCAAAACCTATAACCACATTCATCAATGCCATATCCAACAAAGATACACATTTTTTATTTTTCTTCCAGCTTGGTTCTATTTATAAAATCTACATGTGAAAATGTTTAACAACCAAAGGTTTTGAGAAAATAGTAACTCACCTTTTTATTCATCCATGCTTCCTCTAGAATACCACAACGCAAAGGATTAGAAGGACCTCGATTAATTAAATAATTAGTAGTATTGCTAAACTCTGCCCATACATTTAAATGCAGCCCAACATGAAATCTCATGATCCTTGCACACTCCATTATTGTCCCATTCATGCACTCAACCACTACATTTTCCTATGGAGTCCTTGGAATTGTTTTCAGTCAACGAATTCTATTAGATGAACAATAATCTTCAAACTCTTTACTACAATACTCACCACCATTACCAGACTTGAGACATTTTAGCCTTTTACCCATCTCATTCTCAACCAAGCTCTTCCATTTCTTAAATGTTTCAAATACATCAAATTTTTTCCTAAGGAAATAAATGCAAACCTTTCTAGTCGCATCATCTATAAAAGTCACATAATACCAATGTTGAAATGAACAAGACAACCAAGATGGGGGTGAATCAGTTTTAGAAAATTAAACCTTCAAAACTCTCAACAATAATTGGATCCACAAGCATTCATTAAACCTTTATTATGTCAGATTGATCCTAACATGAAATCCAAATTACAAAAATTGAAATCACAACATCATACACATGAGAACACCAAATTTACATGGAAAACCCAATGAGGGAAAAACCACGATGGGGATTAGCTCACAATATAAGTAATAACAAAAACGGTACAAAGAGGCTCACTTCTAGAACAAGACGCACTGTTCAAAAAGGCTCACTACCATAGAAAGAATACAAGATAGAAGAAGAATGTTGCCTAGAGAAAACACTTCTCAATGCAACAAAGAGTACACCACGATTGCTTGCACAATTTTGTAGTCTCACATGAAATATATCGAATGCCTTAATCTCACTACCTTCAGGAACGCTAACATGAAGTTTGCACTACTCTGCTTAATTTCACATCACATACATCAATTGCAACAATATCACATCTATCTTGCTTCTTACTCTTTCCACTCTCTTGCTTCAACAACATACATTTTTTTATAAAGCTCTATCCTAAAAACTTTCTCCAATGTTAGCCACTAACCATTATACATTCAAATTTGAAATAGGTGAGCACTGAAACATTCCCGTGGTAGATAGGAATTAAAGATGATCTACATAAATCTTTTGTCATTCTTCCAGTTCTATATGCTTTGGGGAATGATGATAGTTTCAAGCTCTTTCATAAAAACATTGCAACAACGAACATGCTGGCCACAAATTCATAGATCACTTATGTGTTTGGTGTGTTCCTTCCTAGGGGGCAACTCCCTTTCTTTCGTTCTCTTTTTCAGTTGCAAAATAGTGTGTAACAATTACTTTAAAGTGGGGAGCATACATTGCCATCATTTCATTTGCATTTTTGGTTCTTAGTGTAGCCTTGTCACTTCATACGATGCGTTTGTCACTTTGTAGATGACATTGGGTGTTATGTCCTTCTTAAGTGTGATCTATCTTAGCATATTGCATTCCTCTTAGTGGCCTAATGTGATGCATTGCATCCCCTAAGTTGAATATTTTATTCTTTGATTGGTCCTCTCTTGGAGATGTTAGACACAATGTTCCCTAAATAACAAACCTTGCATGAACTTAAAAGGACTCTTTTGAACATCTTTTACATTTTACATGTTACATTTTTGCATTTCACATTTTTACCACCTTGCATAACGCAACTTGCATGCCTGTGGTACCCTTACTCGTTGTTCATGAGTTCTAACAATACAAATCTTTGCTTGCCTTATGAAACACGAACTGACATTTTCCTTTGTGGCGCCTTGCTAAAGTTATCAAGAGGTATAACTTTGAAGCGATTGAGCAGAAAACCCATTTAGTGGAAAAACTTTCCCCATAGCCACCTATTTGTTTGTGAGTGCATACCAACTAGCATATGTACTTCACCTTTTTGGGTCTTCACACGCAACAAACCACCATGAGTTTTGTCGCCCCAGAGTGAGTATGTATTCTCTTTTTTAAACAATCATCCTAGATCTAATCCACAACTAGTTGGATAGACGATCAAAGCTCAACTCAATTTCCCTTTCACATGTGTATTACTTCGTTCTTATGTCTAGTTTGCCATGGGATCTTCATCCTGGGGGCTTGATCAACCCTCTTGATCCTTTTCGTTCCATCTTGCTAACATAAGTACATTGGGACCTCTCTCGATATTTATGGCTAGTTTAGTGTGAGTTTTAAGCAAGTTCTTCCTCTCACTAAAGTGGGTGCTAAACATACAGTAGAAAAATGGTCCCTTGTCATTTTCATGGTCTTTTAGGCCTTTCTTCAAGATTCTTGGTCCATTTTTCTTTGATTTAATGTTGCAACGTGGCTTGAACATTCACGTTAAGTCCTTACAATTCAAATTATGACGTCTTGTGAAGGTGTTGTGAAGTGTTGTAAAACATTTCTACACTTTTATAGACTCTATTCATTATAATTTACTTAAAAATCACCTTTTCATCACTTATCAAGTCCTATTTTGAAGTGTTGTAAAGTCTTGTAACAAGATTTCACACTTTTCTAAGCTTAATTTCACTATTTACAGATTTCTTATGCTTTATTTGACCCTTTTATGCCCTTATAAGGCTTAATTAAGTGTGTTTTTGAATGTAAACTCGATAAACAACATTAAATGTAAGAAAATTCCTCACACCCACTTTCAAGTCCAAGGTGGGACCCATTCACCATGGGTGGCGAATGAGTCCCTCTTGGCTCAAAATTCAAAATGTTTCAAATTTTCTTTCAGATTTTTATTTAAAATCATCTTATATCGGCCTGTGATGAGGTATCTTTGGGTTACTAAGACACAAGTATGTATAAATAAGTGTTTCTCTTCTCATTTTAACCCCCATTCATCAATTTCACTTATTCCCACGTTCATTCAAGCATTCAAGAATTTTGCATCATTGAATCAAGCATTAATCAAGTATTTTGGAGTAGCCATTGTTGTATATTCATATTTTTTCAATAACGATTAAATTTAGGTATGAAAATTTGACAAGCTATTAGGTGTTGAAAAGTGGACAAGAAGTCAACAAAGTGTTTCAAGTCAACTACAACCTATTTCAAAGCATTGAGAAGACATTATATCCATTTTCTGTAGAATTAACTTCGTCAACCCAACAAGCAGACAACCTAAAATATGTTGCTACAATATTCGTCCCTGATTTCTCATAATTTTGGGAGTGGATAGATTCGCCATCAATGGTGAATGAGTCCCACCTTAAGGCTGGAAATCTAGATTTTGTCAAATTCCAGATCCCGACACTCAGAAACTAGCTTTCAATAGTTTTCATCAGAAGTAGGAATGATTCGCCATGAGTGGCGAATGAGTCCCACTGGTGATTTTCGTTGATCTCTATCAACTTTCAAAATATTTCAAAATCTTCATCTGACCTCCAGGTGCACTCTGAATCAACCTTCTTCTCTTTGTTTTTGCATTTGTTCATACTTTAGTTCATGTTTGTGTATCACATTGTGTTTTCCAACATTGCATAATTCTTAGGTTTTGCATTTATAATCAATCTAATAGTTCATTTAATTGCACTTAGATCATTTCATTTAGCCTAAATAACATCATACATTGCATAATTTGAGTGAACCACCTGGACTTTTGAGTAAGGTTTATCTCTCTCCTTTTAGGTGAAACATTCCTAAGAGTGCAAGAGTAACTTATAAGCCCTACCAAAAAATCTACGGTTCACTCAGAAATCAACTATTCAACTCATTACTTCATCCTAACTCATCTTTAGACTCTGCAACAAAAGTATAGCTCCATGTACTCACAACAATTCCTCAAGGTCTCAACTAAACATGCACAACTTGTTTTCCTCTTTTCAACAATTTTATCAATATCCTTAACATCTTTATCCCATAGTTAACATCAATGACAACATCAGTCAGTAGACTTCATATTGACATCAATGACAACACCGTCATTCTTCTAACAATCTCCCCCTTTATCATTGATGTCAACACAAGATGTGAAAAGCCACCAAAGACAACACAATAACTTTGAACACAACATTCATGTTGAAACCTCTCTTTCTCACATGATCCTCTCTCCCTAAATAGATAAGTTCTCTTTTTCACATTATCGTCTCCCTCCCTTTGACATCAATGGAAAAAGAAAAACAGTTTGCATTGTTCTTCATTTTTGACATTGAACCAAAATCTCTTGCTTTGAATACTCCCCCTTAGGAGTATACCCAACTCAATTACCAACACAATGAAAACACATGATATTACCTACTCCCTCTAAGAGGTAGCCACTAACATCAGTCCAAAAAAGAGATAGATCCATAGATCCTTAGGAAAAGCCTTAGTAAATATGTCAAAAATCTGATCCTTTGTAGGAACATAGTCAAGCTTCACTTCATTCTCCATAACGTTCTCTCTCAAAAAGTGATACTTGATAGATATATGCTTTGTCCTTCAATGAATGACTAGATTCTTTGAAATATTTATTGCACTTATATTATCATAGAATATAGATATAGGTTCGTCATATACAACTCTAATATCCTTCAATGTTTGTCTCATCCATAATACATATGTACATCATGATGTTGCAATATACACAACCTCTACAGTGGATAGAGAAACTGAATCATGTTTCCTACTTAGCCATGACACCAATTTACATCCAAGAAAGAATGCAACACCACTTGTACTTTTCTTGTCATCAACACAGCCAGACCTATCTATATCTGTATAAAGATTTAATGTGAAATCAATATCCTTAGGATACCACAAATCATAATCTGATGTGCCTCTTAAATATCTGAATATTCTCTTCATTGTCGCTACTTGTGTTTCTTTAGGATCTCCTTGAAATCTAGCAACAAGACAAACTGCATGCATGATATCCGATCTAGTAGCAGCAAAATATAGGAGTCCATTAATCATAGATCTATACTTGCTCTTATCAGCCTTAAGTGAATCATCATCTTTGCTCAATTTAAAACCAGTCACAATAGGGGTACATATCGCTTTGGAGTCATCCATTCCAAACTTCTTCAGCATCTCTTTGACATACTTAAACTGTGAAAAAAAACATTCCTTTATCTATTTGATTTATCTATAGCCCAAGAATGAAATTCATCTCCCCAAACATTGACATCTCAAATTCTTTCTATATTTCGTTAGCAATTTTCTTACACATAGCCTCATTTCCACCAAAGATAATGTCATCTACATATACAACAACTATCAAGATTTTGTCTTCCTCAATTTTAATGTAAAGATTAGTATCTGTGGAGCCCTTATTGAATCCTTTTTGTATCAAGTACTTGTCCAATCTTGCATACCAAGCTCTAGAAGTTTGTTTCAAACCAAATAGTTCCTTATTCAACTTACATACCAAACTCTAGAAGTTTGTTTCAAACTAGTAGTGCCTTATTCAACTTACATACCATGTTTGATTGATATGACAACTAAAAACCTTCTAGTTTTTGCATGTAAACCACTTCTTTTAATTCTCCATTCAGAAAAGTAGACTTCACATCCATTTGATAGACCATAAAATCTTTATGTACTGCAAATACTAAAAACATTTTGATAGCTTCCATCCTACCCACAAGAGTGAAAGTCTCCTAAAACTTTGTACCTTCTACTTGTGAGTAACCTTTATAGACAAGTATCGCCTTGTTTCTCATAACTTTTCCATTCCCATCCAACTTGTTCTTGAATACCCACTTAGTTCCAATTATGTTTTTGTTTTTCCATCTAAGGACCAATTCCCAAGTCTTCGATATCTGCATAAGTTCTTCTTCCACTGCTTTCATCCAATGCTCATCCTTACAAGATTCACTTACTAATTTAGGTTCAACTTTAGAAAGTAAGCAAAAAATTACCTCAACTTTAGTAGCTTTTCTTCTTTTCAATACACCTTTCCTCTTACCTCCAATCATCTGATCTTCTAAATGATTCTTTTGTACATACTTAGGGGTTTTAGGGGTCTTCTCCGGAGCTTCTTCCTATTCATTCAACATTTCTTGTTCATCATCTATTTCTTCTACCTCTCTGCAATCAGGTCCATCTAACACATCCATCTACTACAATAGAATTCTACAGATTTTCATCAACTTTAATATTTCACTTTCAACTATCTTTCTCAACCTTTTCTTATAACATCTATAATCTCTACTTCTAATAGAATATCCAAGGAAGATACCTTTAGCAGACCTTGCATCAAACTATCCTAAGTCTTCTTCTCTTTTGATATAACATTTGCTTCTAAACACTCTAAAGTACTTCAAGGTGGGGAATCCTTCCATACCATAGCTCATAAGAAGTCTTTTTGTTGTTAGTTTTACCTTGAACTCTATTTAGTATGTAAACAACAATATTGAAACATAGATTTTTGGGATTACTTTCTTTCTAACACTTCTAGGGTTTTTCACCTAGCAAGAGAAAGGTGGACCAAAAATGCTTATATTCTCATTAGAAGAAATGCAAAAAGGGGTGTGAAGTGCGTGTGTGGATGTATTAAAATGCTGATAACTTAATTTAAATGCAGACTAAGGAATGTAATTCTAATCTAATGTAAAAGTGTTGGAAAACAAACTATTTGACAAGAAATGCAAACAAACTGTAATAGAAAGTAATCCAATTGGAAATATGTACTTGAAAGTTGGAAGAGGGTGAAATGAGGCTCTGAACACTTGCAGAAGACACCAAAAATGCTCATTAAGACTGATTCACCATCCTGGGCGAATGAGTCCTATTTTTGCCAAAATTTACCAAAACCAATTTTGGGGAATTGGGTATCCAAATCAATAGAAATCACTATTCAAGCCTAGAAATTGGACTCATTCACCATCAATGGAAAATGAGTCCTCTTCTCGAAAACAAAGAATTCTAGATAGGATTTTGTGGCTTATGATCTACAATTCTGTTTCTAGAGATTCTTCATATCTGAATTTGCAAAACTCAACCTGTAGACTCTCTTCAAGCTTGAAATTGGGCTTGAGACACCTTGAATGACTTTGATGGGATATAGACACCTTTTCTCACCTTTCCATTTGATAAATCTGCATACACAAACACATGCAAAGGGGAAAAAGTGTTGAGGGTTAGGATATAGGGGTTTACCTTGGTCAAACCCCACTTTGGTAATCAAACCCTTGGAATAAAAATAGAAATGAAATGGGAAGAGAATGTTGAATACACAACATGCAAATGTAAATACTCACCAAACCCTTGTTGGAGAAATCTGAAGATATGTCAATGGTTGCTCCAAAATTTCTTATTTATGCTTGATAAGATGTTGTAAGATGCTTGAATGATTGAGATTTCCTGAATATGATGTGTGAATGTTGGAGGATTGTTTGAATGAATGAGATGTAAAATGAGATGAAAATCACATATTTATACACACTTGTGCCTTAGTTAACCATTTATACCTCATCACAGGCCAACATCAAGTGTTATTGAATAAAAACCCGAAAAGGAAATTTAAAATCTTTGAATTAGGGGCCAAGGGGGGCTCATTCGCCACCCATGGAAAATGGGCCCCACCTAGGACCTGAAAATAGGTTTCAGGAATTAAGTTGTATTTAATGTTATTTGTTGGGCATCAAAGAGTCAAATAAAGCATTAGAAAGGGATAAACAGTGAATTCATGCCTAGAAAAGTGTGAAATCTTGTTACAAAACTTTACAATATTTCAAAATAGGACTTGTTTAGTGATGAAAAGGTGATTTTTAGGTAAATTGTAACTAATAGAGTCTATAAGAATGTAGACATGTCTTGCAACACTTCACAACACCTTCACAAGATACCATTATTTGAACTTTAGTACCAAAATATGCATGTTCAAGCTTTGTTACAACATAAAATCAAAGCAAGATATATCAAATACCATGGCACAAGATCTAAAAGGCCAGAAAATGACAAGGGGCCATTTTTCTATGCACAAGTATGAATAGCTTCTCTCCAATACACTTGTGATAAATTTTCCTCTTTCATTATAGTCCTTGAAGTATCTCGAATAGTTCCCTTCAACAACTCCATTCTATTGAGGAGTTATAGGGGGAAATAATTGCCTCTATATTCCTATCGTAACAAAAAAAAAGCCATTTCCTTGCTTAATTCGGGAATAATTAATGATAAATTGGACTTGATATCGGCTTGATCTAGTGTTGTGATGAGTTTTACACATCCACATTAGGTTTTGAGCCCCTTTCAAACTAAATAAACTTAAGCTTTTCCTAATTTATTGTTATAAAGTGTATTTATTGACAACTTCGCATTAAATTTAGGAGGCTTGTAAATTAAGTGAACCTAATTTAGTCTTGTGATGTGTTTTTCATTTTCACATGGGATTTAGGGCCCTTCTAAGCCAAATAGACCCAATTTAACCTTAAATTAAGGTTGTAAAATGCATTTGTTTACACTTTCACAATGACTTTTGGGCCCTCTTGCATTTATGACCTTTTAATAGGCCCCTATGACCCTATGTTGTGCATCCCAAGGCATATTTCTATAGACACATAAAATGTCCTCGTAATCATTTTATCCATTGCATATTTCATTTAATCATCCACATAATCATATCGCCATATTCATAAAATCATTTAAATCATTTATCATTTATCCATTAAAATATTATAAGCATTTATTCATAACCATAATCCATTTACATAATCATTTAGTTACTTATCCATTATTTATCCATTTGCATATTTCATTATCCCATTTCATAAATATTTATTGTTTAACTAATCATCAACATATTCATGAATCATTTAACCATTTGATAAATCCATTAATTCATCCATTTGCATTAAACATGAAAATAGATTCATATATTTCATTAAATAATTTAAAATTCATAAATCAACTTCCATGAAATTAGCTCAAAATTGCACATTTTGAGCTTCCAAACATGAATCATGGCATAAATCACTCCACTCATTTCTCTTTTCTCATTTTTACATTAGTCATTCATCTATAAAATCCTCCTAGCATTTTGGGATACAGATTTTGATACATATTTTTCGATTTCACAAATAATTCTCGAATCCAATTCTACATCATCTCTTGTGCTTTTGCTACAAAAATCTGAGAGCAAAGACAAGATATTGTGGAAAAGGATGCCGATGGAGTTTGATTTCTTTTAAAGGAATTTGCTTTGTTTTTGCATAAGTTTAGTTTGATGTGTTGCATATGTTTTTTATCAAGAAAGACTTCATTTGACGTCATGCTGTAATTTGATTTGAGATTTATCGTTTAAATCAATTTGGCTTTCCAGATTTCAATATGCACAATTTCAATCAAAAACTCGATAATATCAACATATAAACTTAATTTACACACTCCCTGACACTTTAGCAGTCACCATAGACCCTATGGGACCCATTCGCCACTTTGGGAAAACAAGTTCCATCTAGGTGGGACCCATTCACCAGAGATGGTGAATGAGTCCCATTTGGCCTAATTTTGAGGTTTTAAGCGGGAAAATTGGGTTTTATGTTCTGTTTTCTTCAATGTCGGCCTTGGGGATCTAATAAATAGTCATTTGAGTGGATTTCCTATATAAGAAAGCTTTCAAATCCTTATTTCACCTAAGCAACATAAGCATTCATGATATCAATTCAAGCATTCAAGAGTTAAACATTCCAAGTCTTCATAAGATTGTTCGGAGAGCATTCAAGATCATTTCTAAAGCATGCAAGGGCATGATTCTTTATCAACTGTTGTAGCAATTCAAGATCCATCATCATGTCAAGCCTATCAAGCATAAAGCATGTTATTGAGCTAGTGTTGTGATGTAGCATTTAAGATCCAAGATCAAGCATTGTTATATTCCTACTGTCAAGATCAAGATCTACATCCTTCTTGGCCATTTCATGTTGAGTTGCAAATTTACAAGACATCATTTACAAGGTATCATTCAAGGTAGTATTGTTCATGTGGCATGTCCTTGTTTCCTTGTTTCATCATTTAGTTTAATTACGTACAAGGAGTTTAACCAAGGCAAAGGCTAACCCCTATTCCCTAACAATCAACACTTTTTCTCTCTATTTGTGTAATTGTAGATCTACGTGCTTTGAAGTCTTGAAGAAAAATTGAAGATTAGGTTACAAGCTTGGAGAAAGTTGTTGGAGTTTTCTGCCCATTGACAACGTTGTAATCTTCACCAAAATGTCACCTACAGGTTGCAAATAAGGGTTTTGGATTCAAACATCAATAAAAAAGGACGAAGAAGAGCATACTCAAATTTAAAGCTTCAGAAAACCTTAACTAGACTCATTCGCCCACATTGGCAAATGAGTCCCATTTTAGGTCAATTTGGAGATTTTTGCAGTTTCAGATACCTTTTTGCCACAAACCTATTTATGTACAGAAACTCAGATCTAGGACTAATTCGCCCAAAATGACGAATGAGTCCCAATAGGCCTAAATTTCAAGATTTGCAACATTTCCACTCTTCTTTCAAGCCTCTAAAAGTTTCCAAGTGCACACTTCTAATTTTACAACTTTTTGTTTTGATTTATATGCATTTCTAGGTCATTCATTTAAGTTTTATGCATCATTGAGTTCAATCATTAGATCTTTCATTTCATACATTTTTCCAAACCCTAGCTTGGTGGTGAACCCCTCATTAGTTTTCATTCAACCCCAAGGAAAACCCTATTGCAAGATCTCTTTCTCCCATTATCATCATTTGCATTGAGATCTCTAGGGTTACCCTTAAACGTAGTAGGTGGAAAGTGGGTATGCTTTATGTCCTAAGTCATATGATAGCTTCCAATCCATTTTTTATATACCACAATTCCATTAACTTCACAAAACATGTTAAACTCATTGGAGGTGAATTCACCACCTCTATCAAACCTCAACCATTTTATTTTCAAACCCATTTCATTCTCAACCATAGCTTTATATGCCTTGAACTTATCTAATGCATCAATTTTCCCTCTAAGAAAAGTAACCCATGTCATTCTAGAGTACTCATCAATCAAAAGCATAAAGTACCTATCACCTTGTCGACTTCTCACCCTCGTAGGACCACAAAGATTTGTATGGACTAATTCCGACAACCCAATAGCAAAGATTCATTATCAGCCCTTAATAGACATTCATGATCATCTTAACAGATATTCATTATCATTATCATCAAAATCTCCATAACCAGATTCATCATCAGAAATACCAGCATCTTCTCTCACATAGTAAGCTTTCTTAATCATCTTTCCTTTATTTTCTTAGTTCTTATTGTTTATAGCTCTCTTTGAATATCTAGAAGCACAATGACCTATCTCACCACAGCTAAAACATTTGAAAGGTAATTTACCTTTGTACTTATTGGTGCCCTCTTTCATCCTTCTCACAAAGCTTTCAAATCATCAAGATCTTCATCATTTGAATCTTCAACCTCTGATTTACGAGTCTTGAAAGCAATCCGTACTTTTTTACTTTTTTCAATTTTCTCATTTCAAATCCAATCAGAGTACCAATCAACTCATCTCTGGAATATTTATCAAAATCAATTGTTTCTTCAATAGCAAATACCTTTCCAATTTAACAATCCAGAAGAGATTTGATAACTTTCTTCACTAGTTTAGATTCTTTAACTATTGCACCAAGTCCTCTCATAACACCTACCAACTCATCAACTCTTTGTATGTAGCCTTTAATTGTTTCATCTTTAAACATCCACGTCATTTCAAACTATTCCTTCAAGTTTTGCAACTTTTCATGGTTGACCTTCAATAAGTATTTGTCCAATCTAGCATACCAGGCTCTAGGGGCTTGCTTAAGTCTATATAGAGACTTCTTCAATCTACAGACCATATCTTCCTTGTTAGTCAGCTGAAATATATCCGACTATTCAATACATACTTCTTCCCGTTCTCCATTCAAAAATGCTAACTTCACATCCATTTGATACGCTTTATAGTTCTTATATGCAACATAAGCAAGAAATAATCTAACAGCTTCAATTCTAACAATAGGGGCAAAAGTTTCTTCAAAATCAACACCTTCCATTTAAGAATACCCTTTACATACCAGTCTTGCTTTATTTTAGACCACTTCAACTTGTTCATTCAGCTTGTTCCGAAACACCTATTTAGTACCAATCACATTTTTGTTTTTAGGTCTGGTAACCAATGTCCACGTGTCATTCTTTTCAATCTCTATCAGCTCTTCCTTCATAGCTTCCATCTAGTGTTCATCTTGGCAGGCTTCAATGACATCTTTAGGTTCAATCTTGGAAATTAGGCAATACTCTTCTACAATCTTTCTTCTAGTTTGTACACTTTTACTCTTAACTCCTATAATTTGACTTTCAAAATGATTTAGCTTTACATACCTTGGATTTTTGGAACTTTCACGAGCTTCTGGTTCTTCTGATCTTTCTTCTACACTTGCACTTATCTGTGCTTCCTGACTTACTTGATTTACTGGAGCAAATTGAGGTTGCTTTACCGCAACATATGGAATAATTCAAAGTTGGTTTTGTGTCTGAGAATTCTTCCCTTGGCTTGTATTGTCTTCATCTGAATCACAACCATAATATCTGGATGATTTGGAAAAGTCCCCATCAACTCTGACATTTGCACTCTCAACCATCTTTTTTAGTCTCATGTTATAACACTGGTAAGCCTTGCTTTTAGTAGAGTAACCTAAAAAGATTCCTTCATCGCTTCTTGCATCAAACTTGTCTATATCATCATCTCTATTGATATAACATTTGCTTCCAAAGATCTTGAAATATTTAACAGTAGGCTTATAACCAAACCATAGCTCAAAAGGGGTCTTACCAGAATTACCATACACATTTACCCGGTTTAAAGTATACACAACAGTGCTTCCAGCCTCACTCTAATAGACCTAAGGCACATTTCCTTCTATCATTATTGTTCTAGCTGCATCCAAAATTGTTTTATTCTTTCTCTCTACAACTCCATTTTGTTGAGGGATTCGGGGAGAAAATAATTGTCTTATGATTCCATGTTCTTCACAAAAAGAGTTGAACTCCCTGGAGGTGAACTCACCACCTCTGTCAAACCTCGGGCATTTGATTTTTAGACCTTTCTCATTTTTTTCCATAGCCTTGAAACTTTTGAACTTTTCTAGTGCTTCACATTTTTCTCTTAAGAAAGAAACCCATACCATTCTAGAGTAATCATCAATAATCAACATAAAGTACCTTTCTCCATGAATACTTCTGACTCTAGAGGGACCACAGAGATCAATATGTAGCAGCACCGGCAAATCATTTGATTGAAACTGTTTGCTTCGGAAGGAGACTCTAGTATTTTTACCCATCTGGCACTCCTTAAAAATTGTGTTAGCAGGATTCACTAGCTTAGGTAGATCTCTTACCTCTTGAGTGGAACTTACCTTGACAATATTATCAAAATTCACATGACACAGCCTCCTATGCCACAACCATCTTTCATCTACTTGAGCAATTAAACAACTCCCACTAGTAGTATTCAATTGAAAAATATTACGTTTTGTTTGTTTACCTGTAACAACCATATTGCCAAAACTTCCACGTATCCTGCATCTTTCATCTTTGAATTGTAGATCATAGCCTTTGTCCACCATCTGTCCAACACTCAAAAGATTGTGCTTCAGGCCTTCAACATAAAGAACATCATCAATGTTATGCTTACCACCAAGACAAATAGAACCTCTACCAAGAATCACACCAGCATTATTGTCTCCAAATCTTACAACACCACCATCATACTTCTCTAGTCTTACAAATTTATTTTTATCACCAACCATATGATGTGAGCATCCACTATCAATAACCCACTCATCCTTTTCTTCAATTCGGGTTGCAAGAGCTTTCTCATCTTTAGCAGATTCAGTAGCCACAACACTATTTTCAATGGTAGCAATAAAAACACATTCATCTTCATTTCCATTATCTTTATCAGACTCATCATCAGCCACTACTTCTTCAACAAAGTAACATTTCTTTTGGAATCTAGACTTGTTAGGCTTAGATCTAGGAACTCTTTCAAGACATCTTGATGCAAAATGACCTATTTTACTGCAAGAAAAACATTTAATAGACAACACTCCTTCATACTTACCTTTTCCTCTGCTTTCTTTCTTTACAATCAGTGTTTCCAATTCTTTTACTTCTCTTTCTTTATCTTCAAGTTGTTTCAATTCTTCATCATACTTGGATATCTTTCTAGAACATTCTCCCAAAGCATATCTTTGCTTGTTACTTCCGAATACAATAGCCTTGAATGCAAATTCAATCTTCGAAACAGATTCACCAAATTCACTTAATTCAAAAGCAACAAGCTTACCAACCAATGTTTCTTGTCATCTTTGTTGATGATGTAAGCTCTTCAATAGCATGAGCCTTTACTTTGTAGGAGGGAGGCAAGGATCTGAGTATCTTAGCCACAATTTCATCCTCATCCAGAGAACCACTAGCACATGTAATACCTTTCACTATTTCATTTACTCTTTGCATAAAAGAATTGATATTTTCATCTTCACCCATCTTCAAATTCCCATACTTGCTTTTTAAACTTTGTAGCTTAGTCATCTTCACCTGTGCATATCCTTCATACAAAGTTTCCAACTTCATCCAAATCTCATGAGTTGTCTGTATCCTACCACATTATCCATCTCTGAATCTATTAGAGCACTCACCAAAGCTTCAATAGCCCTAATATTATTTTCAGCTTTTTTATCTCATCAACAATGGAGGGACCATTCTAAGGAATAACATATGGATCTTTTGTAATCACCTTATGTTACATTCCATCTTGACTTTCCACAGTGATTAGTTAGTTCTATCAAATCTAGGACTATCCTTCTTGTATGTTGCCATCTTAGATCACCTTAAGCTTTTACACTTCTTAAGAGGAACCTACTCTAATACCAATTGTTGTTAGAACAAGGACAGACAACTAAGAGGGGGAGGGGGGGAAGTGGGTGTGAATCAGTTGTCACAGAAATTTAAACTTTTCAAACTTTACTTAACTTAGTCTTATATCTAATAAATAAGCAATTATCCAAAAACAATTAACACATCAGAGAGACAGAGAACACTAAGATTTTTTATGTGGAAACCCTGTTAGGGGAAAAACCATGGTGGAGGTCAATCCATAATGTTATACCCTGTTAACAATATAATGAGAAATAATGGGAATGCACATGCATTCAGGCACACTGCCTAGAGCTCACTGTTCAAATACAAAATAGGATTCACTATCTAAAGAAAAGTTTGGATTAAAACCATCCAAATTGTAAATTGAGAAAATAGCTTCTACACAACCCTAATTACAGTTCCAGTTAAGCACAAAAAAACTTTCTTCACTCTTCGCTCAAACTTCTTCACACTTCGCTCAATCTTCTTCACACTCTGCTCTGCAATCAAATGATATTTGCACATACACACATGGGAGCACACCGAGCACACTTTACACCAATGAGATTTACACTGTTTGTTGGCCCATCATTTTTTTTAAAGGCTTTTCCTCAAACGACTTGAGAACTCTGTTACACCCTTTGATTGCTAAGAGGATTTTTCATTGGTAGGAAGCTTACACAAACTCTTTCTATATGGATAATTGTTCATATGCTGAATTACTGCTCAAAATTACACATCCACATCAGAAAAAATATTAATATAATGTCTAGTTTGATTTTTTCTTGTATTTCCAAATGTTTTATGAGATAAATTAAGCATTTAATAAAGCCTTACAATATGGTTTTAACTCGTTGAAGAAAATTATCACTAAATCCTGAATAATGTGGCCAAGTATACTGCTGATATGCTAAATAGTTCCACTTTGCACTTCTCTTGGTATATAGTTGAGGACAGATAATGATCAGATTAGATAGTATGAGTCGGGAACTTCAATAAATCTTCTGTTGGGAATTTTTGTAATATTGATCAAACCAATATTACAAAGATATAAGAATGATGTAGCAAAAGGAGCTGCAAAAAGACTGATAAAACAAAAGCTTCTGTGCGAAATTGTTCAATATAGATTGTCTGTTTAAGGTTTAGGAAGAAAGACATTTTGTCAATAGTACTTCTGGAATCTTGCTGCGTTGATTGTTATTAGTCTGACATTTCGCGTCAACTGTATTACTCATCATCAAGGAAATAAGTTTTGGTGATTATATCCAGAGATATTGAGACGACACATCAAAATGACCAAACTGCTGTCTTGGTGAGGTCAACTAATTCTGCACAACCTTAGACTGTACTGTGAATTTTAATAGAATTTTCAGGTGCAGGCTCAAGCTTATTCCAGAAAATATGCCACCTCCTAAGATACTAAATGCACTTCAATACAACAAACACTATGAATCAAATTGTAAGTGCTATTTTGCAGTCCCACAATCGTTCATTCCTAAGACCCACAAAATCTTAAGACATATCTGCGAAAATTTTGAAGAACACATGGACCATGGGAACTGAAAAATTGTCGAAGTTAGAAACAATCCAGATGGGGAAAATGGATTGGAGTTTGTAGTATTGACCACAACAGGGCCAGCAGTATTAGTTTGCTCCACTGGAGCACCAGGCATGATTATTTTAAAGATTCTTCACATGTGCATCAAATTCTCCTCCTTTTAAATATTTCATTCAAAAACCTCTATAGCGATTCATTAATTCTTGTGTAATTAATGTGTATACAAGTTACTACAGACAGTTGAATTACATTCAAATATGTGGGATGCATTTTCAAGAATCTGCATTACGCCACATGCATACTAGACTATGATTTCTAATTCACAGTCTTTGCTAATCCTAACCGAGTGAGCTGCTAACTGCATTTGCTTGAAAGTTTCTAAAGCCTTCTCAATAAATCCATTTTCTCCGCATTCTGCAATCATTACATACCGTTTCCACACAGGCAGGGAGGATGCTTTAAGAATATTTAAAATATATTGCAAAATTTCAATTGCAAAGCACATTGTATCCGTATTTAAATTATTTTATTTATTTATTTGTTATTACTAATATTTTTATTACCCTACATAATACATATACAATAAACCACTGCGACATTTGTTAACATTAAAAAGTTTGTATTTGACTTTCTTTTTACAAATTCTTTTTATATTCTCTTAAATTCTTAAGAAGTAATTATCATGTTTGTTTCAAATTTGTATACATTTGTTAACATTAAAAAGTTTGTATTTGACTTTTCTTTTTACAAATTCTTTTTATATTCTCTTAAATTCTTAAGAAGTAATTATCATGTTTGTTTCAAATTTGTAGATCTCATTTCTGATATATACATATATATTTTGCAGTTCTGTGCATACCCACTTCTTGTGCAGAATCATAATAGTCATAATACATATTTTCCCTACACCCAGAAATGCTTAAGGCAGGGACTCCAGCTCGCATAGAGCGCTTGTTTATATATGTAACTATTTTCATTTTTCAAATATTTTTATAACCACAACTAATTTTCCCAAACATGATTCTCTTTCCCTACCAAAATAGCATATATTCTTTTCTTCATTTCTAATAGAATGAAAATATTCTTAAATATGTTTTATATCATTGTTATAATTCCATGCATAGAAAACAACCATGGAACCCATGACAAATAATAAGGGTATATAGTAAAAACTATTTTATCTTAGAATGACTATGTTTTTCTTCACCTAAATCTAAAATTATGTAGTTATGTTATTGTGAACCTAAGAATTTTATCCTATTCTAATGTGCAAAATAACTTAAAAATATAAGTGATAAAAGACTAAGGACACTTCAAGATTAGCCAAAAGAGTGATAAAAAAAGAAGGAAAATGGACAAAACAAGATACAAACGATTTCACTTTCCTTGTTGTTGATGTCTCCTTGATTGGCCCTTGCTTGGGATGATTTTGTGTGCTCCTTAGATGATTTCTTGAGTGACTAAATACAAGATTAAGTGTGCAAAATGATTAAAAGAGATGGTTAGATGATGGCAAAGGATTGAAAGTGCAAATTGGCAGCATGCAGTTATCAAATGGCTAAGTGTTTTAGAATGCAAATTAGTAGCATAAGGTTGCTCAAATCCAAAGTCTTGAAAATGCCCTTAAGGATGGGGTATTTATAGAAGAATTTGAATTCTCTAGAGAATTCCATGGTCAAGATTCATCCAACAAGATCAAGATGAAGGGCTATGATGGGTTGAGAATCCACAAGCCCTCACATCTTGACATGTGGATGGTGAAGCGGCCAAGAGAAGATGAGGTGTAAATGAGGTGTCAAAAAGGTACATGAGGTGGAGGAAGGACAAGTACCTTCCAAGCACTTTGGGGAGTGAGGATTTCCTCAAAAAGGTATTATTTGTCCCCAAGTGGGAGTGAAAGGGACATTTGAGGTATTTTGGAATTCCTCAAAAATCTACATGGGAAAAGGAAAGGTGGTTGGGGATATAAATGTGAATTAAAATCTAGAGGATAAAAGGTGGGCTCCAAAAAGGTGGGACTTGGTCACATGTGGAGATTGTGACAAGTCTAAGGTTCTAGAAGCCTTGGAAGGATAGAATGTGAATTAAAAATTCACATATAAAAGAGGAGAATCTAAGATAAATAAATAAAAAATTAAAAATTCATTGGGGAAAGAGTTGACCAAGGTACTAATTAGGTTTGACTAATCAGTAATTAGAGGATAATTAGGGGTTAATTAGAATTAAAGGCCAACTTGCAAAAGTTGGAGGATGTGACACATCCTAATCAAGGATTAGGCATGTGCACATCCTTAATGAAGAAATTAGGTGGGTTAGAATTAGATGAAAATGACATGTGAAGAATTAAATAAATGTATTATTTATTTAATTCATTTGATGAAAAGGGGATTAAGGAGAGTAAAGTATTTAATTATTAATTAAATACCTTAGGGATTTGGCAGAATTAAATATATTAATTAAATAATAGTAATATTACTTAATTAACTTAGATAGGAGGATGTTTAGATGAAAAGTGATAAATTTGGATAAATTAAGTGTCCAAATTTGGATGTCTACATTTTGCCCCTCTTTGAGATGGTGTTACGAAGTAGCATTATTTCAAAGAATATTAAAATATAGAACCTAGAAGGAGATGGTTAGATTGGAAAAGATGCCTCAGTCATCAAAGGGATGACTAGGAAGAAAGACGATGGAGGTGAAGATGAAGAGTAGGGAATGAAGATGCCCCCTCAAGAGGACATGCGGGTTGAAGAGAAAACGTGTGTGCTCTCGAAATAGATGATGTGATGCAAGGGGAGATGAGGAAGATGATGCAAGTTGATGGGTAAGAGAGTAAGTGATATGGAGACGGATGAAGCACAAATGGATTTTAGGACAAAAGGTGATGTTGCCCCAGTCAAGGTACAAGCCCAAAATGGGCTGATGATGGAGGAAGTGTTGTCAATGAGGGAGTGAAGGATCCCAAAACAACACGAGGATAGGGAAGGATACATCCCACTGAGTGGTATTGATGAGGGAAGGATACATCCCAAAACACCACTAAAAGATAGGGAAGAATACCCCCCGGCCATAATGATGATGACAGTGTTGTTGATGAGGGAAGGATACATCCCAAAACAACACCATAGGGATAGGGAATGATACTAATGGATGATGATGATGATGATGATGATGATGATGGGTCAAGGCTGGTAACGAGACTGGGGACAAGACCAAGGATTTGATTAGGTGATTTGTATGAGATTGAACAGATGAGGAGAAGATTGATATGTGAGATGGAGAGAAGGATCTTAAGAGTTAGTTTGATATCTAAAGATTTGGACTGTAGCTGGACAAAAGCTCAGATTAGGGGTTTGGTTAAGCTCAGATTGGGATAAGATTAAAGCTCAGATGATGATTGGATCGAAGACTACAATGATTGAAGGATATGATTGGATTGTTTCTACACCGAGTTTCGGGGTTTAAAGCGGCGTAAGGTGTTGACAATCAATTTTTTCCCAATTTGACAATTTTCAAAAAGTATCAAATTTTGCCATTTTAGGAAACCTCATGGATAGACTTTTGGGAGTCTAAATTTTTTTCAAGAAATACCCAATATTGAGATAGGATGAATTGCCAACTAACATCCCAAATTTGAGATATGCATTTCGAATTATGAGCAAAAACATAACTCCTCCGTTGGTCCCACACCTGCTACCCTCAACATAGGCTAAACAGGCGTAATCCTCTCCCATAACCTGTTCTGAAACCACCTCCGATATCGCTCGGTCACCACTGGCACCTTCTCTCCTCCTACCCTCTCCGGATAAGCCGCCTGTCCTGCTGCCATCCATGAGGTGGAGGAAAGACAAGTACCTTCCAAGCACTTTGGGGAGTGAGGATTTCCTTAAAAAGGTATTCTTTGTCCCCAAGTGGGAGCGAAAGGGACATTTGAAGCATTTTGAAATTCCTCAAAAATCTACATGGGAAAAGGAAAGGTGGTTGGGGATATAAATGTGAGGACCTCTGCTCCTCTAACGTGCAAAGTAACTAAGAAATATGTCCTAAGAATTTTATCCTTCTTTAACATGCAAAATAACTTATCAATGCAAATGATAAAAGACTAAGGACACTTCAAGATTAGCCAAAAGAGTGATATAAGAAGAAGGAAAATGGATAAAACAAAATGCAAACGATTTCACCTTCCTCATTATTGATGTCCCCTTGATTCGCCCTTGCTTGGGATTATTTTGTGTGCTCCTTAGATGATTTCTTGAGTGACTAAATGCAAGATTAAATGTGCAAAATGATTAAAAGAGATGGCTAGATGATGGCAAAGGATTGAAAGTGCAAATTGGCAGTATGTAGTTATCAAATGGTTAAGTGTTGAAAATGCCTTTGAAGAGGGGGTATTTATAAGAGAATTTGAATTTTCTAGAGAATTCAACAGTCAAGATACATCCAACAAGGACAAGATGAAGGGCTATGGTCGGTTGAGAACCCACAAGCCCTCACATCTTGACATGTGGATGGTGAAGTGGCCAAGAGAGGATGAGGTGTAAGTGAGGTGTCAAAAAGGTACATGAGGTGGACAAAGAATAAGCACCTTGGGGAGTGAAGATTTCCACAAAAAGGGATTTCTTGTCCCCAAGTGGGAGTGAAAGGGACATTAGAGGTCCTTGGCATTGACCCCCTTTCCCATGTGAATTTTTAATTCACATTTATTTATCCTAGATTCCCCTCCTTTATATGTGAATTTTTAATTCACATTTCATCCTTCCAAGGTTTCTAGAATCTTGGACTTGTCACAATCTCTACATGTAACCAAGTCCCACCTTTTTGGAGCCCACATTTTATCCTCTAGATCCTCTTAGAAATGTGAATTAATTCACATTTATATCCCCAACCACCTTTCATTTTATCATGTAGATTTTTGAGGAATTCCAAAATTCCTCAAATGTCCCTTTCACTCCCACTTGGGAATAAGAAATCCTTTTTTGTGGAAATCTTCTCACTCCCCAAAGTAAATGCAAATGATGGCTAAAAAGTGGTGTTAAATTTGGCTAATGACTTTGGTTAAGGTTGTACAAATATTGGATTAGGCTAATTAATGGAAGATTAGAGGCAAGTGGCAAATGTAGGAGGATGTGACATTAATCTTTGATTAAGAGGATGCACATCATAATCATGAATTAATTAAATTAATTCAGATTAGGGCAAGGTTATGGAGGATGTGACAAGGAGAGAGAAAGTGAGGTATTTTAAATTGAATTTTAAATCAAAAGGGAAAATTGACTAAATTAAATAAATTAGTGTATTTATTTAATTTAGAGAGGAAGAAGGTGACAGATAAAGTATTTAATTATTAAATCAAATACTTCACAGATATGAGATAAAAGGTATAATATTAATTTAATAAATTAATATTTTAATATGATAGATGAAAAGGGAGTAAATTTAATCATATGAAAGTGATTAAATTTAGATGTCTACATTTTGCCCCTCTTCGAAATATTGTTAGGATAATAGTGTTTCGAAGAAAAATAAAATGTGAATGAGGCAGGAAGTGACAGATGGTGATGCCCCTAGCGTGGAAAGGTTAATGATGCCCTAATGACCAGGCTGAAAGAATGGAGGAATGGTAAGAGAGTATGCCCCCCTCGAGAGGGCGGTCGAGGGAGGAAAAAGGGGTCCCCGGGCGACGTCTTGATAGGAAGAAAATGACATCATTGGATAGAGCTCAGAAAACTAAGGGAGTTTGGTTTTTGAACGGAGGTGATCCGACGCACGGTTTGCAAATGGAAACCTCATGAAGTTTGGGATTAATTGGAAGAATAAAAAATTAAATAAAAGGTAAAAAATACCTTTTTGGAAGAAGAGGTTAAAAAAGTAATTCGAAAAATTACCTTGGTCATTTGCACTGTAGCAGTTGAGAGGAAGAGAGGAGAAGAGTGAAAACAGACGAGGAGGAAGGATGCCGACGGATAATGACACCACAATCGTGCATAGGGCGGACGAGGTGCGAGCATTATATAGCGGGGGCGCGAGCGGACAGTGGGTGAGTAGCAACAAAAACCCACATATTTAATTTACGCACTTTTTACGTAAAAATTAAAATTTGAAAATGTGGGTTTTGTCGGGGAGGAAAATTAAAAAAACAAGTCTAAATCTGCTCCTCTAAAGGTGCTTGTCCACAAAAACTTAAATCACTGCGGCGGGGCACGTTAGAGAAATTCACATTAGGTGCACGTTAGAGGTCCTTAGACTGTGGTGGGGCGGCGGGGATATAAATGAATGTGAATTCACATTCCTAGGAGGACCTCTGCTCCTCTAACGTGTAAAGTAACTAAGAAATTAAAATCTGCTCCTCCTCTAAAGGTGCTTGCTTGAAGTCTTTTTTTGTGAAAAATCTATTGTGGTGGGGCGCTGCCGCCCCTGCTCGGGGTGCTACCGCCTTGGCCAGGGGCGCTGCCGCCCCGTTGTGGTGAGGCGCTGCCGCCCTGCTACGGCGAGGGAAAGAGAAAGGGTGAAGAGATAGGAGAAAAAGATGGAGGGATGGGGGGATTGGTGAAGAAGGATGAAGGTATGGGGGATAAATGCAAGATGATGAAATGCAATCCTAAATGCAATTTGTCATCTTCAGAGCACTGATTTTTGCTATAACATAAGACACAAGACGCTAAGGTATGAAGAACCAAGGCGAGTTAATGTCTAATGCATAAAACAAACATAACAAACAAGAAGGCTATCCCAACACCCCAAAGTCACGATGACCTTGGTCGGGCTAGGTATTGGGATAACCACAAGCACATAAGGATGCCCCAACATAACACAAGACCTCAGGGATCTTGGTGGGTACTACGTGGGACAACCGATAAGACAAACAAAAGATCAAGATACACCCCTATGTTGACTAGTCAAGGTACACCATGATATGATGGATTAAGGCGACCATGACAAGTGATGATAGGGAGCTCAAATTATAAACAAAAGCCAAAAGCATCAAAAGATCACAATCAATTTCAAACGTCCTTTGCCATAGGATCAATCAAGGGGATGGATAGGATTGATGAGGTCTGTTAGGAAATATGCATCATGTTGAGACAGATGATGGATACTAAGCTAAAAGATCGATATGACGTAGGATATTCAAAATTGATTGGATTTCATGATACATGTGGATCTTGTTTGTTAAGAACCAGCTAGATAAGTAAGGGTATAGCTTGACAACATGACACAAGGGAGACAAGACATGAGATTGAGATAACCTAAAGACCTAGGGGGCTCGGGGGTTGATCATAGATTAGCCTTGCCTATGTGAAAGCGCAGAGCCCTTGTAGTTCGGTGAAAGGTGGACGACTGACCAAGATGGAGACCATGATGGATGGTAAAGATATGATGGACAAAAGAAGAAAGACCAATGATAGACGATAGAAGAGAAAAGTGGACAATGAAGATCGATGATGGAGCCCCAGGGGCGGATCAAATGATCGACCTTGCCTATGTGAAAGCGCAGGGGCCACGTAGTTTGACAAGACCAAAGACAAAACGATGGATAAAAGATGATAAAATGATAGGATAAGTGGATAAAAAGATGGGACCAATACGACAAGATAGGATAGACCTGTTAGATTAGATTGGATGATGACGATCACATAAAGCTCAGGAATGGGATAGTTATCCAAAGCATTAAAACGACTGGGGAGGATGATATGATAGATAGATGAGTGATGAAAAGTGATAGGAGATTGGAAAGATGTGCAAGAGAAGCAGAGGTGATGACAATGAGATAAATGGCATTGGGTTGCATGGGGGGAGGCCTATAGCCAGATACCAATGACAAGGGATTGTGAGATGGGATGAGGATAAAGATGAAAGAATGGATAGAGATATAGGGATGGGGGATGGAAGGGGTTGTTTGGATGGATGGAAATATAAGGATTGGGAGATGAAAGGGATGGTAGGATAGATAGATACGATGATAAGGATGGGGAGATGGGATGAATGCTATGATAGATAGGGACAAAAGGATTGGGAAATGAAAGGAATGTTAGGATAGATGGATACGAAGATAAGGATGGGGAGATGGAAGGGATGCTATGATAGTTGGATAGGGAGATGAAGGGATGTTATGATAAATGACATCTCCAAGGACTATGTCACAAAGGAAGCAGATGCCCCCACTCTAGATATGTCATATATGAGGAGGCATGAGGAATGGAAGACAAGTGGATGGGAAGATAAAGGAGATAACTAGGTGAGGATAGGATGGGTGACTAAGGAATATGATAGAGCATGGATGAAGGGAATGTATACCAATAGGTGTCCAAAGCATGCATAGATAAGTGCCCCTATTTTGATCAAGTTCGCAAAGATGGAGGGAATGGGAGATAAATGGGATATGATGGTAGGATGCGGGGATTTATGAAGAGGACAAATAACAGGAAGAAGGGTGCATAGCTAGAAGCATAGCGAATGGAGGAAATGCATATCAGGAAGTTGCCCCCAAGTGTAGATGGGAATGTACGCATGACGCCTGTTTTCCAGATTTTCATCATGGTAGTTATCCAAGGCGCTTGTTTCCCAAGTTTTCACCATTGGATGGATTATTTCTCTCTACTTTTTTTTTTTGTGATTTTTTTTTTTGAATTTTTTGACCTTTTGGATATGTGACTTTTTGGATGTCATGCAGAAGCAAATTTAGAAGACGTGATAAGGATCAAGGTGTTAAGAGCCCATGTTTGAATTGACTATTGAATGTTGGTACAACCTTATTAGGATAAATGGATTATGCAAAATGATGAATTAAATGGATTTGAGAGGGAATATATATGAGATAATGGATGGGATGCTGCAAAGGGTATGGATGGAATGATGGGGTGGATATGTGATGGGGAGATGTATTCAGGACCAACATTGGCACATGTGGTGGTGGATGTGAAAAGATAATAGGATTAAGGGATGGAGAATGTGGGGATAATGGAGGAGATGGAATGGTGAATTTCGGGACATAAGGACCCAAAACAGACTTAGGAGATGAAAGGGATGTATAATGAACTTTTGGATTAGCAACTTTGGATATTCTTATTGATTTTTCATGTGATGGCATTGCATCTTCTTTCTTTGGGATCCACATGGTTTTGATCTTTGCTTTGGTGGGCCTTTGTGGCCTATGGATTTGATGTATATTTATATTTTTCTTTTCTTCACCATGTCTTTTGGAGGGGACATGGGGAGCTGTAGATTCATGTGGATGCTTGGATTTATGCATTTTTTCTTTAACAACCAAAGTGCTTTTAGTAGCAATGGGAGGGGTGTGAATGGATGGATGATGTGGAGGACACATGAATGGAGGGATGGAGGTAGGATTTTTAAGATGATGTGTGGATGTGTGGATGTATAGGTACGTGCCTTTGTTGATCCTGATTAGGGAACATGAGAGTGGGATAGTTATGATGGGTGACATGGATAGGTGATGGATGGATGAAAGGATGAAGAGGACAAGATGGGGGAGGTGATTTTGGGATATAAGGGCCCAAAATAGACTTAGGACTTGGAGGATATGGGATGGGGGATGAGGGGACATAAGGACCCAATATGGATGGAGCAGATGAAGGAAGAAGATGGACGGTTGTTTTGAGGTGATACAATAGAGGAGGGATTGTAGCATATGATCTAGTGGGGCGATGGGAAGAGCCGACATTTCTTTTGGAAGAGGTTTGTTGAGGATGTTTAGAGGTTGTACCAACATTTTTAGATTGTGAGTCATGAATAGTACATCCAAGACCTTGTGGATACAAATGTTCTTTAGCTTGGATGGGCTCTATATAATACCTTGCTCATAAAAGCCTAAACCTTTTCCTTGATAGTTCATTCTCTTGAGCATTCGATTTAGGACAAGATTTTTGTTATTTTGGAAGAATGATGCGAGTTCATTATTAGGTGGAAGAGGAGGGTTGGTGTATATGCTTTGTTTTTCTTCTACGAGGAGACCACCATAGAGGAATGTGAGAGGACCAAGGGGATATGCAAGCGGTGTGGGGATAGCATTTTTAGGCGATGATGGGGGATCATGAGAAGGAGATGATGGGATAGCAACATCAGGAGTGGGAGTAGGGGCCATGATAGGATCTGGATTTGTGGTAGTAGGCTCATGCGATGGAGATGGAGATGAAGATGGAGCAGTGGAAGCTTGAATGACAAGGGGGTCATGGGATGGAATGGATGGGGGACTGTGATCTTGAGGTGGACTAGATGGGATGGTACAATCTTGATCTAGAGAAGGGGATATGCTGGCATGCTTTGGATTAGACTCTTGGCGTGACTCATCGTGTGTGGGAGGCATGGTAACAGAGTCTTGTTGGGACTCTTCAAGTGGGGAAGATGGAGGGATGAAAGATTCATGAGGTTCATTGGAATGGGTTTTGGTGCTACTAGGAGTGGGAGGAGTGGATTGGATTTGGATGGATCTAGGAGTAGAGGGAGTGGATTGGAATTGGGTGTCTTCTATGGATTCGGTGGTTCTTGGAGTAGGAGGTGGGGGTTCAATGGATTTAGTGGGTTCAATGGTTTCAATGGTTTGAGCAGTACTAGGGATGGTAACGTCAATAATAGGTGTGGTATGGAGAAGGGTCTCATCACTAGTGATCGTGGATGATGAATCTAGATGGCATGGTTCCATGACTTCAAGATGTGGAGTTGGGGATGGCTTCTTTGTAATGAGTCCTTGGAGAACTTCTAAAATGAGAGACTTGCATATGGTTGGCTTGGCTAGGGTGGTAGAAATGGATGAGGGATTATGGATTGGTGGACTAGGGTTAGATGGAGGAATGGATCGAATGTAGGCCTATATGTAGATGGGGGGATTAGAGGATGGAGGAGGGAGTAGATGGAGGACTAGGATTGGATGGAGGGTTAAGGTAAGGATATTGGAGTGGTGAATTAAGATAGGGGGACATGGATTGTGGACTAGGACAAGAGGATATAGGTGGCGTAGTGGGACAAGAGGATGTGGGGGATGGATTATAATAAGGGTATTGGGATGGTGGATTATGATGAGGATATGTGGATGTAGGATTAAGGTAAAAGGGTGTGGATGTAGGATTAGTAGAGGAAGATTGGGAAAGAGGATTACGATAGGGAGACATGGATGGGGAATTGTAATAGGAGTATTGGGATGGAAAATTAGGATAAGAGGATGTAGATGTTGTATAAGAGGATGATGTAGATGGACATGACAAATATGGAGATGAAGAAGATACTAGATATCCATTGTCAAAGGTGGCATAAGGAGCATGATTAGGCATGGATGAAGACATAACGGGATAGCTCATAGGAGTAATTGGATTTTGGAAAGTGGGTGGAGAAAGCTTACTAGATATAATAGTGTCAAGGGGATCTATGTCATATACCTCTTGATCAACAAGACTTTCATTATTAGTGTCAACGTAATTAGGGTTTCCCTTGACCGCTATTGATGGAGGATGAGGATTCATGATGATGATAGGATAAAGAGGATGGATCAAAGATTTTAGATGGAAACATATTAAAGCTCAAATCGGGATTTTGGTCAAGCTTAAATCAGGATTGGATTAAAGTTCAGATTGGGATAATGGGATGATGCGATGGGATTGATTTTGATTTTGATGGGATTGGATTTGGATTTGGCAAGATTGGATTTTGATTGAATTAGATTATTAAGATCAATAGGATAGCATTGGTTGAACGAATGTGATTTGATTGATTGGACAATTTGATCGAATGATTGATTTTGATAGATTTGAATTATTGCATGGATATGATTGGATGATGAAAGATGTGAGAGAGACCTTAAGTTTGATCAAAGGAAGTTACCCTTAGTGGCCTAGAGCTTTGATTGATTAAGTGGATGATTACGGCACCGAATCCACCTTAAAATAAGAATGGATTGATTGGGCCGAGGATGATAAATTACGACACCGAATTCACCTCAAGATGGAAGCAAATTGATTGGGGTCGAAATTAAAGACTAATAATCAAATTCAAGTGCTAAGGTCAATTTGGGCAACCACTTTGCAATACAAAGTTAAGATGGTTTGGTTATGAGTGGTTTTTGGGTGACATAAATGGTAAAGTTATGGAGTTTGTTAGGTGAGGGTATGGACCTTTAAATGGATTAGGGAAAAATTAAAATGAACGGGTGGATTAAAAATAATTGTGGAGAATGAGTGGGGATTTAGAATGGTTAAACGGAAGCTTGGAACGATAGAATGAGGGTTTAAAAGGACCAAATAGAGGTTTCAGGAGGCTTAGAGTAACAAAATGGAGGCCCAGGATGATGAGATAATGGTTGGGAACGATTAGATGATAGTTTAAAGACTAAACAAATCCAAACGGGATGATTTCGGGTGTTTAGGAGGGCAAATTTGCCCCTCTACAGCAAAAATCAGGGCGTTGACAGCAAAATCAAGGGCGTGGTCAACAAAATCAAGGGCATTGTCAGCAAAATCAGGGGCATTGACAACTTTCTACAGTAAATTAGGGGCGTAGTCAGCAAAATCAAGGGCGTTGACAGCTTTTTGCATTAAATTAGGTGCGTTATCACCTTTCTGCAGTAAAATCAAGGGTGTTGTCGCCTTTTTGCAGTAAATCAAGGGCATTGCCGCCTTTCTGCAGTAAATCAGGGGCGTTGCCGCCTTTCTGCGGTAAAGCAGGGGGTGGTGCTACTGCCTTTCTGCAGTAAGACAAAGTTTGGTTTTGATGGCAATGGCTATGGCAAGGACACAAAATGATAAAGTAAGGCCAAAGTATCAAAAATTTGACAAATTTTTCACAAAAAAAAGACTTCAAGCAACCACAATCCTATGATTAATATTAAGGGTATGGTAAGGCAAGGTCTTAATCTAGGATGCACAAGGCTTCTAGGGAGTCCTCGATATACTCTCGGTATGTGAGACACAACCGTGAACACCAGTCCGTCACAAGCGTGAGTCGGGAACCCCAGCGAGTTACTGAAAGGCTCGGACCAACTCTTCATGTCTATCTTGGTATCACCCTAACTTCGACGCTCTGCCAATTATGACGCGACTGGATTGGAGTACAACTTTCGTTCTCCCCCCTTTATATACCCCGTCAGTACGCGTGGTTGGAATCATCCCTTGGAGTGATGAAATCATTTCACTAAGCAAGTCCCACTAAAAAGAAGACACTAACCGTTTCCAACTACTCCACAGGCTCACACGAAGTGCAAGGGGAAAGCAAAAAAATTAATGCCCCCTTGGGTAACACAAGAACAAACAATCACAACAAGCAATGAAGTTTATTCCCGCTAATTAGACTATATTCCAAAACAACAAGAATAATTTTCTTGCAGATCTAATCAAATAGATGGCCCTGCAAACAAATGTTAGTTGTTTTTTTCTTCGTTCTTGATCAAGTACGCCCTAATATGCTGCAAAACATTAGCAAAAAATACCAATATCCTTGCCAAAACAATGTTAGAGGGTTATTACTTGAAAACAGCAAAAAACGAGAGCAAAAACGAAGCCAAAATAACTATTTTACCTTCCAAACTGTGCTATTTTAGGGCACTACCGCCTTTCTGTAGTGAATAAGAGGGCGCTACCGCCTTTCTACTGTAAGGCAGAGGGCGCTACTGTCTTTCTGCAACAAAATGGAGGCACTGCCACCTTTCTATAGTAAAACAGAGGGCGCTGCCACCTTTCTGCAGTGGACAAGAGGGCGCTGTCGCCTTTCTACGGTAAGGCAGAGAGCGCTGCCGCCTTTCTGCAACAAACTTTGTCAGATTTTTTTAAAAAAAGGAAAGTTGTATCCCTCCCACTACAACAAAAGTGTTAGAAAATTTTTCTAATATATCCCTAATTGCAGCAAACATGTTAGAAGAAAAAAAAACTTTCAGATGTAGGGCGTTGTCGCCTTTCTGCAGTGGCCAAGAGGGCATTGCCACCTTTCTGTGGTAAAACAGAGGGCGCTGCCGCCTTTCTGCAGCAAAATGGGGGTGATGTCGCCTTTCTGTGACCTTTTCCTACAAAATTCTTAACAAAAGGGGAGGTTAAATGCAAAAACCCATTTTATCATGTTTGTTTCAAATTTGTAGATCTCATTTCTTATATATATATATATATATATATATATATTCTGCAGTTCTGTGCATACCCACTTCTTGTGCAGAATCATAATAGTCATAATACATATTTTCCCCACACCCAGAACTGCTTAAGGCAGGGACTCCAACTCGCATAGAGCGCTTGTTTATACATGTAACTATTTTCATTTTCCAAATATTTTTATAACCACAACTAATTTTCCCAAACATGATTCTCTTTCCCTACCAAAATAGCATAATATTCTTTTCTTCATTTCTAATAGAATGAAAATATTCTTAAATATGTTTTATATCATTGTTATAATTCCATGCATAGAAAACAACCATTGAACCCATGACAAATAATAAGGGTATATAGTAAAAACTATTTTATCTTAGAATGACTGTTTTTCTTCACCTAAATCTAAAATTATGTAGTTATGTTATTGTGAACTTAAGAATTTTATCCTATTCTAATGTGCAAAATAATTTAAAAATGCAAGTGATGAAAGACTAAGGACAATTCAAAATTAACCAAAAGAGTGATAAAACAAGAAGGAAAATGGATAAAACAAGATATAAACGATTTCACCTTCCTTGCTGTTGATTTCTCCTTGATTGGCCCTTGCTTGGGATGATTTTGTGTGGTCTTTAGATGATTTCTTGAGTGACTTAATGCAAGATTAAGTGTGCAAAATGATTAAAAGAGATGGCTAGATGATGGCAAAGGATTGAAAGTGCAAATTGGCAGCATGTAGTTATCAAATGGCTAAGTGTTTTAGAATGCAAATTGGCAGCATAAGGTTGCTCAAATCCAAAGTCTTGAAAATGCCCTTGAGGAGGGGGTATTTATAGAAGAATTTGAATTTTCTAGAGAATTCAATAGTCAATATTCATCCAACAAGGTCAAAATGAAGGGCTATGGTGGGTTGAGAATCCACAAGCCCTCACATCTTGACATGTGAATGGTGAAGTAGCCAAGAGAAGATGAGGTGTAAATGAGGTGTCAAAAAGGTACATGAGGTGGAGGAAGAATAAGTACCTTCCAAGCACTTTGGGGAGTGAGAGGATTTCCTCAAAAAGGTATTCTTTGTCCCTAAGTGGGAGTGAAAGGGACATTTGAGGCATTTTGGAATTCCTCAAAAATCTACATGGAAAAAGGAAAGGTGGTTGGGGATATAAATGTGAATTAAAATCTAGAAGCTCCAAAAAGGTGGGACTTGGTCACATGTGGAGATTGTGACAAGTCCAAGGTTCTAGAAGCCTTGGAAGGATAGAATGTGAATTAAAAATTCACATATAAAAGAAGGGAATCTAGGATAAATAAAAAGAAATTAAAAATTCCTTTGGGGGGGAAGAGTTGACCAAGGTACTAATTAGGTTTGACTAATCAGTAATTAGAGAATAATTAGGGGTTAATTAGGATTAAAGGCCAACTTGCAAAAGTTGGAGTATGTGACACATCCTAATCAAAGATTAGGCATGTGCACATCTTTAATGAAGAAATTAAGAGGTGGATTAGGATTAGATGAAAATGACAAGTGAGGAATTATGAAAAGGGGATTAAGGAGGGTAAAATATTTAATTATTAATTAAATACCTTAAGGATTTGGCAGAATTAAAGATACTAATTAAATAATAGTAATATTACTTAATTAACTCAGATAGGAGGATGTTTAGATGAAAAGTGATAAATTTGGATAAATTAAGTGTCCAAATTTGGATGTCTACAGTTATCATAAAATATTTTCATGTGTTTACTATAGTTAAGAATAATCAAGGATATATAGTCACATAAATTCAAAATTATATATTCTAATTATAAAATTATAAATTTATACCAATAAATAAGGTAATATATCTACTCACAATGTCTTTGGTTTGATGGAATCTCCAATATATTCTAGAATTTCTCCATAAATTAAGGCATTTATTAGTACTCTGCAAACAAAAATGTTAAAAAAAGAAATATAAAAGGATTATGTTTTGACTTATCTTAATTGAACTATTTTAACTCCGAGCCTTTATAAATAATTTTGATGATATATTAAATTCATATTAATACACTTACATTATTCTTAGTTTTAGTAGATTTTGTATAAATGACAAATTTGATCCATCTCCAGTTAGATAAGATATCTTCCTGTTTATATATAATCATATAAAACTAGTTAAAATCAACTACATTAAGTGTAAATTTAAAGAATTATAACATCTAATATACTCATTAAATATGTTGGCAAGTTCAACTTTAAAGACACATTCCTAAAATTAAAGGAATGATGCTTTGAATTACCAAATTTTCCAACACAAAATATGAAATTATGAATGAGAAAATGAAATGGGATGATGATTCAAAAACAATACTTACAATTCTTCAAGTTGAATCAAATTTGAAAAGGTTGAAGGAATTGGACCTTCTAAAGAAGTGGCTTCTAATCCCCTATAATAAATAGCAAAAATTAACTTCTCAATAATTTAGATATTGATAAATTTATCTATTCTAGTAAAATTATTATAAAAATTTAGATATTGATAAATTTATCTATTCTAGTAAAATTATTATGAATTTTATAAGTTTAAATTATAAAGGAATAATTCACAATATATAGGAAGAAGATTCTCACAAAACTGTAAGGTTTTTCCAATTTCCAATAAAATCTGGTATTTTGCCTCTAAAATTATTACTACTTGCTATACTGCAAAACAATACAAATAAATTAATATTCTTGAAATGGAATATTTATTGCCTCTAAAATTATTACTACTTGCTATACTGCAAAACAATAAAAATAAATTAATATTCTTGAAATGGAATATTCATTAAATGATAAATTTCTAAATCTTAAATTATAAAAATTGAATACCACAGCATGAAATAAAAAACATAAAAACTTACAAAGTTTCCAATCCATATAAGTGGCCATATATTTTAGGTATCGTCCCATGAAATTGATTGCTTTGAATAGACCTATGAATATCAAAAAAATAATTTTAGAATGTGTCATTTTCTTCAATACTTGTAAAGAATATATATATCTACATATAGCTAGATTAGAAAATTATATGCTAGTTTCTAGATAAATCAATAAAAGCATAAATATTTATTTATTTGGTTGGTAATAAGATTGACATAATTTAATTTTTGCAGAAAGAATTGATACTAATTTTTTTTCTTGAACCCCTAAGGATATAAGTTACGGTGTTCTAGTATGACTCCTAATCGCACTTGGCTTGTATAAGAATTTATGAAGCCACTTTCATGAAAAATGGACCATGAATTTATAAAAGAAATATTCTAAGAGAAAAATATTTATCACATGGAGGAATTCCTTAATGTAAATAATCATGGAGAAAGTTCTTTGTCATTTTAGTCACTTTGATTTAGTATAATATTTATTTATTTGGTTGGTAATAAGATTGACATAATTTAATTTTTGCAGAAAGAATTGATACTAATTTTTTTTCTTGAACCCCTAGTTTATAAAACTACAAGGATATAAGTTACGGTGTTCTAGTATGACTCCTAATCGCACTTGGCTTGTATAAGAATTTATGAAGCCACTTTCATGAAAAATGGACCATGAATTTATAAAAGAAATATTCTAAGAGAAAAATATTTATCACATGGAGGAATTCCTTAATGTAAATAATCATGGAGAAAGTTCTTTGTCATTTTAGTCACTTTGATTCACTAGTTTACTAACATTCAACTTGTTAATTGAATATTTTATTCAAGGTCATGCTTTAAGTTGTGAGCATTCATATCTCTATAAAAATATTACCTATCATGGATTATCTCCTAATTTGAATCCAACTATGTGAATATCATATCTTTGATTTTCTTGCATTAGAATTTTTGAAAATTTGTTTCTTTGAACAAATTATCAAAAGATTGGTTGATTTGTGTATTTATAAAAATTTAGAAATAAAAGAGGGAATTTTTTTTAATTATAAAATAAAAAGGGTGTTCTTTTATAATTATATATTATTTCCTATTGCATGGTTTAAAGTTGTTAAAATATGTAGAAGTGAACAATTTCTTGGTTAAAGATAACATAGGTATCCAATATAATGAAAATTTTGGTGGCAATAATAATTTTAGGGGATATAATAATAATTCTAAGAATACCACATTTGGATACCTTCTTATAGAAAATTTAGGGGAGATAGAGGGTAAGGTTAATATCAAGGAAAAATATAATGTATTATAGAGGATATAATAATAATTCTAAGAATACCACATTTGGATACTTATAGAAAATTTAGGGAGATAGAGGGTAAGGCTAATATCAAGGAAAAATATAATGTATTATTTTATAGATTTGGAAAATAAGTTCATATTATATTGGTCTATAAAGCTACTTATGATCAAACTAAAAAAATTATTTTAAATTATTTTCAATCAATTTTGGTTGGGAACAAAATATTCGAGTGCGGTAATAAGGATGAGTATATTTCCCATTAATTTTATGATTATTTCCTTTAAAGATGAATTAAAATTAAATATAGTCATTTATAATTCATAATACTATAGTCATAGAAATAATAAATATCATCATAAATACTACAATCAGGTTCATGTAATACAAATCGAAGGATTCCATAAGCTGGGTTGGAGCAATAGATACAACTATGTATTTGAGAAATCAATCCCCTTGTTCTTATTTACAAAACATGACACCTTTTTATGCTTGGTAAGGATACAAGCATAAAATTCATATTTGAAGTTTTCTAAATATACATGATATGATTTGGTTAAGAAGTTTTCTATACTAAGGTGAATTGTGCCCTAGATCACCTAATTTGACTCCAAATTCAAACATGTCAATGTCGGTAAATTATTATTTGAA
Organism: Sequoia sempervirens; assembly: GCA_007258455.2. Classification (NCBI taxonomy): domain Eukaryota; kingdom Viridiplantae; phylum Streptophyta; class Pinopsida; order Cupressales; family Cupressaceae; genus Sequoia; species Sequoia sempervirens. The sequence goes on from VDFB02193867.1 coordinate 682,301,225, forward strand.
TTTCTAATTTGATTTTTCAACCATCAATATTTGATTTTTGGGAAATTAGAAGAATTATATATAAATATAAGTCATTTTTATGATTTCAATTAGAATGAGATCCTAAGAAAATCTACTGAGCAAATAAAAGATCCTAAAATTAGTCAAGGCCAGTCAAGGGCAGAATTAGAAACATTATTATAACACTTTCATCAATCAAGTTCAAGTTTGCAAGACATCAAGAGGAAGTAATTATGTTCAAGAAGATATTATGATCAATCATGCCAAATCATGAAGATGTATTAAGCTATCCTCTACATGCTAGTTGTAGAAATCCATTATGTTTTATGAGCTAACCTTTTGTAGGTCTATCAAGCAATCAAGGCATCTATCAATCAACTTTTGTGGAAACTTGTGTGACATCACTTCATTAAGGGTTTCACATTAAGGTAACATTACCATTTATCTTTCATCATTTCAATCAATTATTAATGTTTTGGCCTCTACTTGACCTAGTGTATGCTCTCTTGATCATCATTAATTATTGTACGTGGATGTAGAAATACCAACATGGAGTTTGACTTAGGAAAGCCCCTATACAACACAACCTTTCCCCTATTTTTGTGTGTGCATGTTAGATTGGGAGGTTTCAGTAGGTGAAAATCTTAGGAAACAGAGTACAAAATTAATCCACATCTCAAAACTTCAGATCTAAAAAATGAGTCCAATCTAGGGTGTAGGAAGCCCTAGACAAACTAATTCAAGAGAAAATTTTCATCAAAAGTTCCTCTCTTTGTCTCAATCTCAGATCTAAAGTTGTTTTGTAACTTTGTATTTTTGTATGTCCACTAAATTACATTTTCAGATCTAGGGCTATATGTCAAATAGGATTGTCAAATCACACATTAAGTTTATCAGAACATAACTGAAATTAAAACATAAACACTAGGTGATTGGATCTCCATTGTTGTAGTGAGCTAATCATCAAAACCCTAGTCAACTTATGTTCAATGTTGAGTCAAGTGAAAAGGAGATAATCTTAGTTATCCCAGTTGGATTTGGGATAACTTTTCCTACTCAATACTATATAGATTACCTCTAGTAAGGATAATAAATTATCACATGGATCTATTACCAAGAACAAATTTACTAAACAAAGTGGCACACAAGATGAGACCAATAGAAAATCAAGAATTAAATTGGTAAGTGCAAGAATTATTTAGAAAAGATTTGATTAGAGAGTTTGAGCCCATGTGTCATAACTATAGTGCTATCATCTAAGAAGGATGGCGAATGGATGATATATATACATCCTAGAGTAAGAAATGAGATCATAATATTTTTCCATTGACAAGGATTCTATATGTATTTGATTGTTTCAGTGGAGAAAAGTAATTTACCAAGATAACTAAAGAAGAGTGGTTGGCATCATTATTTAGAATCAAAGAAGAAGATGAATCGAAGATAGAATTTAAGAAAAACGAAGGGTTGTATGAATGGCTGGTTATGACTTTTGGTATGACTAATACACTAATTACATTTATGATATTGATGGAGTCTTGAAGCAAATTTTGGGTAAGTTCAAGATTTTTTGTTTAAATAATATTATAATTCTTAATAAAACTAAAAAAGGAGCACCTAGAGCACATTAGGTTAGTATTGCCAAGATTGAGGGAATAATTATTTTTTAATCAATATGAAGTGTATCTTTCTAAATAAAGAGTTGATATAGTTGGAATTGTAATTTTAGTTGGAGGTGACCGAATAGCCAATGCTAGCATTATCATATTCTAATAAGGAATTTCAATTTGATTGTGATACAAGTAGAAATCTAATAAAGATATTATTGCACTGGGGAGGAAAACCAATATCTTATTTCAATGAGAAGTTGAATTATCTGGGCAAGAAGAGATATTTAATCTATGATAAAAAAAAATTATTCTATAATTCAAGCATTGAAGAATTTGAAACATTACTTCTTGTCAAAGGAGATTGTGTTATACAACAACAATCAAGCATTGCAATATTTTAATAATCATGGAAATTTAAGTTAGAGATATGTGAAATGGGTAGAATTCATATAAATTTATACTTTTGTGTTGAAAAATAGGTGTGAAAATTCAAACAAGGTTGCTAAAGTGTTAGGTAGGAGACATAATTTACTAACAAAATTTAGAGCAAGGGTAGGTTGATTTGATGACTTGAAGCATTTGTATGAAGCTAATACTAAATTTTGGAAGCATGACAAGCATGCAATTAACTAGTAATATATGGATAAAATTAACTAACTTGATTATTTGATTCAAAATAAGGTCTTCTTTAAGGATGATCATGTGCATTGCATGAATCTCAATAAGGGGATAATTTGATCAAGGAGAAGCATAGTGGTGGATTAACTAGACATTTGGAGTAGATAAGACTATGACATTTGTAATTGAGAACTACTTTTGGATGTAAATATATAAGGACATGAGAAAATTTATTTATGTTTGCAAGAATTATCAAGTTTTAAGGGAAGAAGTCAAAACGTTAGATTATTTAAGACATTCTAATTTCAAAGAGGCCTTAAGAATATATATGTATTTTATGTTAGGGTTTCCAAGAACATAAAAATTATATGACTCAATATTTATGGTAGTTGAAATATTTTCTAAGATGACACATTTCATTCTATGTTAAAAAATTAGCAATATGGTACATGTAGCTAATTTATTTTTCATTGAGTCATGTTATGTATTTTTAATTTCGTTACATAGTTGGATAATTCTTCATTGGACTATTCAACCATGTTTTCAAAAAATTTAAATAGCTAGTTTTAGAATGTATAATATCATACAAGACAAAGAGAGAATATGATAGAACTATAAAGTATGAAAATGACATAGTATAGGTATTGACTATACTTTCAAGTAGTAGAAGCTAGGACCTCCTAGATACCACCAACTATATGAAGTTCATCCAAACCTACTCATATCTAATGCAAAAATATATATTAGCCCCATCAAACTACCTTACGGTACTATTTTCTAACTTTAAGATAATATTATGATAGGAGGAATGTAAAAGAAGATATATACAGATATAAAAAAAATAAAAAATAAAGAAAAAGAGAAAATTAGAGAAAATTAGAGAAGATGACTATAGAAATAGGGACATTGGGGAAAATAATCCACATAATTGAAACCCCTACAAAAGAAAAGTACAAGAAGAAATAAGATGAAATTATATTTTGAAGATCATCTACATTAAGTTCCATGATTGATAGAATTATTTGACACCACAACTAGTAAAATTAAGGATTCTAGGACAAAAGAAGCACTAAATGAGGAGTAACTTTAAAGGAATTCCCCTCAATATAAACTTAGAGGGAAAAGGAAAGGAAAAGAAGAGGTAGGACTTACCAAGAAGGATAAATCAACAAGGAAATTAGAACATACAACACCTTAACTACTAGAATTTCCTACCAAATTGGAAATCAAGGACCTATTAAAATTGAGTCGATAGAAAATAAAATAACAATAGGAAGTGTCAAAATTACTTAGAAGAAAAAAGGCCAAGGCTCTAAGAGAGTACACTATACCAAATGTTTACAAAAAAGATAAATTTCCATGTGAAATTTAAAAAAAAAACTATAATTATAAAGAACATGATAAATATAATAAAAATTGAAGGAAAAACAAACCCAAATGAAAAATATAAATTTTGAAGAAAATAAATAACTAAGAAGGAATTAGAGGTTAAAGATTGCATAAATTATTGTTTATGGAAGAGAAACCCTTGGAGATGGCTCAAGCATATCTTACGATAATAAAAAAGAACAAATATGATATTTTGGAGGAAATGTTATGTTATATTCCAAATAGCCCATTCTTAGAGGAAATATTATGTTATAATAGGGTTTTCTTGAAAAATTGATACCAAGAATTAAGAGAAAGAAACAAGAAAAAGGTGCAACACCAAAAGTAGAAGCAACTATTAGAGATCTATATTTACATAGTTTAAAATAGAAATACAAATTTCTCATCAGATACAAAATATTTTTTGAGCATTATAACAAAAAAAAATATTTGATATTTGTGTCCAAATGAGAAGAAATTAATATGATATAATCACAAAGAGACTATAAGAGAAAGCTTTATAAGACGCTAGGATGGCATACCAAAACTTATTGGATGAATAAGGGGCACAAATGTTTTGTATTATCTATAAAGTGTCACAACTATATAAAAATGTTTCTAAGAACACATCCCTATACCCAAGGAAGCTATATAACAAAGGATACTCACTAATAGGTTAAATAATATACAAAAACATAGATGAATGTGATAGAAGAATAAGATGTAATCAATATAAACATAATAGAGGGTGAAAATATATATAAATGAAAGAACATGAGTACATAAGACCTATTGTATCCAATATTAAAATACTAATATTTATTTCATTTTATCATATATCATCAATGAATATGTGTATAATTTACTTTCTTTGGTTTGTATCTCAATGCATATATTATCTTATTAAGCACTACTATATCACACCAAAGTACAAGCAACATAATAAAAATAATGTCTTTGATTTTTATTTATGTGTCAACAAGTATATATTAATATTATGTTAACCATTTTTATAGTGTGAAATTGAATGCAATTATTTGACTTTATTTTTTTTATAGAATTTTTCTTAAGAGATACGCTATAATTTTCAAATATTTATTTAATACAAAGTGGCTATAAAACTAAAAATATGATCCATTGTAAAAATAAAGAGGTTAGAAAGGTGAAATTTGAGTGGATGATTAGAAAAATCAAGAAGGATCACATATAGAAAGGTCTAACATTCATCTTGGTCTTTGAAAATCTTGATATAATAAGGATGGTCTAAACATTTTATAAAAATTGCTCTCATCTTAGACTCTTACGATAGATAATTCTTAAAAACCAAAATAGACATATGAAATGAGATTTTAGAAAATAATATTTAAAACTCATGACTAATCTAAGTACACAATGCTAAAAGGTGTCAACTTGGTACACTATTTTCATAATATTTTTTATATTTCAACTTAATTGAGGTATACCATATATACTAATGAATCCCCTCATGAGTAAATTCAGAAGTTTTAGAATTTATTTTAGTTTATTTTATTATTTTCTAATAAATAATGATTTTGCATTCATTATATTTATATTTTATATAAATCTTTTATTTTTTATAACTTGATTCATAAAATTTAAATCCAAAATAATCAAAATGAAAATATAAAAGTAAAATCAAATAGCTATTAAAAAAAATTAAACACTCTTTGAATATCTCTATAAATTTTATAATTATTTTATCTTATTTCAAAAATTTAATTAAACTTTTAAGAAAAATAAACATGAGAAAGAAATGGTACACACAAACTTACAACATTTTAAGGTGGGTCAAGTTCACAAGTGACCGCGGAAGTTTTCCATATAGCTCATTTGAAAATAAATCCCTATCCAACACAAAAGGATTGACATGGTTATTAAATTGCTACTCACAAATAAGAAAAAAATCACTAATGAATGATTGCTCATGAATTTTTGAGATTCTTGTAATCCTTTAAAAATTCTCCATAATCCTATTCATATTTGAAACCTTGGTATTTATATATGTAATCAAATTCGTATCTTACATTTTTCTTTAACTTATGAGGCTCCCAAGTTCTTTTGGAATATGGCCAGATATATTATTCATGCCAAGTGATCTGAAATAGATTAAAAATCAAAATTAAATATATTAAATCTTCATCTATTTTTCAAATAATCAATTCTCTTTTAAATCATTATTTATGAAATAAAATCCAAAAAAAATTGACTACCAAACTATGTCATTTAAAATTTAATAATATAAAAACTTACAATTTTTTTAAATAAGCTAAAGATCCCAATTCTGAGGGTATTGGTCCGTTGAGACGATTACAACTAAAATCACTGCAAAAGCAATAAACGCTAATAAATTTATTTATAAATATTGCACATCGATGATAAAATTTAGATCTTAAGATAAAGATGCACATCATTGCTAAAAGTAAGACCATAAGGGCGTTTTAATTGCTAATTATTTTATGAGCTTCCCTCTCGAAAGGACACTATTAAAGTGCATTACTACTCTTGGAAAAAAAATCTTTTGAAATCTACATGATACGAAGTTACTTTAAATTTAAATGCAAATCACGGTCTTATTTCAGGATCATATTAAATAATGTTTATATTTATATTTATTTTTAAATATAAATTTTAATAGAAGATTACTTTTTATTGTTAATTATATTTAGCATTTTAAAAAATATTGATTTATTTTAAATTAACAGTTAATATTTTAGAAAAAAATTAAACAAAATTAAAACAATAAATATCTAATTATATTTAGATAATTTTGAAAATTATCTATTTTATATTTAAACATTAATCATAACTCTCATAAAGATAAATGAAAATCAAAAATCACATCAAAATCATTTTAATTTTAAACATAGAAGAAAAAATAAATCAGATTATTAATAAGATGTTTAAATAAATATGAAAAATAAATTAAAAAAATTCTAAACAATAATTATTCTATTTTTAAATAGAAAAATAAAAAATTGAAATGAGATTAAATAACCCTCGGTGAAATTTAATCGTTCCAATAAAACTACGCCCAATTTGGGAGCATGGAGATAAAAATTATTTAGGAGCTGCTATTAAGGGTAAGGCCCGGCTGCTAATCGTTCAATTGAGGACCGGGTCGCATCATTTGAGGTGTGAAACTGGAAGGTGGACTATACCTAAGGAAGCTTGGGAGGATAGAATTTGCATGTTTTGTAGCAAAGGGGTGGCTGAGACCGAATGGCATTTTATCATGGAGTGCACGGTTTATGAGGATATCCGTAGTCAATATGAAAGCAACTTGAAGATCAGCAACCTGCACGAGCTATTTGAAAAAGGAAGAATCATCAAGACTGCTAGTTTTCTGATCAAAATTCACAGTAGAAGATCTAGCATTGAAAAAAAATTGAAGACTCCGTAGTTTGGTGGTTCTTGGTCCCTTAGACTTTTTGATCTTGTGAACGACATTAAAATCCCTCATTCATTCATTCAAAACCTCTTCTATAAATTCAAAGGGAAAACAAATCGTAGCAAAGTACATATAACTGGAAAGCAAAAACCAAACTGAATCCTCAAATACTCTTTTGAACTAAATATTTATTACGGGATTTTGAAGGTTTTTTACTGTTATACATAAATTCACATAAAAGATGATTGTGAAAACGGTAGAAAGTGCAGTCTTATTACACACATTTCCTCGAGGTACGTGAGATTGGCTAGCTCCGCCGGGACGATTCCAGTCAGGTTCTGGGTTTTCAGATATCTGCAACCAATGTAGAAAACTTCTCTGTTGAGGATAAGGAAACCAAAGACATTAAAAACAGGGGAAAATTTGCATACATACATCCGGGTAACATGGAAAATCGTTTTCCCCTCTGTCGTATACATCTTACAGACAACCACATTTTGGGTCGTATAATCATGGTAAACATTCCAGCTTCCCTTTCCACTGCAAGGATCCTCACTGAACTCCCACTTTGTATTCCTCATTTTCTCGTTTATAGCTTTCAGTGCTCTAACTGTCCAAAGATAGAATATAAATATATAAGAATAAATTTGCGATAGCAAGCTGCTGATATGACTCAGGAAGTCCAAGAGAGTTTAAGTTAATGTGCACTGACTAAGTGGTCTGATGTGCAGATTACCTCCACAGTATACATATATGAACAGAAAACTATAATAATTCCCCAATAGATGAGTTTTAAAAACTACTTTTCATGAAAGATGGGACACGAAGATGAGTTAAATAAATTGTATTACCTTCTTGTGGGTGTGTTACTGTTGCTGCAGCAGCTTCTCCAGGATGTGTTATATAACAGCAGTGTAGAAAGCATACTAAACACATAAAACCCAAACCAGAACTGATGACCATTGCAGAGAAAGGAGAATATTGGAAGTAACTACCCATTCAGTTTTCGATAGGAATGAAATGATTTTAATTTGGAATGGCATACAGGATTATTGATTGTATTGGGATATCAACTAGTCAAAGATTAATAGGACAGCTGGCATTTTAATGAAGCTTGACAATCAGAGCATGCTGATAGGTTACTTGATTCGAATTTCCAATATGGCAGTCCAGTACAATAATGAATGGGAGACCTCTTGTCCTATAATTACAAATCACATTTATTATTGAAATCTAGTCAATAAATGTGAAACCAACAGTTGGCAATTGAAACTTTAGACTAAAGTATGAGGACAGGCTGATATGCAATCAAATTTAAGCGCAACTGTACGTCTGTCATCATGAAATAATCTTTTATTTGTGTGGTTTCCTCGGTAGTCTAGTTCGCTCCTTGTGATATTTGAAGTTTCATCTTGCAGTCAATTATTCCTTCGAGTTCACATTGTCTATAACGTGGATTTTTTTATTAAAGGCGTTCCCCATCCAAACAGAGCCGGGCTAATTTTTACGATAACCGGTTCACAGTGTTTCAGAGGCGGGAAGTTTCGTCGTCTTTGTAGGTATTCTGTTCGCCGCTGTTCAAATTTTACCTGAAAACTTTGCCCCTTTTTCTTCGTACGCATTGTTCACAGCACGGCACAATATCCACCGTTTCTTTATTTAATGTCCGCGTACGTTATATGCTGTCGCCGTCGCAACCTGCAACTGCGGAAAACAGAGGAAGGAAATATAAATTTAGGTTCACGTACCAACTTCAAAAATATTGTTAAAAATTGAGATGACGTGAAGGAGAATTTCCTACTCCTTTCGCATAGGACGCAAAATCTGCAAAATTAGATTTGACCCAAATCGTGGTAGGTAATATTCGTTTAAAATAATTGTACAATATAATTTTTTCCGGATAATTATAGTCTCAAGAATATAGTCTTAATTTCGGGTCATATACACAGTGGAAAAATCATACCAATTATAGCTTTTTAATTAAGAATTCATTTCTGGACAATACATTTTTCTTGATGTTTACGTAACTGTGGGCTTTAAGCAGAGAAATGTGTTTAAAAATAATTAAATTCCGTATGAAATACTAAAGACTTTTTCATACCTAAACTGAAAGGACGCGATGTGAGGTGTACAAGTCTTTGCTTCCATGGAAACACAGCCAAGTCTTATCACCGTCAAAAACGAAAACGAGACCCATTCAATGTGTACGTCGGACCTTTCGTTTCCAGTCACCTTCTATCCAGCATGTATGATTCAAATTTTGATGGACTTTTTATTATACCCATCATTAATTATTGAGATGTTTAAATTTAGCATAAATATCTTAAATAAATTTATTTATTTTATATATATTAGTTTTTTAATAAATTTATTTATTCGAGAGTTATTTTATAATTATTTAAAATTTATTTTAATTTATTTATGAATTATATTGTAATTTTAAATATATCATTTGTGTTTTTATTTTTATTTAAACAATTACAATAAGATGTTTGGTGTCTTTTTGTCATTTTAAAATATCATAAATATAATATTTGTTAATTAATTAATTTATTCAAATATTTATCACAATGAATTTGCAATCATTGTTTGGTTTCAAGATATTTAATTAATAGATTATGTTTTATCAAATATATAAGCAATTGTCATTCATAAAACAAGATTGCAATTCAATCTTTTTTTTGTATTAGAACAAAGCAAAAAGAAAAATAAAACAAATGATGTAGCAATAATGCTAAATGAATAAATAATTGAAATAAAATAGAAGAGAAAAAATGAATCTATACACAAAATTTAAGGACCAAAATCAATAACTTTGCATTACAACCTCCCTTGAAAAATATTGTAATACAAAGTTCTAATCCTTTCATAACAATATGACATACCAACTATCTTATGAAAGAAAATTTATGTGCTCCAAATCTTAACATGTACATAACATCTTCAAAGTAATATTTACCCAACAACTAATCATTTCCACTACAAATGCTATACATTTTAATGACAACTATGCAAGACTCGACAAACAAGCTGCCAAAAAAATAGAAAGAATAGAAAAATAACAAGAACAAATAATTGCATTCAAACTTGTCAATGCATTTCAATTATTTTAGAAAGAATAGAAAAATAACAAGAACAAATAAATGCATTCAAACTTGTGAATGCATTTCAAAAAAATTAAAATATATTCATTTATTTCTATATCTTACATACTTGAATCCTAACTTCATGTGATTGGCCAATGAAATGATACAACACAATTAAATATCATCCAATCAAAAAAAAATACACATATCATGAAAAATCAATTTAGTGGATTGCATGCCTATAAATCATATTCTCTGCTAGCTTTTTTACAACTCTTTAAAAAAGTTCTACAAGATGGTATAGTTTTCTAATTTTCTCTATCAAACTATTGTCAATTGTACATTCAAATTATCATTCATATACTTTGACTTATAATTTTTTTAATTTCATATTTATAGTTCCTTGAAAATGATATATTTATTGTACATTCAAAGTACATTTGTATATTTGTGTTTTGGTGGAACCCCTAAAAATTTCTTGTGTTCCACTGATATAGCATCCATATTTAGCTTTTCATTGGTTTTGAGATGCTGTCTTATGGTTTAGGTTTCTGTTTTGCATAAGTTTTAGGGTTTTTTCTATGTCCTAAACCCTTGAGAAATCCTAAGTATTGATAATCCTTTGCATGCATTCTAATTTCTCGGTGACTTATGCTAGCCCGTTCCCAATTTCCCAAGCTACAACCTGAGTCATCAAAGTCGTTTGTTTACTAACCCCTTATGCCTAGCTCTACTGGTCGCTACTTATTTGAATTTTATTAACCATGTCTATGTTAAGTGGGTATGAAAATCTTTTAAATATTTGTCATATATCCTAAGTGTGGTCCCATGAAATGCCTAAACCTTTTTCCTTGTTAAACTAGCTAAATGACCCCTTTAAGTCATCATTTAATGCACATGTTAATTAAAACACTCGAGGCATGATCGTTGGGCCCTACCGCTTTCATCCCATTGCTTGCCCGCTAGCCTGCGACAATAAAATAATCTCTTAAAATTCTCAGCGGGGCAGCGGACAAGTGACACCTATTTATCCTCATGGCGGGTCCTACCATTTCCCAAAGGCATCGATGATGAATGGTGAAGTGATCAACGGTTTATATGTTGTCTTGCGAATTAATCTCGACCATTCCCTCCAGTTCATGGGGAACCCAAAAACACGTCTCAACTCTCGAATGGTTGGAAAGCAAATGCCACATGGCATCATCGCCATCGTCCTAAAGACTTTAGGGGCCATGAAATATTTCACTGAGTATTGTTAGCAACCATGGTAACATTAACAAGTGCACTACTAAATAGATTTTAGATCACGTGCATAAAAGCTCAATGAGATGTTTTAATCTCAACTGTTCATCACAAAGGAAGGTTATTAGCTGGGGTATTGCCCTGAGGATTAAAGGGCGCACATGTGGGAAGGTACTAGGTTGATCTAGGTTGTTCCCAGCAAGCTCGCGATCATAGATCAAAGTATTGTAGATTGAAGAGGGCTATTGGGCGATGGACACGTAGTTTCTCTTGCAGCTTGTAAAGTGCAGTGGGGCCATCGCGCCAGCACAGAAGATGTACACATGGTAGGATCATGGGTGGTTAGATGTTGATTCAACAAAGGCCAAATTTTTCAATCCTATTTTACTCCATTTCAGCCACACATCAATCCAAATCACGAGGAGATCAATGGCTAAAATTCAAAGTTCCTAAAGTGGGCATCACGGAATTGTTCTAGTTTGTGCGAGTGAGCCGTAATGGCAGAGTTGATGTTCTTTCTACCGATTTGAGGGCTTTATTTACCATAAAAGCTAGTTTTAAAGCTTGTTCTTGATTACAAAGGCATTTATAAGGCATTTAGGAGTTGTTGCAGCACATTTCAAGCTTTTGGCATCCTCCAACTAGGGTTTTTGTGCATCGTCGAACCAGTAAGTGCAATTCACACCTCTTGAGCTAAAAATTCTTCTAGTTTTCATTCAATTGCAGTTGTTATCATCTAAATTCCAAGTAGGGTTTCTTTTAAGCTTTGACGTTCATTTAAATTGCTGCAAATTTAAGAATTTGGTTAGTCCTTGCGTTAAGTTTTCACCCTAAATCTAAAATCCCTAGTCTCAACCATTGAAACCCTATGTCAAGTCATTCATTAGCATAATGGCACCTAGAGTCCAAACCCCTGGTTTTGAACCTAACAAAAGACCTCTGGTCCAAGACCTATTGGACCAATTAAAGCCCTCAACGAATGACAAATGCAAAGGGAAACTCATGTTTTAGGGTCTAGCTATGAAAGATGGTATAATTAACAGACAATGTGCTATTCAAGATGCCAAATTGCCATATATAGGGTGGTGACTGTTTCAGTATTGGTTTGGCAATAGAAATGCCAAAATCCCTATCTATAACCTATGTAGGCTGGATATGGGCAAATTGGTTGTCCCCAATATGTATCTTGATATAGACCTCCTTAAGGCCATTGCAGCTAACTATGACCCTATTGTTAGGGTAGTTAGAACACACTCTGGAAAGGAGATGGTTTGGGTTACTAAGGAAGAATTGGCAAAAGTCTTCAAGCTAAACACTTAGAGTAAGGAAATGGAAGAAATTGATCAAAAGAAGTTAAAAGATGAATATAAGAAAGTGAGACCAACTTTTAAGGTTTCAGTATTGGCACACTTCTTGGCATCAGAATAGGGAGGAAGCAGAATTATGTTAGGTCCATCTGACACAGAACCCTTTCCAATTAATTGTTTTGTCCTCTATTTTCAGAAGACATTTTATTCCTTTTTTTAGATTTTGGAATTTGATCCAATCTCAAGTATGACAATTGCACCCATGTACGTGGCTGCAAATATGCAACATCCAACTCTCAACACTTTGTATGACTTTGCTACTTATTTGACAAAGGAGATACACAAGGGTTTGGTAGCACTAAAGAATGGAGAAAATTGTGTGAGATTCTGGTGGTTTTCCTTGTTTATGCACATGTTCTTATGCAAAGGTGCAGATTACTTTGGTAATGATATGGAGTTGAAAAGAAGAGTGGATGGTGAGGATATGCCAGTTCAAACATGGACCCCTCTTTTGGATAGACATGAGCCAAAAACTATCTTTGTGGTTTTCTCAAACATCTTTGCTTCCAAATTAAAAATAGATTTGATTCTTGGCATGCCAAAAATTCCCCCGGAATTGCACGATTTCCTTAGGCCAAAGGAGAGAAGGCCTAATTTAAAGATTGATCGTAATTTGGGGGATGTAATTCCTTATCAAGATTGCATAGTTCTCCAGGTATATGGAACAAGAAACACACCTCATGTACTCCCTAGGGATGTACCACTGAGGATTGGCTTGCTTGAAGTCATGTGGAAGATAATCACTTATTCAATATGAGGAAAGGAACCCTCTTTCCATCTTATATAGTATTTTCATATTTTTTCATGATAACTGATGGGTGGAAAAATATCATTGATAAACTCAAGCCTTATGGAATGCAGTTGCTTGCACATAAAGACTATGACCCTAATGGTTTTATGGTTTGGTTGAAGGATAGACTAAGGGGAGGAATGTTTGTTCATAACTTCTCTTTCCCTGAGGACATTATCAGAAATATTTTTTATTTTTAGACTCAAGAAATTAGAGAGGTGAAGTGGATTGTCTTTGACAAGCTGGAGAGATAAAAATGGGTTAAAGTTCCCCAATTTAAGGCTTTGTCTAATAAAAGGATGTAATGTTGAGAGTGGAAGCAATTTTGCAAATTTTTGATAAAGTTGTTGCAAACCTAAAGGAAGAAAGGGTGGTTCAAGATAGGGGAAAGGCTATAGTTATTGAAGAACATGATAAGGGGAAAGCCCCTATGACAAAGGAAAGGCCAACCTACTAGCCACCAAAGAAGGTGCATGTTTTTGCAAGAAGGAAAAGCACTGTAAAGAAACAGTTAACAATTGTCACTCCTACCCAATCAGAGGAGTCAAGGGCATCCTCTCCTTGGAAACAAATACCACCACCTTCAACCCCACATTCACCCATTCCACAAACCATTGAACTAGATTCCCCTCCTAGAGGATCATCTCCTCCTAAGGATCCACCAATAAAGAAGCAAAAGGTTGAGTCAAGTGGCTTGGTGAATTATCCCATTGATGAGTCTGATGAATATATTTTTGTCACTAAAGATGAGATAGGGCAAGGTATTCCTTCTCCCCAAAGAGACACAATGTCATAAACCTTAAGTCTCTCATTGAGAAAATATGACCTGCTTAGGATAAACAATTCTAATGATGTCAGGGTAGAAGATTATGAAAGGTTTATGGATGATGATACATTTGTGAAAACACAAGCCTTTCAAGAGTATGTATGGAGAGTCATGAAAGATGGATATGTTATGAGTGTAGAGATGAAAAGGAGTGCAAACCTTGAGTTTCCAAGAGAAGTTGTGGAAGCTAATGTTCGTGAAGAAATGAGGACTAAGAATCAAAACATCACAGTAGTTGAGGGAAGAGAATTAGTCAGGAAGAGTGGTGTGTTGCTATTGCCAAAATGGTACCTTGCATTAGCAATTTCCTTTGACACAATCAGAAGGCATGATGCCCCAATATTTATCAATGAGGAAGAAGTGACACTAGCTCTACAAGGATCAACATTTAGTGCCTAATGGGACACATTGGCTATTTGGGCCTTAGCCCCAATTACTAAGAAGCTAGAGGTTGCAAAGCTAGTTGTAGGTGTTAGAGGAGGGTTAATAATTAAAAGAGTATTTGATACATCAGCTATGGAGGAATCTACATTGAATGTTAATGTAGCTCAATTCACCAAAGCTATGGTAGAGTCCCTAATTGGGGAGAGGGATAAATTTAGAACAAAGTATAATGATATAATAGCTAAGTATAATGTGGGACAACAAAATATTGTTGAGATGCAATTGAAGATTGCATTATTATAGGAAAATATTCAATCAAATTCTACACTAGGACCTTCACAAGCAACAATCTTCCTCCTTCTCCACAAGAGCATATTCCATATTATCCTATTCTTTCACCTCCTCCAGTCCCAACTGAGGTTGTACCTCCAAGCTCTAAGGATGTGCCCATTACACAATCAACTCCAAGTACATTAGATGCACCTCCTATAGAAGAAATCACCATGGATGAGTTGATGGAGAAACTCAAAAATTATGAGGAGAGGTGTCAACAATTTGAAGAATTAATTCATTTGAGCAATATGAACATTGTGACAGTGGTACTAGGGCACTTGAATAAAGGAATTGAAAGGAGATTGGATAGTATTCATTCAAACTATTCCTCCATGTTTGATGCAATAATGAGCTTTGATAGGGATGGGGAAGTTTTTATCCCATTGATGGACAAATGGATCCCCAAAGCCTAGGAATTGAGAGATATGGCCATTGGGTCAAAGCATGATGCAAACAAGCCATCCAACATTGTCCCAATCCTTAAGCTTGTAAATACTATTAAATAATTTCAAGGGTGATTGAACCATTGGAAAAGAAGATCAGGGCACTAGTGAAAAGTTTTGATGAGTGGAGTTTCAGTTTAATCCCAGACATTTTGAATGAAAATGTTGACGTCAAACGTCTGCAGGAATGGAAGGACCAAGCAAGTAAGGTGATACCTACTCGAGCAAGGCTGATTTGTGATGGAGTGGATGTAGAGATGTTAAAGAATAGCATGGATAGGCTCTATCACACCTAAATATTCCTTGAATAATTTGACAAAGAGGCCAACAATGTGGTAATAAAATACACCCCATATAGGATCAAAGTTGACGAGGTTATTGCATTTAATTGACCTTCTAAGGAGGAATTGGAGCTTTCGAAGTCAAAGTAGGTTGATATCTTGGACATGTAGGTTGTTGTAGTGGCAAAATGGTGGTGAAATTTTGATCTTGTGTCTTCAACAATGATGGTTGTAGTAGGAGAAATACAATACATGGCCTAGAACCGATACAGATTAGGCCTTTGATATATCAACACTCAAATATTGTATTTTATCTAATTCAAAATTTGATGACATGGATTGCAGACGTGGAAATGCTTTGATATATCTTTTCTCCTTATTTCATGCTTTTCATCCTCAAGTTTTGGAACACTACAACAAATCCTTATGATTTGCTCCATTTTTTGCTCCGTTTTTTGCTTCCACCCACTATTTTATTATATTTTTTGCCAATTTTTTGAAAACATTAGCACTATTTATCGGGATGGTGCTATTTTTGGTGTTGATTTGCCTCGATTAGGACAAGTTGACATTAATTTAGGTGCTAATTTGTGTTGAAATTAGCGCCGCCTTTAGCGTCGATATTAGCTTCGAGTGTGATGTTGCTATTAGTGTCACCTTTGGCTCTGAGTTTAGCTTCGAGTTGAGCACCACTTTTAGCTCTGACTTTAGCTTCAATTTTAGCTTCGGGTTTAGCGCTGGTTTAGACACCCCTATGTCGAAGAGACTTATTTATATGTCTCATCGATGATGTAAAACAATGAAATGTCAACAAGATACAGGCATATTAAGGAGAGAATCACTTACGTCACATCGAAAAGGTATATCTACAAGTGCTCAAAAAAACACAACTCTTGGATATAAGGAAGTAATGTCGATGAGACATTGAGATATCGGTAAGACAAATAAGATTTGTCTCATCGACACTCTTCAAGTAATGATCAAAAGCATACACTGCTAGACTATCGGGAAGGTGAGCAACATATGCGGTAGAGTGGTATACACTGCAACCTCGTAGTAAGAGTCCTTGAGAAAGGCAGTAGTGTGGTAAATAGCTAAAGGAAAGGGAAAATAACTGTCATACCACAGTGATAATCATGAGTCTCCCTGACATGGCAGATTACACCGATATATAAAGAAATATTGCCAAAGGAAAATATCGATGAGACAATGGCATATTAGCAAGAGATATTAACTTGTCTCATCGACACCGACAACCAACATCAGAGGAACATAAGATCTAATGTTGATGAGACATTGAGATATCGGTAAGACAAATAAGATTGTCTCATCGACACTCTTAAAGTAATGATCAAAAGCATACACCGCTATACTGCCAAGAAGGTGAGAAAGATATGCGGTAGAGCGGTATACATTGCAACCCCACAACAAGAAGCCTTGAGTAAGGTGGTAGTGCGGTAAACAACAGAAGGGAAGGGAAAAACACCACCATACCACAACAGGTATAATAAGAGACGACGGTAGTATGGTAATCATGGCATCATTACAATTTACAACACTAAATGTAGAAAATCACGTCAGTCACAATCCATTTGAATAAATCATTTAAGGAATCAAGAATATAGCCCACCAAAATACTCTAAAACTCTAATAAACATACTCTAAAAATTTCGTTGAAATCTTATTTTCAGGCATAGCGCACCAGAATGGAGTTTTCATTTTAATAAACATACAATAAAACCTTTGTTGAAATCTCATTTTCAGGCATAGCTTGCCAAAATGGAGAAGTGTTAAGTGAAGAATGATAGAGAATGGTAAGGAGATGTGTGTGATAGGAGGCATAGGATTCATTGTTGTTTATCTCATTCCTGCTCTAATCAACAAGGGTTAAAATGTTTGTGCTACTGTTTGTAATCCAGGTATTTAATTGACATATGTTTGCATAATCTCAAATCCCTTTAAATGCTTTTGAAGAATCAATGTATCCTATATAGGGTTTAGGATGACTTCTTTTAATTTTTAAAAATAAATTAGATGCTTTTGAAGTATCAATGTGTCCTATATAGGGTTTAGAATAATTTCTTTTAATTTTAAAAAATAAATAAATGATGTATTTTCCTGTGATTAGATAATGTGGACATCTCCTAAATCTGTCGTAGCACACTGTCCTCTTTCGCACTATGTTCATTACTCCAACTGCTAGGGTTTTGTATTTGACATCTTTAATATCTTCATGATAGTGGCTTTTAAAAAGATCTTAGTATTTGCTTTAATCTTTATCACGGTAACCCTTGAGTTCCATAATCCACCTTCAATCTCTTCTAAGAACGTTGTCTTAAGCTAGACTGCATAGTATGCATATAAAGAAAGTCCTTCATACCTGCCATTGTTCCAAAGCACCACTCACCGCCTTGCTTAAAATGCTACCTCCATAAGCACAATAGCATGTTTTAAAATCATGGTTGCCAGTGATTGACCATTAAGGTCACTACTTTCATCAAGATACAATGAGATTTTTGTCTTCAAACTTAAGGCATGTTATGCAAGATAACATTGTGAATTGTTTGTTGTGTACAATTTGATTTTCTTGCACATTTACTGCTTTGCTAGCTGCCTTTAAGACTAGATATTGCACCATCAACTGCAATCTCAAATAACTCACTCATTGTCACTTGAAGATTCCTTTCATGAGTATCCTTGTATAAAATCAAACTATGCCCTATAGACTGCCTACTTACTAATATAGGGGACTCATTGTTTCATGGTATTTTGAGTTTTATTTAGAAGGGGTTAATATGTGGCATTTTTATGTGCAGGAATAATAGATTGTGATGCAACGTTTAGGTATGGATGGCTCAGGAAAAATTGGATTGCTATTGGTGTCATAACCAGGTTGGATTGCACCTTGAACTGGTGTGAAACACTTCCGTGTGTTTTCACTCCAAAGCAAAACTTGTGTGTAGGAATTTCCAAATATCCGATAGAGGAAGTTCCTACATTCTAAAGATAAAATCATAAATCTACTTATCCAGTTTCTGATCCAACCTAACATCTTTAATATCTGATAGAGAAAGTTTGTACATTCTAAAGATAAAATCATAAATCTTCTTATCTAACTTCTAATCTAATTTGAGGTCATGAATATCAAACAGAGAAAGTTCCTATATTCTAAAGATAAAATCACAGTTTTTATTAGTCCAATTGGAGATCCAATTTCAGGTCATGAAGCTCTGACAAAGAAAGTTCCTACATTCTAAAGATAAAATCATAAATCTGTTTGGTCCAATTGCAAGGATTTATCTTTTCAATTATACTTTCTGACATTTGTCTTGATTCAAATTGTTACTTTAGAATTATGGTATTTCTTTTCTTCTAATGTTTTCAACCCTCATTTCAGGGGAAGAGCTTCGAAGATGGTTCCTTTAGATGGAGACTACACTTTTCCACTATAGGTTCCATCTAGAAACACCAGAAGCTCAAGTACTTTCATACTCAGGTACAACAGAGTTTGAGGTTACCTTGTTCTCCTTGATACAAAATATTGTCCTTCAATCCCTCTTAAGCAACATTCACTATTATGGAATTCATCATTGTACCTTTCATGCATTCGATTTAATTTGTTGTGTGGAAACATGTTGTCTCTATCTTTGCAAGTGATGACTACTGTGTAAGCCTTTAATCTACATGATTGCCTCTCATGTTCAATTCTTGTGACTGTTATGATGCTTTGGGTTGCTTACTTTTAGCCAAACTATTAATGAAAACTATCTTGGAATCCTTGATGATCATTTTTTTCAAAATCATGGCTATGTTGATAGTGGAATGTTCTTATTAATAAGGATAAATATTTATCAATAAGGAGATTACCCCTTACCAACATACTCCACTATCCTTGCAAAGATTGATCTTTAATGCTTCATGGATGGTTTACTTGTGATTATGCTTCTCAAATGAAACAATAGGGAAATAGGTTGGGCTCAACCCTTGTGGGAGCCACATTTCACCCCACATGCTATAACCAGATAAACAAAACAACAACCTAATTTTATCTATACCTACACAATGAGAGAATATGTTAGATAAAGTTGAGCATATGATAGATATGTTTGATAACTTTCTTGTTTTCCTGGACATCTATGGTATACAATTTATTTGAATGCACATGATGATCAAATTATATGTTTATAGATGTATGCACATATTTTGACTGGTGATCCTTCATTGCTCTAACAACACTCTTCTCACTCAAATGCAGGGAACCTAGGAGCAGCAAGGAAGACATCATCTTGGAGGCTTAGACAAGTGGGAAGACTAAAGATGATGCAAAACAAAGCAATCGAGATTTGTCATTGAGGAAATGATGGGTCCCCTTTCTCTTTATGTGCATTTTTCTCTTTTATATCTATAAATGTATAGTTTTTCAATTATATTCATTCAAATAGTCAGTTCCACAGCTTGTGTGGAACAACATACATTTACATTATCAATAAAGACTACATTTTTTAAAGGATTGTGCAATCTTTCCTATATTATATGCATTTGCATAAGTGCAATCTAGTAATGTAATCTTCTGATCTTGTTTATGCACATGAATGTAATGTAGAAAAAATAAAAATGTATGTTACTCTTCATTTGAAAATCACAAAAGCTCTACCTGATTGAGCTATTAACTTTTGTTTCTTCACAAACATATGTTGATACAAAATTAATGGAAGAAGCATCCAAGTAATCCTAATTTTTCTACCAACAATTCATACCAAAGATTGAACAATTTAAGGATATTGCAATAGGTAGTTTGTATTGACACAAATAATATTACTAAAGCATTTCAAAGTTTAGGCCATAAGAATCATCCTTTTTTAAACATGGATTGTGTTGTAGCCAAAATTCCATCCTAATTATTTTTGCATACTTCCATTTTCACTCATCTCTTACATCCACCATATGCATAGAATTCTTGTCATAATAACTTAAATTTAATGAAATCCCTCACATGAGCTTCCAAATAAAACCCTTGATCACAGCATCAAAGTGTATTCCTCCTTTGAAATACTCCTATGATTGCTCATAGCATATCGCCAAGACAACACCATGTCGATGAGAGTCCCTCCAAAGTCTCCTCGACATTAGCACAAAGCACATATCATAAATGCATATGAGACACCCCTATGTCAAAGAGAATTATTTATATGTCTCATCAACGATGTAAAACAGTGAAATGTCAACAAGATATGAGCATATCAAGGAGAGAATCACTTATGTCACATCGACAAGGTATATCTACAAGTGCTCAGTGAAACAAAACTCTTAGATATAACAAAGTAATTGTTGATGAGATAGTGGCATATCGGCAAGAGACATTAACATGTCTCATCGACACCGACAACCAACATCAGAGGAACATAAGATCTAATGTCGATGAGACATTGAGGTATCAGTAAGACAAATAAGATTGTCTCATCGACACTCTTCAAGTAATGATGAAAAGCATACACCGCTATACTGTCGGGAAGGTGAGCAACATATGCAGTAGAGTGGTATACATCGCAACCCCACAACAAGAAGCCTTGAGCAAGGCAGTAATGTAGTAAACAATGGAGGGGAATGGAAAATCATTGCCATACCGACATATCAAAGAAACAACAAGCATTTTAATTAAAATTCTCTTTGATAGTTATGAAATGATGATTAGTTCGATTGATGTGACTAACGAAAAATATCAATGAGACTATCGCTGTTAATGAAGAACTTGATCATAAAGGTGGTGCGAGCGTCATTTATGAACCAGGGTTGGATGAAGTGTCTTGAAATTTGATAAATACGACCTCAAAGAAGTTGAAATCACTATGAATTTTAATTGAAGGATTTGGAGAACCAAGTTGGACGGCGGTAGGCATCTGGAAACTTGCAAGATTTATCCAAGTGGTCTAGACTCAGCTCAAAGCATTTTCTCAGTAAGTAGATGAAAGCATTGCATGAGTAGGGTTGAGATGGAAGAAAAACCAGGCAAATAGAAAGCAAAAGACAAAAAACTAAAGCTAGGCAATTGAATTAAGACTTAATCGATCAGTGTCCTGGGTCTAGGCCAAAATATAGAAGAATAACACAACTTAACCCATCGTGTGTGATTTTAGAAGATAAACAAAAAAATTTGGTAGATGTATGAACTCCATGTAGGGTTTACGACCTCTTTATTTATCATTATAGGAAGAAATTCTGGCATGGCCCAGTGTCAAAGCTATGGAATTTGAATTTAGGTAAACTTGTAGTACCCAACATCTTTTTGAACGTAGAGTTAATCAAGGTTTTGGAAAAGAATTACAATCCGAAGACGAGAGCAATTCATTTGCCTAATGGGTCACAATTCATGGTCATAAAGCCAAATTATATTTCCATAATTTTTTAGCTAGACACTTCCCTGAAAATAAAATTATGAATCAAAGACTTGTCAGAGGAATATCGCACCATGGACACAAGTTACAAGAGGTGTAGATTGCCTCTACATAGGGTTAAAGGTGCGGGCAACCAAACTATGAGGTTCTCTAGTGAAGATAAGCCCCCATTCTTTGTGGCTTTGTTTGAAGAATACTTTCAATACACTTATTACTTAGCTGGTCAAGTACTGGGAATTGATGTTCCTGAGAACATGACAATTTCTCCCATGGTTTTAGCCACAAACATCCAGAGCCATAATGCCCGACCCTATGATTATGCAAAGTATTTATCGGAGGCCATCAATAATTCCCTCAATATCATCAAGAATGACCGTAAAGCCATTAATTTCAAGCACTATTCTTTTTTCATGCACATGATATTATACGAAGGGTAGGTGATGGGGATATGGGGTGAGGAATTAAGAATAAAAGACTTAGATAATGATGGAAATTCAAGGCCTGTACAAATGTGGACATCTGTGTGGGAGTTTCCACTACCTATATTTTGAGGAATATTTTGTCAAACCACTATACAAGATGCTAGGCCACAAATGTGACTACAACCTCTCCCTAGAGATCTTAATATTTCTCTGACCAAAAGATATGGGTCATGAAGCAGGGATAAATCACAATTGGGGGGACTGGTACATGTTTTGGGATTGTACTATTATCAAAGTTTATGGATTTGAAGTTACACCTTATTTGTTTCCTAAGACTATGCCAAACAGAGTTGCTTATTTAGAGATCATAAGGAAATTGTCATTTTTCAGTTTTCATGCATTTAAAGAGCTATAGGAGGCAGACTTTCATGCCTTCCACTTTATTCTTTGGTGATTTCACTATTATCTTTGATTCAGGCTATGACTTGGTTAGTGGTAAATTGGATTATTATGGTTTTCCGGTTGGAAAAAAAAGGGGAAAGTTTGATCCTGAACACTTCATTTGTGATGCCAAAAAATTTCAAAAATTGAAAGGGTATGAGAATAGTTTCCTTTTAGAAGATTCCATCAGAAATTGTGAAGAAAAACAAAACATGATGAGAATGAATGCCTGCAATAGGGTTATAATGGTTGAGGCTTGGAAGGTGAATAATAATCCAGTCTATGTAGGGGCTTTCCCTGAGGTACATGATACCACAAAAAGAATTGAACACTGAATCCTCCACGAAGAAGAACTGATAAGAGATGTGCCACTTGTGGCATTTGAAAGAGGAAGGGGCATCAATCCTAGGAGGCAAGTAGAAAATATCACACCACCAGATCACTTATCACCTCAGCCTACTCCTAAAGTGAGCTTTTCAGTTGGTTCCCCATCCATGGAAGAAGATAAAACTAAGGAGGAAGAAGAAGTATCACGGTTTAATGCTCCTATTATACCCCAATATGAAATGCCATTGGAAAGAAGTGTGATCACCTTTGAAGCCTCTAATGAGCTATCAAATGATCTGAGGCATCGTGCAAGTCAGGAATTTGTTGTAGATGATACTTTTGTGCAAACCCCTGAATTTAAGTTCTTTATATATGAGTATAAAGGAAGACTAATAAGAGAAAGGTTAAAGGAAATTGACCCTGAGAAAGAGGCTTATGCCTTGAAAGAGTTGCAACATGAAGTTGATAGGGAAATGAGAAACATAACTACTAAGAGAGGAAGAGCATTATTGCAAGAAGCTGGAGTTATGCTCCTTCCTAGGTGGGATATTAGTTCAACCATTGTGTTTGATAGATTTTTGAAGAGAAAGAATAAAACTTTGTAAATAATGGATGAAGCAGGTGACAGGGTCTATACAGGGTCAAGGTATAATCCTGATAATACCACTTTGCAAATTTGGGCTCTTTACCCCCTAGGCAAGAAGCCTTCTCTCATTGACCATGATCATATTTTTAGACATCTCCTGGTGCAAAGAGTAGGGGAGATAGATCCCTTGGAGACTGTTGACTTGAATGTGAATGTAACCAAATTTACTAAAGCCCAAACCCAAAAGCTAGTAAGAGATAACTAGTGGCTGATAGAGGAAAATGATAGGTTGAAACAAGAATTAACCAAATACAAAGATAGGATGCATGCTTCTCTAAGGATTTACTCTCCTTTAATTGAACATGAAAGAAATACGTTAGAGGCCATGTCTAAGATTGCCCAATGGAAGCATAAATTTGGAAAGGCTCAAAAGGAATAGGAATAACTAAAAAGAAAATTGAAGGCTACTACTTTTGAAGTAGCATCAGGGATAATTTGTATGAAATTAAAAGATATGTGCCAACATGCAGATGGTGTCTGGCATGCTCACAGTGGAACATACAAGGGCCCCGTGGAGCATGGAAGACTACTTGATAGGATGAAGACAATGGAATCCCATATCAAGGAAAAATATGGAGATAATAATGCTTTGCTCCAAGAATGTCAGAGCCTCATGAATACACATGAAAACTTCTAGAATATCTTGACACAAGAATTGAATGACTTCAACCAGCCACTATGTATGGCCATGCCAAATTTCTTTGAAGAAGCAGATTTGAAGGATCAAGAAACTTGGAAAAATGAGATATTGATATTTTCCAAGCATCCTTGATGACATCAATGATGAGGATGAAGTACTTAGGAAAATGCATAAGCAGCTTGGTAGGATTTCTGTATTAGAGAATGTAATGACTGACACTCTACAAAATGCAAACACTTATGCCCAAGAGAAATACATTGATCACATGTCAAAGGTTAATTTTTTCCATGCATGAGTTGTATGAGGAGGTAGTCAGAGTTTGGTTGTTGTGGATGCATTAACATGGTGCTTGAGCCTTGAACAGATCTTAGGTGGTCATGGGTGCTTGTTGATGATTAACGGACTATGGTGCATCCAAAAATAAACTATTTTTAAGTTTCTATGTTAGGTTAATTACACTTTAGTTAAGAAATGATGTAACTTTTGTGAACAGACCTGAAGCTTGTTACTTCCCGTACAAATAGGGAAACCAAGGTCTGATTCTGATCATCATATCATCACCATTTCAATCCATTAGAATAGATACTAGACCATCTCACCCACTTATTCATATCAAAAGAACTCACATTATGTATTTTTATATTTTGAGAAATATAATGGAGCAGATACATTATAACTCGTAATCCATTTTTAGTGTTCAATTGCTATGTCGATTTTCATGCTTATTTATTGCTTTGCTATCACCAAAGCGGTCTTTTCAAGTTGTTTAAATCTACAAGATTTATCAAGGCACATTTTTTGTTACTGTGTAGATGCTTTGATTGGTTTCTAGTTAGGTGTGAATTAAAGTCCTTTCAAATAATTTACTTTAATTGGTTTGTATAAAGGATTAAAGTCCTCTTAGAGATTGTCACCCTCTTATGGTCTAAAAACCTACATTTTTGAGACCCAACATATTACAAATAACTATGAAAATTTAGAAGTCTATGAAATAGTGTATATATTCTATTAAAAAGTGTATATATTCTTGTACTTGTATAGTGGTTTACAATTTTTGGCCAAATTGGACACTGAAGTTATTATTTTTAACTAAATCTTCACATTCGGGCATCTATAGCGGCTAAAATGTGAGGAATTTGAAGATGGTGCAAACTAGAGTCTCATCAAATTTTGTTTGTAGATTCTAAAAATATTTTTTTCAAAATTTTTGGAATCAAATTTCACTATTTTTTCCATCTCCCACGAAAATTGATTTTTTTCGAAAACAACATTTTTAAAAAGTGACGACACCATATAATGCATAACTTTTTTTCCATGAAGGATAAAATTATAATTCTTTCAAATTTAGATTTTTAACTCTGATATCTAGTGCTTCCACTTGGTTAGATAGTTTTTTATTAAATATTTTTTCCTTAATCAAGTTTCAAAGTTAAATGAATTACAATTCACAAACGAACCGTGTAACTTTGTATATCAAAATTTTATTTTTTTTTTGGATCAAGAACTTCAATATCTCACTCATATTTTTCAATTTTTTTGTTTGATAATCTTCTATTTTTCCACATGTGAAGAACAAAGAAATTAATTTTCGATGAAAAACCTATGTTTAATAAAACTTAAAAAACAAATATATAACAAAACCAAAACATATTAAAATTATATTCATTGGATAGCTTGTTCTGAGGAATACCATAATCATTTGAAATAAATTTTAAATGAATTCATTTGATCCCTCAAAAGCTAAATCAAAAGTGATTTTTTATTAGCATTTTGATAGGTGTAAAGGAGACACATTTATAGGTATGGTTTAAAACTAGCGAGGTTCTATCCAAGGGGTTTTGATCTAAGGTGATTTGATCAAACCCTCTTCAATTGGAATCCTTAAAATGGAACTTTTTAAGGCTTAAATCATTATATTTTCTAAAAATATGTGATTTAAGCTAAAATTCGTTCCTCTCAGGAATTGTAAACCACTATTATGACAGCACCATATATTCTATGAAACATTCCTTATTTTCTATTAAATAGTGTATATAGTCTTGTACATGTAAATATTATTTTACTGTTATGTCTATTAAAGAAAACAAAGTTTGAATAAAAATGCTTCACCCTTTTTTGTAAGTGAGTATATGTGAATTATTGTTTAAGGAAAAATCTTACAGTGTTTACATTTTTATTTTACTAGTTTCAAATCTTCATTTGCTATGTATATAAAATTGTATTTGCTCTTTATCTCTAATGACATAAAACAATAATGTCATAGGAATTAGGGTTTTCAATTTCAACAGCATCATTGTCCACACTTTTCATATCATGTTCACTTTTAAGTACAATCATCAAAATTTTATTTTTATTTCTTGTCCCAGTTATTCTTGATTGCTTTCAGCACAACACAATAGGTTACATGTTAAATTTCAAACATTTTCTTTGCATTTTTTTGTATATATTATTTTCTCAGTGCATCATTATGTAACAATTTCACTTCTGAGATATACAGTAAAAATAAATGAAAGCACATGTTTGATTTGTCAAGGGAAATGTATGGTGAATAACCTATATCTTTCAGATAAGTGTGCAAGCGAAATAATACATAATTGATTGAATTTGATTTTGTATTGTACAATTGTTTTTTATGTTCTTTTTACTTTTTACATATGGATTACCCTCAGAAAGAGACTACTTGTCTTTTCTTAAATGAAGCCTTTACATTTCATATCTACGAAAGGAATTTATAGCTTGACAACAGGTTCATGAACTTCATACAAATTAAGATTGGTGTAAAAGGCCATCCCCACAAATGTTGTTTGTTCTAGAATTATAATAGAAAATAAAAAAGCTTGCTAGGAGAATAAAACAAGTTTTCAATTGTCCAATTACAACATAATATTACTGAAGCATTTCAAAGTTTAGGCCATAAGAATCATCCTTTCTTAAACATGGATTGCAAATAATTCTAATAATTTAGAAGTCTTGGTCATTAACATTATTGTCTGCTACAATGCCATACAGTGTATCATTGTCAATGTTCATATGTTCATTCAAGTATTTAATATTATCACCATCCTCATCTTGACCTACATCATCTTCATCATCATTGAAATTTGATTATAGACTATCTATATCGTTACCATATGTATTTGGATCATCATTTTCTATACCATCCATATTGTTGTCTTCCATAACATTATCTAACTCTGGATTGTTGTCTTCTTGTGCCTAAACATAACCATCTTCAACATCATCATGGATGTCAATTTCTCTGATGTTCTCTAATCCCTCTCTGATTCTGTTTGCCATCATTGTTTTGCTCAGTATCCACTAATGCATCGTCAAATACATGCATTAATCTTGGATCATAATGTATGACAAATATCCATTTCAGGTCCAAAATATCTTCATAGAAAAATACCTGCACATGAACGACATACATATATTAGACGTATGTT
The DNA here is from genome assembly GCA_007258455.2 of Sequoia sempervirens. Classification (NCBI taxonomy): domain Eukaryota; kingdom Viridiplantae; phylum Streptophyta; class Pinopsida; order Cupressales; family Cupressaceae; genus Sequoia; species Sequoia sempervirens. Next base: position 682,329,296 of record VDFB02193867.1, read on the forward strand.
ATAAAATTTTTATTGATTAATAAACAAATGTATATATTCACAATAAGCTATGAATTAATAGATTAATGATCACTACCACTTCTTATTTGAGTTGAAGAAATACCCACTCACAATGAATTGGTAGAACATAAGGCTCCTTATCCTCCAATAGGAACGATGAGGAATCTATAGAAAACAATCTACTATGGGTATCATGTCCTTGTGTCCTCTCAAATGCTTCATACCATCTACACTTAAAAATACAACATTTAAAAGAGCAGTAATCCAACTCAATAATTTCTTGTATTTTCCCAACATATTGTAGATTCCCTTCAATTATATTCTTATCTTTTGAGCTTGATCAACTGGATTGCTTGAAGTCAACCATGATGCCACAATCGAAGGATCGTCTCTTTACATCTACACTTTCTACATGATAATGTCGACCATATGCCCACATTGCTAGATATTTCATCACTTGTGAAAGACCATTTATTTCAGTGAAAACAAATATAATGAAGAATATTAAATAAGTTAATACTGTCAAAACTATAAGGAAACAACATTTTGTAAAATTCCAACTGTACCTTTCTTTCACATCCTTTAGACATGTTGATTTCATCTTTTGTTTTGTTTTAATCTATACCTGCATCTTCTATTTGATTTTGAATTTTTTTCTAGTAACACATTCTAGTGTGCAATCTTTGCCCCATTCCCCTAGTAGATGAGTGGGAAGTGGAGTATTCCTTGGGTTCGATCTCTTAAAATGTCTCCTTGCTTCTAACACTTCTCTCTTTTTATCATACAGATCAATCCATTTGTTCATAAAGTCTATGTGGTACAAAATGAACTTGTCAAGTATAGAAATTTCATGTACACCTATTACATGTCAACATGTTTCTTTCAAACTCCAAATGTCATGTTGTTAATTTTACAAATAAATTACAAAGTAAATTAATAATTGCAAGAAAAACCACACTGATTGTGAATTTACTTACTAATTTCTACTTGAACACCATTAGACTGTGGTTTTTCTCCATCAATAAAATATGATGTTCATTCTTCATCCTAGACGCATGGACCATCTTCAAAATCCTTACCAAGGAATTCACACAGGAAGAAAAATGCTTCATTCAATACATACCATTCAGCCATGCAACCCTCTGGATGTGCCTTTTTTCATACATATCTTTTAAGAGTTTTCATATACCTCTCAAAGAAAAACATCCACCTATCGGTATATGGCTTTGGGATATTGTTTTTGGTTGCTAGTGTTGTCATTGATGACAACTGGAGTCAGTAGTATGGTCTGCAGTTTAGAAGTAGTTCCTATTGGAAAGAAAAGTAGAAGATTGTAATCTACCGGTAGAAAGCATGAAGAACGAAGTATTCAGTTGATAAGTTGGTCTGAATACTTCACCAGATCATTATTTTGTTGTGTGGATCCCTAGGGAAGCTTGTCAAGCATGTATGTTACCTTATTGGTAAGTTCTGTGGTGTTGCAGAAATTGATGTACGAGTTAAGAGATTCAGTAGAATGATTTATTGTTTATTCTCATTATGGACGACCTGTTGTGTATGGCATGTTCTGGATGTATGAGGAATATTTTTTTAACTATTTCTTATGTTGGAAATTTTGATTTGGGTCCCTACTACAGTCTAGCTGACTTGTGTGGGTACACATTAATTCTAATAGATGATTTGACCTAACATGTGGAAGAATATTATATTTTGTTCGAAGCTGACATATAGCAATAAAATATTGTTAGTAGATATATATGTGAGATCAGAAAATAATTTTTGGTGTGTGGTGTGTGGATCAAGAAGTGAGAAGGTATGTAAGCGAAAAAGTGCAGAGCAACAGTATGAGCTAATATCATAAGATCTATTGAAGTGAATTCTATTTGTGCAGCAAAAGGGTTTTCATGTAAGAAAGCAAAGAAGAAGTGTGAATTGGACAAGAGGTCAAAAATTTGTTTTATGTGCCTCATTGGCACTAAGGCATTTGTAGATGTTATATTCTTAGTTCAACATTTTGTTTTAATCTCAAATATTTTGTAAGGTGGTGAGCCTTCCCTATTTTGAGTAGTGAGCTCTAGGTAGTGTGCCTGAATGCAAGTGCATTCCCTTTTGATCATACTTTTAATAGAGTATACTTTGTGGATTAATCTCCACCATGGTTTTTCCCCTAATAGGGTTTCCACATAAAAATTATGGTGTTATGGTGTTCACATTGTCTCTTTAATGAGTTTGCATGTTTCTTTCTATTTATATGTTGTGAATGCTATTAAAGTTTAAATATTGTTGTTGATAGTTTAAGATCTAATTTGAAATTCAAATATTGTGGAACAATGATTCACCCCCCCTCTCAATGTTCCTAGTGTCCAACAATTGGTACCAGAGCTTGTTCCTCTTCTAAGTTTAACAACTTGATGTGGATCTTGGATTACAATGGATAGAAGTGGTCTTCAACAGTAGCTTATGGTGGCACTTGATGATCTTGATCAGTCTAAAGAAGAGGTCATGAAACTAAAAGAAAATCTTGTGGCTACCGAAAAGTCCATTCAATCACTGAAGGATAAAATAAATGAGTCAAGGGAAAAGAGGAAAGAACTATGTGGTTAGTTGAAGCAAAAAGAAAGAAAAGGTCTAGAAGATGTTCATCTGAATCAAACCCTAAAATAAATAATAGAAGAGTGTGAAAATCTTTCTAAGGACAATGCTTCCCTAAAGCTTGAAACATAATCTGTGGTGATGAAGCTAACTAAAGAGATTGAAGAAAGAAAGAAGAATGAGGAGAAACTCGCCCAACCCTTGAAAGAAAAATTTGAAGAATGTAGCAGAATTAATAGTGGATTCATTCAGCTGGAGATTGAACTACAACAATCTAGAAACAATGAACAAGAGCTTGAGAGACAGGTAGTTATTCTCAAAGATGAGCTTGCTACTGCAAATGAGTTTAAGGAGAAGTTTAGAATCAATTATGCTAGGCTTGATGAGATAACTAAAGGTCAAAATGATGCAAATGATAAGTGAGGTCTCGACTATGTGAAGGGTGAGAGCTTTGGATCTGAACAAAAGGACCTTGAAAAAAAGAACAAAGGAAAAAAATATCTGGTAAGGCAAGCCAATGCTCAGAAATTTAATGGATATTGCTTTATTTGTAATAAATTTAGACATATGGCTTCTTAGTGTAGAAGTAAGATAAATTATGACACTATTTTCTGGTCGGTGTTTTAAATGCAAGAAGTTTGGTCATAAGGGATCAGAATGTAGAAGTATGTCTATCAGTATAAGGATCATCTACTCCTGTGGAAGATTTGGACATGTTGTTAATCAATGTAGATCAGGAGGAAATCAATGGAATGGATGGTATAGATAGAAGAATATGGTATGCTACAATTGTAACAAATTTGGTCACATTGCAAGATTCTACATGAATAGAAACATGGATAAGAGAGGTCCGATTTATCAAGGTAGAAATTTATAGAAAGGTGATAAGGGAAATGGAAAGGAATTTGTGGAAGAGATAAGAGATTATATGAAGAAAACATGGGTAAAGAAGAGTGGATCTAATGAAGGTAATAAGACTGTACCAAAAGCTCCCTCTGGTAAATCATCTGACAATTGATTCCAAGACATTGGCCTAGGGGGAGTCTTCATGAAAATATTTTTCCCCCTTGTGTGTAGTTGGTATGGGATCATAGGAAGTTGTCAGTTGGTGTGTTATTCATCCTCAAATGTATTGGTGATCACTTCTTGAAGGTCTGCAGATGGATTTTTCTCTTGCTGTTTGAAAAAAGAGTAACCAAAACTTCTAGGGAAAAGCATTTAATACGACAAGGAAGTTAAGTGTGCAAAGTTTTAAAAGGGAATTTGGAACCCTCATTTGTCACCATACACCAAAGAAGAACAGTTGGAGAACCTTTTCAACAAAATTTTGAAGGAGCGAAAGTCAATTTAGCGATGAATTCTCTAGGTATTTATGTTGATTATCAATTTCATACTTATTCCATGATTGATAGAACCCTGTTCAGTATGGAAAATGAAGAAAATAAAAGGAACAATAACTCTAGATGAATATAGTAGTCAAAAACTCAGGAATGAAATAAATTTTTTTGTCTGTCGTTGAATTGAAGAAGCTTGGAGGAGGGAAACATAAGAACTTCGAAATATGGAATGAATTTCCTGATTTCATCAATGTGGAGGTAGTTTGGTTTATTTTGAATAGATTGGATGATGATATCCTTACTCTGGATAAACCCTATCCAATTTCTAAGGATGAAATTAGAAATTTATCAGGATTGTGTAATGTTGGTGTTGTTCTGAAAAAGAATTTGATTCGAAATGTCAAAGTCGAAGCCCTAACCGAAGTAATAGGAGATCATAGGGCTTTGATAATCTCAAAAATCAAAGATCCATTAACGAGGTATATTGCACATGGAATTTCTTATAGAATTTTCTTTAGAAATAGAAAAGGATCAACCTCGACAGGTGCAGTGTATATCACTCCAAATATGATAATAGAAAATGAAGACTTTGATCTATGTGGATTGCTAAAGGATCAATTGATAGAGAATGTGCAATTGATGAAGGATATAGATTTTACTCTTTCAGGTTTGGTACCCTGGCTATATGCATTATGATGTATTTCCTAAATTGCTTCCCTCAAAATGACAATGTGGTATGGAAGGGAAATATGTTGGTTTGCAAGAAAATTTTTGAGCATTTCAACTCTTTTGAAAATGGTGAACAAGCTTATGAAATCTTCTTTAGGAGTTACTTGTTAGGAAAGTTTTGTGTAAGTGATATTCCTCTCTCAGTAAAAGTAGTTGAAGTTGGATCATCCTCTGGTAAGGCAAAGAAAAAGAAGAAGAGAGAAAGAGAGTTGGTTGGTGACACTCTTCCAACACCTAAGTCAACAAAAGTTGAGGAAAAAGGTAAAGAGCAGATGGTTGTGGATATAGTGGATGAAGACTATAAGGAATATACACCAAGAGATTAACCAAAACCAGGTGAACCAGATGTGATAATAGCAGAAGAAAGTGATGAAGAAGGTGTTTTACTTAAAGAAAAGATATTGTAGATTGTTCAAGAAGAAGATGGAATGAAAAAGATAACTGACATATGGATAAATGGGCCATCATATGAATAGGACCTCATTGAGGACATTCTAGGAAGATACTTTATTGATAACAACATTGAATTGGAGAGTCTACATAATGTACTTCTAGAAGAATTGATTGAATGTATCAAGGAGGCTATGGACTCTATGCCTCTAAACAAGAAAGAGGGTGAAATAATCTCACATTTGAAGATGCATTTTAGGCTATCTCTTGCCAAACTAAAAAAGAAAATGAATGTGTTAAGACAGTGCATTGACTCAACAAACAAGATCTATAATTACTGTCTTAGGTGGCCTCATGTGGTTGGAAAATACAAGGACAAGTTGGAACAAATTGAGAATGAGCTTTTCAAAATCAGACAGGACTACAGTATGGTTCAGGACAAGGATGGAGCAGTTAAGAAGAAGATTTATGAGTTGTAGATTGAGCATGCAAAGGTTCACTTTTCCAGAAACACTCTTGTGGACACTTTCTGGAAAGTGAAGGATCAGACTAAATGCATATTAGAGCAAATGATTGAAGTTCTGAAGAAAGGAGAAAAGATGGAAGGATCCATGACCATTCCTAAATCCCTTATCTAGGTCATCAATAGAACATCAAAAAATAACAGTCTAATAATTGCTACTGGGATTGCAGTGGACTCTTGGAAGAAATTTCTCCCAGAAATGAAAGATAAGTATAAAATATTTTTTTGAATTTAGCAGCAGTTGCAACTTTTTTTTGATAAATTGGAGGAGAGAATGCAGTAAGAGAGAGTACAGTAAAAATGTTAAAGGGGAAGAGAAAGTAGTGGAAGTTTTTGTCATTGATGTCAATGGGGGAGAGAATTTAGTGAAAAATGCCTTGACATCCAAAGGGGGAGTAGTGTTTTTGAGTTTTGACACTTAGTCATTGTTCACTAAGTGTTTCCATCAATGCCAAAAGGGGAGATTGTTGGCATATGGCTTTGGGAGATTATTTTTGGTTGCTAGTGTTGTCATTGATGGCTACTAGAGTCAGTAGTATGGTCCACAGTTTAGAAGTAGTTCCTACCAGCAAAAAGCGTGAAGAACAAAGTATTCAGTTGATAAGTTGGTATGAATACTTCACCGAATCATTATTTTGTGTGTGGATCCCTAGGGAATATTTTCAAGCATGTATATTACCTTATTGGTAAGTTTTGTGGTGTTGCAGAAATCAGTGTATGATTTAAGAGATTTGGTAGAATGATTTATTGTTTATTTTCTCATTATGGATGACTTGTTGAGTATGGCATATTTCAGATGTATGAGGAATATTTTTTTAACTATTTCTTATGTTGTAAATTTTGATTTGGGTCCCTACTACAATCTAGCTGACTTGTGTGGGTACACATTAATTCTAATTGATGATTTAACCCAACATGTGGAAGAATATTATATTTTGTTCAAAGCCAACATATAGCAATAAAATATTGTTAGAGGATATATATGTGAGATCGAAAAATAAGTTTTGGTGTGTGATGTGTGGATTAAGAAGTGACAAGGTATGTAAGTGAAAAAGTGCAGAGCAACAATATAAGCTAATATCAGAATATCTGTTGAAGTGAATTATGTTTGTGCAACATAAGGGTTTTCATGTAAGAAAGCAAAGCAGAAGTGTGAATTGGACAAGAGGTCCAAAGTTTTTTTTATGTGCCTCATTGGAACTGAATCTAGACATTCGTAGATGTTATATTCTCAGTTAAACATTTTCTTGTAATTTCAAATATTTTGTAAGGCAGTGAGCCTTCCCTATTTTGTGCAATGAGCTCTAGGCAGTGTGCCTGAATGCAAGTGCATTCCCTTTTGATCATACTTTTAACAGAGTATACTTTGTGGATTAATCTCCACCATGGTTTTTCCCCTAATAAGGTTTCCACGTAAAAATTATGGTGTTATGGTGTTCACATTGTCTCTTTAATAAGTTTGCATGTTTCCTTCTATTTATATGTTGTGAATGCTATTAAAGGTTAAATATTGTTGTTGATAGTGTAAGATCTGATTTGAAATTCAAATATTATGGAACACTGATTCACCCCCCCTCTCAGTGTTCCTAGTGTCCAACACCACCTCATTGATACAACACCCGCCAATTCAATGTCATCAACTAGGTGTATAAGTAAATGGACTTGTAGGTCCATGAAACTTGTAGGGAGCTCCTTCTCAAATACACATGCAATTTCTATAATTTCCTTCTTCCAATTTGGCACTTCAAATTCATGGATCTCCTTGGAGGTCACCCACCTAATATAAGAATAGTAAATTTGTATGAACCTTTAGTCATAAATTAAAATACAATAGAATATCTCTATGTTTCTCACACATGAACATTTCATATAACCACATACCTTGTAAATGCTGAAAATCGACTTATGGCATTCCTTAAGTAAACTGTAAGACAAGAATCCCCCCTAATTGCCAATGGCATGATATGCTATCAAACACATTTATGAAAAGGTCATTAGTAATTTTTTCTCACGCAAAAAAATATCAAAATAAATTTAGTGCTTAATCAATGTTACCAGTAAATGTTAAATGATGATATATAATACCTTCATTAAATTATGAAAATAATGTGTTTTAAGTCCTGTGATATGTCCATCAACTATAAAAGCTTTAGCCAATGATGAACCATAGCCAGTAGGTGTCCTTATTGAACTGATGAAATGTTTTAGTTGTTCTAGCTCTTTTTTTTTTCAAAATCCATGGAGCTTCTACATATGTTTCATTTCCCTATATGGCCACAAATGTTTTCTATCAAATTTGGTACATGAAAGAGCAATATCTCTCCTTGAAGACAAGGTGTCCTTCTCTTTTCCTAATATATGTCAAAATATAGAATCTAGAGGGCATTTTTGAAGATGTGAATAGGATCTAATAGGTGAGATATTAATAGATCCTTCCAGTAAGGGAGCTCATAAAATATGGATTTCCTTTTCATTCCTTCAGGCATATTAACTACAACTTGTTTTGGTTCTTCAATTGAATCACCCTGATCAAAAAACTCGCCCAAGCTTTCAATTCAACATCTTCATACTTCTTAATCTAGTCACCTAGACCCATAATCATGGGAGGGTTTTTATTTTCAACTTTTCCATCAAATTGATAGGAGATTTCTTAACCTATGATCTAGTGGTAGAAAAACCCTATTGTTTGCGTAAATAAATTTATGTAGATCTTTAGAATACTGCCCTTGATATTGTTCTGCACATCTTGTACATGCAAATATCCCCTTTGTTTGAAGCTCTGCAATTCAATAATTAATGTTAATGACATAAAAAAAATAGTATAAAACTAAGTATGAAAGTTGGGATGAAAATAAATTATGAGTGTAAATATGTAAATATTTTATCTTACTAGAACAAACACCAAGTCCTGGGAAGTCATGAATAGTCCAACATAGCACACCATACAACATGAAGGACCAATTTGATGGAGGACGTGATATGTCATACATTCTTATGCCTTTCCATAGTATTTTCATCTCATCAATAAAAGGCACAAGATAAACATCCGTGTTTTTAACTTGATGTTTTCCTGGAACAATGAGAGTCATCATAAGGTGCTCCTTTCTAACACTCATCCATGGGGGAATATTGTATACTATCAATTCCATTGGCCAAACACTATAATTTGAGCTTAGGAAAGAGAATGGGCACACTCCATCAATTGCAAGACCAAACCTGATACTACGAGGTTCATCTTTGAATTTTGTTGGTCATTTTTCCTCTATGTGTTTCATTGCTTTGGAGTCAGCTAGAATTTACATGAATCCATCTTTACTCTTGTTCTTTGCATGCCAAGTCATCAATTGTGCTAGTGAATTGCAATGAAAAATTCGTTGAAGTCTAGGTATAATTGGCATGTGACGTAAAACCTTCTTTGAAACTGTAGGACCTTGTACATCTATACGATATCTCTTCTCTTTGCATACAGGGCATTCTACCTTGTTTTGATATTCATCTCTATATAAAATCCAATCATTTTTTCATGAATGATTTTGCTTATATTTAATCCCCAACTCAACCAACAACATGCATGCCTCTCTACAAGTTGATGGCAACACATTCTCTTCAGGGAATATTTTAGTTTTTAGTGCCCTATAAGATTTCCAAAGATTAAATCAATTGAATGTTTGACTTATGATGAAATTTTTTGATATGTCAATCTATACTAGGACTATTTATATACAATATATGGTTTTAAAATCCCCATAAAGAAATATAAACAAAGTTGATGAATGTTTACTAATTATGTACACCAATTGACAATGCAAAGTAAGAAATAGAATTCAACTCACTTCAGTAGGGTAGTGAATCCTTTGTCTGACCAACCAAATAGTGACTTGATTTCTAATAATATTAATTTGCATGCTAGTTTTGAGGTTCTACTTGCAATCGATTTGAACATGAGTGTCTTCACTGCTTGCTTGATGGAGTCTTTGATGATGTTATCATCAACATTACATTGGTGGTAATTACCCCTACTATCATTGTTACTGTCAACCATATCATCATCATTGTAATCATTGTTTCCATCCCCAAAGAAACTTGTAAGAATTTCATTCAATCCTTCTTCATGTACTGCATTTTCAATATCATGATCATCATCATTAAGGCTAGGTGGCATGCCATCAGTGTATGTGACTATCATTAGCTCTTCAAATTTCTCAGGTGGTAGTGTTCTCAATCTTGCTCTTCTCACCCTGGTATGGTTTAAAGGATGGTTTGGATCATCCCGTCCAAATCTTATTAACCCAATTGGATCTTGGGTATTAGTATGTGTTTCATCAAAATCTTCTACCTATCAACAAACACAAGAATTATTTAATATTTGGAAATAATTGGATAAATCATAAATGTATCAATTTCAAAGAAATATAATCAAATATGGCTTAAAAAATATAAATATAAATTTTATGAACATATATACATCAATTGAATAATGGAACATTATTTTATAGACTACCTTTTTTATACAATAATTTAAATAAAACACATTTTTTACAACATAGTTTATAAAACATCAGTCCACACTCATTTATTATTCTTTGGTTTTAATCGATTGTAGGAGGCATAATACCGACTAGAAGCTCATCATATATATAATGTATTTGTACAATCACTTGTTTGAATTGTTTCTCTCCATGACATACATAACATCCACAAACAACAATTTTCTCAAAGTATTCATCCCATGTACTATAGTCCTGACCTACCTCTTCTTTAGTGCAATCATTTGTTGTGTCTGGAGTATCCATTGTCATATCCTCTTCCACTCACTGTCATCTACGTGATCTAACAATTTTAGGTCCACGTCCATGTACATATCTTCTTCTTTTTCTAGTTGAACGCTTAGGCTCTGCATTTTCTCCAATCTCCATCTAAAATAATCAACAACATGCATTAATTTATGTCAAGATTGGATAATACATTATAAATTTCAATAATACTATGAAAAAAGATGGACGTATCACAAAACAGCATCAAATCATTTTTTCCTAAGTTAAGTCAAAATTTGAGTACCTGATGTCCCACTTCATCCGTTGTGTCCTTATTTGATATGACACAATTTTTCGCCATGGCCTCATCTCGCCCCTATTATGCACAACATAGTAAATAATGTTTAGTACACCAATTATATCATTTCAACGAGTATGCTATCCAACACAAAACCTCAGTTTAGTCATATATTTGACATATTGATATCTCCTCTATGTTGTAGCATTTGTGAATTCATAAACACCTTCCTCCTTTGGTTGAGGTTTCTTTCTCTTCTTACCTCTATTATATCTACAAATTTCGTTATCACATCTATTTCCACCCACTTTCCTCTTAGCGATTTAGTAATTCTACGCCATCCATGGCCTCCTCTATGAATAAAAATGCTGCCATAGAAGCTTTCAGTGCACTACCACCGAGAAGGAAGAAGCAACTTGCGGGACCGTGGTAAAAAACTCTTTATCACACCGAGCTGATGAAGGAGCCACGAGACAGCAGTGGTCACCACACTACTACAAGCCAATGGTAGAAGACTTGTGGGATTCACTGTAACACTACTAGGAATAGAAGGAAGACTTGTGTGCCACCATAGAAGCTTTCACCGCACTATCATCGAGAAGGATGAAGCACCTTGTGGGACCACGGTAAAAATTGCTCTACCGCACCGAGCTGATGAAGGAGCCATAGGACAATAGTGGTCACAAAAACAAGGAAAGAGTTGGAATTATTTCCAACACTCTAGATCTTGTGATACACAACAATGAAAATAGTCACTCTACAAAAGTGATAGGTGCTCAATTAGGCACACTTGGTGCCACCTTAGGCACCCCAAATAGATTACATTAAAGACCAAATTTTGGCGCTAAAGTTGGTGCTAACTAATGCCGACTAAAGTGCCAAATACTGAATCAAAATTGAAAATTTAAGAATTTCCTGCATGAAGGAAGAAATTAGACAACAAAAAAGGGAAAAATGCCACGCGAAGGAAGAGAGCAGGGTGCTACCAACAACTGATGAGAAATTTGATTTAGTTTGCGACACCATAGGTAAGGTTACAATTTTTTTTCTTGGTTGAATTTGTGATTGTTTACTACTCTTTGTATTGCATTTAAATTTGTGATTGTTTACTCGTGGCCTAACCTATCCAGGAAACCTCTAAATTGTCCCATCATTATAAATTGTAAAACCTTTGAGAAACCAACAAAAAAATTTACCCTACCCATTTGAGCTTTGGCTCAAAATTTTATAGCACGAAGCTAGGATGCCTCTGTATTCTTTCCCTAACTTGGGTATCAAGGAAATAGTGAACTGCTTGGAAAATCTAGGAATTGGGTCGGTCACTACTAAGCAACTGCTAAAAATAAATGCACAAACCTCTTGGTTTTTCCTAGTCGTGCCATAGTAACCGATGCCATGAAAAATTCATGCAAGATTACATTATGAAAGGGTTTTCATGATAAGGTTATCAACACTAATCAAACCTAACAGACATATTTTCCCACAAAACAAAACTTGCATACCACAAACTGGACGAAAAATTTCATACCTGACAATGTGTACTTCATTTTCCTCCATAGACTGCATGAAAGTAATTTGCCCTAGGTCACCTCAAAATGTCAAGTGATAGAAGGAAGCAAGCATTATCAGTAGACTCGAGCCACAATGAGGTAATTCATTGTCAATTTATAGATTTGTAAATGTTTCCATTATTTCTTTGAATTTTATTTTTTAGTTTTTTATTTCTAAATTTAAAAGAAGAAATATAATTTAAATTTACATATATATAGGGACATGAGACTGACAAAGATAGAGAGGAATTGTACTTTTTAGTTTTTTATTTCTAAATTTAAAAGAAGAAATATAATTATATATATATATAGGGACATGATACTAACAAAGATAAAGAGGAATTGGCTTCCATATTGGGGGTAGAGGCAATGAACAAATTGGTGAATGTGGATTGGACAACGCTTGCCAGATACATAGAAAAACAATCTGGTAACACCCCATAAACATTGCAAACAAATCAATTGTGTCAAAGGGAATCAATTGATTCCCCAACTAGTTTGGATCGAGCAAAAGATCCAAGAGGAAATCAGTGATAGTAAACTCTAATAATGTGGAACAGGGAGTAGAGACTTCCAATTTCCTAGCCACTCCTGGGACATAGACTTCTTCCACCACACCATGTTATCAATCTTGCATTGGTAGCTACAATATGAAGATAGAATATGAGGTGGTTTCAAGGGAAGTCCGACTGAAAGATGCTGGGAAAATGTTTGTGAATAGGTTGAAGGAATCATACCTTCAACGGTTCAAAGACCATCTACATTTGCCATTCTCACAAATAACTATGCAATTGAAAAAAGCAATTATCCATGACATGGAGACTGATTTTGGCACAAGTTGTTCTGTAAAGAAGATAAATCTATGAATGTCTCAAAACTACAAGAGGTTTCAGTACAAGCAAACAAAGAAGATAAAAAAATTCTTCTTGAACTAAGGTAAAAAAGAAGGCCAATTGATGTAAGTGCAAAAGTACGGAAAGATCTTGTAAAAGCATATAAAAAGTTTGATGCACGGAGGAAGTCTAGTGAGGAGAGTGCGCAGGTATTTGAATTTTCTCATAAGATTATATCAAATTTATTAAATGATATTTAAATTTTATTTGTACATAGTCAAATTGAATTAGTATATGTTTCAAGACAAGGTCTCCAAGGCTAGGCTTGAGAAACTTCGTGCCACGCATCGCAGTGGCCATAAAGGTTTATAGGCCTTGATCTGTACATTTGTTAGTATATTTAATATGTTAAATGATATATTTTTTTTATTTCCTTGGAAAATGTAAATGATTGCATATTAATTAGTTTAACTAGTCCATGTGCCATGTTTTGATAGGAGGAGAAATATTTCTGCCATCCAAAGCAATTTGAAAAGAATATGTTACAAAACAAAAAGTGGAATGATTTTGTAATCTGGATAGAGAACGAGGTATCAATAGTTGATTTTCAATAACTTAGTTGGATATTGTTGTGTTAATATGTCAATTTTCATCTCTTGTGTTGAGTTGTTTATTGATGCATAGGATGAGTAAATAAACCTCAAATCTTATGATTGGGTATGTGTAGGATCATCATGGAAAAAACAGGCCCTTAAGTGGCAATGAAAATTTAGAAAAATCAGAGTTAGGAAACTTGACATAAAAATTTGAATAAGTTATCTATATTATTTCAAAAATATGTAAGAATAGAATATGTGGAAAATTGAATGTAGTTTCTAAACTATTAAG
>VDFB02193867.1:682351221-682374180 GCA_007258455.2 Sequoia sempervirens
AGTCTCACCGACATGGAGTCTCATCGGTATAACCTTTGGTTGACAAGATGGGGTCTCCCCGAAATGAGGATGAGCTCGCCGGTGAAAGGAGACATCATCACTATGAGGTCCTGCCGACCAATGAGGGGTCTTGGTGAAGGGTTGTGCCTTCAACAAGAGATCTCACTGACACATGGGTGTCTCGCTAATGGAGGAGCACAATGGTATAATGATAGGGCTTCGGCGTGAGATCTTCCTGACTTGCCAGTGTCTCATCGAAGGAAATGATCGAGCCTAAGGAAAGTGGGTTGTGTTCGCTAAGAGGTCTCCCCGAATTGATGGTGTCTCACCAAAGGATGAAGGGCTCGATGAGAACTCTTGCCAACAATGGAGAGTCTTGCCGATAGCGATAGACTTTCTAATCAAAAAGGGATATCGATATGACTCTTAGCGCCCGCTATGACCTCTTGCCAAGGTGAAAGTCTTGCCGATGGTTTCATGGATGTCGATATGAATTTTGCAGCTTGATGTAAACTCTCACTGATGGGTGTATGCTTTTCGATGCTGCTGTAGAGTATAATCGCATCAGGGAGACACAGTAGGTGTCTCACCAACATGCGATTTAATCTAAGCGACCTTTGACCATCTAGCGATCCCATGTAACATTTGTTCAGCCAATCAGAGGAGGCTACAGGAAAGTCATGGCAGTTTGACCCCTATGAAGAAGATCAACGGAACATAAGCAATGTGGATCTACTTTGAGAATAAAGCAATGAATCAGTTTGATATCCAAGAGGTTTCATCAGAAAATAGAAGGGCAGAGACCGTAGGGACAACTGGGATGTCAAATGGCGAGAGTCGATAGACATTAATGATAATACCTTAGGGCATTGAAGGTAGTTCGACAGGGAGGTTCGAGGATGGACACAGAGGCCATGAAGTCAATACTATGTTTACAAAAGATCTGAAGGCTTCTCCTGAGGGCGATTTTTTCACACCGACATGGACATCGGGGATACACTTGAATGCAACATTAACTTCATTCGTAAAGATCTAAGGGAGATCTTTCTGAAGACTGATATTTTTGTAAGCCCTAGGGGCCAACATCTTTTTGTATATAGGGCATTTTTTCCTCTTTGTAAAGGATTTCAGATTATGCATTCTCAAGAGTTAGTGATTTTTAACAATCCTTTCTCATATGATGTATGCTTTGTAACTCATTTCTATTCTGGAATATAAAAAACACAAAGTTTACCTTGGAAGCCAATGTTAGTGTTCAGACTACTCTCATTTATGTATTTTTAGATTATGCAAGTTTTCAACTGTGTTTTTCTAAGTCTGCATTCATACCTTAAAGCTGTGAAATTTATCTTTCCTTCTTAAAATATGTATGTAGATCAAGCCTTTTTAAGAATGATGCGTAAGTTCAAAGAGGTTATGTTGAGTAAATGAAATAGCTACCATTAGTTTTCTAGTGTATGTTCATCTTGTTTTCATATCATGATTTCTTATCAGTTCGGTGTATCACCATACTATTTAGTTTTGTTTTTATGCACTCCTTCTCCCTTTTCCTTTACAAAATCCGTAGTTTAGGTGACACCAAAGGAAGCTGGCCTTCTCCGGAGGTTGACCTCTGTCTATAAGTGACCCACAACTTTGGAGGTCTTCCCATGTTACACTGAGGTGTTGAACATCAGTTTCAATAAGGGTGCAACTTCAGGTGATAAAAGTGAGAATATAGATTTCTCATTTTCCCACTTTTGCAATATTCCTGGCACGATTGATCATAGACTTGCTGCAACAATAGCTAGCTTTGATCCTTTCGGAGAGGTATGCAATAGATTACAACAATATAGATTGGTTATTCTAAGCGTCTTTTATAGTTTGCATTACCATCTCATCATATTTTGTGTCATTTAGAATAATATAGATTGGTTATTCTAAGCTACCTTGATGGTTTGTATAGGTGCTTGTTAGTCCAGAACGTGAACATACTACTATTGTTGAAGACTATGCCTTGGATGCCTCTAATAGGATTTTTTTCTTAAATTTGAATTCTAAAATTGGAAACAATGTAAAACGGTCATAATTGTGTATGGGAATAATCTATACCCAGTGATTTTTTTGAAATACGGGTCAAATGTCTGGCATTGTATAAAGGGTATGTTTAAAATGTAAAGGGGTCTATATTTTTGAAACTCATAGGTTTTGTAAAGGGGTCTATTTTTGTATTTAATCGAGCTACAACCGAAGGTTTTCTTCCTGGTTCTTTCCTGTCGGTATGCTTGTTTGAACCAGGTTTTGTAATATCTCCCATTTATATATAATAAATTATAGTGGCTTGCAACTTTTTCTCCTTAAATCCAACTTGGGTGCAACTACAATTTTAGCAACTTTCATGAGGTTTTTAAGGAAATCAATGTTCCCAACCTTTCCAAACCCTATAAATTCATCAAACATGTCTATTAGGACCTGCACAAGCTTGAGCCAACTTTAAATCTTGCTACCCCCATGTTTCATTGACATTAGCAAGTTGTAACCACCATTTTTGGTGTAGGAGCACCTACACCACAATATCATTGTGGATCATTTCAATGATTAAAGTGTTAATATTTTGAGTTTTTGTCTTTAATGAGATCTAATAGTCCTAATGGTCATGTATTAGGAGGAGCTTTTAGGTTTTAGGGTAAAAGAAACATGGAGATCCCAACTTGTCCTAGTTGTTGCTTTGTAGCCTTTGAAGGAAAAATTAGTAAATTTGTTTAGGGACAAGCAAGAACAACTTTTTGAACATGTAACGATGCTATTTCAAGCCATTAAGTGAGGTCTTAGTAATGTTAGAAGTGGAAAAGTGCAACATTTCATTATGAGTCATATTAATGTGAAAAATGTTTGTATTTTGGCCTTCAACGGTCATTAAGGTTTCAAAAGTTGGTTAATATTGGTGGTTAAAGGAATTGGGAGTTGGATTCCAAGGCATAGCAATGTACTTAAGGCCTTCAAGGGCTCGATACAGGTTTGGTTGAAGGAGTTTTTTTCTTTGAATCAATAAAGTTTCAATTGCTCAGTTCATATTTTACTATTTTTCTTGTGTTTTCTGCTTGTGCACAAGCCATTCAAGCATTTTTGTATAAAATATTTATGTAGAAACATTATTACATGTATTGAAATTATTTCAAGAGTGGAGGGCATGGAGAACTGGGTTTTGAAATAAAATGAAGAGTTAAAGGTCTAAAAATGGTGGTTTTTTTTCACTTGAAAATACAGTTTTTACCGTAGGGTTTGCAAAAATTTCTGAGATACTAGAATTTTCATGGTTTTCTAGGCATATTGGGGCCTAAATAAAGGTGTCTAAGGTGGTGGCAGAGTATGAAAGGTTGTGGAAGTGCTACATCCAATAAACCCTCAAGAATTACACTAAAAATAAGGGTTTTTTGATTTGATGGTTACAGATCTGTACAAATGGAATCCAATTGTAGAATCTTTGTTTTCTTGGCAATTTATTTTTTTCCCCAAGGTTTTAGGGGTCTATGTGGTGTTTGAAGGTATGTTGCTTTGCATTTTTGGGCTAATTGAGTAGCTTGTTCAAGGGTGAATGTATAGGAAGTCAATGCTGGTCCAAAGGAGTCTATGTTGTTTCTCATATATGTTGTGTAACTTGGATATGGGTGTTTGAATCAGTCATGTGTTCGTCTGGTGTTTTGGAAAATTGTGGAGTAATTGGACAAAAGCTAGTTTCTCACTATTACAAGGGTTTAAGGGGGTTAAAGAGGGAAATGCATATTTAGTTTCTTGTCAAGTTTTAAGGAGTTTTGGACTATCCAAAGAGGTTAGAATAATCTTGTTAGATGCCTAAAATAGGAAGGTTGCAAAGATTTTGTGATTGTGCCCTTGTGTCTACATCAAATTTTCACTTAATTTCACTCAGTCCAATGTAGCTCAGAGTGATTCAGTGTATTTCGTTGCAAAAGAGGACCATCCCTAGCGTAAACATACCCATCCAGACATGTTGGAACATTCCGTTTGGTCGTGCAAGTTGCAGAATGAAAGTTGCACCACTTTGCAACTTTACATTGCTTGCATCTGGCAACTTTTCCCTCCACTGAAAAGTCATCACCACAAGAAAAATCCTTCGATATAGAAAAAAATGAGAGAGGTTTTTGTAGAAGGTGCCAACATGATCCCATAGGCTCAGACGGAGAGTCTATAAGCATCACGGTCTTAGAGAAATAGCCCTTCAAAGATTGCTGCCTTTTAGCCCTTTGGACTCTTAAGGGAAATCACCAGTCCAATGTAGCTCAGAGTGATTCGGCATATTTGGGTGCAAGAGAGGACCATCCCTAGCGTAAAAGTACCCATACAAATGTTTTGGAACAATCCGTTTGGTCGTATGAGTTGCAGAATGAAAGTTGCACCACTTTGCAACTTTACACTGCTTGCATCTGGCAACTTTTCCCTCCACTAAAAATTCATCACCACAGGAAAATTCCTCTGAGATAGCAAAAACCGAGAGAGGTTTTTGTAGATGGTCCCAACATGATCCCATAGCTTCAAACAGAGAGTCTATAAGCATCACGGTCTTGGAGAAATAGCCCTTCAAAGATTGCTACCTTTTAGCACTTTGGACTCTTAAGGGAAATCACTAGTCCAATGTTGTTTAGAGTGATTTGGCGTATTTGGGTGCAATAGAGGACCATCCCTAGCGTAAACGTACCCATCCAGACGTGTTGGAACAGTCTATTTGGTCGTACGAGCTGCAGAATGAAAGTTGCACCACTTTGCAACTTTACACTGCTTGCATCTGACAACTTTTCCCTCCACTGAAAAGTCATCACCATAGGAAAACGCCTTCGAGATAGCAAAAACTGAAAGAGGTTTTTGTAGGTGGTCCCAACATGATCCCATAGCCTCAAATGAAGAGTTTGTAAGCATCACGGTCTCCGAAAAAAATCCCTTCAAAGATTGCTGCCTTTTAGCACTTTGGACTCTTAAGGGAAATCACCAGTCCAATGTAGCTCGGAGTGATTCAGCGTATTTAGGTGCAAGAGAGGACCATTCCTAGCGTAAACATACCCATCTGAACATGTTGGAACAGTTCGTTTGATTGTATGAGTTGTGGAATGAAAGTTGCACCACTTTGCAACTTTACACTTTGCATCGGCAACTTTTCCCTCCATTGAAAAGTCATCACCATAGGAAAACGCCGAGATAGCAAAAACTGAGAGAGGTTTTTGTAGATGGTCCCAACACGATCCCATAGCCTTGGACGAAGTGTTTGTAAGCATCATGGTCTCGAGAAATAGACCTTCAAAGATTGCTGCCTTTTAGCACTTTGGACTCTTAAGGGAAATCGCCGGTCTAATGTAGCTTAGAGTGATTTGGCATATTTAGGTGCAAGAGAGGACCATCCCTAGTGTAAACATACCCATCGAGCGTGTTGGAACAGTCCGTTTGGTCGTACGAGTTAGGAATGAAAGTTGCACCACTTTGCAACTTTACACTGCTTGTATTTGGTAACTTTTCCCTCCATTGAAAAGTCATCACCACAGGAAAAATCCTCCGAGTAGCAAAAAATGAGAGAGGTTTTTGTAGATGGTCTAGCGGGATCCCATAGCCTCAGACGAAGAGTCGTAAGCATCATGGTCTCTGAGAAATATCCCTTCAAAGATTGCTGCCTTTTAACACTTTGGACTCTTAAGGGAAACTAGTGGGAAACATAGTTAACTTCTTCACAAACTTGGTTTGAAGTAATTTCATTCTTTTTTGTGCATTTAAAATGGAGTTTTAAGCCTTCCACCCTAAAAGTGACCTCTAAATAACTTCAAACACCTTAACTACCTCATTCTTATTCATCTGTTTTGCAAGCAAGCATTTTCATTCCAAGAGGCCAAGTTTTCATTTTTGCTTGTTGGATTGAATGCAGACCGTGACACAATTTTATTTTTTCAAAAATTGTTCAACATCATTGAACTAAGAATTTATCACACATCTGTAGAGAAAAAAAGGAGTACCACAAACTAAAACACATTACACTTCGGTTCTCACTGACTTGATGTACTCTTCAACATCTCTCTTCTCTAAAAGCGACCTCTAAATAACTTCAAACACCTTAACTACCCGAAAAGCGACCCTAAAAGTGACCTCTAAATCACTTCAAAGACCTTAACTACCTCATTCTTATTCATTTGTTTTGTAAACAAGCATTTTCATTCCAAGAGGTTGAGCTTTCATTTTTGCTTTCAAAGAAAAATCTTCCTATGGCATTGTTACACTGCACAGGTAAACTAGGTTTTGTATTGTGAACCTATATTAAGCCACCACTCTCAAGACCAATGTAACAATGATAAAAAATAACTTTTGAGACTGCAAGAAGACATCTGATAGCTCTTGAGTGTTCTAAAAGAATTCTTATGATTTTTGAAGAATGTTGATAACTCTACTCAGTTGTCTTATTTTTTCAATATCATACAAATTGAACCCTGGCATCAATAGAATTTGTATATCAAGCTACCACAATTCAAGTTTCAACGATGAATATTTATCATGCATGTTTTAAATAACATTCAAGTTTATGGTGGTTTTTTTGTTTATATGATGTTATGTGATATTCTAATCGTAATTCATGCTTCTAGGCTGCACATCTATATATATATTATTTTTACATGTTTTCTCCATTGTTCAACCCCTACACTGCAAGTAAATTGCTGCATAGTGTGTGGAATGAGGGGGCAACAGGCCTGAGATCCCTTTAAAGTTTGTTTGAGTGCATTTAAAATGAAATTTTAAGCCTTGCACCCTAAAAGTGACCTCTAAATAACTTCAAACACCTTAACTACCTCATTCTTATTCATTTGTTTTGCAAACAATAATTTTCATTCCAAGAGGCTGAGTTTTCATTTTTGCTTGTTGGATTGAATGCGGACCGTGACACAACTTTTTTTTTCTAAAATTGTTCAACATCATTGAACTAAGACCAATGTAATAATGATACAAAATAACGTTTAAGACTGCAAGAAGACGTCAAAATGGCTAGTGTACTAAAATAATTCTTATGATTTTTGAAGAATGCTGATAACTCTACTTAGCTGGCTTATTTTTTCAATATCATACAAATTGAAACCTAGCATTAATTGACTTTGTATATCAAGCTACCACAATTCAAGTTTCAACAATGAATATTTATCATGCATGTTTTAAATGACATTCAAGTTTATAGTGGTTTTTTTTGTTTATATGATCTTATGTGATATTCTAATCGTAATTCATGCTTCTAGGCTATATATATATTATTTTTACATGTTTTCTCCATTGTTCGGCCCCTACATTGCAAGTAAATGGCTGCATAACGTGTGGAATGAGGGGGCAGTAGGCTTGAGACCCCTTTAGACTTTGTTTGAGTGCTTTCTTTTCATTTTTTGTGAGTTTTGTGCCAAGTTTCCTCAAAGAAATTTGGTCTCATAGAATTCCATGACAAGCTAATGCAATTGATAGCTGCTCCTAGTTATTAGTTATGTAATGTGAAGTAATTGCATAACTACTTAGGTTGACTTTGTAAAAACTATATTGTTATTGAATTTTTTTCATCTATCAGCATCTAGTTGTTACTTATGCAATGTGAAGTAATGCTTTGAGTTTGAAAGATGTGCAATGCAATGTAATCAGTAATATGAATATAAACTACATAATATTTAACCATTATTTTTATCCTATTGTACATTGATATTTAACCATTGATCATTTGATTAAATTTTCAAAGAGTTTAATCATTCACATGAGGAGGAAATTAAATTTTGATTGTCAACTTCTATACATATCAAATTATCCAATAATCAAGTGTATGCCCATATACAAAAATGACATCAATGCCAACTCAAACAAAGTTTTACAATATGTGGCATATGCCATCTCAGTATCTATTCAAAATTTACATGCCAAAATGTCTATCTCATCCTAAACTACTGGTGGATCATCAAAATGGAGCCTCTTTGAAGCACTCGTTGGCTCTGAAGGTAGCTGCACAAGAAAAAGTCAAACCACAATTGAGATTAGTTATACTATATAATTTAAAATCGAATAATTAACATAAAAATCAATACACATTGAATTATAATTGAACTCTAAAATCAAAATCTTGATTACTTGAAATATACGTCTCTTCGAAGGGTCAGGAGTCCTAGAATATATCCCTCTCAATGAACTAACCAAACCAATTTTTGCAACGCCAATCTATATATGTGAACAAAGACATGAAGTTGATCCAAGTTAGCATAGAATTGTCGGTAATAAGAACATATTTACCAAGCACAAAATAAAATAAACACATACCTCTTTAGGCTGATCTTTTTCTGTATCTCCTTTAGTTGTTTCAACACCTCCTTCTTGAGGTGTTTCAACACCTTCTCCTTCAGGTGTTCAAATACCTACTCCTTTAGGTGTTGTGGCACTTATCAACAATGATGTATAGCTCACAACTGCCTGTACATAAAAATGACAAGTACATATGAAACTACGAATCTATGTCAATGTATGCATAATCAATAAAAGATCTTATAAATATTAATTCAATCAAATTTGAGTTCAATCACCTTTCCCTTATCTAACATTGTGCATCCATAGTTTGGAGAGCATCACACCTTGCTCGCACTAGGTGCTTCCTACAAGCAGAGAATAAGATAAACATATAAGTTAATATATAATTTCATTAATGACAATTCAAATAATAAGCAAGTATACAGTAAAAAAATGTAAATGAGTGAGTGCGAAAATACATACTGTGTGCGTGTCGAGGCCAAATGAAATGGCCCTAAGGGTGCTATCAGTCATCCGTGTGAGCTCCTCCTCAGACATTAACTGTTAAATAGACCATGTAAATAAATATTAGTACTTGATACCATCTCTTATTAATATTCATTTAAAAAAAATACAAGTTATGAATTTACACCTTAAATGTTACCTATGTAACTACTCCAATGTCCACCTCTCTAGCAAGAGAGGACTCTGTAGGGTGTGCTCCACTCCCCTGTGTGTGATCTACTATAATCTCCACATCCTGGATGCCATAATTAGAAGTGTCTAATGGATGCTCAGGGGGCTGTAAAATAGGACCCAAGCATATTTGCTGGCATGTATTGCAAATATGTGGCACACAAATATGTGGACCTGAGGAGGATGATGCAGTAGCACTGGATCCATCGCCAAGATCACCATATTGTGGCTGAGCTACTGAAGAAACAGGGGAAACCAAAAGACCACTCAAAGAGTGAATGGCCTAGATAGTTTGTGTGGTTGCATCCTCCGTAATATCTGGATGTTATATTGGAGGTGATGGAGGAAGGGGAGGACATGGAACATGTGGGTGCCTGACTACTCTAGCTACCCCTGGCCTATCCTGGGGCATACCTCCACCAACGCCCTGGAATGGTTTAATGTCAAAGTAATTGACATGATGCCCTAACAAAAACTCAACATATAATTTTTTAATAAATTAAAAGGTACATCAAGATTATTGTTGGGTGGTTTATCAAAAACCATACACCAACTATCCCAAAAATTATCTACTATGCCCCTATGCATGCACCATTTTATAGAAAGTTTTAGTTTGTTAACATTAACTAGAAAACCAGTGTTGGGGTTAATAAATAAAGAGGCTATTTGGAATTTTGTTAGTTGTAGATATTTCACATCATCATAAGACAATCCACATGCATAATATTCCCTCATGGTTTCTCACCACAAATGAAAGGCATTATGTTGGGTGGAGAGGGTTTCTACATTTGTAATTATTCCCGTTAATGTGGTTGACATATGGGATAATCGAGGGATTTTCTTATAAACATCACAAATGCCCCTCAATTGCTCCAATTTTTCATGAATTAAGTCTTGAATTGATGGCTGCGGAGGTGGTGGAGCATTTGGCATTTCTGCATTTTGATTCTCAACTGGTGGATTTTCATTCTCAACTGATGGAATTTGTGCATTCTCATTCTTAGCAGCCATAATTCCTTCAATTAAAGTTAAAAAATAATTAATCTAATTAAAATTAGACAATATAAATGAAAATATTATAAAAATACCCTAGTTTTTTAAAAAAATCCAAAAAAAACTCTACTTTTTAACAAAAATCTATAAAATTCTCTAATTTTTAATACAATCACATAAGAAACACTATTTTTTAAATCAAAATCCATAAAAAACATTCATTTTTTTTAATCAAAATTCATTCTAAACTCAATTGTTTCATAAAAATTCAATCAAAAACCCTATTTTGAAAAAAAATCCACAAAATACATTTTTTTTTTTTTTTAATCAAAATCCATTCTAAATTCAATTTTTTCATAAAAATTCAATCAAAAACCCTATTTTGAAAAAATCCACAAAAACATTCATTTTTTATCAAAATCCATTCTAAACTCAAATTTTTCATAAAAATTCAATCAAAACCCTATTTTAAAAAATCCACAATTTTTTTTTGAAATTATCCAAATCTAATTCAAAATTGAATCAAAGAAAAAAATAAAAATCTTACCTTTTCAAATTGGATTTTGGCCAAATCAGATATCCGTTACGCGAAAAATCTTCTCACTGTGTGCCTGCGGGTTGTTGATTGTGAAATGACTTTAAAATAGCGATAGAGATTGTATATATATGCTTTTTACAAATCAGATATCCGATTTGGAAAACTGGGATTGGTGTTTGCTATGGTGGTGTGTACTGACACCCAAGCCTAAAAAATGTCAACACGGTATTTTTGCATTTTTGGGTTAATGAAATATGTGTTTTTTTCCTCATTGCCACTTTTTGGTCCACCATGATCCTGCACATACCCATCCTTTTTTCGACACTACAACTATAAAATTAAATATCACATTTCTTTGAGGATTTTTTTTGAAACAATTTACTTGTGTATTTTGCTTCTACATTTTCATGTATGTCTAGCAAGGCACTTGTAACTACAACATATGACAAAAAAATCACTACTATTATGCTTTGATGGATGTCCCTTCATTATTACTGGATATCTAATGTAGTGCACATTATTATAGTGTAAGCCTAATTTTTAGATTGTTTCATTTAACATCACCAATATTCTCCACAAGAAAATTGTCCCTGTTTAAAATGATGGTAATGGTTCACATATCAAAGAATAATTTCTCTTACAACAATCTTGGAGATGAATTTAGATGCAATGTGAAAATTAGAACATACTCAAAGTTTCTTAACAACTCTAATAGTTGTACCAGGGGCCATGTTTAACAAACGAACTACAATTGCTAACTTTTCCCTATGGTGGTAGATAAATGATTCTTTTTTCTTCTATTCCACAACATTGAGTAAAAGTCTTGAATCTAGGAATACCCTACCATTCATTTTCCAAGCAAATTTATCCAATTTTGCATAGATCTCCCATGTTTGTGGATGTGATATGTCTCCTACACAAAAAAACATGTACCATTTTATGCCCTTCAATCCAACAACATGTAGGTAGCTTTTTAATTCCTCTATCTTTCATCAATCTCCTTACTATTTGAAGCTCACCACACTTGCCCACTTTTGCACAAATTTTTTAGAGAAGAACATAAGTTGCAATAGTTTTAGGATCCAACTAAAAAAGCAGTGTTGCTAGATATTCATATATGATCCAAAGGCACTAAAAGTTTAACTAGCATCTCAGTAATAATGTTTAGGGTTTCCTCAAGATATCTAGCATGGACATGAAGGTCAACCATGCACACCTAATGATCAACTATATATGTAATGCAATAAGGGTTACTAATGTGTGAAGTATGTACAACCCTCATCTTGAATTGAGACTAATAGTAATTTTGTTAGTTATATTGACACAGCTTCATTCATGGTAGAAAATGAAACACCCTATTGCTCATATTAGATGGCATGTTGCATATAAAGGAGGAAATATTTTATCTAGGTTATTGTTGACTGGATTGAAGGAGATATGGGACATGATCAACACTCCCTTCTTGGATTCTACATGTAGATATTGAACATCCACATAGAGGAATTGTAGATATTATAGGAAGAGAGGATTTTTTGAAAAAATTGAGCTCTCCCTATAATGGAGAGATACTACTTATTCTATGAGTCAAATTTCCTTTCTATCTTATTCTTTAACCATTACCACATTTCTTTTAGACCAGGATTAACTGTGAAGGGGATCTCGAGATACCTAACAAATTTGTTAGGTCCTCCCCATTGAAATTAATGCTCATTTATCCAATTTGGTTATTGATTATTCCATGATAGTAGGATTGAATTAGTTTTAGAGATTTTTGCCCCAATAGCTTCGTTGAAGATCTACATCTTTTCCATTAGATTATTAATGTTTTCCTACTCTAATTTAACAAATAGAGAAGTGTCATCCATAAATTGGATGTTTATCAACTCTTATTTGTAAGTGCAAGGCCCTTGATGCTTGGGCTCATAGAGGGGTCCCTTAGGATGCAGTGTAGGGCATCTGCTACAATTACAAAGAGCAAGGGGGTGAAATGGAAACCTTGCCCAATGAATATTTGAAGTTGGAATTCCTCCACTCTCCCCCCTTTGAATTCCACTAGTGTTGAAGCATCTTTCATAAGCACTTTAATCATTTTACAAAATGTAGCGCCCCTCTAAATCGGTCTTTCTATAATTCCGTGTAAGTGTTATTTGTGATTTCATTGATAATTGTGCCATTGAATTATTTGGTAAACTTAACACTTTAAATTAATAAGAGAATTTTAGTAATTAATTATTAAATTAATTGAAGGGGATAATGATTTAATAGGTTATATTATTTCTTTATTAAGGACGAAAATGTAAATAAAACATAAATTGCAATTATAAATAATGAGTATTTTAAATTTAATATGGAATGATAATCCACTTAATGCCACTATTTTAATAGAAAATAATTATAAAGGGTGTCTTTTCAAATTTGAGAAATTCGTATATACAATATATCAAAAGTTTATAAGGGTCCTTTAGAAAAATTGAAGTATATATACATATGATTAAGTTTTAAAATAAATTTATAAATGTAAAAGTAAACAGTATATATTTAATTCTTGAAATTCCCTACATAAATTTATTTCTTTGAAGTGAATAAAAAGATAAATAAAAGATAAATATGTTATTATTTATTTGTTTACTTATTAATCAATTAAATAAATGACAAGTAAGAATATATATATATATATATATATAAAATTGATATAATAAATAATAAAACTTATAAAAGCATCTAAAGAATTAGACTTGTCCTTGCTTGTGCCCTCCACCTTGCTTCAAGGCATTCTGTCAATCAGCCACATGCCTTGTCTCTTTGCATCCACATTCTACATGGTTTTCTATGAAGGGCAGTTGTGCATAACATGGAAAGGGGGATTCTTGGAGAAAATATTTTTGGAGAGCCATACTAAAAAATAGTATACACATCTTGTCTATGCGTCCATAGGTTGCAGTCGACGTGCCTTGTATGTGCTTCCACATTTTGCATACATTTTTCTTGCAGAGCATTTTAAAATGGAAGAGGGGATAACAAACACACCTTTAGTTATTCTTTGAAGGATGTTTCTACCCTACAATCATGGCATCCCCAGAGACCACATGTTTTTGTGGTGTTATGTCAAACAGTTCGCATGTTGGGTCTATGCGTCCACACACTGCATACATATCCACGAGGATCTCTAGAAAAATAAGGGTTGTTGAATGTTCTATGAATGGTGTTAGAGTGTGGAAATTTTGATCTGTTGGTGCATGGTGTGAAGCTTGCATGGTGGAGATCAATCAATATCCTTTGATCCACAGTGTGTAGATTCTGAGGCAAGTCATCTATCATGTTTTTTCTGGCTCAGCTACACATACATTTATTCTCTATGAATGTTATCAACATTGCATAAATAAACTTTGTTTGGCACAACTGAATCCATATTTCTAGAAATCGTTCAAAAGGCTAGATACTTACTATGGATACTATAAATATTAAGGAAGATTTATTGAGGGACTTAATGTGTGAAGGATTAATTTTATTATAGACATTATTTTTGTAGTATATGAGTAGTTTAAAATAAATCGATCTCTCTTTTATTATAATCTTAAATATTTAATTAATCACTCCCATAGAGATTTAGTGAACTAAGTGCACAAATAAATTAAGACTAAAGGGAAATATTAACTATGATAACTATATTTAAGATTTATATATATGTCTGTGTGTATCGATATATCTTGGTAAATGTATTATGCAATTGGAAGAGTGTGTTTATCCATGTGGAAATTAAATGATTTAATTAAGATTATCTCTTCCTATGTGATTGATCAAGTAGGTAAGTGACTTACATTTGTAGATAATTAACGAGATTTGATTAAATATATGATCTAGTTTGTCTTAGTGGTGAATAAAGTAGAAAGTAGAAGTGATGTTTATGTATGAAGTTGACTCATGATTACTGGTCTATTGAGAGTTGGTTTGAAATAGTGTATTTTATGATTACAATAATGTCTATTTCTTTGTGAGGAATGATTTGTGCGATCTTGGTACGTAAGTTGATTTTGTTCAGTATAGTTGGTGTTGTATTGGGTGATTTTTGGGAAATTGTCGCTATTTTTAGAATGTATGTCATTTGGGTTATGGTTGTAAGTGGGAGTTCATTTGTACCTAATGGTAATTGTGAGGATTTGATCTTGCAGTTGGTTTTGTATTGAGAGGGATTTTACGTGTTGAAGTTTTGTGTTGGAACTGTGTTGCTTCATTTTACCCTCATTTGTGGGTTTTGGTTAGTCATCCTTCTTGAGATTCTAGAGGTGGGGAAAGAATATGTTGCTTCTTATTTGGTCCCCATTTTGGTTTAGTGAATGGTTGGTCTTATGTTCAATCTGATTTTGGTGGGTTCATCCTTGCACTTTAAAGTAGTTTTCTTTTCTATGAAGTTCTAGCATGAGAGGGTGCATGCCTCACGTGGTGTTGATATTTTGTTTGGTTTTGGTATCGTGTGCAAGTGGCTTACCCATTTTTTATTTTGAGATTTCGTTGATGGAAAGGGGGAGTGTCTCTCAATGAGGGTTGGGTACCCAAAGTGGCTAGTCCAAGGTAACTCATTTGGAGTTTAATCAAGTGATAACTTAATTAATTAATTAGGGGGTTTGGTAGTATCTCACATTAATTCAAATAGAGTATCCTCACTTATGGGCCCAAGTGCTTGTTTAGACTTGGGATGAGTGGGCAGGCCTAGAATGGCAAGATCAACTGCCTTGCCTCTACATAGTAATTTTGCAAGGTATGTTGATCTCGCATAGTGGCATGGGGGTCTAGTGGCTGGTAGAGGTGGCCAGGGTGATCTGGTAGCCTAGGAAGGTTACGCTAGGGTAACTCATTACACCTATTTGATGACACTCCATCCTTTATCAACCTAGCTTTCTGTGTTGTTTACCCTTCATGTTCTTGTAGCTTTGGAAGTGGTTGTATCTTATGTTGTTGAGGAAATTGGTTTTTGGTGTTTGTTGTTGAAGCCTCCTTTCTATCTTTTAGTGTTGCATACATGTCTCATGACAACTTTATTGATGATAATGAAAGGTTCCCTTGATAGTTATTGTTGGTTGATATTAAGATTTCATTTGAAGACTTTGGATCCTACTATTGTTGGCACCTCTTATGGTTATTTAGTGTTGATCTATAATATTGGCAATTGGTTTTGTTGGAATTTCCATTATTTTTGTTGTGGCTATGTGATGGCAATGTTATGGGTTGTTCTCTTATGTTGTTGTTATCCTTGTTGTGGATTTGGTTTACCATTGGTTTGTTTGACTATGTTGGTTGAAGAATGAGGATCTTTCTTATCAACTCCTAGCAAGGGGGTGGACTTTTAGGTCCATGTGGTTGGGTGTAACGTGTTATACACCCCATTGGGTCCCCAACCAAGGATCGAGATGTGCAGATTTGTGCCACTTGCAGGGACTCCAAAATTGTACCCAAGTTGGAACCAGTCTTGTTACTTGTATTCAACTTTTCAGTTGTATTATTCTATCTGATTGCATTGTTCCCATACATGTTGGGGAACACTTCTGTATTACTGTAACTCTTGTATGCTGTAACTTTTACTATCACTATAATGAATGTAACATTTGGCCTTAATTTATGATCTCTAATAGATGCTTGTCATTCATGAAAGGTATATAAATACTTGGTACTATTATGTGTTATTGTTTCACAGTATGCAATCCTTAATGGTGTGGTATCTAAGGAAATATTTATAATTTTTTTCATAGATGTGGTAAATGGTTTTATTTATATTATGTTGTGAGTGTTTGATCATCGATTAGTAATTCTAAGTAATGGTTAAGTGGATTACTCGTAGTTAATTAATCATTGTCATGGTATGGGTTTACGTTTAGTAATGTTGTGACGTGTACCCCAGAGGATGTGGTATACTATGTATATGTATAAATGCATTATATGTATTGGTTGTCAATGTTCATTATATGTTATGTTTCACTTCCATAAAAAATAATTAAAAATAGTGAGCTTTTATTGTGAGTTCTTGTTGTCCTTTGGGATTCTCATGGCGAGGTGTTACACAAAAAAAGTGTGGGAACCCCAAGTCCCCCAGAACCATTAAAATGAATGGCCACTCAATTCTATCATATACCTTCTTGAAGTCTAGCAGTAGCATCCCTATATCTTGATTGGAAATTATAACCCACTCCATCAACCCCCAATTGGTAATGAGGTTTATTAGGATGTATCTCCCTTTTATAAAGCTTTTCTACATATTGTTAATTATTTTTGGGAGGATACCCTCAATTCTATTAGAAATGTACTTGGATAGAATTTTATATGATACATTTAGTAGAGTGATAGGTCTCTAATTCTTCATTAAGGACTTGTCATCCTCTTTTAGAATCAACTTGATTATTCCATGGTTGACATCTTTTCCCAATGAACCTTCCTCAAAGGCCTCCAGATACACTTGAAGAAGGTCTTCACTTACCCACCCAATGTTATTTTTTATATAATTTCATCTGTAGTCCATCAATCCCTGGTGATTTGTCATTTTTAAGGGATAGGATTGCATTGGTTATTTCTTCTTTTGAAATTTTTTGCTTTATAGCCTTAGCCATATCATTAGTTACCTTTCTTAGGATTAATTATTTACACTTGTCTCTTGCCTCCTCCCCCTAAGGGCCTTCACATTACGAGGTAAATATTTTTTTTATAGAATTGAGAGAATTTGTTTTTGATAGATTTGGGGTCTTTGAACATACCCTTTTTCAGGAATATAAAGAAGATTTTTGACCCTCTATCCTCTTTGGAAACCCAGTTAAACCATGCCCTCTTCTTGATACCTTTATCCTTGTAAATTTTAGTTTTCCTTAGTTGACCCTTAATAGTGATTAATTCTTCATTTAGCTATGAGTTTTGAGGACTTTTTTCAAGACCATCCTCTATTATTAGTAGGACTTTCTTGAGTCAGATCTCTACTTTCTTTGCATCTTTAGCTCTTTTTTTCCAATCATTTGGAAAATTCTTTGCTAACTTTTAATGTCCATGTTCCACCTTTCGATTGCAGATAATTTGGTCTAAGACCATTTTTTTTATCTCATTTAATGTAAATATAACATTATTATAGTCTTCCATTTTTAGTAGGCTTGTGTTTAGGATGAACCTTTTCCCTCTCCTAGCAGATCTTTCATTCCTACCTTCAATCATGACCTTAACTATGATAGGATGGTGGTTTGAAAGGGTCCAAGGTTTAACCTTTACCCTACTATTAGTATCCTCCACTTGATCAAACTGAATTTTTTTTTTATTGGAATAGAATCTATCTAGTCTGCAATAGATTATTTTATTACCTTTTTATAAATACACCAAGAATACTAGATGGCCTTATTTTCCTTCTTAGTACCTTCGAAGGGGTCAAATGTTCTTATTATATTCTTCATCCTTTGGAAAAAAAAAACTTCTCGTCAACTTCCCATCCCATATCACTCCCTCCAGTATTTTCTTCTACATATTATACCATATTGAAGTCCCCTCAATAACCTAGAGGATCTCATATAGACCACTCAACTAGTCCCATAACTCACACCTTTTTTTGTACTCATTGGTTGCATAGATAGTACAAATGCCAAATTTTAGGTTGTCCTTTTCAAGGCATACCCACACTCCTCCATTATAGGGGGATATCCCATGGAATACAATCAACTTACTTCACTTATTGGACACTAGAATCACAACACCCCCTTTTCCTTTTTCATGATTGGTGGCTAAGAATATGGAATCTTTCCAAATGAATCTGAGGTTAGTTTGTAGGGTATATCCAACTTCCTTGAGTTCTTGCAACATTTCTGTATCTTTTCTTCCCTACTATTTTAGGATCCTTCTTATGTTATATTTCCTATCACGGGATTCCAATCCCTTGGTATTCTAAAAGATACAATTAATATTCATCTACATCCATGTATTATGCATCACGTTCTATATTCCCATACCCTTCAAATAATTTAGGAAGGTTTCTTCTTCTCATGATCATCCTTAGATATAGGATATCAACTTCTTTTCCTTTGCCTCTTTTTTCTCTTTTTCTTGATTAATCATATTATTAACACATTATTATTTCCTTTTTCATACTTTAGGGCACCTGCCTCATGATTGGCTTGTCCCCCTACTAAATATTTCTTGTTCAAATCCTCATTATACCCTAGTAGGTTCCAATTGTTGTTAAACTCTTGTTTTAGCTATTTTTGGTTAGCAATGTCATGGACAATGTCTAGCTTGAGGTCTCCATGTAAATCCCATAGGTTAGAGGGAGGAGGATCATCATTTAAAGAGTTTCCATTTTTATTACTATTTAGGTCATTATTGTTGGGGGTTTGGCTTTTTTTCCTTCCCCTTGGATCCCTCAATGGGGATTTTTCCTCTTCAGAGTCATTATCATTAGTGTTTGATAAAACCATTTGTGTGCAGTGTGATTTCCTACCCTATATGATGCAAAACAACGAAAATGCAAAAAGGAGAAATACACACGACACCACCTCAAGATAAGCCTAGTTGAAGTTGAACAAAGGAAATATATACCTTGTCCAAGTTGATCCTTTGGTTATCCCTTTGGTGTAGATTATATGTGTGCTCCTTGATGGAAAATAAGCTAAAATGATATGAAAAATGCTCTAAATTGGATGATGAATGTAATGAAAACTCAAGGATTCAACAATGGAGGATGGAAAATTCTTGAATGCAAGTGCTTGAGCTTGAGAGTGCTAGATTGTTTGAATGTGTGGTGAGAAAAATGAGACAAAATCCTCTATTTTAAGGGGTGAGTCTCTAGAGGATTGAATAGCTAGGATTTAGCCAACATGGAAAAGATGGAGGGTTGTGATGAGTTGAGGACTCACAAGTCCTCACATCTTTCCATGTGGAAAATGAAGTGGAAGAAGGACATGTGAGGTGGAGGTACTTGCAAGTACCTTGGGATTACAAGAATATTTCCTTAAAAACAAAGTTCTTGTCCCCATGTGAGAAGGATGGTGACAAGTGAGTAATTTTACATTTCCTCACTAATCATCACGGGGAAGAGAGAAATTGTTGGGATAATAAATGTGAATTTTAAATTCACATGATTGGAAGTACCTTGATGATAAGACAAGGTCCTCATAAGGGAGGTCCTTGTCCCATGTGAGTGATGTGACCTATGAGAGGATTTAGAATTGTCCAACAACCTTCATGGGGAAGAGGGTAGCATTGAATGAATAAATGTGAATTTTTAATTCACATGGGGGAAAGGTTGACTTGGAGGACATACCAGAAATGGCATGAGGATTAGATTAGGGTTGTGCAAATAGGTGATTAAGAAGACTAATTAAGGATTAGAGATAAGTGGCCAAACATGGAGGATGTTACAGTAATCTTGATTAAAGGTGTACACATCCTAATCATGGATTAATTAAACTAATCCAGATTAGAAGAGGGTTATGGAGGATGTGACAAGGAGAGAGAAAGGAGGGAATTTAAAATTGATTTAAATTCAAAAAGCCTAAATGACTAAGTTAAATAAATGGATATATTTATTTAATTTAGAGAAGAAGGGATGAAAGGTAAAGTATTTAATTGGTAAATTAAATACTTTAGAAACTTCAAAGGAAAGGGAAATATTAATTAAATAAGTCATTTAATTAACATTGATGAAATGGATGAATAAAGGATACAAATTTGACCATATGGGAGTAGTCCAATTTGGATGTCTACATTTTTCCCCTTTTTGAAATATTGTTAGAATAATAGTGTTTTGAAGAAAAATAAAGTGAAGATGACTCTATAGAGGAAGTGACTAGAAAATGATTTCCCAGCATGGGAGAAGTTGTGTGAGTTGTCCAAATGGTGGGAAATGTAGTGAGATGCCCCAATCTCACAAGAAAATGACCATGACAGAGGAATGGAGGAAAATGGCAGGGTATGCCCCCTTGAGAGGGTAGTTGGGGAAAAAAAAGGGCCCTACGTGACTTCTCGATATGAAGAAATAGAGGGTACCAGTGGATAGAGCTAAAAAAAGCCATGAAGATTGGCTTTTGAATGGAGTCAAATGGACACATAGTGTGCAAATGGTGGCTCTAGGAAGTTAAAGGATTAGTTGAATTAAAACGAGGTTTAAATAAACATTAAAAATATCCTTTACTAAAAAAAGTTAAGAAAAAGGACAAAAATGTTATATATAGTAATTTTAGAAATTACTATTCCTCATTTCCACACCTGGCATTTGAGTGAGAGAGAGAGAAGAGGAGAAGGAGATGAGGATGCCAGAGGACTTCGATGACAACATCATCCATTGGGGGGACAAGGTACAATGGTTTTTCCACAAGCATGCAATTCCACATTGGGTTAGTTCCAAATCGCTCTTGGTGATTTTAAGCAAATTTTGGTATATTTTTGAGGTTTAATGCATTTGAAAAATATGGGTTTTGGGATTGGTGTAGAGTAGAAAAATGGGTAGGTGGTGAAATTTCAATTTCACCCACTTGGTAGGTAGAATCACCTATTTAGAGGTGGTGGGAAAGGGGGATGGATTTGGCCAATTAGTGGGTAAATTCACCCAAAAAATTAAAAAAAAGTGCCCAAAAAGGGTTGGGGAGCATCAGGGAAGTGAAAAATTGCCTTGGAATCAGGAAAATCTGCAAAAAAAAAGGGTTAATAGAGAATGGGCAACCACGCCCATGATAGGGGCGAGCTTGCCCACAAAAGGGGAGATTGTGCTCAGGAAAGGGTGATTTCACCCTAGAAAGGGGCAATTGTTCCCTTTATAAGGGTGATTCCTCTCACACGTGGTGTGTCAGTAGGCTCACATATCCATTGGGTGAACTCACCTATTGGGGAGGTAAGCAGATCCACTCGCTAGAAGGGTAGGCTTGCCCACTTGTAGGGGTGGGAGAGAACACCCATTGATAGGGTATCAGGGCCTGCGGGGACCTGGGTGGGATTTCCAACTCTTGGGTAGGATCACCCGCGCTTGGGTAGGTTGGCCTGTGCTTGGGTGTGCTTGTCTATGCTCAAGGAGGCTCGCCCATTCTTGGGTGGGCTTGCCTATTCCCGGGCAGGTTCGCCCAAGGATGGGCGGGTTTTCCCATGTTTGGGTTAGATTTCCCAAATACATATAGGCTCACCCATTCCAACGATGGTCTTGCCCAAGAGGAAAGAAGGAACAAAGAGGGAACACACCCATGGGCGAGATGGCAAAAAAATAGGAAAATTGGGAAAATTGGGGAAATTTTTTGAAAAAGGGGGGGAAATTGTTGAGTGTACAACCAAGGGTGGAGAAGTGTAAAAGAGGGAAAGATGAAGAAAATGGTGTGATAACTAACAAGTTGTGTGGTGTGGATGCAGTGATTTGAGAGCTTGCAGATGTGAGAGAGGTGTTGAAGGTGACCATAGCAATGATGAATGGAGACACTACAGGATTTGACACCATTTTCCGACGGTTGTTCGTCGGTCGTTCGACAAATCTCTGTCGGAAGAGCGACGCAATGGCAAAAAATTTTCCATCGCTGTTTTTTCGTCGCAAGGTCAACGAAAAATTAAACGTTGAAATAACGGCGAAGAATCATCGGTCGGCAACATCGTGACATACGTCGGGATTTTGTCAGAATATTGACGAAAACTTTGTTTATCCACCGACGAACTGCACCAGAAGTTCATCGTCGGCTCGACCAAATGGGAAAACATTTAGCGTGGAAACATGGAAATTTCATCGAAATAGCGACGAAATACAAAATTAGTAGCGTCGAAAGAACACCAAAAGTTCGTCGAATATGCGACGAAATAGGCAAGTAGTAGCGTCGGAAGAACACTAGAAGTTCGTCGAATGTTCGACGAAATAGTCGTCGCAGCTATAGAAACTTTGTCGAGGCTTTCTGTTGATTCGTCGGTTGTTATCGTCGAAATTGCGACGAAGAAGCAAAATTAAAAAAAAAAATATATTATATATTCGTGGAAATGTACCATTGCGGAGACTGACGACTGATCATACATACAGACTGCATATTGGTTTGATGCTTCAAACGATGCATTTCTTATATTGAAAAGTGCATTACCTTATTGAGCTTCTCTTTGTTTTGAGTATAGTTTAATATTCTCTACTTAACAAGGCCAACCACGTGACGGTGGAAGCTCATTTGGTGCTCCCCCGCCCCCCCTCACATCACTCTCAATTCCGCATACCCAATCATATAACATTAATCATTGATTCATCCATTAATAACATATAACATTCATTCATTCATCCATTAATAACATATAACATTCATTAATTAACATATTCACATTCATTCATTAACATATAATAATCATTCTTTCAGCTTTTACATATTATCAAAAATATGGTTGTCATGATATGATTACAATCACTTCTTTTTTTGTTTATTTTTGAAAGCTATATAAAGCTGAAGTGGGGTATTGTTTTCTAAATCAATATATGTCCCCCTTTAGTTGTTCTACCCTCT
>VDFB02193867.1:682374280-682517126 GCA_007258455.2 Sequoia sempervirens
CAATCCTGGCCACAATCTATCAAATTATAACAGCTTTGTTGCGGACAAATGGTATCGACTGTGATTTTTGCTTTTGCCAAGCTTGACTATTTACGATCTTCAAAAATATCAAACTCACACTCCAATAATTTTTATTCATAGACAGGTAACATAGTCTAATAATTCTGATAATTTACACCAAAAAAATTTGGCATGCAACCACCCCTGCAAAAGAGAAGATAGTTTGAAGTTAATGACACCATAAAACACTTTACAATGCTAATTCCAAAACTTATTAAATTCTGATTTTACTATGATTTCCAACTGTTAAGACTCCTACAATCAGAATATTGAACTTGATCACAAAATTCCTACAACAATGGAGGTAGCGAGCTAGTAAGAGCAAGTGACCCATTCTTATGGAGCAATGAGTCGTAATCATCATTGCTAATGTCAATACGGATTTATCCTTTTAGTTAAAGATGCAATGTGTCACTTCTTATGACGAGCTTATCCCTAGGGCCCTCAACATTGAGAGAGCCCTAATAAAAAACAACAGAAGCATTGGTAAGAACATGATTAGGGTACAAACCCTAGGCCTCCATAGAAACATAAACAATAACTATAGCGGATTAGTGAGGTTCCAATACCAGAAAGATTGAGACAATGTAGGTAATAACAAAATCTTGCAATCTAAAGATTGTAGCCAATAACAAGCACACTATGTAGCTTACTGACATTTGTAAATGCAATCTACGGTAAGAAGAATGACAGTCACTTGAGATGTGGCAGTCAAAAAGAGGCTGAGCAGTGACAAGATAATAAAGCTCAAACCTTGCATAGTAAAGTGGAGATTTTAACAGTGAGTTTCCTTACCCCCTTGCTGACCTTAAGGGTTTTTCAAATGCTTTTGGTAGTGTTAGACAAGGCAAATGCAATCAGGGAATGACTGTCCAAATGAAGTAACAGTGGTAATCATAGGTTCAATGTTTCTTCTTATCCATTAATATTGTATAATAGAGGTAGTGGATTGCATGTTTGAGCAGTGTTTTGAGACTCGTCAAAGATGGAAAATAGTGAATAATACCTTGTGGACTGTGAAGTAGTGTCAATAAGGTTGAAGGATCTTAAGAACTACAATACCATGAAACAATGAGTCCCCTGTAGTAAGTAGGCAGTCTATAGGGCATAGTTTGATTTTATAGAAGGATGCTCATAAAAAGAATCTTCAAGTGATAGTGAGTGAGCTGTTTGAGATTGCAGCTGAGGGTGCAATACCCAGTCTTAAAGGAAGTTAGCAAAGCGGTAAATGTGCAAGAAAATCGAACCATACACAACAAACAATTCACAATGTTATCTTCCATAATGCATTGAGTTTGAAGACAAAAATCTCATTGTATCTTCATGATGAAAGTGGTGAGCTTAATGGTCAATGGAGTGGGAACCATGATTTTAAAACATGCTATTGTGCTTATGGAGCAACATTTTGACAAGAAGGCGTGAAGTGGTGGTTTTGGAACAATGCGGTATGAAGGACTTGTTTTTATATGCATACTATGCAGTCTAGCTTAAGACAGCGTTCTTAGAAGAGATTGAAGGTGGATTATGGAACTCAAGGGTTACCATGAAAAGGATTAAAGCAAAGGCTGAGATCTATTATTTAAAAGCCCGCAGGTCATGAAGATATTAAAGATGTCACACATGCAAAAGACCTAGTAGCTAAGAGTAATGAATATAGTGCAAAAGAGGGATAGTGTCTTTGGGGCAGATTTAGGAGATCTCCACATTATCTAATTACAGGGAAATACATCATTTATTTATTTTTTAATTAAAAGGAAATCATTCTAAACCCTATATAGGATACATTGATGCTTCAAAAGCCTCGAGAAGGAATTCCAGTTATGCAAATATATGTCAAGTAACATTCATGGGTTTAGAAATCTTGATCACTCTCTAGAATAGCCCATTAAACATGGGTTGTGCTTGAATACACTACGCCAGGTGATATAACACAACCACTCTGCATATCCAGCGAGTTAGGCTCTTTATTGCAGCAAGAGGTAATCACTCTTGATCATGCTATAGTACATCCTATCTGTTAAACTTGGAGACAACTTTGGAATGCACCCAATGATGATTATTGGCACCTACGATATACAACCTGAATTAACTACGTTATATGAGTGCCTCCATTTGTATCACAAAATAGCCACATTAAACTTGGGTCACACATGAATGCATCCTGTATTTGTTATAGCACAACTGTGCCAAATGACCAATACAGTTATGGATCACATAATTACATTCACAAGAATCTGTTCCTCCGTTGTGATCTTATGGTGACTCCACACAATAAAACTGACATGAAATTTCAAAACCCTTTAACTCCTGCGCCAAATGAAATCCGATGAGATATTGCTTTAAAAATATGATTTTCTAAACCTAGAACTACAACTGACTTCACAACCTAATTCTGCAAAAAGACAATGACTACCCTCAACCTGGTGATATCTTCTTGATTTTTTTTCTGATTTTTCCCAAGAAAATCGTCCGTAGTTCTCCACAAACTGTCTAAAGTAGAGCAAAAAACTGTCGCAATACATCAGGCGTGAACTCACTTTTCTTTATGTTGGCCACAATTTGATTTTTTTAATTTTTCATGTTTGTTGAACATTCGATGAAAATAATAGCTGATATTTCGACGAACACCAGGTTTGTCAATATTTCGACGGACGTCGGGGATAAACTTTTGAAACAATTGGAAATTACACATCAAATTTTACAAGCACCCGACGAACATCGAATTTTACATATTTTGTCGGACAGTTTCGTCGTATTTTGCAGTCAAATGCATTAGTGAGAGGATCATGAGGCATTATCACGAGCGGGTATGTTGCATATACTGTTGTATCTCATAGTGAGAGCACATCAAGCATTGCTAATGACTCTCATAAAGAAATGGAGCTCTGTGACTTCAATATTTTGCCTCCTGATAGGGGAGATGACCCTCGAGGATGTGTGGAGGATTCTATGGCTACCTATAGCGGGCCGCGTGGTGAGTAGGATGAGATTAGAGGGTGAGGCATTGGAGCATATCATATGGGTCCTATTTGGGTGACAAGACTTACTAGTGTAGAGGATGGTATTGGATGTGGATAGATGCTTGGGGTTGGGGGTACCACCGCTACCACTATATCTGTGCAGATCGATTAGTAGATTCTTGATACCAAAATAGAGTGAACGCTTCTACAATATCAATTACATGGAGGTTATTCGACACATCGTGGAGCAAAGAGAGGGGGAATTCGCATGGGGTCCATGCGTGTTGGTGTAGCTATAAATGGATATGCACATTATGTGCTATTGAGGGGTTCACAACGTTACACAAGTGACACTATTACATAAATGGGACTGGGAGCACATTAGTGTGGTCAGGCCAAGAGTGGTGACATGAGGGGTGCAGGATCTGACACTACCAATGGCATATTGGTTTGTAACAAAGCATGGCTGGGTATAACATTATTAGGGCTTCAGTGATTTAGATGGATGGAGGAGGATGCTAGATGATCTTTAGGAGGATCAAATAGTGTGGAGGTTATACATGACACAGTAGTTAGATTTGTATGGAGGAGAGATGAAGATAGACATATAGGATATTTCTATGCAATATCCTACATAGTCAAGAGAGAGCCCTATATAGTGGAGCTACATAGGCCGAACCGGGTGCTAAGATAGTTTAGGCTTCAACAAGACATTCCTCACAGACTAAAGAGATTCAATCAGATCACATGAGAGTGCCCATGGGGGGAGCAGATTACTACCAAGGTTGCGAGACAATAGTGGGACGAGCTCTGGGAGGTACCTTACCCAGGTAGGAGTGGAGGGAGAGAAGATACGGGAGTGACAGTTAGATTATTTGTGTGGTATTCCCATCACCAACTCGCACGAATTATGCTAGTGGAGCCGATTATAGAGGCACTTGGTTTTGGGCTAGAGGATGAGCTAAGGCTGGTAGGACAAAGGAGGGGGAGGAGGTGAGGACAATAAAGGAGAGGCTAGGGGAAGGTTGACGTAGGAGTTTAGTAGAGGAGAGGCTAAGGGGAGGCTGAGGTAGGAGGTCAATAGGGGAGAGGACAAGGGGAGACAGTAGAGGAGGTCAGCAGAGGAAAGTGAAGAGGAGGGGGAGACAGTAGAGGAGAACCCACAAGGAGGTCGAGGAAGAGGAGAGAGATGAGATAGAGGTGGAGGTGATGGATGAGAGAGATGAGGTAGAGCTAGAGGTGATGGATGTGGATACTCCTTAGATTGAGCCATTGGCCATGGTACAACATGTACCCGAGGATTTGGTTGTACTATTGAGAAGGGTCATGGTGAGACTATAGATTGTCAAGTAGAGGTTGAGGAATTCAGAGCCTGCAAAGTGAAAACTAGAAGCCAAGGTGAGAATTTTATGAGCAGAGGTGGCCAAGGTGCGAGCAGAGTGGTAGAGGGACTATAGGATCATGGTAGATGAGGCACCATGATGCATGGAGGAGATACAAGTAGAGAGGGATGGCCTACAAGCTGAAGCGAGCCAACTATAAGTGGAGGTGACTTGGCTAGAGGGAGAGATTTCCAAAGAGCATTAGGAGGGGCTGGCAATGAGATAGGACTGAGACAGGCTAGAGGTATAGGTGACTATACTATAGGCAAGGGGATAGTGAGAGCTCAAAGGAGTGACAAATCGGGTATTGGCAGAGACCTTGGTAGAGGCAAAGAAGGACATGGATGATTTGAGGAGATAGGTGGAGGGGATACTAAGAGATAGGGATGAGCTAAGATAGGAGTGAGATGAGCGCTACAACAAAGTTGAGGTAGCAGAGTAGATAGTAGGAGACATGAGGTTGATGTAGGAGAGGGAGGAGGCTATAAGGGCCAAGGTACATACCATGTAAATAGAGTGAGATGCAACACATACATAGGTGCAAAACCTATAGGTTGAGAGGGATGTTGTAGTGGGATAGGTACATGTTG
Source organism: Sequoia sempervirens (assembly GCA_007258455.2). NCBI lineage: Eukaryota > Viridiplantae > Streptophyta > Pinopsida > Cupressales > Cupressaceae > Sequoia > Sequoia sempervirens. Next base: position 682,379,273 of record VDFB02193867.1, read on the forward strand.
TGGAAAGAGAGAGAGAGATGCAGCACTGGCACAAGAACAGATAGTGCAGGGCAAGGGTGGCAAGATAGGGGTAGAGGTGTAGAGATTGTAGGCATAGGTATAGACCATGTAGGATGAGAGGGACAAGGCTATACATCAAGTGTCTTGGATGGGAGCGAAGATTGGTCAGTTGTGGTTGGCGCAAGACACATGGGCACAGGAGAGGAGATCCATATGTGGATTCTGGATAGATATAGAGTGGAGCAGAACTTAGCTAGGTATTAGGTTGCAGAGCGGGATGAGTACATGTGAGAGGCCAACTACTATATGGTGGCCTACTTCATGGTAGTGCCAGAAAATACACAATGGGTTCTTGCCTATGTTAGAGTGGTGCCACAAATGCTAGCACCATCCTAGTCAGTAGGGACACACACCTATGGGTATACTAGATATAGAGAGACCCCTCTACAGAGAGGAGGAGTGCCAAACTCACAACAGAGGTCAGATGTGGGAAGCTCACAATAGAGAGGATAGAGGATAGGTGATAGGATACTAGTTTTTGACAAGTGCGGAATAGTCTAGAGCAACAAAGATTAGAGTTGATTCAAAGCCTGGTACTTGTATTTTATTTGATGAGTACCGATATATTTTGATGATATGATGGAAATTATTATGGATTATGGGATGGACATTGTATTTTGATTTTTATATGATATGCGATAGTCCTTATTGACACTATGTTATGTGTATGTGATGGATGATTTATGACTTTATGTGATATGGACCTAATGATATGTGATGCAAGTGGAAATGTAGGTAATGTGTTAATGATATGGAATAATATGGAAATGAATGGATAATAAAATGAATCCTAGATGCTTAGAATAACTAAATGTGATTAATATAAACAACTTAAAATAAACATGGGATGAAATGCAACATACCTATAATGTAGGATGAGATGCAATAAAATTCCTTACAAAAACTAATAGATAAATGCAATGCAATTTGGACGGTAGATGGACTTTATTTGTGATCATTCTTGCTTTAGCTTATACAAAATAAAGGTGTGTGGTATATGAGTGAGATAGCCTAACATGAAATGAAATGCATCATGAACATGAGTGTAAATAAGGGTGTGCATAGTGATGAGGGCCAATAGTAGGTGTATTGTACATGATTTAGTTTAGTGGCAAGTAATTTCCCTATAATCATTACAAAACTAAGGGAAGATGGGTGTGAAACTACACCTGTCAAGAATAGTAGGTATCTTGAGAAGAATGAGAGATGAGGGGATGCTTGTTTGCACAACCAACATCAAAGGTCATAGGTTGGGTATGGATGCAATGCAATGGAATTGAGCATGAAATGCAATCCTGATGCGATTTTCCATTTTCAGAGCACTAGTTTTTGCTATAGCATATGACACCAAGTGCCAAGGTATGTGAAACCAAGGAAAATTAGTGTCTAATGCATGAAACAAACACAACAGACAAGAAGGCTATCCCAAAACCAAAAATTCATGAAGACCTTGGTCAGGCTAGGCATTACGATAACCAAAAGGACAAAAGGATGCCCCAACATAACACAAGACCTTAGGGATATTGGTGTGTACTACTTGGTACAACCAAGAAGACAAAAAAAAAGAAAAAGATCAAGATATTCCCCTATGTTAACCAATCAAAATACACCATAACATGGTAGATCATGGAAATATTGACAAGTTATGATAAGGAGCTCAAATGATATTCAAAAGCCAAAAGTATCAAAAGATTGTAATGAATTTCAAAACATCATTTTCCATAGGATTGAGAGGATGGATGGGATTGATGAGGACTGTTAGAAAGGATGCATCGTATTGAGACCAAAGATAGATACTAAACTAAAAGATTGATATTACACATAAGATTCAAAACCAATTGAATCTCATGATACAAGTGGATCTCATTTATGAAGAACCAACTAGACAAGGGCATACTTGTCTACATGACACAAAATAAAATACACAAGACACAAGACTGACACACCCTAAAGACCTAGGGGCTTGGTGGCTAATCAGAGAGTAGCCTTGTCTACGTGAAAGTGTAGAGCCCTCATAGTTCAAGAAAAGACCATGGATAAAAGTGAAAAGAGGATGATGGAGACAAAAAATGGAGGACAAAGATTGGATAGACGAGACCAAAGCAATGCAATGCCCCAGGGGTGGATCAAATGATTGACCTTTCCTACATGAAAGTGTAGGGGAAATGTAGTTTGAAAAGCACAAAAAGACCTACATGACAGGATGAGATCTAAATGGAGACCAACACGATGAATGAATCTAGATGGAAGTGAAGTACTGACAAGATGACAAGAATGAAGACACAAGATTAGATGAGGATAAAATATTAGGATGACTGATAGCAGATAAAGATCATCCAATGCTCAACCAAAATATACCAAGTGAATGGATGACGGATGCAAATGGGAGGATAAGATCAATAGGATGATAGGATATTAGATCAAGATGGATGGAATCACGAAGTAACTAGGGCACAAGGTAGATAATGATTAAGTTATGTATGAATGGTACTTTTTACCTAGTTTTCACCAACCATACTTAGCTAAGGCACCACCGAGGGTGGTTTTCACCATAGGATGAATTATTTATCTTTACTATTTTTTTGATTTTTCTAATTTTTTCTAATTTTTTTTTTTGGATTTTTCTACGATAGAATACCCCAGCTGACTTAAGTGTAGAACCTTTTTAGGTGCATGATGTTAGTGGGTTGCTCTAGGGGCTCTCATTTACGTGTAGCAAGTCTGCATGCCACTAATCCATATTTTACTGTGATGACATAATGACCAAGCCAATTTGATTCAAATTTTCCCTTCTTATCTCTATCCTACTGAGTACACTAATTCTCCTTAAGGACTAGGTCACCAACATTGAATTGATGAGGATGAACCTTCTTGTTGTAGCTTCTTTTAAGTTGATTATGATATGCTTGGAGATGGTTATATGCTTTGATCTGTTGTTCATCGAGGAGTTCCAACTAGCTGAGTTGTGTGACTCAAGTGGCTTCATCGCCGATAAGATTCAAGGAGATTATCAATGAAGGGATTTCTACCTCAATAGACAAGATGGCCTTGACACCATAGATGAGGGAATATAGGGTGGTGCTGGTAGGAGTACAGATGGAGCTGCAGTATGCCCAAAGGGGGAATGAATGCAAAGGTGCCAATCTCGACACATATTATTAACTACCTTTTTAAGCACCCTAATCCGGGTTTTGTTGGTAGCTTCCACCTAACCATTACCTTGGGGGTAATAGGTTGTAGACCAACAGTGTTGAATATGAAAGGTGTCATAGAGTTGTTTCATGGCTTGGTTCTTGAATTTTTTTTATTATCGTAAATGATGTTGGATGGGATTCCATATCTACAGAGAATATGGAAAAGGATAAATTTAGATATTTGATTACATGTGATTTGCGAGAGTGGCATAGCTTCCACCCACTTGGTGAAGTACTCAGTTGTAGTGATGATAAAGGTATGGCTATTAGAGGATGGGGGATATATCTTTTCAATCAATTCAAAACCCCACTGAGAAAAGGGCCACAGTGCTATGAGAGGCTAGAGTTCTTGTGCAAGATCTTGTATCAAATCTGCGTGTTGTTGATAGGGTAGGCACTTCTTCACAAACTCGCAAGAATCATGTTCCAAGGTAGGCCAATAGTAACCCACTCTGAGAATTCTCTTAGTTAGTGCCATGCCATTTGAATGGCCCCCACAAACACCACTATGTACTTCTTTCAACATAGTGTGGGCTTCAGTCTCATTTAGACACATAAGGAGGGTTCCATCATACCCATGATGATAAAGTGTATCACCTACGATAGTATAATAGGATGTGCATTGGATGAAATATTTTCTTTGGTTGTGTGTCAGATGGGGAGGTAAGATATTTTGTGAAGGTAGGTGTAGATATCATGGTACCATGGTGACGTAGGACCTATAATGTCACACACCATCTCACTTTCAAGGATATCATAGGCTAGGATTAAGAGTTGTTCAATGAGGAACTCACACTCTATTCAATCTTTAGGCATGTCAATTAAGGAACCAATGGTAGCCATTAGATCTGCTACGTTATTTTGTATTCTTGGAATTTAGTCAAATTAGATGGAGGTGAAATACTTTTTGAAGTCATCTACCATGCGTTTATAAGCTAACAACTTATCATCTTTTGTTATAAAATCATCGTTGACCTATTTGATGATGAGTTGGGAATCACCAAAGACTCTCAAGTGAGTAATATGCCATTGGATTATCATACTATGGCCAGTAAGAAGAGCTTCATATTTAGCTATGTTGTTTGTGCAAGGAAAATCCAACTTGAATGCCTTTGGTATGTAATCACCTCGGTGAGTGATGAGCAAGATTACTACACCTAGTCCATTATGTGTGTATGACCTATAAAAATAGAGTGTCCATGTGGTCACTTCTATTATTGTGAAGACCCCTTCATTAGGAAATTTTGTGACCAGAGGATAAGCATCTACCAGGGGAGCATCTGCTAACTTTTCGATCCACATACTCTATATGAAACTTAATTAATAGCATAACCCATTTAGCCATACGACCAGTCAGAGTTGTTATGGATATAACAAATATTTAAGTGGACCGGCTTTGGATATGAGCTTCACTAGGTGACTAAGCATGTAATGTCAAAGTTTTTGCGAACTAAAAACCATAGCTAGGAAATATTTTTCCATTGGGGAATAATTGAGTTCATATCCTACCAAGGTCTACTTGATGTAGTAAATTGCACATTCCTTTGATGACTCATCATGTTATGCCAAAAATGCCCCTAGTGTTATTGAAGTAGCCAAAATATACAATAGGAATGGTTTACCAGGAATTGGTGGCATAAAGATGGGTGGGTGAGCCAAATACTCTATGATCTTTTTGAAGCTGAGTTGACACTGTTGATCCCACTTAAAGGCAATATTCTTTTTCAGGAGATTAGTGAATGACTAGAATTTGTCAGCTAATTGACCTATGAACTTCCGAATGGAGTGCAACTTGCCTTGAAGGCTCCTTAACTATTGGAGGTTATATGGTGGAGGCATGTCCACGATTTCGTTAACTTTTGCTGGATCAACCTCTATGCCTTTTTTGGAGACAATGAAACCCAGTAATTTTCCTTATGTGACTCCAAAGACACACTTCTTCAGATTTAGCCATAGTTTATAGTGCTCTAGATGCTCAAAGATATTTTAAGGATTGCTAGGTGCTCTTCTCTTGTTCTTGATTTCCCCAACAAATCATCAACATAATCTTCCATTATTATATGAATGAGATCGTGGAAGATAACGGTCATGACTCATTGGTAAGTGGCCCTCACATTCTTGAGGCCAAAGGGCATGACATTATAGGAGAACATGCCCCAAGATATGATGAAGGTTTTTTACGTTGATCTTCATCTGCAATTCTGATATGATTATATCTAGAGAAGCCATCAATGATGGAAAGCATCTCGTTCCATGCAGTTAAGTCTTCCAACATGTCTATGTTTGGCAAAGGGAAATCAAGTTTGGGATAGGCTTTGTTGATATCCTGAAAATCTGTGCAAACCTTGATATTGTCGTTTGGTTTGGCAACTAGTACTACTTAGAAATCCATTCATACTAGTCAATGTGTCTTATGAATCTGGCTTCTAATAGCTTCTCCAACCCTTTCTTGACTAGTAGAGCTACTTGGGGGTATGTCTAGATGATGTACTAATAGCTTCTCCAACCCTTTCTTGGCTTCTAATAGCTTCTCCAACCCTTTCTTGAATCAGGATGTATGTCTAGATGATGTACTACTAGAGCAGGATCGAGACCCAACATCTGAATATGTCCATGTGAAATTGATGATGCCTTCTTTGAGAAGCTTGGTGATGGTAGAGTATTCTTCTTCTGATAGCGCTTTGGCTACATATGTTATTTTGGGATCCTCTTCCATTCCCAAATTAATTTCTTGTGTTTCCTCAATTAGAATGGATAATCTTTCAAATAGTTGAGTTCCTACAAGGGGGAGATGAATTTCCCCATCTTCTAGTGCCTCATTGAGGTTTTCGCTATCAGAGACACCCTTTTTTTTTACTTTTTTGGTGTCACAAAGCACCTCAGGTAGGTTTTCACTAGGTGACCCTTTTTGACCTTGCTTCATTTTTACTTTTGTGGTTAGGGCATACATCTTCCCCCAATACCATAAGATGTACATACTAATCCATTGAGGGAGAGGTGTTAATAGATGCACTACCACGTAGGTCCCCATCTATGAGTTCAGGATGATGAAGGGATAGGTTTATGGTGCAAACAAATATGCATTTGAATATGGAAGAAAGGTTAGTGTGATATACATCATCATACATGTGTTTGATAGATTCCTCCTCTGGTATGTCTTCAAGGAGACTATTACTCTCACTAATGTTATTAGAGGCACTAGATGATGCCATAGTACCCTTTTGTTTGGTATCATACCCGAAACCTTGATTTCGTGGATGCACAAAAGTGTTGATCAACTGTCATTTTCCTTGCTCTTCAACACCAAGGTCTCCCCTCAATAATTGTGTTTCTTTACAAACTTAAAGGGCCAAGGATAGGTCTCTTGGAAGTATTCTTTCAAAGGGGGAGAGGGTTCAAGTTCCTCATGATATACCCACTGGCTGATGTCATCTTCAAGTGTGTCTTTCCTTAACCTAGGAGAATGAAAGGTACTAGAACCCAAATTTTTGGAGCTCAAGGTTATCATCTTCTCTTATTCCTTCAGTATAGATAGAGAAGGTTAGATGTATGTGTTTAGTGAGGGTGGCATGGTTTCCACATTCAAAGCTGTGCACATTTTATATTCACTACACCCCTTGTCGATGATCTGGACTTTGGTAAGGGTGGAATCAGATGTGGATGATGGAGTGGATGATGTTGTGGTTAATGCATTGGTAGATGAATGCGAGGATGGAATTTGAGGTGGTCTCATTTCCACTCTAGGGAAGTAGTGGGAATGGGAAAAATAAGCTTCTAATGCGTGACAATATTCAAATGGTTTAGGATCTGTGTGTATGGTAACTTATAACCCATTGAATGGGAATTTCAGACATTGAGGGGATGTGGATGGTACAAGTTGGATGGTGTGGATCCATGGATGGCCAAGGAGGAGGTTGTAGGGGATTTACAGATCAAGGACATGACATGTAGTGTATTGCACCACTAGTCCAGCCTACATTGGAAGACATATTGTCCCTTCAAAATCACACTCTACATTATCATGTCTTCATAGTGATGAATTGATTGTTTAAGTCAGCATGGGTATATCCCACCAATTTTATGAATTTCAATGTGCAAAGATTTAGAGTAGAACCAAATGTTATCTACCAAGACCCTCTTTACTTTATGATGATTTACAAGGACCTCTAGATGAAGGGGATGTTTATGGGTTGAGTCAATGCAGGGCATGTCATTTTGGCTAAAACCTAGTTGATAGGTTGTTGAGAGGTGTCCTACCAATGCTTGAAATTGTGTAGGGTTGATGTCATTAGGAAATTTGGGTGTCATGTAAGGCCTTATTTAGGATTTCTTGATATATGATAGAATACTTAAGCAAATCCAGAGTAAATATCTAGGTCGGGGTCATTCCTAGATGGTTAAGAATGTTGTATTGAGAAATCATAAGCGATGGCTAGGTGGATGTGGAGGCTCTAGGGAATGTGATATAGGTTCGATGAGTTGTAACAATACATTGTGGGTCCTTTCCTTTTACACATATCATAGATACATGTGGTTCCACTTGTTTGATGTGAATGATGAGACCCTCATAGTTAAGTGGCACATTTTTGTAACTGATGTTGTTGGTGTTGTTATTCTGATCATTGTTGTTATTAGACTTGGGGTTTGAGTTTGATGTTATAGGACCTTGATTATTCTTAGGAAAAGTGTTTTGATATATCTTTAATTGAGCATTGGATGAGGGTGTTGTGTTGGCGTCCACATGTATGTCACCTTGATCTATGAGATCCTGGACGTATGTTTTTAAACCTTAAAATTTGTTTAATGTATGCCCTTTAATCTTATGGAACTCACAATACTCATTTTCTTTGTACCAGGTTGGTTTTGGCTTGGATTTGTCAAGATGCTTAGTCATAGGATATGTGATAGAGTAATTAGCTTGAAGGAGCTTATTTAATATGAAACTCAACGGTTCTCCTAGTTGAGTGAATTGGCATTTGCTATTACCTTGATTGTTCTAATTGGATTGTTTGGTAGGACGAGGTTCCCCCTATGACACTAATATGTCATGAGGATTTGGCTACTAAGGAGGGGCATATTGTGGCTTCTGGGAAGCATTTTGCACTTGGACATGTTTGGTGTCAGTGACACCATCATTAACAACATTTTTTTTGGTTCCAATCACAAGGGTTATCCCCACGAAATTTTTCTTTGTTAGAGTTAAAATTTTTGACAAACCCTTTGGCAATAAGTGCCCTCTCAAGGATAAGAACTTTCTCCACTACTTCCATGAAAGTCGTGACATAATGAAGTGTAAAATTGCGGACCATATCCGGATGAGAGATTTTGATGAATAGGGTGACCATGTATTTTTCTCTTAGTGGAGATTTCATCTGATTGGCTAAAGTTTTTCATCTTTGAAGATAGCTTTCAAAAGTTTCTCCCTCGTGTGGCTTTTCTTTTAGGAGATACAATGTATGGATGTCCTCCAAATTAAAGGAGAAGTGGGAGACAAAATCTTATGAAAGCTATGCAAAGGACTTGGTAGATCCCTTCTCGAGACCCATAAACCAATCAAGGGCCATTCCCTATAAACTCCTAGGAAATAATCTGATGAGGCAATTGTCATTATGCATGACTTCTTGACAGTGGGCATAAAACTCTTGAAGGTGAGCTTTGGGGTCTTTTGTTCCTTTGTATTTATCAAATTTCAGCATTTCAAAATGCTTCAAGGAACCAATGAAATAGAGGGATGAAATGGATTGGGAAAAATGTCCCTAAACTTAAACAATTGTTTTATGGTCCTTGATTGCAAGTCCTTCAATGTAGCTTTGAATTCTTCTAGATCTTCATTGATAGGCATTGCGGGAGTTAGATTAGATAGATTAGGTTGATTATATGGAGGATATTGTTGATATGATGAGGATGGGGTAGAAATAGTTTGGTCATAAGTTGGAGGTGTTTTTTGGTATTGATTGGCATATGTGGATTGTGGTTGCAGATTGACATAAGGTGAATAAGAGGATGAAAATTTTTGATAGTAAGAGGTGGAAGCTACTTGTTGATAAGGTGGTTGTTGCTGATAATATGAAGTAGATGGAGCACCCTGTTGATATTGTGTAGAAGCTTTGTAATATGATGATGTGGAAACTCCTTGTTGGTATGGTGGTAGTTGTTGATAGTAGGATGTGGATGAAACCCCCTATTGGTAAGGTTGTTGTTGAGTGTAGGAAGTGGACGAAGCACCCTTTTGGTAAGGCAGTTGTTGCTGAGTGTAGTATGGATTGGATTGGTAGTTATATGAATTGTTGGGTTGTTGTGTGACATATCGAGATGGTTATGGATTAGATGTTTGTTGATAAGGATTTGAGTGTGATTGTGAAGGGTTGGTGTAAGGTGTTAGTTGAGTCCACAGTGGATTCTAAAAGGCCATATGGAGATTTGGATTAGGATTGGATGTATCAACATAGGTAGTATATGTGCTTGACGGGTGGTAAAGATATTGTGTGAGAGGATTGCACCGTGTTTGCATGGGAATGTGCATACAATGGGGTGGTTGTTATTGTTGTGGTGGCTACTGATAAAGTGGGTGAGATGGAATGTTTCATTGTTGTGGGATTGTTGCAGAGGCGTCCTAGGGTGGTTGTTGAGGTTCTGATGTAGCTTGCATCACTTGATGTGGGGGTTGTGTAGGAATGGTAGTGTTTTGTTGCAAAATTAGAACATTTTGCATTGGTATTATGACATTCTACTATGGGATCATGATATTTTTCCATGGGGGTTGTTGATGAGGTGGTTGAGATGACATGGTAGCAGCAATGGTATGTTGTGGTGGTACTTGCGATGGGACATTAGTGTGTTGTGATGGTGCTTGCAATGTAATGTAATGTTGAGGATTAACGAGAGGTTGTTGGAACACTGGGATGTTACCTTGAGGTGGTGGTGGTAGATTACTAGTGGGTGTAGGCCTTGGAGGTGGCATCAATTCAAGGACAAGATTTCCCCTAGTGTTGACTGGTGGTTGACTAGGATGTTGAGGTGGGAGTGGTGGAGTAGACAAAATATTTTGTAGCATGCCATAGGCATAGTGGTCGTTAGGATCAGGTGATGTCGTAGAAGCCACAACTAGAAGATGAGGATAAATTATCACTTGATGTATCACAACATTACTGAACTGAGGGTGATACCAATTTTCTATAGGTTCACCTTTGGGGGCATATAGATTTCCCAGAACATTTTGCAAAGTCTATGGATCTTGAGGTGCAGGGAGAGGCTAGGTACTGGTATATTATGACATCAAAATTGGGTGGTGGCTTGAATCCTTTCATGATCAGAGTGGTGAGAATCTTATCACCAAGCATGTCGAGGAGGTGATCCATCATCTAAACATTAGTGGGATTGCTAAGGTATTCGTCAATTGTAACTTCAAGCTGGTTAACCATGTTCTCATCACTAGGTGGTGAAGTGTTTTGAGTGTTAGTATTAGATTATGGTGAAGCACCATTATTAGGATCTTGAGGGATATTTTTATTGTTCTTGGGATCTTGAGGGATATTTGTAGCATTGTTGGGATCTTGAGGGATATTTGGTTGGGAGCCTTGGGCTTATTTTTCTGCCATTTCCTTTTTAGCTTGTGATCAAGTCTGAATGGGCATGAAAGTGAAAAGATACTAGGTGAACTAAGATGTAGTTAAACTCTAAGATGTAATGCAGAGATGACCTAAGTGATTATTGAAGGATTGATTGGATTGGATGAGCGATCGATTGACTGGATGATTGGATAGGGATGTAATTGGATTATATTGGATAAGATTGATTGATGAAACAATTGATAAGATTGGATGATGAATGAGATAATATGATGGAAGGGATTCTAAACCAAGTTCAGAAATCACCCTAGGTGACTTAAGGTGCTGATTGATTAGATAAAAGGACAGATAGATGATTACAACACTGAATTCACCTTTAGATGAAATTGGATTGATTGGGTTGAATGATGATGACTGAATTAGGATTAACGACAATCATAAGTAGATGTTGAAGGATGATGATTGATTTCAGACACCTTGGCCAATTTGGATAATAACCTCGAGTGAAGTTCAGGGGGTTTGGATAAGGAAAATGATGATGGATATGCAACCTAGAGATGCTTTAGGATATACCTATATGATTTAGATGATAAATGAAAAACCTTTGGAAAATGCATATGGACTAAAGGGAAATTTATGGGTGAATGGAAGATGCAAATGGCTTGGAAAACAACAAGATTTTTGGGAGCCCAATAGATCAACTGCCCTAAACAATGATCATAGTTTACTAGAAAAGGTGTAGGATCACCCAACAAAGGTGCATGATCACCCAACTAGGTACAAGATCACCAAACTAGGGTGCAAGCTCACCCAACTAGGGTGCAAGGTCGCCCAAATAGGATGCAAGATCGCCTAACTAGGGTATAAGTTCACCCAACTAGGTGCAGGGTCACCAAACTAGGTGCAGGGTCACCCAAATAGGGTGCAAGGTCACCCAAATAGGATGCAAGATCATCCAACTAGGGTGCAAGGTCGCCCAACTAAGATGCAGTGTTTCCTAACTAGGTGCAAGTTCACCCAACTAGGGTGCAGGGTCCCTTAAATAGTTTTTGGGCTTGTCTAAATCTAAAAATGGTCAAATGGCATCAATAAATGGGTTAACAGACTCTCCTAATGGACAAATATATTCTTGAAATGGGAAAATGGACTAACTAAACGAGAAAACTGACTCATCGAATGGGGAAACAGACCAACTGAATAGGGAAACCGACTAACCAAACAAACAAAAAAACTCTCAGAATGGGAAAATGGACTTCCAGAATGGGTAAACAAACTCTTAGAATAGGGAAATAGATAAACAAAATGGGGAAACTAACCAACCAAATAGGAAAACAAAATAATCGAATGGGGAAATGAACCAACCAAATGGAGAAACAGATAAACAGATTGATTGAACGGAAGGTGAGATTGGTTGCTTAGAGTGTAAAATCGTCCAATTATGTTGCAAAATCACCTATTTCTAGGGAATGGGAAAATATGATGACTCTGGGGACTAACAAAAAACTAAAACAACAAGCATAATTTCCCAAGCATGAAGAATTTTTTCCAAACTAGATTGTAGAATCATCCTTTTTGATGAAATAGGTGATTTTGATAGGTTGTTTAACTGACAGGATGATTTAGACAAAGGGAAAAATCGCCCCTCTAGGTGTCAGGCTCGCCCAAATCAGTGACAAAATTTCCCAACTAGGATGCTGGCTTGCCTATTCTGAGAAGAATGGGTGATTTTGATAGGAACAAACTAGGAAAATGACTTAGACGGAAGGCATAGTCATCCCTGTGGATAGCAGGTTCACCCTTGTTAGCAACAAGTTCACCCCTGAAAAGGAAAACTCACATAAACAACAAACTTGGACTGGACATGGATGAAAAATAGCTAAGGAAAAGGATAAAAACACAACAAACAACGAACAGAAGGAAAAGGTTGGCTCGACCAAAAATACATGCACTAGTTTCACACAAAGAAGATAGTTCAAACAACACAATCCTAAGATTAGTAAAAAGGGTATGGCCAACATGGTCCTATAACTAGGCTGAACAAGGTGATTTATGGAATCCTCAATATATGCATGGTACATGAGGCTCAATTGTGAACACCATTCTATCATAGGCATGAGTCGAAAAACCCAACGAGGTAATGGAAAATTGGACCAACTCTGATGTAGAGATGAGAGGAAGAACAACTCTACTCACTCTCATTAGTGTAAACACAAACCAATTCTTTTTTGTCCATTCAATTAGGACTCTCTTTTCCTTCACTAAATCCTTGTCTAAACACAAAAAAATAGAGACTAAGACATAATAACCTCTTGTTAATCCTTAAAAAACATTAGAAACATCAAAATACATGACCCAAACTCCTTCTCCAACATTAACAACTTCAACATGTGAATTTTCCCAAATAGGTTGTCCAAATCAGCAATTAGGCCTCTTAGGCCACATAAAAAAAAAAGAAACTACAAATTACCCAGCCTATTCCTCCTTCTCTATGCCTCAAAAATGTGCAAATACACCTGAAAAATCACATTAGATCATCTCCCAAATTGTGCTCATGATATTTCAACAAACAACTAATCTAAGCCTTCATTCATGACTCAAAAAATGGACTGTCATAAATTTGCCATGAAAGATCAGGATATAAATGAATAGAAAAACCTTTAGTTCACCAAAAAAAAATCAATGTATAGTATCAAATACATCCATACAACCTTCAAAAACTTTGACACCCAAGTGGAACACCATTTAATAGCATCAAAACTCAAATTCTTCACTATATAGAGTGATTTTCTAGAATTTTGGACAATTTTTAGACCTAGGGAATCAAAGTTTCATATGTTAACCTTCATCACTCAGTCTAAAATATTGGAATATGAAATTATATATAAAAAAATTCCTACATACCAAACTTTAGGTTGTTCCACCATGTAAATTGGGAGAAACTCAATTTTAATTGCTTGCTGCCACCCTAAATCAGGGTTTTGACCTTCCTAGAGTATTTTACTCATAACTTACACAAGTCAATTCTTTTTTTGATGAAATAAATTGAAAAATAAACTATATTCATGTGGATACAACTTCAAATGGAGGCGGAGAGGTTTTATGCACACTAAATATCCATAGAATGGCTTGCAACACAGAAAAATCATGAAAAATACAAAAAAACTGAACTTTTAATTGAAGTTCTTCTTCATACACCTTTCCCCAACCTCCCTCAAATTTTTTGAAGCCTAAAAAGGCCTATATAAACCATATTCAATTCATGAAACTGATTCTCTAACTATTTTTCCCTTCACATTCCTATATTTTTGCAATTTATTGCATTTTTACAATTTTGTATTGACAACAATTTGTCAATTTTTGCAATTTTTACATTATGCAACCTATGACCTCAAAATTATAAACAAGGACCTCATACATGCATGAAATGGTATTTTATACCTTAAGACATAATTATTACATCATATTTCCAATCAAAACTTGAATTTTACTTCTTGAGGCATATCTCTGCTTAGGTGCTCCTGCACCATACTTCCCACCAAAAAGGAACTCGAAGTCCTCTTGGAGTGAATGTAGCAATCATGAAATTCTCCTCCATGTAGTTACTATTCCCTGGTTCTTTCGTCTTCACTTTTGGTTTAAGTTCTTCAAAGCCAACATGCTTCCATTTCATCTTGCCACCTAGAATTTGCTTCTTTATACCCTAATAGGTCTCATCCTTCTTTTTTTCTTCTTCAATATGTTGCACCTGAACGTGCAATTTGTTTCTTGTCCACAAGATCAATATAATAAATAAATGAAACATATTTTTTATCATTATACCTCCATCATATTTAAATTCCTTGTAGATGTCCAAGCCAATTCATTCACAATTTTCTCTTTATCCAATCTTGTCACTAATCCAAGGTCTTCAACATTTGAAATCAGGTCCATGATCTTTGTACTTTCTTCATCTTCATGCTTGGAAACATTGGGAGCAAATTTTCTTTCTTCATAAATGAATTCTTCATGTGCATCTTCATATGCTTCTTCTTCCTCTTTCAATTTCTTGTGTCTTCTTTGTTGTGCAGTTTTTGCACACTCGCCCCACCTGGAGTAGGGACCCTCTTTTCTGGTGTCTTTTGACCTTTGGTTTTATTGGACTTGTCTTTTAAGGTCTTGACACGTTGGTCTTGTTGGCTTTGATCTTGCACTGAGGTTTGAATTGGTTAAAATTGAGTTTTAGGCAAAATCCAGGTTTTCACCTGAATCCGGGATTTTCCCGGGCCTTGGTTCATTGTCTGGTCATCGCTGAATTTTTTGAATCTGGGTTTCTGCCTAACTCTGGGATTTTCCAGTTTTGATGGATTTTCTTGGACTGTGCTAAAATCCCCAACTTCATTAAAATCCCAGTTTCTGCCTTTCTGCGAATTTTGTGTCCATCCGGATTTTCGCGTGTCTTGGGATTTTCTAAAATTCCGTCATGGGCTCAGGTTTCCAGATTTTTTGGACACGTCTTGTCTCTCATTAATGCTCGCAGTACCTTGCTCAGATGTGTATATGGGTGGATTTAAAACCTTTTAGGCATCATTTTAACTTCATCATTCACTTATTTGCTACCTTTGCATCTGAGTGCTTTCCCTATTCGAGCTTTGAGCATTGATCTTGAGTCGCTTGCGTGTGGATCATTTGGGTGCTGATATCTGAACCTTCGTTGCTTGGGCACATTCGCTTTGCAGTCGCTTCTTCGAGTTCGAGTTTCATCTGGATTGATCCATGGTAAGTTGTCGATGGCCCTTCCATCTGTTTACGCGATGATTAGGTTTTCTATGTTGATTAATGGTCATGTCGAGTCGGCCCATGTTTGGTCACGATTTTCTTCTTATCGAGTTAGGGTTGCACCCATTTCTTCATGAAAACCTCATCACCCACACCATACATGCTTGTATTTATCCATTAGATGACGGGTGCATCCATTGGATGGTGTTCTGGGTAGATTTCGGCCCTCTAAGTGCGTAATTTTCCATATTGTGCAAGGTTAGGGTTTCTTTGGTGCTTAGCCCAGAATAATGAATTCGTCATAATTTTTGTATCTTGCACCAGGACTACACTGACCCCTACCTTGTGAAGATTCAGAGCGCCCTATACTGATCTTTATAGATGGTATGTTAAACCCTGAGCTTAACCCTGGTTTTCATGGCGGGAAGTTTATTCATTGAAATTAGGGCATCGTTGTTTTGCCATGAGGACTCATCATTTGAGAGCTTTCAGAACTTGAAATCATTTGCATTCTAAATTTTGTTGATTAGTGTCAATTTTGAGACCATTTGAATCCAGGTGGAAAAGATTACATGACCGTTTGATTAAAAGTTCACGTGTCGCCGATCATTGGGTTTTTGGGGTGTCCGCGGAATTCCTGCGCCCCCGGATTTTCCCAATTTTGGCTGATTCCGTGGGGCGTAACGATTTCTGGAGTACTTCAAACAGTCCGCAAAAATCCATTATGTCTGGAATTTTCCGGTTTTCATGTCTGGTTGCACTTCTTTTGATTTTCTGAGGATAGGATTGATGAAGTAAATGCTAAATGCTTATTTCTTTTTGCTAATGATCGAATTCCATGCTAATCTTATGATATTTTGTCCATACTGACGATTTATTCGACTAATGATGTTTTGGTAGCAAGAATCCGTCTGGGTCAGATTTCTCCGAAATTCTGCCCCGACTGGATTTTCCCGGTTTATAGTGTTTTCCCGGACCGCTTTAATTTTCTGGATTTTCAAGGATTGGCAATTTGTGATAGTTTCTATCTGCTTTATATGATTTTATACTAACCTTTGGACTGGATTATGTATGATAATTCGATACTTATTACGATTTCTTGTGAGTGCAGGCCGAATCAAGCAAGGCTATAGCAGGAAAATCCAAGGGTGATACGGAGGGGTCCTCCATCTTAGAGGTAGAGAGAATAAGGTTAGACACTAAGAGCCAGCTTCCTAAGAGCAAGATATCTTCCGTGTGGTCTGAGGTGTCTAACACCAATGTGGGAGCCTGGAGATATGAGGAGTTCAAACAACAGAACAACATGAAGAGGCAAGAACAGATGAAATCCGGGTGGAACCTGCTGTCCCGGATTGGCTTGAGAAGGAGATTACTAGAAAGAAACAGGTTGTTGTTGAGGATACCCCTCTGGATTGGGATGAGATGCTATCTAAGATCGGCAAAGGTAAGAAGAGGAAGGTTGCTAAAGTAGTTTCAAGGATAGAGAGGGATGAGGCGAGTAACAGGGTCATTCATATTGCCACCCCTGCTGCGGATAAAACCAGAGAAGAGGTCACTGGTAAGGATTACAATGTGCAGACCATTAACCTTGGGCCAACCTCTATGGAACAGGACATTGATGAATAGGAAGGGTCTAGTGCTGTGATCATCGACAGATTGAGAAAGGAAGCTCAGACCAAGCATGAGTTGAGAAAAGAAAATGAAAGACTTAGGAAGTGCTTGGAAGAGGTGATGAAACCCTTGCAATCTCTTCACCCATCTTCTTCCACTCCTGGCTTTCTACCCAAGGAAACTATCTCCGAGATTGAGAGGATGAAAACCTCTGCTCAAAATGCAACAGATTGGTTGAAGGGTGTACAAGTAAAAGGGGATGATGCAATTAAGGAAATCCTTTCAGTTGGGAAAGATGCAGTCAGAGCTAGGGACTTATTGGAACATGTGCTATCCCAGGATAAAGAAGATATTAATCTTCTGTTGCAGAAATCCAAGGTCAGCATGGAATATGGTAAAGATCAGTTGGCTGCAGAGAGGATTCTTCCTTCCTCTAGACTAAATGAACCCTGGGAATGGTTTGAGGCTCTGCAAATTCGGCATAAGGCCATGAGGAAGATTCAAAAATGGAAGAAACAAATTGATGGTGATTTAACTGCAGTTTATGATGGGTGCATCGCATTTTTTGAAGTCATGACCAGCAAAAGAAAAATTGCTCCTAAATACCTAAGTCTGGAGCAACTTAGAGAATGGTGGCATGAAGTTTATGCCCTAGATTCTGAGAATGTTATAACAGGGCACCAGCTAGATGATGCAGCAACATATTTGGCGGTCATGGATAAGTATCAAGCCAACAAGGATGATTGGGATAAGACCGTTAAACAGTCAAAGGAGGAGATTGGCTCCATAGAATGTCAGCTTAGGATATTGCTTTTGCCACCTGTCATCGAATTAGATGGAACATTTTTGAGGGTTCAAGGATCATCGGCCCAGAGCAGGGATAAGGGAGGCGGTATTTAATGCCATTTTGAGATTTGTGCTTCCCTATTATTATAGGGCATGTATTGAACCAGACTACATTGGGGATTGTGTCTAGGCTGACCTTGATGATGTATGGCATTTAATGTGTGCCTTATTTTGATTTCCTAAGGCCGACTTGTTCTGGCGGTTGTTCTTATTTTGTAAATGTTTGGCTGGGTCGACATGTCTTGAGAGTTTGCTATAAAAGGGCATTCCTGCCTCATTATAAAGGGTTAGCTAGAAAGTAACAAAGATAAGTAAGAGCAGAAAAGAGCTAGAGTTTTTTTGTAGTAGAAGTAGTAGTCAATTTCTTGAAGCAAATACTGTAACAAAAACAGTGGAATTGTTGCAACTTTTTGGTGATCTAATGCAATTGAAGACATTGTGGTTTTCCTGGTGAAATCTCTTGTGTTATTTTATCTTGCATGGTTCCTATTGTTTTATCTTTCAAATTGCTTAAAGATTTAGGGTTTAGTGTTGAGAATTAGATTAGTGTGGTGGATAATGTTCATGATTTCATATTTGGAATGTTTGTAGCAATCTCTGGTCTATACTCCCAGTAACTATCTGATTGTAGTAGGCTGGTGAAGTCAACCTAGACCATATATTTATATGTGCTTAAGTTGGATTGTGGATGAACATCTATGATTTGAAAATTTATATATCTTAGAAGATTGCACCGTTCTTGTGATATTGCATTGTGGGTTAAGCAGGAATTGGTTGTTTGAGGTTGGTCCATTCCAGATATCTGTCATTTGCATTGTTCAATTTAGGAATAGTTTAGATCTTATCATTTTCTCGCACCCTTATCTTTTACTATTTCTTTGTCATCCGGTTAGATTTAGGATTTGAGATCATCCTATTGCAAAATCTTATAAATTGGAAGATACAGTTTGCTTGTAGTAAGGTCCCTTTGTGATTACCAGCATTTTCACATATTATCTGAGTTGTTTATGCATTGTCATGACCTAACACCTGAGAGACCTTGGGGTGATTTTCAGTAATTTATTCTTGAAGATTACCTTTCAAGAGAGATAGAATATTGCATTCTATCTGAGTTGTTGCTGTGCAGAAAACACTATCAACAGATTGGCGCTAGAAGGAGGGCCTGAATGAACACACTGGATCATTTCTTGAATGCCATCTCTCTTGAAAGATATAGGAGAAATACCAGATCTACTATAGGAGAGGAGGATTTACAGGAATTACAGTTCCCCACTAGGTCAAGAAGGACTCGAGAAAGGGGAGAATCATCATCACCCATCCCTTCGCCAGCATCATCCACATCTTCACATCCTAAGTTTGAGGTTATACCTATTCCTGAAGCAGTTCCCATTCAACAACCCCAGCCTGTCATTAATCAACCACAACCACCACCTCCACTCTTACCAATGGCTTTCCTAGCTAATAATCCATCCCCTTTGTCTTTAAATGCTTACAATGTAATGACCAAAAACCCTGAGCATTTCTGTTCAAAGTTTCATGTTAATGACCCAAACAGGACTGCAGAAGAGCATGTAAGGATTTTCCAATCCTGTCTCAAAGATAGAGGGATTGTTCATTAGGATGTTGCCTGCAGATTGTTTCCTTATTCACTAGGAGAAGAGGCCTTTTACTGGTACAACCACCTCCCTTCTGGTTCAATTCTCAACTGGAATGATCTCGAAACTGCCTTTTTATAGAAGTTCAGAATACCTATCAGTGCCAATGAATTGTACTTGCAATTCACTAGAGTCAAGAGAGAGGTCAATAAACCAATATCCAATTTCAATAATAGGTTCCACCATGCATACACCAGACTTCAAGATCCTTATGTTTTGGATGATAATACAACCCTGGGAGTCTATTATGAAGCTTTGGATAGCCTCACAACAACCTTTCTGAAGTGGAGACCCAATCCTCCAGCTACCCTAACTGATGCTTATACAAAAGCTGTTAAGCTCAGCACAGACTTGAGACAACACTTGACTGGACTATTGCCTTCTTTAGGACTAGTTGCACATCCCAATCAGGTTGAGGCAGTAAATTAGGCACTTACCAATCATACTCCAATCATGAATCCAGTACCTCAGTTACCTTTGGTACCACACCCTGGCCATCCTATGAGCCAGGTCTCCCCTATGATGAACTTCCCTCAATAGCAAGTTAATCAACCTATGTATCAGCCATAGTTGAATAGCTTCCCTGCCTATTTGTAGAATTTTGAGGTGTTGCATCAGTCTATGGGATCTGCTATAATGCCTGCTCTTCCTCAGAGTAATCCAACTCAGCTTCCTTATTGGGATCCAAACAGGGAGAGGATTGATGAAATGGCTGAGCAGATAAAGAAGCTAAATCTGGAGGTCACTTACTTGAGAAATTAGAACAGCCAACTACAAGCGGCCCAGAAGAGTATGCAATCTAATCAGAACAGAGAGTTCCCACAAGGGTAGAGTTTTGATAGAGGACAACGTAATGAAAGAGGATTCCACAATGATAGGGGATATAATCAGGACAGAGGTTACAATAATGACAGGGGATTATATAATGATAGGAGAAAAAACTTCGATAGAGGCCAAGGTAGTGGATCAGGATTTGATAAGAGGCCATTGTTGGGGCAGAGTAGAACTTGGAATACAGGCCCTAATAATGGAGGAGTCCCCACCCCATTGGATCAACCAGTTAATCAAGTGGTCAACCAATCTGCAAATCAGCCTATCGGTTAGGATAAGCCTCCCAGTGGTGTATATCTGGCTGAGGCAGCCTTATCAGGATGGTGTAGGCTTCATAAGATGAGCCATCATTCAGAGTTAGAATGTCCAGAATTCCAAACTGTTGCCTCCATTTTCCAGTATGAGGTGGAGAATAATGCAAATGGACAGGAGATTGTTCCCTCCACACCATATGACTCCCCTGTGCTAGTATTGAATCACTCTCCCTTCCTAATAAGTGAAGAAAATATTCCAGAAGAGGAACCTGAGTCTCAAGAAGGAAGGGTAGATCAGATATGCAATGGAGATGAGGTTGCTCAGTTATTCAATGAGGAAGCAATGAATGATAATGGCCCCCTTGATCAAGAAGAAAATTATGTTGAAGAAGTACAGATGTTTCAGAGACAAGGTTTGAGAGATATGCCTCATAGGCGTCCACAGGCTGGGGGACCTTTCACCACCTCCATTCCTCCTAACAACTTCAGTACCCCTCCAGATCCTAATGCTAGCAATAATCCTTCTTATCCGCATGTTTCCAGGCAGTATCTTTCAAAGGAAAGACAAGCTCAAACTGACCCACAGAAGGAAAAGACTGTTCAAGCTGGCAAGGACAAGGCGGAGGAACCTTCTAGGGAAGCTTTCACTGATATGAACAAGGAGCAGATGGCTTCGTATGTTGCTGAAGAGTTCAAGAAACTAAAGGTAAATCTTTCAACATTTGAGTTATTACGGTTCCCTGCAATTAGAAAGGCTATTTTAGGTACTTATGATGCACATCCAGTGTCATTGGATAAATCTTCTAAGGAGGATGTCAGTAAGACTCCTAGTTCTCAGCCTGTGAGGACACAAAATCGGACTAACTTGCCCCCTGGAGATAAAGGAAAGGAAAATGATAATACCCAAGTGGCCCAGGTAGATACTCAGCCCACTTTGTTTCAAGGGAAGACGAAAACCCCACCATTTCTGATCTCTATCCATATATTCGGTAAGAATTTACATAATTGTTTATTAGATTCTGGTGCTTCCACCAATGTGATGCCATTCGGAGTTTGTAGAGCTTTAGGAATTACATCTGCTGACTCTCAGAAGAAGGTGACTCAGTTGGATAGAACTGAAGTAAATGTGGTGGGAGAATTAAATATGATTCATATGCATATAGCTTCTGACCCAAGAATTCAACAGGTTATCAATATACAGGTAGTTGATATCTCTGATGCGTATGGTTTGATTCTAGGAAGAGATTTTACTAAGGCTTTGAATGGATATGTGTCTACTGACCACTCTCATATGTGGCTCCTCTGGAAGGGAGTGCCAAATCAGATTAGAATTGAGAGAGAACCGAGAATGAAGTACATGATTACAAAATATCAAAAGACTTCAATAGAAGTTCTGATATCAGAAGTTGGCATGGGAAATTATATGTTGTCGACACAGTATGAGGAGCCAGACTCAGAGGAGGTATTGATGCTACATATGATACCTATTGATGATGAGACAGGATCCAGTCATGGTGCTGTTTTGATAGAATCAGTTGAGGAAGAAGAAGAACCTGAAGAAAATCAGATCAACCTATTAGACAGCTTTCAAGAGTTCATCAAGCAGTGTGTTGAAAATCAAATGCACCTAGCTACGAGGACAAGCTTTGAAGAATTACTCTTACCAAATTGGTGTAGAGTTT
Organism: Sequoia sempervirens; assembly: GCA_007258455.2. Lineage (NCBI taxonomy): Eukaryota > Viridiplantae > Streptophyta > Pinopsida > Cupressales > Cupressaceae > Sequoia > Sequoia sempervirens. The sequence continues at coordinate 682,401,729 of VDFB02193867.1, forward strand.
ATAATGCTTCCCATTCAGAGTTGGAGTGTTGTTTATGCCAAATAGCAATAGAACAAGTGCAAAAATGCCTAGATCCAACTCAGGCAGCTAAGACAGAAGAGCAAAATCCCCAGGAAGAGTGTATAAACAAGAGACCTATACTGTCTGAGGATTCATACAGCAATGATAAACTGAGGGATGTAATGAAGAAGATTACAGCTGCTGAGTGTTGGACACTTAGGTTTGATGGATCCAAGTCTAAGCATGGAGCTGGGGCAGGGTTTGAACTGATCAGTCCAAAAGGTAAGAATTTCTTTGCAACCCATAGGCTTCAATTTCACTGTACTAATAATGTAGCAGAGTATGAAGCATTAATTCATGGACTTCTTATGGCACTTAAGAAAAATGTTAAGATTCTTCAAGTTTTTGGTAATTCTGAGTTAGTAATTAAGCAAGTACAGAGACAATATTCATACCATGATTGGAGAATGACCAATTATAGGCATAGAGTATGGGACCTCATTGAGGGATTTGATGCCTTCAATATCCAACTTATACCATGATAGAAGAATCAAACAATAGATTCTCTGGCTCAGGCAGCGAGCACTCTGCAGCCTTTATCCTTGTCAGGATTGATGAAATTCACTGTGGAATTGACTTCTGTGCCATCAGTCCCAGATAATGTTACTAACTTTCAGGTGTTTGAAGACGACAAACATATTCTTGATTTTATCACAAACACAGATGTTTTTACTTTCCAAATCATTGATGAAGCAGAACCCCAGGAAGCAGAATTGGATTTAGAAGGTGTGCTGAATCTAAAGTCTAATACTATTCCAAGGGGAATGGTACAGTTGAAGCGAATTTTTGATATGGATAAGATCAGAGATCAGGAACAAGAGTCGAAGAAAGAATCAATCAGTGGACAGTGTGACACTCACAATTTAGGAACTGAGGACAATGTTAAGAACATTTTCATCGGCAAGGTATGCACTCCAGAGGAAAAAGAAGGGATAATTGAAGCCTTGCACAACTTTCCAGGTATAGTAGCTTGGAGTTATGAGGACTTGAAGACCTATGATACATCCATCATAACTCATACTATACCCCTGAAGCCAAATGCCAAGCCTTTCAGACAGAGACATAGACCTATCAACACATTGTTGGAACCACTCATACAGAAAGAAGTGCAGAAATTGTTGTCTGCCAGGATTATATTTCCTTTCAGGCATTCAACATGGGTAGAAAACCTGGTTCCAGTAAGGAAAAAGAATGGAGAAATTAGGCTCTGTGTTGATTTCAGGAATCTAAATAGATCGTCAGAAAAAGATAACTATCCAGTTCCTTCGTTGGATGAAGTGCTTCAAGTAGTTAATGGATCTTAGATGATGTCCTTTCTGGATGGTTATTCAGGGTACAATCAAGTAATGGTCCAGTATGAAGATAGGCATAAGACTGCTTTCACAACTAAATGGGGTACCTTTTCCTAGAGGAGGATGCCATTTGGACTCATTAATGCAGGGGCTACATTTCAAAGGGCTATGGATATTTCCTTCAAGGATATCATAGGAAAGTGCATCATCATCTATATGGATGACCTGACTATTTTTTTGAAAAACAGAGGGGATCACATCTCAGATTTGCGCAAAGTATTTCAAAGGTGTAGAGAATTCAGCATATCCTTGAATCCCAAGAAGTGTATTTTCAGAGTAACAGAGGGAAAGCTTCTAGGACATGTCATATTAGAAAAGGGAATTGCTATTGATCCAGAGAGAGTGGAGGCTATATTGAAAATTCAGCCGCCCGCTAGCAAAAAGGAGATGAAGTCCTTTGGTACGATCAACTTCGTTAGAAAATTCATCACTGGATTTGCTGAAATTGTGAAACCATTGAATGCAATGTTCAAACAAGATGCCAAGATCGAATGGACTATGGAAGTGAAGGAGGCATTTGCAGAGATCAAAAGGGCTATTGTTGATGCTCCAGTATTGGTAAGTCCTAATTACAGCAAACCCTTTTACATCTATTCATTTGCTTCAGACCATTCATGTGCTGGAATGCTAACTCAAAAGTCCGATGAGGGAAATGAGAATCCTATTGATTTTATGAGTGCACCTTGAAAAGATGTTGAATTAAAATATCCAAGTGTAGAAAAGCAGGCATATGCCCTGGTGAGAGCAGTAAAGAAATTCAGGCATTACATCCTCAGAAATAAGGTGTATGCAATTGTTTTGGATTCTGCAGTTAAGCTACTTCTAATGCAAAATGAATTAGGGGAACGTAGAGCTAAATGGGTGACTATGTTACAAGAGTATGACATTGAGATCCAGCCCATGAAGCTGGTAAGAGGGTAGGGACTCACTCAGACTATGGCTAAAATAGGTCCTAAATTGTCTGTTCAGAATTATAATATCAAAGAAGTTTCCCCAGATGGTTGGTATGACGACATAGTGTATTATTTGTTGAACCAACGATCTCCAGGTCATCTTAATGTAGTTTAGAGGTGATCCCTACGATTGAAGAGTGACAGTTTCATGCTAAAGGGAGCTTTTCTGTATAAGAAAAATCATGAAGGCATTTATTTGAGGTGTCTTGGGAAACAGGAAGCTGAAAGGGTGATGAATGAATTTCATGAGAAATATGGTACTGGTCATGGCTCTGCAATTGCTACAGCAAATCAAAATTTGAGGGTAGGATATTACTGGCCTACACTGTTCAAGGATGTTCACCACCATGTACGCACTTGTCACATCTGCCAGACTGCATCCACGAGGGAAAGATATGCCGCGCTTCCGCTCCAACCGGTCACTGAGGTAAGGCCTTTCACTCAGTGGGGTATGGATTTCATAGGCCCCATCAACCCACCATCTTCTGTAGGACACAGGTACATTCTCACTATCACTGATTATTTTACAAGATGGACTGAAGCTTTTGCTTGTAGACAATGCATGTCATAGGTAGTGATTGATCTCTTCGAGTCTGCTATTCTTAATCGATTTGGATGCCCTATTGCTGTTGTCTGTGATAATGGTCCCGCTTTCGCATCTTTCAAATTTTCAAACTGGGCTTTTGATCACGACATTATTGTTAAGTTTGTGTCTAATTATTATCCTCAGGGTAATGGCTTAGTAGAGTCCTCTAACAAGAATTTATTGATTGTCATCCATAAGTTGTTAGAGAGGAACCCAAAAGACTGGCACACCCAGCTTTGGTTTTCCCTCTGGGCAGATCGCACAAGACTTAAATCATCCATTGGAACATCTCCTTATGACTTAGTGTATGGTCTGGAGCCAGTATTCCCTATTCAACTCAAGATCCCAACTTTACAGTTTATAAATGAGTTTTATGATGAAGGGGATAGGAGGGAGGCTAGGTTGACAGAACTACTGCACCTTGAAGAGAAACGAGACAGTGCCTTTGAAAATTTTGCCAAACATCAGGGGGTAGTTAAGAGGTGGTTTGACAGGAGGGCTAAAGTCAAAGCTTTTAGAATTTCTAACCTTGTCCTATACTGGGATAAGCCTCATGATCAGAAAGGGAACCATGGGAAGTTTGATAAACTCTGGCTTGGCCCATATCAGATTGCTGAAATACTTGGAGACAATGCCTTCCGTCTAAAGACTCTCACGGGAGAAGATATACCACTGCTTGTTAATGGGCAGTATTTGAAACTTTATTTCCAGTCCTAAGCTATTTTTAGCTCTCTGCTCTGTATATAGTTAGAGTAGGTTTCCCTTTTGGTTTGCTTGTTTGCTTTGGTTAGAGTAGGTTTGCTTTGATTTGTTTGTTTTGGTTTGCGTTGCTCTTGCTCTTGGTTCCTTTTCTTTTGGGGATCTTTGGGTGTATCTGTATGGAAATGGTGACAAAGTAGGTGTGATGTTCTTAGTATTTCTCTTACAAACTCTAATCATCCTTCCAGGACACTGTGGTACGAACTCTCTACCCAATGTCACTTATCCTTGTGCTGAGGCAAAGGGTTTTCTAGTTAGTTTGAATGAGAATATATTAGGGTCTCATACTTTTACCTATTAAATATACCTGAAGCTGCAGAAGGTCCTTATCAGGTTTGAACAGGTGAAAAATCCTTTTCTGCTCTAGTGCCACTGTGGTTCTCAGCCCTGAGTGTGAATTTCACTGTTCACAAGTTGAATGAAATGAGTGAAAAAAAAGATATATCAGAAAAGGAAATAACAAAAAAAAAAGAGAAAGAAGAGAAAATATTGAAAAGTAAAAGGTTTGAATTCACCTTATCAGGGGGATCTGAATATCTCTACCGAGGCTATGGATGCCTGGCTGGTAGTAGAGCTATGTTCAGGAGGATCACAACGATAACCTCGTCGGGGCTATGGACGTCTGACTAGTAGCGAGGCTCTATCCAGGTTACTTTTAGAGTATGAATCTCTGCGTAGCTTGTTCATACCAGGTTTGGTCCCTGTTGCAACTAAAGGAGGATAATGAATGCATATGCACACACTTTGACCCTGGTATAAGAAATTTTGAATGACTAGGGTTTCTTTGTTTAAACATAGGGGTGGTGGCTGGATATCTGAGTTGAAACCATAAGTTATGGTTTCTTGATTCCAGTTTGTCATCGAAATGCTCAGGAGCATTTCCCCAGCAGAGTCGCCATTTGTTGTGCAGTTTTTGCACACACGCCCCACCTGGAGTAGCGACCCTCTTTTCTGGTGTCTTTTGACCTTTGGTTTTATTGGACTTGTCTTTTGAGGTCTTGACACGTTGGTCTTGTTGGCTTCGATCTTGCCCTGAGGTTTGAATTGGTTAAAATTGAATTTTAGGCAAAATCCTGGTTTTCACCTGAATTCGGGATTTTCCAGCTCCAGCATATATTTCCTGGGCCTTGGTTCATTGTCTGGTCATTGCTGAATTTTTTGAATCTAGGTTTCTGCCTAACTCCAGGATTTTCTGGTTCTAACGGATTTTCCTGGACTATGCTAAAATCTCGAACTTCATTAAAATCCCAGTTTCTGCCTTTCCATGAATTTTGTGTCCATCCAGATTTCTGCGTGTCTTGGGATTTTCCAAAATTCCGTCCTGGGCTCAGGTTTCCAAATTTTTCAGACACGTCTTGTCGCTCATTAATGCTCGCAGTACCTTGCTCAGATGTGTATATGGGTGGATTTAAAACATTTTAAGCATCATTTTAACTTCATCATTCACTTGTTTGCTACCTTGGTGTCTGAGTGCTTTCCCCATTCGAGCTTTGAGCATTGATCTTGAGTTGCTTGCGTGTGGATCGTTTGGGTGCTGATATCTGAACCTTCATTGCTTGGGCACATTCGCTTTGCAGTCGCTTCTTCGAGTTCAAGTTTTGTCTAGATTGATCCATGGTAAGTTGTCGATGGCCCTTCCATCTGTTTACGCGATGATTATTTTTTCTATGTTGATTAATGGTCATGTCGAGTCGGCGCATGTTTGGTCACGATTTTCTTCTTATCGAGTTAGGGTTGGACCCATTTCTTCGTGAAAACCTCATCACCCACACCATACATGCTTGTATTTATCCATTAGATGACGGGTGCATCCGTTGGATGGTGTTCTGGGTAGATTTTGGCCCTCTAAGTGCGTAATTTGCCATATTGTGCAAGGTTAGGGTTTCTTTGGTGCTTAGCCCAGAATAATGAATTCATCATAATTTTTGTATCTTGTGCTAGGATTACACTGACCCCTACCTTGTGAGGATTCAGAGCGCCCTAGACTAATCTTTATAGATGGTATGTTAAACCCCAAGCTTAACCCTAGTTTTCATGGCGGGAAGTTTATTCATTAAAATTAGGGCATCGTTGTTTTGCCATGAGGACTCGTCATTTGAGAGCTTTGAGAACTTGAAATCATTTGCATTCTAAATTTTATTGATTAGCGTTGATTTTGAGACCATTTGAATCTAGGTGGAAAAGATTGCATGACCGTTTGATTAAAAGTTCGTGTGTCGCCGATCATCGGGTTTCCAGGGTGTCCTGGGAATTGTTGCGCACCCGGATTTTCCCGGTTTTGGCTGATTCCGTGGGGCGTAACGATTTTTAGAGTACTTCAAATTATCCGCGAAAATCTGTTCTGTCCAGACTTTTTCGGTTTTCTTGTCTGGTTGCACTTCTTTTGATTTTTTGAGGATAGGATTAATGAAGTAAATGCTAAATGCTTATTTCTTGTTGCTAATGATCGAATTCCATGCTAATCTTATGATATTTTGTGTGTACTGACGATTTATTTGACTAATGATGTTTTGGCAGCAAGAATCCGTCTGGGTCGGATTTCTCCGAAATTCTGCCCCGACTGGATTTTCCCGGTTTACAGTGTTTTCCCGGACCGCTTTATTTTTTTGGATTTTCAAGGATTAGCGATTTGTGATAGTTTCTAACTGCTTTATATGATTTTATACTAACCTTTGGACTGGAATATGTATGATAATTCGATACTTATGATGATTTCTTGTGAGTGGAGGCTGAATCAAGCAAGGCTGCAGCAGGAAAATCCAAGGGTGATACAGAGGGGTCCTCCATCTCAGAGGTAGAGAGAATAAGGTTAGACACTAAGAGCCAGCTTCCTGAGAGCAAGATATCTTCCGTGTGGTCCGAGGTGTCTGACACCAATGTGGGAGCCTAGAGATACGAGGAGTTCAAACAACAGAACAACATGAAGAGGCAAGAACAGATGAAATCCGGGTGGAACCTGCTGTCCCGGATTGGCTTGAGAAGGAGATTACTAGAAAGAAACAGGTTGTTGTTGAGGATACCCCTCTGGATTGGGATGAGATGCTGTCTAAGATCGGCAAAGGTAAGAAGAGGAAGGTTGCTAAAGTATTTTCAAGGATAGAGAGGGATGAGGTGAGTAACAGGGTCATTCATATTGCCACCCCTGCTACGGATAAAACCAAAGAAGAGGTCACTGGTAAGGATTACAATGTGCAGACCATTAACCTTGGGCCAACCTCTATGGAATAGGACATTGATGAATAGGAAGGGTCTAGTGCTGTGATCATCGGCAGATTGAGAAAGGAAGCTCAAACCAAGCATGAGCTGAGAAAAGAAAATGAAAGACTTAGGAAGTGCTTGGAAGAGGTGATGAAACCCTTGCAATCTCTTCACCCATCTTCTTCTGCCACTCCTGGCTTTCTACCCAAGGAAACTATGTCCGAGATTGAGAGGATGAAAACCTCTATTCAAACTGCAACGGATTGGTTGAAGGGTGTACAAGTAAAAGGGGATGATGCAATTAAGGAAATCCTTTCAATTGGGAAAGATGCAGTCAGAGCTAGGGACTTATTGGAGCATGTGCTATCCCAGGATAAAAAAGATATTGATCTTCTGTTGTAGAAATCCAAGGTCATCATGGAATATGGTAAAGATCAGTTGGATGCGGAGGGGATTCTTCCTTCCTCTAGACTAAATGAACCATGGGAATGGTTTGAGGCTCTGCAAATTCGGCATAAGGCCATGAGGAAGATTTAGAAACGGAAGAAACAAATTGATGGTGATTTAATTGCAGTTTATGATGGGTGCATCACATTTTTCGAGGTCATGACCGGTTGAAGAAAAATTGCTCCTAAATACCTAAGTCTGGAGCAACTTAGGGAATGGTGGCATGAAGTTTATGCCCCAGATTCTGAGAATGTTATAACAGGGCACCAGCTAGATGATGCAGCAACATATTTGGCGGTCATGGATAAGTATCAAGCCAACAAGGATGATTGGGATAAGACTGTTAAACAGTCAAAGGAGGAGATTGGCTGCATAGAATGTCAGCTTAGGATATTGCCTTTGCCACCTATCACCGAATTGGATGGAACATTTTGAGGGTTCAAGGATCATCGGCCCAGAGTAGGGATAAGGGAGGCGATATTTAATGCCATTTTGAGATTTGTGCTTCCCTATTATTATAGGGCATGTATTGAACTGGACTACATTGGGGATTGTGTCTAGGCCGACCTTGATGATGTATGGCATTTAATGTGTGCCTTATTTTGATTTCCTAAGGCCGACTTGTTTTGGAGGTTGTTCTTATTTTGTAAATGTTTGGCTGGGCCGACATGTCTTGAGAGTTTGCTATAAAATGGCGTTCCTGTCTCATTATAAAGGGTTAGCTAGAAAGTAACAAAGATAAGTAAGAGCAGAAAAGAGCTAGAGTTTTTTTGTAGTAGAAGTAGTAGTCAATTTCTTGAAGTAAATACCGTAACAAAAATAGTGGAATTGTTGCAACTTTTTGGTGATCTAATGCAATTGAAGACATTGTGGTTTTCCTAGTGAAATTTCTTGTGTTATTTTATCTTGCATGGTTCCTGTTGTTTTATCTTTCAAATTTCTTAAAGATTTAGGGTTTAGTGTTGAGAATTAGATTAGTGTGGTGTATAATGTTCATGATTTCATATTTGGAATGTTTGTAGCAATCTCTGGTCTATACTCCCAGTAACTATCTGATTGTAGTAGGCTGGTGAAGTCAACCTGGACCATATATTTATATGTGCTTAAGTTCGATTGTGGATGAATATCTATGATTTGAAAATCTATATACATTAGAAGATTGCACCGTTCTTGTGATATTGCATTGTGGGTTAAGCAGGAATTGGTTGTTTGAAGTTGGTCCATTCTAGATATCTGTCATTTGCATTGTTCAATTTAGGAATAGTTTAGATCTTATCATTTTCTTGCACCCTTATCTTTTACTATTTCTTTGTCATCCGGTTAGATTTAGGATTTGAGATCATCCTATTACAAAATCTGATAAATTAGAAGATACAGTTTGCTTGTAGTAAGGTCCCTTTGTGATTACCAGCATTTTCACATATTATCTGAGTTGTTTATGCATTATCATGACCTGACACCCGAGAGACCTTAGGGTGATTTTCAGTAATTTATTCTTGAAGATTACCTTTCAAGAGAGATAGAATATTGCATTCGGTCTGAGTTGTTGTTGTGCAGAAAACGCCATCAACATTCTTCTTTTCACAATCTTCTTTATAGGCCAAACCATCTTCCTTTTTAATTTCAAATGCCAACTTTTCATTTGCTCCATCTTCATCTAGAACTATTGAAATTTTGCATCCAACCTCTTGATTTCTTATCTTATTGCTACTAAATCTTTGTCAAATTTCTCTTTCCTCTTTCTCTTTTTCCTCTCTTCCTCTGCTTGCAAGTGTCTTCTCAAGTTCTCCATCTCTTCTAGATGATCCCACAACTTACTTTCTCTCTATCATCACAATGGAAGCAACCAGGTTCTTCTGACCTACAGAAAACCATCGAAACAAAAACCAACTTTCACCATGCCATACCTTTTTCGGGCTCTAATACCACTTTGATGTAGAGATTAGAGGAAGAACAACTCACTCACTCTCATTAGTGTAAACACAAACCAATTCTTTCATGTCCATTCAATTAGGACTCTCTTTTCCTTCACTAAATCCTTGTCTCAACACAAAAAAATAGAGACTAAGACATAATAACCTCTTGTTAATCCTTCAAACACATTAGAAACATCAAAATACATGACCCAAACTCCCTCTCCAACATAAACAACTTCAACATGTGAATTTTCCCAAATAGGTTGTCCAAATAAGCAATTAGGCCTCTTAGGCCACAAAAAAAAAGCAACTAAAAATTACCCAGCCTATTCCTCCTTCTCTATGCCTAAAAAATGTGCAAATACACCTGAAAAATCACATTAGATCATCTCCCAAACTGTTATGATATTTCAACAAACAACTAATCTAAGCCTTCATTCACGACTCAAAAAATGGACTGTCATAAATCTGCCATGAAAGATTGGGATATAAATGAATAGAAAAACCTTTAGTTCACCAAAAATAAATAAATGTATAGTCTCAAATACATCCATACAACCTTTAAAAACTCTGACACCCGAGTGGAACACTATTTAATAGCATCAAAACTCGAATTCTTCACTGTAGAAAGTGATTTTCCAGAATTTTGCACAATTTTCAGACCTAGGGCATCAAAGTTTCATATGCTAACCTTCATCACTTAGTCTAAAACTTTAGAATATGAAGTTATATATAAAAAAATTCCTACATACCAAACTTTAGGTTGTTCCACCATGTAAATTGGGAGAAACTCAATTTTAATTGCTTGCTACCACCCTAAATCAGGGTTTTGACCTGCCTGGAGTATTTTACTCATAATTTACACAATTCAAAACATTTTTTTATGAAATAAACTGAAAAATAAACTAGATTAATAGGGATACAACTTAAAATTGAGAAGGAGAGGTTTTATGCACACTAAATATCCATAGAATGGCCTGCAACATAGAAAAATCAGGAAAAATATAGAAAAACTAAACTTTTAATTGAAATTCTTCTTCATACACCTTTCCCCAACCTCCCTCGAATTGTGTGAAGCCTAAAAAGGCCTATATAAACCATATCTAGTGCCTGAAACTCAATCTCTAACTACTTGTCCCTTCACATTCTTGTATTTTTTCAATTTATTGCATTTTTAGAATTTTGTATTGACAATAATTTGTCAATTTTTGCAATTTTTACATTATGCTTTCTATGACCACAAAATTATAAACTAGGACCTAATACATGCATAAAATGGCATTTTAGACCTTAAGACATAATTATTACATCATATTTCCAATAAAAATTTGAATTTTCTTTCTTGAGGGATATCTTTGCTTGGGTTCCCCTGCACCAAACTCTTCACGTCTTATCTAGGTACCACCTTAGCTTCAATGCTTAGCCAAACATAACGTGTCTAGATTGGGGTATAGATTTGGCTCTGCCCCCTTTATATACCCCACTGGTACACATGGTTTAGATCATCCGCTGGGGTGATGAAATCCCCAAGAAGGTCCCATTAAGAGAAGAGACTAGGCATTTTCGGCTAGTCCCTAGGCTCACACAAAGCGCAAGGGGAAAGCTTAGATGTTCTAGTATCCCCTAGGAAACATAAAGGACTAAAGTGGATTGTGATTTCTCTTCACCCAAGATCACCAAATAGTGCAAGGGAATTGGATATGTCAACAATCCATGTTCCAATCACAACAAGTAAGTATATTGACTTCCCCTAATTAGTTCTATGTGCCTAACTAGTATGAAGAAAAGAAAACAAATAAACTAACTACACTGAGACCAACTATTTTGCAAGAAATTGTTAGTAATTTGAACCTCTAGTCTTTGAAAATCATGAAACAACTACACAAACATTAGTAAAACCAAGCACATTCACTGATAAAATAGGTTAGGGGGTCAGTATTTAGAAAAATATGAGAAACAAACTCTAAAAAATGAACTCTTATGTTAATTTTTACCTCACAATCACTTTTTTTCTGAAATAGAATCTCCCCTATTGATAGAAGAATCACCTCTCTCAATGTTAGAATCACCCCTTTCAATTGCAGGCTCACCCCTGTTAGGAGCAGAATCGCCTATTTGAAGGAAGCAAGCTCACCCAACTTAGTAGCAAGGTTACCTATTTAGGAAATAGGGAATAGATTTCCCCCTGTTTCATAGATGGGTGATTCTGCAAGTGCAGAATTGCCTCTATTAAAGGCAGACTTGCTTATCTTGAGGGAAAAATCACCCCTATTACTGTAGAATTGCCTCTATGCAACCTAAACCTACAAAATGTTAAACAACAAAAAACATAAAAGGAGAAAACCCATTTGCGGGTCCCACTAGGCTGCCAAAAAAGTGTGCAACATGACTTCCTACCCTAAATAATGGAAAAAAATAGAAATGCAATAAAGAGCAATACACACAACACTACCTCTTGAGATAAGCCTAGTTGAACTTGAACAAAAGAAAGATATACCTTGTCCAAGTTGATCCTTTGGTTGGCCATTTGATGTAGGTTAGATTGCTTAAATGTGTGTTATGAGAAAAATGAGACCAAATCCTCTATTTTAGGGGGTGACTATCTAGATGATTGAATGGCTAGGATTTAGTCAACATGGACAAGATGGAGGGTTGTGGTGAGTTGAGGACTCACAAGTCCTCACATCTTGCCATGTTGAAAATAAAGTGGAAAAATGACATGTGATGTGGAGAGATGACATGTGAGGTAGAGGTACTTGCAAGTACCTTGTGATTACAGGAAGATTTCCTCAAAAAAGAAGTTCTTGTCCCCATGTGAGAAGGATGGTGACAAGTGTGGAATTTTAGAATTCCTCACTAATCATCATGGGGAAGAGAGAAGTTGTTGGGATAATAAATGTGATTTTTAAATTCACATAATTGGAAGTACCTTGAGGATAAGATAAGGTCCTCATAAAGGAGGTCCTTATCCCATGTGAGTGATGTGACTTATGAGAGCATTTAAAATTTCCCAACAATCTTCATGGGAATAGGGTAGCATTCAATTATTAGATGTGAATTTTTAATTCACACGGGGAAGAGGTCTTGGCTTAATAAATAAAGCACTTATGAAACATTTACTAGGAGGACATACAAGAAATGGAATGAGGATTAGATTAAGGTTGTGCAAACATGTGATTAAGAAGACTAATGGTGTAAACAACCAATTTGACCATTCAAAATTTTGAGTCCTGCAATCTACCATGAACGGGTAAGGGGAGCCTAAATGGGGATTTTGGTGGGGCTATAATTATCTTTTTTAGTGTTTACTTCTAACATCAAGGTCACCTTGTTCTCTAAACTTTTCTCTTCTATGGTAGAAGGTTCCTTTGTGCCATACAATTTTTTTTGAATTCTTATTCTTCTTGTTAATAGCTATCTTCTTTTTAATTTGATCAATTACCAATCCCTAAGAATTATTTTTATATCTATAGGTAGTAATATCTTCCTCATGGGGGCCTTTGACCTCTTATCTAGGTTCCCTCTCACATTATGGGTGTCTTCACAGTGCTCACTAGGATGGGTCACTAGTTTGGTTTCTACCACCCTAGAGGTGGTGAATAAATCCCCTCTTCTGGTCAGAAGATTTTCCTCATCCAGCAACAAGTCCATGCTACTTTCTTTTATAGTTTTGAAATTTTCTTTATCAAACATTGGATACACAGTCTCATGCTCTTTGTTAAGATCATTTGTATTGGTAATTTTTGCCACTCCCCCCATGAGGTCATCACCTCCATTAGGATTGTGCCTTACTTCTATTATTGAAGAGACTTGCACCATAGGGTTAGGATTCTCTTTCAATTGATTTTTACCCTACAATCACTTGTTCTTTAAGATTGGGCAGTTCTTTCTTCCATTCCCTTCCATTTTACAAAGGAAACATGCATTAATCCCACCTAGTAGTTCAATTTTAAAGGAGAGAAAAACATATCTATTTCAATATCAATTTCCTTGGGAATGGCCATTCCCAGATTCAATGAAACTAACATTTTGACATCCATGTATGAGAGAGGGTTTTTTGTGTCCTCTACTTGAACCACCTTTCCAAATTGCACAACAATTCAAGAGATAAACACCCATAATAAGTAAGGGAGATCCTTTAGGGTTATCCATCTTAGATATGATAGGGAAACCACCCCCTCGTTTAGCATATTTGAAGACCATGAAATTACTCTAAACATAGAGTTTTCCACAAACTATAATTCCTTATTACCAACTTTTAATTTCATTTCTTTAGTTTTAAACAAAATCAAAAAATCCCTTTTTGAATCATCCTACAAAACTCATGATGGATTCCTAGCTTCTTATTCCAAACACTAATTAACCATTGTGAAAAGAGGTGAAATAGGTACCCCACCTTTTAGGAGATGGGACACAAAGGTAGGGTTGTAGGACATTTCCACCTATTTCCTTCAAGTTTCATTCAAGGTAGCCTTAAAGATCTCAATCTAGGGATGGAATTGAGGAAAGAGATCTACAATAAGGTTTCATAGGGTTTGATTAAAGAAAAAAAGGGGTTTCACCACCAAGCAAAGGCTTAGAAAGACAAGAAATGTAAATTACATGCAAAACCTAATGATATGACCTAGAAAATGAACATAAATCAAAATAAAAAACTCAAGATAAATAGAGGTGCACCTAGAAATATGAAGAGGCTCAAAAGAATGTTTGAAATCTTGAAAATGTGAATTTTAATGCACACTAGGACTCATCCTCCAGTAGGGGCAATTTAGTCCCAATTTAGGGTTTTGGGCTAAAACAAGAATCACAAATTGCTAAACCAAGATCTACAAAGAAATCTTGAAATTAGGTATAGTGGGACTCATATGATAGGAATGGTGATTTAGTCTGAGTATTAGGGTTGATCTAAAACTCTGATATCCTCTAATTTTCTCTTGTAGCTTTGCTCTTGTCAAATCTCTGAGTCTAAAACACTGAATTGCAACTTGTAGATGTTTTTCTATGATATTGCAATCTAGATGACAACTTTGACAGCTTGACAACTTTTCTCCAATCTTCCTCTTGAATGGATCTTCAACATAAATTTTCATATCACACATCAAAGGGAGGGGAAAATGTTGTTTTTTTACTGGATATGGGTTTTCCTTGGTCAAATGCTATTTTGGTAATCAAACATCGAAATGAAATAAAATAGAATGAAGGAATGATGAATGAACAAACAAGATATGTTGCAACTCACCAAGCCCTTGGAATAAAGGATACAATATTTTAAGTAATGGATAGCATGAATTTATATCTTGAATCTTGATTTAATGTTGTAGATCTTGAATTGAATGCTTACAGTTTGAATCGTGAAAACCTACATCACAAATGTTAGCTCAAAAACGCACATGATGCATGACGACTTTGACATGATGCTTGAATCTTGAATAATATTCTAGAATGCTTGAAAATCAGCTCTTGAATACTATTGAATGGTCTTGAATTCTCTTTTGATCTCAAATTTTCTATATTGTTTGAATAGTTTATTTTCTAGGAGAAAATATGTTAAATAACCTTGTATTTATACTTGTTTATGCCAGATTTCTTGAAATTACAACACTACAAGTGACATAAAATCTATGAGAATAAAATCCTATCAACAATTGAATTCAAAAGTAGGTCCAAGCTAAGCAGGGATCCTATGCCATTTGGGGCATATTAGTCCCAATAGGCTAAGCTTGGGACCCAAATTTAAAGAAAATGTTAAGATCTATGCAAAATTCAGGTTTATGCCTTGAAGCTATTGGAAAAACAAGGATAGAAGACTGAGAGGGGTGGGTAAATCAGTTGTCACAAAATAATAAAATTTTCAAACTTTACTTAACATAATCTCATATCTAATGAATAAGTAATTAACCATAAACAATTAACACATCAGAGAGATAGAAAACACCAATATTTTTTATGTGGAATCCCTGTTAGGGGAAAAATCATGGTGGATGTTAGTCCACAGTATTATACCCTGTTAAAAGTATAATGAAAATAATAAAGAGGAATGTGCATGCATTCAAGAACATTGTTATGAAATAACTTGCACAATAGAAGAATATGATATGAAATATGCTGCAAATACTTGATAATAACTGAGAATAACAAGCCACTTCGAGGGGGAAAACCTCCAAATATCTCTAATGAGAACAAACTTCATAACTTGATGATGAAATAAGACTCACAACCTCCTATTTATACCTATTTATGCCTAGGATATCACCTAGTTGGACTTAGAAACACCTATATAAGTCTTAGGCCGACCCTAAACAACTAAATAACAATATACTAATGATAATATGACTTGATAGAGAGTTAAGATAGCCACAAGCTGACTATTCATAACCCGATGTACACTAATATTAAGGTGTAGCATGCCCCCCTTCTTCAAAGAGCATTGTCCTCAATGCTAATCAAGTTTGGATACTTTTGAATGAACTCCTCGTCCTCCCATGTGGCATCTTCAACTGGTAAATTCTTTCCATTGGATGAGATAGTCGTGAGAGTTCTATTCCTCAAATTCTTTGTGCATGTTTGACGCACTGCACTTTGGTTCCAAATGATTCTTCCTTCTTCATCGAGCTCTGGTAGTGTTGTTTGAGTGGGAATTTTATGCCCAATGACCTTCTTCAAATAGGAAACATGAAAAACTCGATGTATCATTGTTGTTGGTGGCAAGTCAAGCTTGTAGGCAACACTACCGAATTTTGCATGATTTGGTATGGACCATAATAATTTGGAGACAACTTATTATTATTTTTTGTTGCTTTAGTGAGATTTTCTTATAAGGCTGCAATCTCAAGAAGACCCAATCCCCAACTTCAAAACTTCTTTCACTACGATGTTGGTCTGCCTGTTGTTTCATTCGATTTTGTGCCATGGCTAAATTCTCCTTGAGTCCTTGAAAGTACTTGTTGTTGATGAAGCAAGTGGTCTTCTACTTCTTGAACTCTTGGGGACACCTTTATTGATGATGTTATGGAAGGAGGATGATATCCATAAAGTGCCAAAAATGGAGACATTTTTGATGAGCTATGAAAAGAAGTGTTATACCACCATTCTGCAAGTGGTATCCAATCTACCCACTAAGACTATTTCTCCTCAAGTGAAAAAATGTAGATATCCTTCCAAACACTTATTAACAACCTCAGTTTTCCCATCTGATTGAGGGTGGTATGAAGAGCTATGAGCCAATTGAGTACGAAAACATGAGAATAAATCTTTCCAAAAGTGACTAGTGAAGATAGGATCATGATCACTAACAATAACCTTAGGTGTACCATGTAGCTTTTGGATATTCTCCAAAAAATATTTTGCCACTGCACTTGCTATAAAAGGATGTGGTAATGCAATGAAATGTGCATATTTAGTGAGGTAATTAACTACCACCACTATGACATTATGACCTTTAGATATGGGAAGCCCTATGATGAAGTCCATGGATACCTCTTCCCAACGCTGGATAGGAATAGGTAAGGGTTGTAAGAGACCTAGTGTCTTAATTGTCTCCCCTTTATGCCTTTGACAAACCAAACATTCAACCACAAATTTTTGAACATCACCCTTTATCCCTTCCCAAAAAAATTCTTACTTGACTCGATGATATGTCTTCAAAAATCCTGAAGGACCACCCATTGGAGACTCATGAAACTCTGTGAGAATCTTGTGTTTAAGAGTGGAATTCTTGCACAAATACAAATGCTCTTTATACCAAAGAGTATCTCCCTTCCAACAAAACTTATCTGAACTACTAGGATCACTTTTTAATTGTTCGATGAGATTACTTGTCGCAACATCGTTTTGCCACTCTACTTTGGCTTCCTCCACCCAATTTGATTATAATATCGAAAGGGAATACAATAAGGCTTCATCTTTCTCATCCTTCCTTGAAAGTGTATTTGCAACAATATTTTCTTTCCCTTTCTTATATATATTCTCAAAGTCATATCCTAACATCTTAGTGACCCATTTTTGCTGCTCTTCAAAATATAGTCTTTGTTCCAAAAAATATTTTAGGCTATCATGATCTGTCTTAACCTTGAAGTTTCTACCCAATAGATAAGGCCTCCATTGTTTCATTGCATGAAGGATTGCTAGCATTTCATTCTCATAAATAGGTTTTAGTTGATTCTTACCTTTTAATTGATGAATCTCAAAAGAAATTGGTTGACCTTCTTGCATGAGCACTGCTCCTATCCCATTTCCAGAAGCATCACATTCCACAATGAATTCCTTGGTGAAGTCAGGAGTGTAAAGCACTGGATTTGTACACATAGCCTCCAATCTCTCAAATGTTGTATTGGCAGACTCATTCCAATGAAAAGAATCCTTCTTCAATAGAGTGGTGAGAGGTGCTGCTATATGACCATAATTCTTTAAAAATCTTCTATAGTACCCTGTCAATCCCAAGAAACCCCTTAGTTTCTTAATGGTTTTTGGAATAGGCCATTCCATGATAGCCTAAATTTTGTTAGGGTCCACCTTTACTCCTTCATGTGAAACTATGTGTCCCAAATACTCCACCTCTGTAAGACCAAATACACACTTGGATGGCTTAGCATAGAGTTCATGATCTTCAAGTATTTGTAATGCTTGATCCACATGTTGCAAATGTTCTTCCCAAGTCTTGCTATAAATCGATATATCATCAAAGAATAGTAACACAATCTTCCTCAAGAACTTCTTAAAAAATAAAATTCATCAAACTTTGGAATGTAGATGGTGCATTGGTAAGACAAAATGGCATCATCAAAAATTCATAATGACCCTCATGAGTTTGAAATGTTGTCTTACAAATATCTTCCTTCTTAATCTGAATTTGGTGTAACTTGGTAAAATACATAGCTCCATTCAATTCATCTAGAAAATCATCAATGACTGGAATAGGAAACTTATCTTTAATGCTATACATGTTGAGCACTCTATAATCTGGACACATGCAACAAGTATCATCCTTCTTATGTACCATCACCATAGGCGTGGAGTAACCACTTTGGCTATTCCTGATAATTCCTGCCTCTAGAATCTCTTCAACAATTTTTTCTATCTCAGTCTTTTGTATGTGTGGATACCTGTAAGGCCTGATGTTCGGTGGTTGGCTCCCTAGGACTACTTGTATGGCATGGTCATGATCCCTCTTACGAGGAAGTCCTTTAGGCATATCTCCAAGAACAATTGAGTGATGATCAATTATAGCTTGCAAATTTGGATGAGTAGGAGCATTAGATTGAGAGACTTCTAATGAACATAGTTGGGCCACAAATCCATCCACTCCTTTCTTAAGCAACTTTTGCATTTGATGAGAGCTTACCATTTGTGGGGATTTTTCTTTCAACCCCCTTAGCTCTACTATCCTTCCCTCTTATTGAAATCTCATTAATAGTTCTTAGAAGTTCATCTCAATCGTTCCCAATGTAGTAAGCCATTGTAGTCCCAAAACAATATCTGTTGCACCCATGGATATCACATACATTGGGGTATCAAGTCGATAATATCCCATGGATAATTTAATGCTATGACACTTCCCTGAACAACTAACTGTACTACCATCTGCAATCAAAACCTGAAACTTTGGAGCTGGGTATATAAAACAATTGAGATGAGTAGCTAACTTTTTGTTGATGAAATTATGAGTACTACCCGATTTAATCAACACTGTTACCTTTTGCTTCTTTAAGAACCCCACCACCTTGAGAGTTTGTGGAGCACTGAAACCTGAGAGTGCATGACAAGAAATGATTGGTTGAGAATCATGTGATTCCTCATTTGAATCCCTTTCATCCTCTAGTATGGGTTCCTCGTCTTCTTCCTCACTCGAACCTTCAATATAGAACAATTTCTTTTCACTGCATTTATGTCCTCGACTGTATTTGCTATCACAATTGAAACACAAACCTTTTTCTCTTTTCTCCTCAATTTTTTGTGGAGTCAACTTAGTAGGTTGTGCTAAATATCCTTTCTCTCTTGTCACAATAGCCCCTTGCTTCTTGGGAGTCAAATACTTCTCCTCTAACCTGCGTGCTAAGATAAAAGACTCATTTATGGAGCTAGGGCTAAACATGCGTACCTCATGTTGCATGTGATCCTTAAGACCACCCAAGAAGAAATCATTCAAGTTTTCCTCCATAATTGTATCCACTCTTAAGGATAGATTTTGGAGTTGCTGAATATAATCCTTAACTGATCTAATTTGTTGAAGTTTAGCTAGCTAGCTGAAGAAGTTGTTTGTCACACTATTGCTATATTGTGCTTGGAGTTCCTCTGTAAAAATTGACCATGAGATAGTGATCCCCTTTTTCCTTCAATTATTTCAAAGCCAATGATACCAAATGAATTGATTTGGTTCTAGATATAGGGAAGCCATCGTGGCCTTTTGTCCATTTGGGATTTGGTGTACTTCAAAAAAATTCTCCATTTGTTTTATCCATGTTAGAGGATCCTTGCCATTGAACTTGCACATATCCACCTTTGGAAATAAATTCCTAGATCCCATAGGAGTACTAAAGCTGCTGTCAATGGTAGCTAACCTAGAATTTTCACCTTGGTCACTTGAGAACTCCTTTCTTAGTTCAGCCATGTAGGTGCTTAACATGTTTCACATGTTCGATATTTCTCCTCTTAGGTCACACATATCCATCTTAATTAAGGAAATGTCTTCCTTGACCTTATTTATTTCCTCATGAGGATTAATATCCTCTATTGTTACCCCATCCTTATCAAGAGTCTTCCCTAGAGTGACAACATTCTTTTTGCCCCTTGTTGCAGGCCCCGTCATGATGGAAACCACTAATTTTGAAATAAATCACACAAATGAAACTTAAATTTTCTAGAAATTTTACTGTAATCTCCTTTATTATTTCTTCAATAATCCAATAAAAATGAGACTCCAATACAACAAGATGTTCGAGATATGCAGATTCCAACAAAATAGTGTAGAAACCCTAATTCTGCAATAATTCACTTAATTATAATCCAATTCTTCTAAAATCTGGACTGAATATTCTTCAATATGTTATTCAAAAACCCTTTAAAAATAAGAAAAAAATTCTCCAAAATCTGAAATATATACTCTTCCCAAAATCGCCTCCAAAATTGAGAAAAACCTTGCCTCTATGGTGCCAAGATCATGCTCTGATACCACTTGTTATGAATAACTTGAACAATAGAAGAATATGATATGAAATATTCTACAAATACTTGATAATAATTAAGAATAACAAGCCACTTCGAGGGGGAAAACCTCCAAGTATATCTAATGAGAACACACTTCACAACTTGATGATGAAATAAGACTCACAACCTCCTATATATACCTATTTATGCCTAGGATATCACCTAGGCCAATTTAGACACACCTATATAAGTCTTAGGCTGACCTAAAAAACTAAATAACAATATAATAATGATAATATGACTTAATAGAGAGTTAAGATAGCCACAAGCTGACTATTCATAACCCGATGTACACTAATATTAAGGGCATAGCAAACACTACAAAGAGCTCACTGCTCAATTACAAAAGGGCTACACTGCCCAACAATACATAATAGGATTAAAATCAGGAGGGTACAAACTTAGAAAATATCTTCTACACAAGCCTAATTATAGTTATAGTTAAGCACAAGAAAACTCCTTCACTTTTCACTCAAGCTACTTCACAATTCACTTAGTCTTGTTCACACTCTACTCTGCAATTGAATGATACACACATAGGAGCACACCCTACACATGAAGCACACTATGCACCAATGAAAACATTGCTCTTATATATCCACTACATGAGATTTCATCAACAATTTAGTCGACTAGAAAAATAAAGCATATTTACAATGTTGGCCCAAATTTACAATTAAATTTTTAATGTGAATCCACCAAGGTTGGCTGCAACATAGTGGAGACCCAAATTAACAATTGCAACACAAAAATACTTCAATTAATTTCACCTTGAAGATCCACAACATGCAACCACCAACATGTCAGTCAAGAACATGAAAAATTGAATGTACACAAGAAATTTTTTTGACCACGAGCACACCAATCATTGTGGACGTACCACAAAGATAGAGCATGATCTAGAAAAATACCAAGAGCACCAAGAAACAATAGAGAAACATCTGCATCAACTAGAATTACCATAATTACACAATCTTCTCTCAAAAATACTAACAAAGACTACAAAAACACTGTCAGACCACAACATGATCAAAGCACGATCAAATCTTCACGTAGACCTCTAAAACTTCTAGTAGATGATTTAGATACACTTAGCAAAAAAAATTTAATGCATAGTAGGTGAACTTCAACATAAAGATCAAGACGCCTTCATGACCTACACAGTTCCAGTGGGAACCTAGGACAGTTTATTTTACAATTTTCTCAATATCATCAACATATACAACCTTTAATACACCAAATGCTAATAGTGTTGACATGAATGACAACAAAATCAACAAAACATTCACAACATCCAACAATCTCACCCTTTGGAATTGATGCCAACACATGATGTGAAAAATACCAGCAACCCAACACACTTGCTTTCCCTTGGTTCTAACTGATCTCCTCAATTCCTCTTTTCCATCTTAAAAGGATTTTTCACACTGCACTTTCTCCCCCTTTGAAATAAATGGCAAAGGTAACCATGAAATTTCCATGTACATGCTCTGAACCACATATCTACATATCTGACTACTCCTCTTGAGTAACAGCCATAGAAACACCAATTCGGATCAAAATATAGAAATGTAGCTCATGGATTGAAGCAAGTAAATGCATCTCTTAGTTCTTATTAGGGGGGTACAATTACCCATAACATTCCTTTGAGATACTCAAAATTATCCTTTGGAAATGGTTTAGTAAAGATTTATGCAATCTATTCTTTGGTAGGCACATGCCCCAATCTAACTTCTTTCTCATTCACTTTCTCCCTCAAGAAGTGAAACTTGATTGATATCTATTTTGTCCTAGAGTGTAGTACTAGATTCTTTGAAATATTTATTGCACTTGAATTATCATGGTATATGGAAATAGGTTATTCATATACCACCTTGGTATCTTTCATCATCTATTTCATCCATATCAATTGAGTATAATTAATTTCAACAAAAATATATTTTGCTTCAGTAGTAGCTAGAGAAACAAAATTCTACTTTTTCCTTAACTACGACACTAGCTTCTCCCTAGGAAGAAAGCACAACCACTTGTACTTTTTATCTCATCTACATCTCCATCCTAATCAAAATCAATATATGCACTCAAAGTGAGATCATCATCCTTTGGATACCAAAGTCGAAAGTCAATTGTTCCTTTCAGATATCTAAAGAATCTCTTAGCAGCAGTCACATGTGATTCTTTTGGATCAGCCTGAAATCTAGCAACCATACGTACAACATTCATAATATATGGTCTAGTTTGTGTTAAATAGAACAATCCACCACTCATTGACGTATATCTAGTTTGATTTTCCTTAGGAGAATCATCATTCTATTTTAGCTTGCATTCGGTCACCATGGGAGTACCAACAGGCTTTGATTCTTCCATCCCAAATTTCATCAGTAGCTCTCTCATAGATTTAGACTAAGATATGAATATCCCCTTATCTAATTGAGTAACTTGAAATCCTAGAAATAACTTCATCTCCCCAATAATTCTCATCTCAAATTCATTCTTTATTTCATCAACAAACTCTATACATAGATTGTCATCACCTCCAAAAATGATGTCATAAAAAAAAACTTATATAATTAACTCTTTATCATGATCCAATTTGAAATATAATTTTCTATTAGCATTAAATTTAGTGAATCCAAGATTTAGTAAGTATTTGTCCAATCTAGCATACCAGGATCTGGGGGCTTGCTTAAGTCCATATAGAGATTTCTTTAAGTGAAAAACCATATCTTCCTTGTCAGTTAGCTAAAATCCATCCGGTTGTTCAATGTATACTTCTTCTAGTTCTCCATTCAAAAATGCCAACTTCACATCCATTTGATATAATTTATAGTTCTTGTATCCAACATAAACAAGAAATAATCTATAAGCTTTGATTCTAGCAATAGGGGAAATTTTTTCTTCAAAATCTACACCTTCCATTTGATAGTATCCTTTACATACCAGTCTTACTTTATTCCGGACCACTTCACCTTGTTCATTTAGTTTGTTTTGAAACAACCATTTAGTATCAATCAAATTTTTGTCTTTAGGTTTGGGAACCAATATCCATGTGTCATTGTTTTCAATTTGTGTCAACTCTTCCTTCTTAGCTTTCATCCAGTGTTCATCTTGGCAGGCCTTTGTGATTTTTTTAGGTTCAATTTTGGAAATTAGGCAATACTCTTCTGCAATATTTCTTCTAGTTTGCACTCCTTTAATCTTATCTCCTATAATTTGTCTTTTAGAATGATTTAGCTTTACATACCTTAGAGTTTTGCAATTTTCTTGAACTTCTAATTCTTCTACTCTCTCTTCTGCATTTGCACTTGTCTCTGCTTCCTAACTACCTTGATTCACCAAAATGACTAGAACATATGGAACATATGGCACAATTTGAAGTTGATTATGTGTCTAAACATTCTTCCCTTTGTTTATATTGTCTTCATATAAATCATATCCTCAATATCTAGATGATTTGATAGAATACTCATCAACTCTAGCATTTGCACTCTCAACCATCTTTCCCAGTCTTCTGTTATAGCATTAACAGGCCTTGCTTTTAGTAGAGTAACTTAAAAATATTCCTTCATCACTTCTTGCCTCAATCCTTCCTATATCATAATATCTCTTGATATAACATTTGCTTCCAAAGGTCTTGAAATATTTAACAGTAGGCTTGGAACCAAACCATAGCTCAAAAGGGGCCTTACCAAAATTACCATTAACATTTACCCAGTTTAAAGTGTAAATACCAATGCTTATAGCTTCACTCCAATAGATCTAAGGAACATTTCCATCTATCATCATTGTTCTAGAAGAATCCAAAATTGTTCTATTCTTTCTTTCTACAACTCCATTCCGTTGAGGGTTGATTCAATTTTCTTCACAAAAAGAGTTGAACTCCCTAGAAGTGAACTCACTACCTCTGCCAGATTTTAGACATTTGATTTTCAGACCTTTCTCATTTTCTACCATAGCTTTAAAATTTTTGATCTTTTCCAGTGCTTCACATTTTTCTCTTAAGAAGGAAACCCATATCATTCTACAGTAATCATCAATAATCAACATAAAGTACACTTCTCTATGAATACTTCTAACTTTGGAGGGACCACAAAGGTTAGTATGTAGCAGCTCCAACAAATCATTTGAATGAAACTATTTGCTCCAGAAGGAGACTCTAGTCTATTTACCCATCTCACAGTCCTTACAAATTGTGTTAGCAAGCTTCACTAACTTAGGTAGATCTCTTACTGCTTGAGTGGAACTTATCTTGACAATGTTATCAAAAATTACATGACATGGCCTCCTATGCCACAACCAAATTTCCTCTACTTGAGTAATTAAGCAATTCCCATTAGTAGTATTCAGGTGAAAAATATTACCTTTTGTCTTTCTACCAATAGCAATCATATTGCTAGAACTTCCATGTATCTTCCATCTTCCATCTTTGAATTGTAGATCATAGCCTTTGTCCACCATTTTTCCAACACTCAAAATATTGTGCTTGAGGCCTTTAACATAAAGAACACCATTGGTGTTATCCTTACCACCAAAACAAATAGAACCTTTTCCATGAATCGCACCAGTATTGTTGTCTCCAAATCTTACAACACCACCATCATACTTTTCTAGGCTTACAAATTTGTTTTTACCACCAGATATATGATGTGAGCATCCACTATCAATAACCCACTCATTCTTTTCTTCAACTCGGGTTGCAAGAGCTTTCTCATCTTTAGCATATTTTGTAGCCATGAGACTATTTTCAACAGTAGCAATGAAAACCCATTCATCTTTATTTCCATTATCTTTATCAGACTCATCATCAGTCACTCCTTTATAAAATTAATATTTCTTTTGGAATGTAGACTTGTTAGGCTTAGATCTAGGAACTCTTTTAGGACATCTTAATGCAAAATGACCTATTTTACTGCATGAAAAACATTTAATAGGTAACACTCCTTCATACTTACCTTTTCCTCTATCTTCTTTCTTTACAATTAGTGCTTCCAATTCTTCTACTTCTCTTTGTTTATCTTCAAGCTGCTTTAGTTATTCATCATACTTGGATATCTCTCTAGAACATTCTCCCAGACCATATCTTTTCTTGTTACTTCTAAATACAATAGCCTTGAATGCTGATTTAGTCTTCGAAACAAATTCACCAAATTCACTTAATTCAAAAGTAGCAAGCTTACCAACGAGCATGTCTCTTAACATTTTTGTTATTGATTTGAGTTCTTCAATAGTGCGAGCCTGCACTTTGTAGGAGGGAGGAAAGGATTTGAGTATCTTAGCCACAATTTCATTGTCATCCAGAGAACCACTGGCACATGTAATACCCATCACTATTTCATTTAATCTTTGCATAGAAGAAGTGATATTTTAATCGTCACCTATCTTCAAATTATCATACTTTCCTTTCAAACTATGTATCTTAGCCATCTTCACATGTGAATCTCCTTCATACAAAGTTTCCAGCTTCATCCAAATATCATGAGTTGTATGCAATCCTACCATATTTTCCATCTCCAAGTCTGTCAGAGCACTCAACAAAGCATCAATAGCCCTGATATTATTTTCAGAATCTTTGATCTCATCAGTAGTGGAGGGACCATTTTGAGGAATAGCATACAAATCTTTTGTAATCTTCTAGAAGGCTTCACCGATACACCTTAGGTGGCATTGCATCCCAACTTTCCATAGTGAGTAGTTAGTTCTATCACATCTTGGACTGTCCTTCTTGAATGTTTCCATCTCAGATCACCTCAAGCTTTTAAACTTCTTCATAGGAACCTTCTCTAATGCCAATTGTTGGAAAAACAAGAACAAACAACTGAGGGGGGGTGAATCAGTTGTCACAAAATAATAAACTTTCAAAATTTACTTAATCTCAGATTTGATGAATAAGCAATTAACCATAAATAATTAACACATCAAAGAGATAGAGAACACCACTTTTTTTTATGTGGAAACTCTGTTAGGGGGAAAACTATAGTGGATGTTAGTCCACCGTATTATACCCTATTAAAAGTATAATGAAAAAAATAAAGGGGAATGCACATGCATTCAAGCACACTACCTAGAGCTCATTGCTCAATTACAAAAGGGGCTCACTACCCAACAATACATAATAGTATTAAAATCCAAAGGGTAGGAACTGAGAAAATAGCTTCTGTAGAAGCCTGATTACATTTCCAGTTAAGCACAAAAAGCGCCTTTACTTTTCACTCAAGCTGCTTCTCACTTCACTTCGTCTTCTTCACACTCTACTCTAAAATCCAATTATATTCACACATACACACATAGGAGCACACCTAGTACACAAAGCACACTATGCATTAATGAAACTATCACTCTTATATATCTACTACATGATATTTCATCAACAACTTAGTTGGCCAGAAAAAAAGAAGAAGCATATTTGTAATGTCAACCCAAATTTATAATTAAATTTTTAATATGAATCCACCAAGGTTGGCTACAACATAGTGGAGATCCAAATTAACAACTCCAACACAAAAATACTTCAATTAATTTCACCTCAAAGATCCACAACACACAACCACCAACATGTCTTCCAAGAATATGAAAAATCAAATGTACGCAAGAAAATTTTTCTACCACGAGCACATCGATCATTGTGGACATACCATGAAGATATAGCAAGATCTAGAAACATCCAAGATCACCAATAAACAATAGAGAAACATCTGCATCAACTAGAATTACCATAATTACACAATCTTCTATCAGAAACATTGACAGAGACCACATAAACATTGTTAGACCACAACATGATCAAAGCATGATCAAATATTCACACAGACCTCTGAAACTTTTGGTAGATGATCTAGATACACTAAAAAAAAAACCTTTAATCCACAATAGCTAAAATTCAATGTAAAGAAGAAGATGCCTTTAGGACCTGCATAGTTCCACTGGGAACCAAGAACACTTTATTTTACAATTTTCTCAATATCCTCAACATATGCAACCTTTAATACACCAAATGCTAATAGTGTTGACATCAATGGCAACCACATATTAGCAACACACCCACAACATCCAATAGAAACTTTGGTGGGGCCCATATGCCCAAGGTGGAATATGAGTGCCAGATCACTTAATCTATGCCATACAAGTCAAAATCATTAAATTATGATTGTTCATTTATTAAATCTCAAGATTATCCTCTAGAAAATACATTTAATTAGGCTTGTGGATGCAAAATAAGGCCAAATAAGGCATAAAGAAGTCCAATTTTAACAAGGATGGCTCAAAAAAGTGTAAAAGTGTAAAGGGATAAATTTTCCTACACTACATAGGGTATGTGCAGGATCATCATGGAAAAAACAGGCACTTAAGTGGCAAATTTTTTAAAAAAATTCAAGTTAGGAAACTTGACGTAAAATTTTGAATAAGTTATCTATATTATTTCAAAAATATGTAAGAATATAATCTATAGCAAATTATATTTAGTTCCTAAACTACTAGGTTTATTTAAAAAAAAAAAATCTAATTGGTGAAAATTTGAAATTGCAATGCAATAGCACTTAAATTTAAGGGAAAAAATAAGAAGTAGGTATCTATTTGACCACCCTAACCACAATAAAATGATAATATTTTTTTTATAATATTTTAGATATAAGTAGAGGATTGATGTCCCAATGTGATGCATATTTTTTTATAGTTTTTTTCCAAGTACTAATTAATTATGAATTTGTTATTACAACTTTTCAAAAATATAAAAAACTAGTATGTCTGACCACCTTAACTTGGTAAAAATTTCATGAAATTCAATTATTTTTAATCCTATAGTAAAAAAGCATAAAATGTGATGCATGTTTCAAATTCAAAAAATGTGATACCATTTGAAAGCTATAGATGTTTTTCAATCAACCTATCAATCAGGACTTTCATTGTTATTCAAATAGAAGATGAATAATAATAATTTATTAAATTTAAAGTAAAGAATAATTTATATTAGTAGAAAGTTGAGAATCTCCTTTGAAAATCCATTTCATTTCATCAATTTTGGGTAAAAGAAAAGTCATTAGCCACATACCCTACACATACCCATCACATCGCCACTTTTTACATACTTGGACTAAAATATGAAAATACCTTGATCTAATTGTGAAACTTCCAATCCTAGAAAGAATTGCTAAAGAAGTTTGGTATGGATGATTCCAAACTAGTTGGTACACCCATGGTGACTGGATGTAAGTTGACACAAAATGATGATTCTCCTAAGGAAAATTAGACCAGATACAAATCAATGATTAGAGGATTACTCTACTTGACATAGACGAGGCTAGATATTATGTATGTTGTATGTATGGTTGCAAGATTTCAAGCTGATTTGAAAGAATCACATGTAATTGGTATCAAAATAATTTTTAGATACTTGATTGAAACTGCTGATTTTTTACTTTGGTATTCAAAGGATGATGATCTTACATTGTGTGCATACATATATGTTGATTGGGCTAGTGATGTGGATGACAAAAAAAGTACTAGTGGTGGTGTTTTCTTCCCAAGGAAGAAGCTGCTATCCTGGTTAAGCAAGAAGTAGAGCTCTATTTCTCTATCCACTACTAAAGTAGAATATATTGTTGCTACAAATAATTATACTCAAGCGATATGGATGAAACAAATGTTGAAAGATATTAATATGATATATGAAGAACCTATTTCAATATACTGTGACAACTCAAGTGCAATAAATATATCAAGGAATCTAGTACTACATTTGAAGACTAAGCATATATCAATCAAGTTTCACTTCTTAAGGGAGAAAGTGAATGAGAAGGAAGTTAGACTAGAGTATATGCCTAAAAAATAATAGATTGTAGATATCTTTACAAAGCCATTTCCAAAAGATACTTTTGAGTATCTTAGAGGAATTCTAGGGGTAATTACCCCTCCTGACAAGAACTAAATGATGCACTTACTAGCATAAACCCATGAGCTACATTGTTATATTCTAATCTGGATTGATGTTTCTATGGATTCTACTCAAGGGGAGTAGTTATATGTGTAGAGATATGGTTCAGACCATGTGTGTGGAAAGGTGATGGTTACCTTTTCCATTGATGTCAAAGGGGAGAAGTGTAATGTGAAAAATATAAATATATAAGGGGGAGAAGTGTAGAATGAAAAAACTTTCCAAGGAGAAGGGAAATTGTGAAGTGTGTTGGGTTGATGGTATTTTTAACATCATGTGTTGCCATCAATTCCAAAGGGGGATATTGTTGGGAAATTATTGGATGGTGTGATGTGGTGCTGATACATGGTTTTCATTGATGTCAACACTATTAGCATTTGATATTCCAAGTGTTGTATATGTCGAGCATATTGAGAAAATTATAAGTGAATGTGTACCAAGTTCCTAGTGGAACTGTGCAGGTCATGAAAGAATTATGTTATGTACATAAAAGGTTAGTTGTTGTGGATCAAAGGGTTTAATGTTGGGTATGTCTAGATCATCTACTGGAAGTTTCAGAGGTCCGCATGAATTCATGTGCAAGTTATGGTTTGACAATGTTTTGTTGGTCTCTATCAAAGTTTTTGAGTGAAGATTGTATGTTCCTAGCTATCTTGGTTGTCACATATGTCTCTCTGCTATTTCTTGGTGTTTTCAGATGTCTCTATTTTATACTATATCTTTGTGGTATGTCCACATGATCCAGTGAAGCTCATGATTGAAACTCTTCTCTTGCACATGTTTGGCTTTTCTTGTTCTTGGCTGACAAGTTGATGCTAGCGTGTTGTGGATGTTTTAGGTGTGATTAATTGGAGTATTTTGGTTTGGAGAAGTGAATTTGGGTCCCCAGTATGTTGTGTCCAACCTTGGTGGGTGCACATTGAAAATTTAATTGTGAATTTGAGCTACATTCAAAATATATTCTTTTCCTCTAGCCGACTTTGTTATTGTGAAATCTTTGTGGCAGATATATAAGAAGCAATTGTGTGGATATTATGGGGAGTATGTGAAGTGTGGTTAGTGTGCTAAGTATTTTTTTGTTCTCTTGTATGCATAAGTGGGAATATCATTGAAGATCAAGTGTGCAAAATATTGAGCGAAGTATGCAAAAGTATTATGCCTAATTGGAATTGTAATCAGGCTTGGAAAGAAGCCATTCTCTTAGTTCAAATTTTTGGATGGTTTTAATCAAATTATTGGGAAATTTTTGGATGGTGTGATGTGGTGCTAATACATGGTTTTCATTGATGCAAACACTATTAGCATTTGATGTTCTAAGTGTGGTATATGTCGAGGATATTGAAAAAATTATAAGTGAATGTGTTCTAGGTTCCTAGTGTAACTATGCAGGTCATGAAGTCATTACATTATGTACATAAAAGGTTAGTTGTTGTGGATCAAATGGTTTAATTTTGAGTATGTATAGATCATCTACTCAAAGTTGCATAGGTCCTAATGAATTTGTGTGCAAGTTGTGGTCTGACAGTGTTTTGATAGTCTCTATTAGAGTTTTTAAGTGAAGATTATATGCTCTTTGTTATCTCAGTTGTCATGGATGTCTCTCTACTATTTCTTGGTATTTTTAGATGTCTCTAGTTCATCCTCTATCTTTATGGTATGTCCACATGATCTGGTGAATCTCATGATTGAAAATATTTTGTTGCACATGTTTGGTTTTTCTTGTTCTTGGCTGACATGTTGATACTAGCATGTTGTGGATGTTTGAGGCATGATTAATTGGAGTATTCTTGTTTTGGAGAAGTGAATTTTTGTCCCCACTATGTTGTGGCCAACCTTGGTAGGTGCGGATTGAAAATTTAATTGTGAATTTGAGCTGACATTGAAAATATATTCTTTTCCTCTGGTTGACTTTGTTATTGTCAAATGTTTGTGGTAGATATATAAGAAGAAATTGTGTGGATAGTATGAGGAGTATGCAAAGTGTGGTTAGTGTGTTAAGTATGTGTTATGTTCTCTTGTGTGTATAAGTGTGGATATCATTGAAGAGCAAGTGTGCAAGAGGTTGAGTGAAGTATGCAGAAGTACTGTGCCTAATTGGAACTATAATCAGGCTTGGAAAGAAGCCATTCTCTTAGTTCAAATTTCAATATGGTTTTAATCTGAATCTTTCTATAACACAATGAGTCTTCTATTTGTAATTGAGTACTGAGCTCTAGGCAATGAGCTTGAATGCATGTGCATTCCCCTTATTATTTTCCTTTATACTTTCAATAGAGTATAATCTTGTGGACTGACATCCACTGTAGTTTTCCCCCTAATAGGGTTTCCACTGAAAAATATTGGTTTTCTTTGTATCTCTGATGTTTTAATTGCTTATGGTTAATTGTTTATTCATCAAATCTGAGATTAAAGTTAAGTTAAGTTTGTAGAGTTTAAATTTCTATGAAAACTGACTCACCCCCCCTCTTAGTTGTCTGTCTGTTCTTTTTCCAACAATTGGAATCAAAGCATCTATGTGGAAAGGTCATGGTTAAATTTTCCATTGATTTCAAAGGGGGAGAAGTGTAATGAGAAAAATACAAATATCTAAGGGGGAGAAGTGCAAAATGAAAAATCTTTCCAAGGAGAAGGGAAATTGTGAAGTGTGTTGGGTTGATGGTATTTTTCACATCATGTGTTGCCATCAATGCCAAAGGGGGAGATTGTTGGGAAATTATTGGATGGTGTGATGTGGTGTATATATGTGGTTTTCATTGATGTCAACACTATTAGGATTTTATGTTCTAAGTGTTGTATATTTTGAGGATATTGAGAAAATTATAAGTGAATGTGTTCCAAGTTCCTAGTGGAACTGTGTAGGTCATGAAAGAATTACGTTATGTACATAAAAGGTTAGTTGTTGTGGATCAAAGGGTTTAATTTTGGGTATGTCTAGATCATCTACCAAAAGTTTTAGAGGTCAACATGAATTCATGTGCAAGTTGTGGTCTGCCAGTGTTTTGCTGGTCTCTGTCAAAGTTTCTGAGTGAAGATTGTATGTTCCTAGTTATCTCAGTTGTCACAAATGTCTCTCTACTATTTCTTGGTGTTTTTAGATGTCTCTTGTTCATCATATATCTTTGTGGTGTGTCCACATGATCGAGTGAAGCTCGTGAATGAAAAATTTTCTTGTGCATGTTTGATTTTTCTTGTTCTTGGCCGACATGTTGATGCTAGCATGTTGTGGATGTTCAAGGCATGATTAATTGGAGTATTCTTGTTTTAGAGAAGTGAATTTCAGTCCCCACTATGTTGTGGCCAACCTTGGTGGGTGCGCATTGAAAATTTACTTGTGAATTAGAGCTGACATTGAAAATATATTAGTTTCCTCCGGCCGACATTGTTATTGTGAAATATTTGTGGAGGATATATAAGAAGCAACTGTGTGGATAGTATGGGGAGTATGCAAAGTGTGGTTAGTGTGATGAGTATGAGTTGTGTGCTCTTGTATGCATAAATGTGAATATCATTGCAGATCAAGTGTGTAGAAGGTTGAGTGAAGTATGTAGAAGTACTATGCCCAATTGGAACTATAATCAGGCTTGGAAAGAAGCCATTATCTTAGTTCAAATTTTTGGATGGTTTTAATCTGAATCTTTCTGTAAGAAATTGAGTCTTCTATTTGTAATTGAGTAGTGAGCTCTAGGCAGTGAGCCTGAATGCATGTCCATTCCCCTTATTATTTTCCTTTATACTTTTTAACAGAGTATAATCTTGTTGACTGACATCCACCATGGTTTTTCCACTAACAGGGTTTCCATGCAAAAATCTTGGTGTTCTTTGTCTCTCTGATGTGTTAATTGTTTATTCATCATATCTAAGATTAAAGTTATGTTAAGTTTGTAAATTTTAATTTTTTGTGACAACTGATTCACCCCCCCCCTCTCAGTTGTTTTTCCTTTCTTTTTTCAACATTTGTCCCATCATGATCTTGCACATACCCCACATTGAGTAAGAAATTTATTGTAGGAATCTTGTTACTATCAAGAATCATAAAGAAAATTTCTATGTTGTTTAACATATTCTCTTCCCTAACTAGGGCATCAACTATATCATAATTAGGGATTAACATAGATTTATTAAGGAATTTGGGAGGGCACTTACCTTGGGGCTTTCTAAAATATAAACTTTCACTGACAGATCCATTCTTTCAATTACTAAACTACAACGACTTCAGAATCAAGACATGGGTGGGGAAGGTAGCCTCCTCTGCAACAATCCCTTGAAAAAAAATGAGCACTCTTGGCTACATCATTAGAATAATTTTTTTTAGGGTTAACCTGCATAATCCAAGGGAGGTCATTTGAATGATGCCCCTTATCTCCCATTGACTGTCCATTCCTTACCATAATCAATGGAGGTTAGGGCATATAGGTAGGGTGAAGAAGTCAAAGGTCAGAAGCAAGTGCATCACATGATATAATTAGAAAAAAATCAAGATATACACCACATAAAATATAATGATAACTATTTCAACCAGATGAATGAAAAGACCAAGGTGATAGGAAGGAAACACATATAATGAACATAAAACCCTTATGGATTTACAACCATCTCAAGGTTTATTTGAAGCTCTTTCTTTCCATCATGACTTGTGATAATAATTAAAATAATAATTTACTCATTTTAGGACTATATTATAAAATAATATTAAATTTATTAATTTCTTGACAAATTTTGTGCAAAAAAGTATAAAAAATTCAGGTAGTGTGCTCTTGACCTTAGGGATCCTAATTCAAATGTCATTTTAATGTTGATCCTTGGGGATTAAAAAAGAGATCACATATCTTCCTACACACAAAAATGATTAATTGAAATGCATATATAAATATGCTTTGTCCCCATTTTAACCTTAGAAGAGAGTGAAGGAAATTATGAACAATAAGCTATTATCATGCAATTATGGAGAAGTATTCAATTTTCCTCTATATTCTATCTACAATAATCTATTGTGTTTTGGGAACTGATTATTGTCATGGAAGTGTGAACCCTTTTCTAAGTTGATTAAACCACTCAGCAACCTTATGAAATATGGGATGATCTCCCTAAGTGTGTGCTTAGATATATCCTCTAGAGAGGTTTGGTTCCCTTGATACCTCACCTAAACTATCTAAATTTATGTTGCTTGCTAAGAAAAGAGAGAAGTATAATATAATGGAGCCTAAACTCTAATATAGTGATGCATCAAAAGGTTTTCTCTATACTGCTATTTAGACTCAAAATGATCAACAATCTACAATATTTTTTATGCACAACTCAGGTTTTACATACTTATACACCAATATTTCACATGAAAGATGATTTTTTTATCAATCTTAAAAGGAAAAAAAAAAGTATTTTCATAATTAGAAACTATTCAAATGAATGTCATAACCTATCATGTGCACAAGGTATGTGAATGTCTACATAAAGGTGTTGAAGCAATGAGACATACATTGAGGATTTTCATAAAATCACAAAAAAATACATCTATCATTCATATTTGCACATAAAAATTAGATTGGAGAAGGAAAAAACTTGTATTTTATTGATAAAAAGAGTTTAACACAACTACTTACAAGTCTAAAAGTGGAGTTACATGTTGATCTAGCTTGAAAGAACTTTGAAAACAAGTCACAATACAAAATCAAGAGAGGAAGAAGTAACTTAAAATTGCATTTAGGCTTTCCTTATATGCTACTCAATAGTTGTGTAATGATAGGAACATGTGCTACTTTAGTTGGTTGGGTCAAAGTTCCTTTCTTCATCCAAAAGTGAAAACCCTATTTTGGATCCCTAAACAGTGCTCCGGAAAGGTGTTGGAATGAAGAAAACATATTCCCTTGACCTTTTCCACAATTAAGACACCTCAAATATCTCCTAGATGCTCTCAAAAGGTTAAAACTAAGTCAAAACTACCCCTATATTCCCTCCATCTACTACACAACTCAACAAAATATTCCTAGATACTTGCTAACTGCTCATAATTCCTCAAAAATTATTATAAACATAGTTACATGTTTTTAGGCACATGTGCAAAAGTTTAAAAAGATTAAAAATCTTCCTAGGGGCATGGGAGACCTTCAAGGCTTGAAATTGGGACATATGGCACTCTTTCATAACCTCCTCATTTTGTTTTATTTATCATTTTTTAGGCCTTTGACATTTGTAAAATTTTCATGATGGTGTTTTTCCATTTAAGCAGATAAAATTACTTGAACCCACTCCAAGAAGATTTATTCATTTGATTTGCACTGGCTCCAATCTCATAAGTGAGCAAGGTTGATTAATCAATGAATTCAATCTAGATTGTATGTCTCCATAGAGTAGACAAAATGCAAGTTATAAGATGAAGGTAATTCCTTGATCTTATAAAATTGTTGATCTACCCATCCTATCTCAATAAACATTTTCCAAATACAAATTCTAAGCCAAATCTAAAGCTACTAAACACCTACACCTTTAAAAGTAATTAAACCTTTGATAGATTAATGAAAAAATAGGATAAATTTCTATTATTTCATGTAATGTCAATGTCTGTTGGATACTTTATCCATATTCTCCATTCATCTAAAAACATGTAGTAAAATTGTCATACACATGTGTTTTCTTTTATAGACACAAGCTCACACAAAATAAAACTAGTGGTAAGGTAAAACCACATACCACAAAACCATGTGAATACAAAACCACTAACCCCTTATTTAGTATTGAGTACTAGGAATTCACTTTATTTAATATTTTTTTCAATATTAAATTATTATCACATGTCTCGCACACATTAAATAATAATAGAATGTTACAATGCAATATCAAGTGGTCCCCTAATAATTACCTAGTGTGACTAACCACACCACATAGCCGCATCAAAACTAAATAATTATTTAATTACCACATTATAGTAAATCATTTTATGCAATGGTGTACAACATGATATCTCAACATTCTCCCACTTGTATACATTGCATAAGGGATCAATACATGAAATGCATCATCATAGCCATACATGAAACCACATGAATCTCCAACATGCTCTCGTGCTCCATCAAGATACTTGCTGATGAGCCTAGTTTTTGGTCCAATTTTGTGTAAAATCTATTGTTTATTTTCTTGCAGTTGTCATGGAATTTGATGCTAAATGTTGATATTTTCATAATGTTTCCCTCAAACCATAGACATTGGGCTTAATCCTATTTCTGCAAGTTTTAATGAAATTGGCATATTATGTGGATTATCTATATTGATTTTGCATATGGATAATGGATTTTTCTTAAAGTGGTTATAGACATGCAGTTAGTGTGCCTAATGGCATTGCCATATAGATTTAATTTGAGGATGTTAAGTTGAGGAAGACATCGCCAGCTAGGCATGCACCATAACGTCCAACAAAGGAATCACTCAAAGGTCAAAGGAGATGGACGATAGAAGATTCCTCATTCAAACTGAATGTAACCACCTTGTAGTGGAATTTAATGTTGGTTGAGCAGATGCGGGCATTACTATTGTGCTAAATATGCATTTGGACCCACATGTTTGACTAGATTCCATGCACGCGTAGCCACCACCACTCCACTTTCTTTGTTTTCCCTAAATGGTGTCCTCCCAGTTGTGGAGTTGACTTCCTTATTTAGTTGATAGTATAAATAAAGATTTGATGCTCCTTCTTAAGGGGTTTCATAATTTTATATTATACTTGCACTCTCAAGTTTTTAGCAATACTGATACATTACTCTTTTGTACTCATGATATACAATGAATAAAATAAAGTTTTGAGTTTGAGAATTTGAGTTCACATTAGTTTTAGATGATACTTATCCAAGGGGGCCCACTTGGTGAGTAATTTTTCCTCTTATTTTAGTATTAGTTTAGTATTACTTGATGTTTAGTAATTAGTTAGATATCTGGCACCGACTGTTCCTATAGCCACTAGAAATCCATTCTATGGTTATTCTTGCAGCCAAAGCAGATAGAGTAATGCCCTATTTGTTGCTAATATTTTCATTTTTGTTATGCATTTTAGTTTGAAATAGTTGTTGATTGATGATTGGAATTTATGGTATTCCCTTCTAAGCAATTTACTTTTAGTATAGTGTGTTCCTTAGCTGTAGAATGAAAATGGATACTTTGGGTTCCTAGTGTTAGTGTAATTAATTATTTATTACAATAGCATAAGTTAACTTAGGTCATGCATAAAATTAGTCCTAGGTTAAATTATTAGATAAATTATAAATAATGGGGTAATTCCCCCTTCCATGTTTGTAGGGATAAGATTCCTTCTAGAAGATGAGGTTTCCTTCTAGAACTTATCTCTATCTTTTATCATTTCCTAGGTAGGGTTCACATGTTGTCACATGTTGTTAGATCATGACACATGGCAATATCATATTGCATTTTGCATCTCATTCATGCCTATATATTCAAGGCATTTGTAAATTTGTAATCATCTAATGTTCTAGATCAATGAAGCAATCTCTATTTGCATTCCCTTAGTTGCAACACTTTTTGTGTGGTTGAATTTCTCTTGACAAAGGCCCTCTTGACGGTTACAACTTCAGGGACATTGTGCATCCATCATTTCAACATGGTATCAAATCCATTTCATTGAGATTTCATCCCAGGATCAAGAAAGTTGGGAAAGAGAGATTCATCACAAGCTTGAAGGTTTCCATTGTAGGCTACTTGACTCCACCCAGGGACCAAGCTGATTTCTAAAGTAGATTAAGTTATATCCAAGATCGCCATTGTGTTCAAAAGGCCTCAAAACCCTAGGATCACCTATCCAACCATCAAAATCAGATTCATCAACCTTGGAGCCATTAGAGGTATTTTTGGGTTTACAAAGTCAATTGTGCGATCTAGACAATTTGCAATAAAAAATCATCCTGGTCAGTTGTCCTTTGAGGAATTTTTTTTTTAGCAATAGGCCACTTTTCATTTAAAAAAAAAAAGGCTAACATTTCTATTGTTTTGGAAAAAAAATATATTTGTTTTTTTATATAGTTCATAGAAAAAATAATTTCTAGAGCGACTAGCATTATATTCAATAGTCGACATCATATATATTTTTGTCATCGACATACATATTAGGTTTGATTTGTTAAATCCACATCAGCATAGGGTTTTCTGTGGCATAAATATTTCAATGGTCTATATCTATACTTTTGTTGGCTTTATCAAATGGTTTTTTTAAATTTTTTAATTGCAATGTTTGCAATATTAAAAAATCCCTATATATAGATTTGTTGGATCATTTATAAGTCTGCAAATATACCTTTGTGTTGGCGAAATTTATTTGCAGAGGGAGTACGCCTACTAACCATCACATCATCCGCTGTCGTCGAACCCATCCACCATCCACCATCAATTCCAATAATTGTTATTCACCAGTTGTTCCCATTGGCACCTTATTCTCTCATGTTGATGATTGTTCTCATAGACCAATCACTATCGGTAGCTTGTTATCTCTATTTGCTCAAGCTTGTGGTTCCCTTGGTGACCAGATCCACCATATCCAAGTGGCACCACCAAAAATATTGGCCACTCACCACTGGTTTCCTCCTTTTTGGTTGTTTGTCACCAACGTCAGCTCTTTCTAAGCCCCCACCGAAGGTCTTGGTCCCATTAGTGACCAAAGGAATGTGCTCAAATCAAGTGGCGCTACCAGCTCCACCCAGTTCTGTAACCCCACTGACCCTCCCAAGAGGGGAGTATTTTTTGCCATTGTTGCCACTATGGTCATATCATCGACCAAGTGCTAGTGCCCAAGGGCCAAATTTTTTCCCCTAATTAGCCTACCAAGTGCCTAATCTAGGAATGTTTTTTTGTTTTATCATAAATTTTCACCAGGGTATCAAAATTTTGCAAACGAGATACCATCGAAAAGAGGATTTGGTCTACTTTCCAATGTGACATAAATTTTGTAGAATTTTTTAGCCCTCAAAATCTACAGTCAATTGAAGTAAAAACCCTACTTTGGACTCAAAGGCTCACATTTCTCATCAGATTGTCAGATTTTGGTGACTTTAGTGGCATCAAGAAGGTGATTCAGAGCTTTTTCATTAGTCCATTCAATTTGATTAGTTTCAATTCCAGGTACTCTTGCATTTGTTTTGTTCAACTCGGTACATTTTTTTAATAACTTGGATATCCTGAAGCTTGAGAAAAGTATTTTTGCATTGGGTGGCATCACTTTAGTTATATATCATATTTGGAAGTCTCTATTTGCTGTTGAAGGTAATTGTCTATGTATTTTTGGAGAAATTTGATAGTACATTATGGGGCTTGCATTTTCTCCTTCTCTGACTATGTTGCACATGGGTAAATATCCACAATGGTAGGATGGGATCATCCACCATCTCCAATGACTTGATCTATTGCCACATTTGTATCGTATAATTCCTCATTCAAGTCAAGGTATTCATGAGTTTTCGTGGAGTTACAATAGATACACTATCTTGGAGATCATTGTTATGCAAGTTGATTGTGATGTTTTGAGATTTATTGATCATTGTGATTTTCCTCACATTATTTTGACTAAGCTTTGGGAGATATATGAAGGATCAGATACTCCACCCTTCCTCAATGGTCATGATTCAAAATTTCATTTTTTGATCACTTACCCCATGATGTATTGTTAAGCAGGAGGTTGATGTATTGTTAAGCAGGAGGTTGATTTCCTTAAATATTTCAAAGAGGTTGACAAGGTTTCTTCAGATGATTCTTCTCCATCAGAGATAGTTGGTATCCCTTGAAATTCAATGATTCCTTGTCCAGATTCATTGATTGAGGTTTCCATCATCATTCATCAAGACACATTTATTTTTTTAGACTTGACATTACAAGATGGATTTGTTTCAGGTATCATTGACTTGGCTACTTCTATGGGTTTGGAAAAAATTCTTGAGGGGATATCACTCCTCTATTCAAATCATACTTTGGAGAGTTTTCTTGAGTCTCCACATCCTTTTTCTCAACCATGATTGAGTATCCAAAGACTATCTTGGAGGCACTTTTTTTCTCTTTAGAAATTTCAAGTATGAGACTTCTTCCATGTCATTCCATTAAGGATTTGAGGTTTCTTCAATATCTACCCTTGGATTGGCTTTAAAACTATTTCAGTGGTTTTGAGGACACTTAATTTAGGGGGGGCTATCAATTCTCCATCACATTCATTGTATCACCATCTTTGCATCCAATTCAACATTAGTTTCCACATAGTCCTACTTTGTCACCTTCTTCATCGATTGGGCATGTACCTATGTTGATTGTGGCATCTTCATCATCATGAAAGGAGACACTTGAGTAGCTTCCAGAGACATCATCCACATTCATATTTCCTTCCAATTCCTATTCAGAATGGGAAGCATCTCTACACTTGCACTTGGTTTTGTTTCTTTCGAAAGGGATACAAGTTGTTTTTCGACATTGGATCATGTTTTGTCTTCAGACACTTACCTTTTTTTCTGGTGATCACATATTCTGGGGGTGTTATATAGTCTTTGTATTTCCTCCCTATGGGGGGGGGGCTATTGATTGTATTGTATCTATGTGATGGATGGTGTACTTGGAGGGTATTTGGGAGTGCTCCATCCTTCACATCCTTTCTGCATTTCATCTCCTTTTTGGAGAGGGGTTTTGTTCCCACTGGGTTTTCCCCTTTTCTCCAGTTGTGGGAGATTTTCTGCATTTTCATTTTGTAAATGGGTACCTAACATGGCCTCATAGCCATGACCCATTATCATCATCTTTGCATAATAATGGCATTTCCTCCCTAAGTTGCACTTATGGGGGGGGTTAGTGTAATTAATTATTTATTACACTAGGATAAGTTAACTTAGGTCATGCATAAAATTAGTCCTAGGTTAAATTATTAGATAAATCATAAATAATTTCGTAATTCCCCCTTCCATGTTTGTAGGGATAAGATTCCTTCTAGAAGATGATTTGTCCTAGAAATTATCTATATCTTTTATCATTTCCTAGGTAGGGTTCACATGTCACATGTTGTTAGATCATGACATATGGCAACATCATATTGCATCTTGTATCTCATTCATGCCTATATATTCAAGGAATTTGTAAATTTGTAATCATCTAATGTTCTAGATCAATCAAGCAATCTCTATTTGTATGCCATTAGTTGTAACACTTTTTGTGTGGTTCAATTCCTCTTTGTAAAGGCCCTCTTGAAGGTTGCAGCTTCAGAGAAATTATGCATCCATCATTTCAAGTTCACGTCCTTGGGTTGACAAGTTAAATGCACCTCTATGATGATTAAAATATCTATTCAGGATAGATTTCCAATCTCTAAATCATGCCTATAAGGGCTTAGTTATTAAAACATTTTTGGTGTCATTGCTAGGGATGGTGTCAAACTAGGAAGTTCTTTGGATTCATTGGTAGTTTTCCTTGATGTAGTGTTTCTATAGGTTGTTCTTAGTATACCCTCATTTAGGAAGTAATGGCCCTCCTTATTCTTTACCAATTCCTTGTATGAGTTGGTTGATAGTGAGTTATGTACTACATGCATAGAGGAAGGAGAAAGGATGCTTATGGGAGATTCCTTCCTAACAATCCTAATTCATTCTAGCTAGTTGAATATCAGAACCTGCCAAGAGAAGAAGAATAAGAATATCCACACCCCTTTTCTAATGCATTTCATGATCTAACTAGCTCTAAAGTCTCCTCTAAAAACAAAAATCAGCTTGAGAACCCCTTTTCTTTGGAACTACATCAAGAATGCATGGGTGATGCAAATACGAACAAACCTAACCAACCAACTTTTCCTTTCCCCATTTCCTATCAAAATGAAGTTTAAAACATCAAGAACATCCTTGCTTCAGCACTCCCCAAGTTTTATGGACTTGTCATAGAAGATCCTAATACATTTTTATTTGAGTTTGACATAATCTATAGGAGTTATGATTATACCACTAATTCCCATAGGCTTAAGATATTTCCTACCACTCTAAAGGAGGTTGTATTAAGATGGTTCATGAGCCTAGGTAGAGATACTATGGAAACTTGGGAAGACATGAAGATAAAATTCCTTGAGAAATACAAGGAATATTTCAGGGGTAGTGACATGAGAGGAGGTGACATTTTCAAGATGCAATAAAAGGAAGATGAGAGCCTAGAAGATTATATTGCAAGGTTTTTTTTTTCCTACAAAAATATCCACACCATACACTCAATGAATACTCACAAAAGTTTCTTTTCCTAAGAGGAATCAATGATAGTTGCACTAATTCCTTGGACCTCATGGGAGGAGGAGATATCAAGAAAATATGTCAGAACTACTCTAGGGAAGCTTCAAAGAAAGGGAGAGCTTACCAATCTTCCATGGGTAAGTCAAATATTGGTGGAATTTCAAGAATGGAGACTACTCATTTAGTAGAAGAATTCAAGCAAGACATTGTAAATAATCTAGCCACTCAGCTAGATACACTTCAGGCCAAGAAGAAGCAAGATAAGGTAGAGGCAATGTTGACAGAGTATTGCCCCCACTATAGACAAAAGAAGAGGGACTATAGATGCAAGATGGTAGCGATCTTGAAAGCAAGCAAATTCCACCTGAGTTCAATCCAATCCAGATTGAAGAAGACCAAGTCTACTATGTTGCACAAAGGAAGCCTTTGGATCCAAGACAAGGTATGCCATTGGATCAATTATCTTATGTTGGGCCACATTTTAATTCCTATTCATCTGGTAACTAATTGCAGCCCCTATATCCACCCAGCTATGGAGGATATCCACGACAGCCTTGGAGTGAACCTCCAAATGCTTGGACCAATCATCAAAACTCTCCACCCTAGTGGCAACAATCTCAAGGGAATTAGCAGCAATTTTAAGGGCATTGGCAACCACCTCTAAGAAATTGGCAGCAAACAAATTAATGGATGGGAGGACAACAATGACCTACATAGACAATTGGTTACATGTAGCCACCTTCTCAACCCTAGCAGCCTACTATAATGCCTCCACCTACTAATCCATGCTCAAATGCACCTAAACCTACTCAGCTACCAACTCAACCTACACCCAATCCAAATAACAAACCACAACATCAACCTGTATACTTTGTTGATTCAAATCATTTCCCTGCTTATGTTGTGAGTGTAAGTGACATCCACTTGCATTTAGGAAGTAATCTACCAGCCCCTTCCAAGCCCATTATCAATGAGATTCCTATGGAAGAGGGGGAGGAACCTCTAAATGATCCCATTCAACCAAGTGTACTTAAAAATCTAAAACCAATCCAAGTCAAGTAGACTGAAGAGGAACCAACATTTTCTCAAAGATTGGAAGTTGCCAAGAAGAAGGAAGTAAAGGAGGATACAAAATTTGACATCTTGGATTAGTTGAAGCATATATGTGTCAAGATACTGCTATTTTAGGCCATAAAGAATGTTCCAATCTATGGCAAGACAATCAAGGAAGCATGCCTCAAGAAGCCAGGTAGGAAAAAGAAAGACCCAACTATAGTTCATGTGGTGGGACAAATAGCTAACATCATGCTTAGAAAAGTAACTATCCCCAAGTATGATGATCCAGGTAGTCTTGTGG
The DNA here is from genome assembly GCA_007258455.2 of Sequoia sempervirens. Classification (NCBI taxonomy): domain Eukaryota; kingdom Viridiplantae; phylum Streptophyta; class Pinopsida; order Cupressales; family Cupressaceae; genus Sequoia; species Sequoia sempervirens. Next base: position 682,445,714 of record VDFB02193867.1, read on the forward strand.
CAGTAGTCATTATAAACAGAATCCAAGCAAAGAATTATATGATTGATTTAGGGGTAGAAATAAATGTAATGACCAAGGAAATCTTGCAACAACTAAATGTTGCAAGCATGAGATCTACTTATACTATCTTGGATCTTGTTGATAGCTATAATATTAATCTTGATGGTGTAGTGGAAGATCTTGTGGTAGTTTTAGAATCCTAGGAGTACCCAACAGAATTTATGATTCTCTCTCCTAAAGCTACACTAGGTGGGTATCCCATTATTCTTGGGAGGCCATGGTTACAATTGTAGATACATACATTGGATGTTGGTCAGGTGACATGACCATTTTAGATGGGAAGAGCATGAAATTTTTTGTTGTCTATCCTCCTACTTAGCCATCTCATGATGAAGATAATCCCATATGGCCACATGTTGCTGACAAGGCTGAGGAAGTTAATTATGTGGAACATCTTATGGTGTTAGGTAGAAGCTCTTTCATGCAACTCCAAGATGAGGATGAAGTATTGGCTAACATCATTTAGAACCATTATGAAGTGGAGGAAGCATCATCCTCTCATTCTATTACTATAGTCAATAAATTTTGTCTACTCTTCTTGCAGCCATTGTGCCTATAGATGTTCTTCCTTCAACTACTCTTCCTACAACCATTGTTCCTATAGACAGAATTCCTAAAACAATAGGTATGTCCCATACATTATTTCCATATGAACTAAAGGTACCATGTGTTAATGAAGCAACCATGATAGAATTAACTACACAAGTACAAGTGTCAGAAGGAAAATATCTAAATGTTAATAGTAAATTAAGTGAAGAACAACAATTGTTGTTGGAAAACTTATTAAGGACCCATCTATGTGCATTTGCAGGGGATTATCGTGATATGAAGGGAATGGACCCAAAAATTTGTACACAAAAAAATTAAATCAGAGATGATTGCACCCAAATAAGACAACCACAAAGAAGAATTAACCCTACACTAAGAGAAATTGAAAAGGAGAACTATAGAAATTACTAGATGCAAGATTTATCTACCCCATTTTAGATAGTTAGTGGGTGTCTCCATTAGAGATTGTGCCCAAGAAAGGAGGGAAATGGCGAGTTTTTGTTGCTTATAGAGAACTTAATGTTGCCACCAAGAATGCCCACTTTCCCTTACCCTTCATTGATCAAGTTTTGGACACACTTGTAGGAAAGTGATACTTTTCTTTTCTAGATGGATTCAACAACTACAACGAAATAAATATTGCACTAGAGGACCAAGAGAAGACCACATTTACCTATCCATTGGGGACCTATGCCTACTCGGTACTCCCATTTGGGTTATATAATGCACCCGCAACCTTTCAGAGGGAAGTCATTAGCATATTCTTAGACATTTCTCATGATTGCATGAAAATTTATATGGATGACTTTACGACTTATGGTGTTTATTTTAATCAAGTGTTGGAAAATACTAGGAGAGTCCTACAGAGATTTCAAGACCAAAACTTGTCCTTAAACACTGAAAAGTGCTTCATGATGATGGAGGAAGGTGTAGATCTTGGCCACTACATCTCCCACAAGGGAATTCAAGTAGATCCTAGAAAGATTGAGGTAATCAAAAATTTTCCCACACCTATAAAATAGAAGGATGTTAGGAGTTTATTGGGTCAAAAAGGATATTATGGGTGTTTCATCAAGGATTTTAGCAAGGTAGCAATACTGTTGTATACTCGTCTCATTAAAGATGTTGAATTCCAATGGACTAAAGCTTGTGACAAGGCATTTTCTGACTTGAAGGTAGCTTTGACTCATGCTCCTGTACTCAAAGGGCCTAATTGGGAACTTCCTTTCCACATCCATACTGATGCATCAGATTATTCGATAGGAACAGTGTTAGGATAGAAAGGATCTGTTGAAATGATATAGAAAGAAATATAGGTAGTGATCTATGCATTGAACAAATTCAAACATTACATAACAAGTTACCAAATCTTTGTGCACATTGATCATGCAACCATTAGATATCTCATGAATAAACCTTTGATCATAGGTAGGATATCAATATGGTTATTGTTAATGCAGGAGTTTGATATAACCATTGTGGATAAGCCAAGGAAGGCCAATGTTGTTGCAATTTTTTTCAAGGCTGACTACAACATAAGACAATTAGCCCTTAAATGACTCTTTTCTTGATGAGCATCTATTCTCCATCAATATACCAAAACCCTAGTATGCTGACAACCAATTATTTGGTCATAGGTATAGTTCCTTCTCACTTCTCTCCAAAAGAGAAAAGGGAACTCATTGAAAAATATTTTCCTTTCTCTTGGATTGTTGGATGTTTGTTTTATACTAGACCAAACCATGTCGTGATGAGATGTGTGAGAGAAGATGAGACAAATGAAATTTTGCATGCATTCCACAATGAACCATTTGGAGGATATTTTGTAGATAAGAGGAGATCAATGGAGATTTTTAACATAGCATATTATTGTCCAACACTCCACAAGGATGCATGAAGGTATACCAGAAAATGTGATAGATGTCAAAGAATCGGAAAACCAACTAGATTTGATGAGATGGCACTTTTCCCTCAGGAAGTAATCACCCCCTATGACAAGTGGGGATTGGATTTTTTACGACCCATTCACCCTCCATCAAATGGTAAGTCTTATATCTTGGTATGCACTGATTATGTGACAATGTAGGTAGAAGTTAAGACCATGAAGCATGCAAGAGACAACAAAGTTGTATAATTTATTCATGAGGAGATTTTCACAAGATATGGAGTTCCATGAGAAATAGTGACTAATCAATAGGATCAATTCACATCAACCCTTATTGCAACTTTAGTCAATGAATACAACATAGGGCATAGGAAATCTACTCCTTATCACCCCCAGTCTAATGGCCAAGTTGAGGTGACCAACAGAGAAATTGAAGCCATTCTGACCAAAATGGTAGCTATTCATAGAAAGGATTGGGCAAACAGATTACCAAAAGTTATTTGAACCTATAGGAAAAGCTAGAAAACAACTATAGGCTTCACTCCATTTGATTTTTTGTATGGAAAGAGAGCCATGATGCCCATTGAATTTGAATATAAGACTCTAAAGACTGCAATAGATTTGGGGATGGATATTTCTGAGGCACAAAGGTAAAGAATCATGCAACTAAATGCTTTGAATGAGATAAGAAGAAAAACCCTACATCATATATAGGTAGTTAAAAATTAGAGAATCATGTGGCATGAAAAATTTATCAAGGAAAATAAATTCTAACCAAGAGATTGGGCCCTACTCTATGACTCAAGATATCAGGACAATGCAGGAAAATTGAAGACAAGGTGGCTAGGACCATATGAAGTTGTTGAGGTCTTTCCTAATGGATTTTTTTAGCTTACTACCATTTGTTAGATGTTGTGGACATGTTGTTGATATGTGGTTTTCATTGATGTCAACACTATTAGCATTTTGTGTACTAGAGGTTGTATATGTCGAGGATATTAAGAAAATTGTAAAAGAAAGTGTTATAGGTTCCCAGTGGAACTGTGTAGGTCTTGAAGGTGTCTTGTTTTGTACATTAAATATTAGTTGGTGTGGATTAAAGGGTTTATTGTTGATTATATCTAGATCATCTACCAAAATTTTCAGAGGTCTGCGTGAAGTTTTGAGTGTGTTGCGGTCTAATAGTGTTTATGTGGTCTTTGTTAGTGTTCCTGAATGAAGATTGTGTGATTTTGTTGATCTCAATTTTTGTGTATGCTTCTTTGTTGTTTCTTGGTCTTATTGTATTTTTCTAGATCATTCTCTATATTTTTAGTTCATCCACATTGATTTGTGTGCTCGTGGTTGAAGATATTTTCTTGTGCATGTTCAATTTTTCATGTTATGCACTAATATGTTGGTGGTAGCGTGTTGTGGATCTTCGTGGTGAAATTAACTAAAGTATTTTTGTGTTGGAGATGTTAATTTGGGTCTCCACTATGTTATGGCCAACCTTGGTGGATTCACATTAAAATTTTATTTATAAATTTGGGTCGACATTGCAAATATATTTTATTTTCTTGGTCAAACAAGTTGATGAAATATCATGTAGCAAATATTTAAGAGTGATTGATCTTTCTCCTTGTTCTAAACAATCGTGGTGGAGAGATTGACAATGCTACCATTGTCCCCAATAGCAATTATCTTTTGATCAATCAGGTCTTGGATGAGATTTTTTAGTCAAATACAACTTAATGTTCTGTGTCCCTTTGTTTTGTGATAATCACAATGGTGCTCCTCATTATAGCCTGGTGGTTTAACTAAGGGTTCTTGATAGTTCCCATAGATGGGGAGCTTGATGAGATTTTCTTGTACCAATTGTTGCAAGATTGATTCAATTGGTCTCCCAAGTGGTGTGTATTGTCGCTTGTTTCTTTGTGAGATTTGCACTTTAAGTTGAGCTTGTGGTGATTGATTTTGGAGATGTGGTGATTTATCTTCAAGACATGGGGTTTGGATTTGTTGATGTGGTCGATCTTGATATCTAGCTTCTTGATATTGGAGATATTGTTGTTGATGTTGTTGTGGACACAACTCAATGCTTTGATGACATGGTTCAACCAATGGAAGAGTGTATTGACTTTGGAGTGAAGATATCTCTTGGCTCAATAATTCAATTAGTTTGGCATGTGAAGCAAGTTGTTCTAGTGAAATTTGATCTTGATTTTGACTCCCTTGATTCGGCTTTTGTTCAAGAAAATTTGGAGTGTGTACTTGTGTTTGCTTTTGGACAATTTTTTGATTTGGGATGACACTCAGATTTGGCATGATATGTTGAAATTGAAGATTGTTGATGTTGGGAATCACATTGCCTTGACTTGGAGTCATTAACATCTTGTTTGGATTTTGAACAATATTCATATGATTTGTAACCATATTTATCCCAAAGGTTGTCGGATTCATATTTTGAAAACTTGTACTTGGTACATTCTCATTTGGTATGTAGGGATTTGGTGGGATGACATTTGTTTGAAGGCTCATGCATTGATTGTTCAGTTGATGGATTTGTAGGTTTGGATTTAAATCTCCCATCAGGAAATGTGCTCCAATCTTTGATTTGGGCATACTCACACTTGTTGTTCTATTGACATTTGTCAAAGGTAATGGTCCCATGTATGGATTGTATAAGTGTGAGTTTTGATAATCAATCGGTATTGTAAGGCTTTGAAGATTCAATTGATTTGGATTACTCAAGATGTATGGATCAAGTTTGTATTCCATGTTCTCCTTGTGTTTTGACCTTGTTACAAAACTGACCTCTAGGGTTCTTAGGACCAATAACGAGATGAAGTCTACATATCGAATCTTGCATCTTAGGGATTGGGAAAGGGCCAAATTTCTACATCAAATTGGCACCAATTCTCCCATGGGATTGAGAGTTTGCATGCTTAATTAGGATTCAATCTTTATTTTGTGATTTATTTTGTGTTCTTCATTATTTTCTTCCTAATTTGAGCTATGTTAATGAATCTCATGGGGAATCCTTGTTTATGCTTACAAAATCTAACTTAAGGTGTTTATTGTCTTTGTTTTGCAGGTACATAGATTTGGGGTTCACATATTGGCGCAAGAAATAGGGCAGTTTGTTAGCACAACAGTTTGTTTTGTTAACACATATATGTTTGTTAACACAGTCCTGTTAACATGTAGTTTCGTTAACACATTGTTTGTTAACACAGTCTCATTAACATACAGTTTGTTAACATAGTCCTGTTAACACACAGTTTCGTAAACACGCTGTTCGTTAACGCAATCTCGTTAACACACAGTTCGTTAACATAGTCTCATTAACACACAGTCTTGTTAACACATAGTTTGTTAGCACAGTCTCATTAACACACCAGTTTTTGTTAACACATTCGACATTTGTTAACACATACGATGCTGCATTAACACAGGATATTCGTTAACATAGAATATTTGTTAACACATATATGCTTGTTAACGCAGATAGTTTTTTAACACATAAAACTGGTTAATGCAGGTAGTGTGTTAACGTAGACAGTGTGTTAACACAGACAGTTTGTTAACAAAAACATGCTAGTTAACACATATAGTTTGTTAACGGATGGATCTTGTTAATGCATATAGGAACTAAATGATGTTGCTACATTCTTTGACACAGGCATTAGAATTTTTGAATACAAATTCATTTTTTTTTTAATTTTTTTTTTTAGAGTAGCAATAAATGTGTTACTTTTGTTAAGATGCTAGTATATTAAGATTGATATGTCTTGTGTATACTTTTTACAATACATGCATAAATCTTATTTGTAATGTTTGTAGGAAAAAAGGTTAAGGTTGACATTTGAATCAAGTGTTGGAAACAAGCGAGATTGGAGTTGAAGGAAAATTATGCATTGGAGCTTAAAATTCACATAGCATTTTTAAATGCTTCCATTTCAACACACAATAACTATAAAGTCTATCACATGGATATAAAGTCTTCATTTCTGAATGGAGAACTAGAAGAAGTGTACATTGAATATCCAGATGGATTTCAGCTAACAAAAAAGGGAGATATGGTTTGTAGGTTGAATAAAGCTCTGCATTTACTTAAGCAAGCCCACAGAGCTTGGTATCCTAGATTGGACAAATACCTACTAAAGCTTAGATTCACTAAAGGTACTATTGATAGCAACATTTTCTTGGTGCTCTTTGATGTCTCTAGATTCAAGTTACTTGTGAATGGTCATCGCCTCAGATTATATCACAAGTTAGCTTTGAAAGAAGAGTTCCTACAACAAACCTGAGCTTCCTGCAGTAGAAAGAAGTGGATCTAGTGTCCCTCCTTCTGGCTAATCAACTTGCATACTTGTCATAATAAAGACTTCCACTCTTGTGGAAGTCCATTTCTTCACCCATTCGTCACCACCTTTCTATCTCTTCCATCACTTCATTCCACCTCACCTCATTCCATTTATTTTTCATTAACTACTCAATTTATTCCCTAAAAAGGTGAATAGTACTTTCTCCATGATCTTTGCAACAAATCCCCACACATTCAGGTATGTCTACATTAATTGCTATCTTTAAATCATATTTTAAGTTCATTTATTTAATCGTTGTATGTTAGTATAGATGTTCACATAACATGTCATTATTCCCTATCAAATCACCATTGATTCACACTCAATAAACACTGATGTTGGACAACTATTAGTTGCAAATTTCAGAGCTTTGACCAAGTAGAAGAACAACCCTTCCCACGCTAGAGGACTAGAAAAAAATTAGGTTAGGGGGGGTGATGAGCCTAGTTTTTGGTCCAATTTTGGGTAGAATATATAGTTTATTTGCTAGTAGTTTTCATGGACTTTGATGCTAAATGTTTATATTTTCATAAATTTTCCCTCAAACTATAGAAATTGGGCTTAATCATATTTCTGCAAGTTTTAATGACATTGGCATATTATGTGGAGTATCTATATTGATTTTGTATATGGTTAATGAATGTTTCTTAAGGTGCTTATAGATATGCAGCTATTGTGTGTACTGACATTACCATGCAAATTTAATTTGAGGATGCTAAATTGAGGAAGACACTACCAACTGGGAATGCACTGTAACATCCAATAAAGGAATTGTTCAAAGGTCAAAGGAAGTTGATGATAGAAGATTCCTCATGCAAACCAAATGTAATTTCCTTGTATTGTACTTTAATGTTGGTTGAGAATATGTGGGAATTACTACTCTACTAAATCCGCATTTGGACCTAAATGTTTGACCAAATTCCATGCACACATAACCACTGCCACTCTACTTCCTTCATTTTCCCTAAATGGTGTCCTCCTAGTCATGGAGTTGAATTCCTTGTTTATTTGATAGTATAAATAAATATTTGATGCTCCTTCTTAAGGGGTTGGATGATTTGATATTATGCTTGCAATCTCAAGTTTTCAATAATACAAATACATTACTCTTTTGTACTCATGATTTACAATGAATAAAATAAAGTTTCGAGTTAGAGCATCTAAGTTCTCATTAGTTTTAGAGGATAATTATCCAAGGGGGGCCACTTGGTGAGTAATCTATCCTCTTAGTTTAGTATTACTTGTTGTTAAGTAATTAGTTAGAAATTTGGCACTGACTATTCCTACAACCACTAGAATTCCATTTTATGACTATTCCTATAGCCAAAGCAGATAGAGTAGTGCTTTGTTGGTTGCTTAGATTTTTATTTTTTTTATGCATTTTATTTTGATGTATTTTTTGATTGATGATTGGTATTTATGGTATTCCATTCTAAGCAATTTACTTTCAATATTGTGTGTTCCTTATTTGTAGAATGAAAATGGCTACTTTGGGTTCCTAGTTCACATACTGTGTTGACCCATTTCAAGTGCACATACCTAGGTTGAAAATTTGAATGCACCTTCATGATGATTGAAATATCTATTTAGGTTAGATGTCCAATCTTTGAATCATGGTTGTAAGGGCTTAGTTATTAAATCATTCTAGGAGGCCAACACTTGCAGTAAGAACAAAGTGAGTAGAATCTCAAGAAAGAACTCCTCTCATCCTCCAATGTGTCACCTATGGAAGAAAAGGAACATTCCAAGGTGAAGGTGCACCAATCCATGAGCACAAGCATGAAATCCAAGTGATAGGAAAGGCTCTAACCAAGTTTTTTTCAACTGCAAAAATGCACATGTTTAAAAATAGCATCCAAAAAACATGGTAATATATCCAACCATCCATACCTTGAAGGTATCAATACATCAGTAAACTCATTCCAAGAACATATTCAGCCCATAAATTGCAATAAAGCTCCCTGGATCAAACAATATTCTTCTACAATTTTTCTTCTAGTTTTCACTCCTTTACTCTTATCTCCTATGATTTGATTTTCAGAATGAGTAAGCTTTACATACCTTGGATTCTTTGGACATTCTTGAACTTCTGATTCTTTTGATCCTTCTTCTACAATTGCACTTGTTTGTGCCTCCTGACTAATTTGATTCACTAGAACATATGGAATAATCTGAAGTAGATTTTGTGTATGAGTATTCTTCCCTTGGCTTATATTGTCTTCATCTAAATCATAACTACAATGTCTGAATGATTTGACAGAGTCCTCATGAACTTTGAAATTTTCACTCTCAACCATCTTTCTCAGTCTTTTGTTATATCACTAGTAGGCCTTGCTTTTAATGGAGTAACCTAGGAAGATTCCTTCATCACTTCTTGCATCAAATTTTCCTATATCATCATCTCTCTTGATATAACACTTGCTTCCCAAGATCTTAAAATAGTTAACAGTAGGCTTGTGACCAAACCATAACTCATAACGAGTCTTACCAGAATTACCATTAACATTTACCTAGTTCAAAGTATACACAAAACTGCTTACCACTTCACTCTAGTACATCTAAGACACATTTCCTTCCATCATCATTGTTCTGGTAGCATCCAAAATTGTTCTATTCTTTCTCTCTAAAACTCCATTCTATTAAGGGGTTTGGAGAGCAGATAACTTTCTTTTAATTCCATGCTCTTCACAATAAGAGTTGAACTCCATGGAAATGGACTCACCACCTTTGTCAGATCTTAGACACTTGATTTTTAGACCTTTCTCATTTTTCGCCATAGCCTTGAAAATTTTGAATTTCTCCAATGCTTCAAATTTTTCTCTTAAAAAGGAAACCCAAATCATTCTGGAGTAATCATCAATAACCAACATAAAATACATTTATCCATGCATACTTCTAACTCTAGAGGGACCACAAAGGTAAATATGTAGCAGCTCCAACATATTATTTGAATGAAACTATTTGCTCCAGAAAGAGAATGTAGTTTGCTTACCCATCTAACATTCCTTGTAGCTTATATTAGTAGGCTTCAGTAACCTAGGCAGATTTGTTACTGCTTGAGTATAAATTATCTTGATAATGTTGTCAAAGTTTACATGACACAAGCTCCTATACCACAACCAAATTTCATCTATTTGAGCATTTAAACAACTCCCACTAGTAGTGTTTAGATGAAAAATATTACCTTTTGTTTGTTTACCTATTGCAATCATATTCTTGGAACTTCCATGTATCTTTCATCTTCCATCTTTGAACTAAATATCATATCCCTTGTGAACCAAGTGTCCAACACTCAAAAATTTGTGTTTTAGGCCTTCAACATAGAGAACATCATCAGTGTTATCCTTACCACCAAGGAAAATAGACCCTCTACCACGAATCACACTAGCATTGTTATCTCCAAATCTTACAACCCCACCGTCATACTTCTCTAGACTCACAAATTTACTTTTATCATTAGTTATATGATGTGAGCATCCACTATCAATGAACCACTCATCTTTTTCTTCAACTTGTGCTACAAGATATTTTTCGTCTTTAGTAGTGTAGACATAGAAAATATACAGATTGATATCGCACACTCAATCCTGATCTACTAACATTGTTTCATCCTGAATTATCCCTCTGTCTAACCATTTAATCGAATAGCCTTATTTGATTAAATTCATCATAATTCTCCTTTTTAATTAAATAAATCCCTTGATTTAATTAAATCATCGTCTTTGTGTAATCAGTTAGGTCATTTCATCTTCCTATCTTTGTTTAATTAAATAATTCATTTTATTTAATTAATCTCTAAAGTCATCTCATTTAAATTAAATAAATTAATCTTTATTTGATTTAAATTTAACACCATCCTCTTTAATTAAATAAATCAAATCTTATTTAATTAAGTCTAAAATCATTATTCCTCTCATTTTTGATTTATTTAAATCCTAAAATCTAAGTCAACATGGTCAAATCAATGAACATCATTTAAATTAGTCAAATCTTGATTAATTTAATCCTAATCACGCAAATCCTCTAGATAATGCAAGTTGCACATGAAAATAGATTTAATTCATTTATTAAAGCCCTATTTTCCTCACAAGGCATCTTTTGGAATATTCTCTCAATTTGAATTCAAAAATTCCAAGTCAACATGTACATCCAACAAGGCAATAAATTCATCTTACATGTCCTTTTGCATTGAGCCAAGTGGCATTTATTGCATTTTCCCTTCCCTCTTACATGTCATTTTCAACAAATTTGAAATTCAAATTTATGCATTTATTGGCACAAACCCCAAATCTTGCACATCCATCATCCATTCATAGCTTGACAAGTGGCACCATATCATTGGATGAATGTTAGTCCCACATTGCTCAAATTTGGACATTCATCCATCTTGAAATCCTATAAATGAAAAGCTCATATACTCATTTTATCATCCACAAACATTGCAAAGTCATTATGCTAAAATATTTAGCCATTTTCATCCATCACCATTGAGTTCTAGCTAGGCTTTTTGTAGATTTTTGGCTTGGAGCTCTCATCCTTCATCAACAAAGTGGATCAATCTCTTCAACACTCGAAGCTTGCATCTTAGGAATTGGGAAAGGGCCAATTTTCATATCAAATTGGCACCAATTCCCCCATGGGATTATGAGTTTGCACATCAAATTAGGATTTTTATCTATTTCATTGTGTTCTTCACTATTTTCTTTCCTAGTTTGAGATTGTAAATGGATTTCATGGGGAATCCTTTTTTTGGCTTTTAATCACTTGTCTAACTTGTTTATTCTTGTTGTTTTGCAAGTACCGAGGCTGGGGTTCACACAAGTAGATTCAGTAGCCATAGGATTATCTTCAATGGTAGAAATGAAAGCCCATTCATCTTCATTTCCATTATCTTTATCAGACTCATCATCAATCACTGCTTCTTCAACAAAGTAGCATCTCTTTTGGAATCTATAATTTTTAGGCTTAGATCTAAGAACTTTTTCAGGACATCTTGATGCAAAATGACCTATTTTACTGCATGAAAAATATTTAATAGGCAATACATCTTCATACTTACCTTTTCCTCTCCCTTCTTTCTTTGTAATAAGTGCTTCCAATTCTTCTACCTCTCTTTCTCTATCTTCAAGTTGTTTTAGTTCTTCATCATACTTGGATATCTTTCTGGAACTTTCTCTTGGACTATATCTTTTCCTGTTACTTCCAGATATAGTAGCCTTGAATGTAGATTCAGTCTTCGATGTAGATTCACCAAACTCACTTATTTCAAAAGCAGCAAGCTTCCTAATCAATGTGCCTCTTTGTCATCTTGTTTATTAATTTGAGCTCTTCAATAGCATGAACCTTCAATTTGTAGGAGGGAGGCAAGGATTTGAGTACTTTAGCCACAATTTCATCCTCATCCACAGAACCACCAACACATTTAATACCCATCACTATTAAAAGAAGCGATATTTTCATCTTCACCCATCTTCAAATTCTCATACTTTCCTTTCAAGCTCTATAGCTAAGCCATCTTCACCTGTGCATCTCCTTCATACAAAGTTTCCAGTTTTATCCAAATTTCATGAGCTTTCTGTTGACCCAACACATTAGCCATCTCCAAATCTATTAGAGCACTCACTAAAGCTTCAATAGCCCTAACATTATTTTCAGCATCTTTGATCTCATTAGGATTTGAGGGACCATTCTGAGGAATAGTATATGGATCTCTTATGATCTTCCAGAAATCTTCACCAATACACCTTAAGTGACATTGCATCCTAACTTTCTACCTTGAACAGTTAGTGCCATCAAATCATGGACTGTTCTTCTTGAATGTTGTCATCCCAGATCACCTCAAGCTTTTAGACTTCTTCAGAGGAACCTACTCTGATACCAATTGTCGGAAAAACAAAGGCAAACAACTGAGAGGGGAGGTTAATCAGTTGTTATAGAAATTTAAACTTTTTGACCTATCTTAATTTTAATCTCAGATCTGATGAATAATTAATTAACCACAAACAATTAACACATTAGAGAGACAAAGAAAACCAATATTTTTTACATGGAAACCATGTTAGGGGAAAAACCATAGTGGATCTTAGTCCACAAGATTATACTCTATTAAAAGGATAATGAGAAATAATAAGGGGAATGTACATGCATTCAGGTACACTGCCTAGAGCTCACTACTCAAATACAAAAGGGGCTCACTGCCCAATAGAATAGGATTACAAATTTGGAGGTTATGAACTGAGAAAATAGCTTCTACACAAGCCTGATTACAGTTCCAATTGAGCTCAACACTTCTTCACACTTCGCACAATCTTCTTCACACTCTACTCTACAACCAAATGATATTAACACATACACACATTGGAGCACATGAAGCACACTCCTCACTAATAAAAAAATAACACTTATATATCTGCTACATGAGATTTCATCACAACGTAGTCAGTTAAGAAAATAGAACATATTTTCAATGTCGGCCCAAATTTACAAATAAAATTTTAATGTGAATCCACCAAGGTTACCCACAACATAGTGGAGACCCAAATTAACATCTCCAACACAAATAGACTTTAGTTACTGTTGTCTCTTTTTCACCTATAGTTAAATAAGGCAAGATGGTCAAATGATTAGCTCTTCAGAGGCCAGTGGAGCATTTGCCCTTGGCACAAAGTCGTTAATCTATTGTCAAGTCACAGGGAACTCAGTGAAGAAGCCTGCCAAAATCAGGTTCAATATGAAAACCTACTAAGGACAGAGTCGCCAAGACCCTGAGAGTGTCACGGCGAGTGTATTTCGTACTTAGGTCTCTATCGGCAAGACAAGGTCATTGTTCCAGTGACTAAGAATCTCCAGCATCGGCATGAGGATCCCTCTCAGAGTATTGTCTTGGCAAGGTTGAAAGGTCTCACTGAACAATGGCCAAGGGATACGCATATCAGCGGGAGCCTTTATCGTCGGGGAGATGTCTTGGCGAGTACTAAGAGTCTCACCGACAGAGCACAAAAGGAACCCCTCAGCGTAACTAAGGGCAGCTTAGGCAAAAGATATCGCCTTCGGCAGGATGTCTTGCCAAAGGATAGGTGTCACACCAAGGAGATGAAATAAGATGACTTCGTTGGAATGTCTCACCGACATTTAGTGTCTCGCCGAAAGGAAGCACGAACCTCGATAAAGAAGATTTCGGTAGGAGTCCCGCCGAAACAAGGAATCTCGATGTAACTATGGGGACTTCGCCTGAGTGTCTCGCCGACATTCAGTGTCTCACTGAAAGGGGAAAAGAACTCAGAAAGATGCAGGAGTTTGGCGTGAGTTTCAGCGAAGGCAAATGAATGGAGCTCGACAAGAGTCATAGAGATCGGTATAGAGTCTCGGCGAACAAAGATGGTCTTGTCAACCGCAAGGGGGCCCCACCAAAACATGAAGGGCTCGCCAACTGATGATGTCGCCCAGAGGTCATGCCGACAGCAGGAAGTCCTAGCGGCATACGAGGTGTTGTCGGCAAGAGTCTTGCCGAACGATGAAACCTTCAGAACAAAGAAAGAGTTTGCCGAAGGAAATGGGGTCTACAAGAGGTCTTGGCGATGATAACAAGTCTTGGCGACAAGCACAGGTGACGGCAAGGATTTTGACTTCGACATATGTCTTGAAGAAAGATAATGGAACCACGAAAGATAAAAGAAGGGCTTCGCCAGGACTTGAGGCTTTTGCAGTAGTGTCTCAGCGACCGGCAAGGGTTACGCTGACGGTATTTCAATGAGGGTGTCTTTGGCATAGCGAAAGGAGTTCGGGAAGACCTCTTCCCGACTGGCGGGAGTCTCAGCGACTGAGAGGAGGAGCTTGGGTAGAATGAGGATGGGGTCGGCAGCATGTCTCGCCGACCAGGCAAGTTTTTCCGAAATCAAAGCAAGCTTTCGGCGGAGCAGGGAGACTTCGATATGGAGTCTTGGCGAATGGAGTGTGTCTTGGAGGCAAAAGCGGATGCTGATATGACAGAAGAGGAATTGGTATGATCATTAGGGCTCACTAAGAGCTCTCAGCAATGGCTCCATGTCTTTCCGATGCTTGCGAGAAGATTTAACCGCATCGAGGAGACATGATTAGTGTCTCACCGATATGCGGTTCAATAGGATATTTTTGACCACCCAAACGATCTGCGTGGAGTTCACTCAGCCGGTTAGAGAGATCTGAGGGTCAACCGTGGTAGTTTGAAAGGGCATTAGCAGGATGAGGGGCAACGTGTCTCTATTATAGGATCATAGCATTCATGGTGCAGCCGAAGTAGCTCAACCAGACACGACAGAGGAATGAATGCGGTGGTTGCAGAAAGATCAGAGGACTTCTTCGAGAATGTTTCTTCACCGACATCAACAACAGGGACATGCAGGGATGCAACATTTAATTTGATCAACATCTCGGGGAAAATCCTATCCTGAGTCAGGATATTTTTGTAATCCCTAAGGGGCCGACATTCAGTTTGTATATAAGGCATTTTTTTCCTTTTTTGTATAGTTCTGATTACACACTTTGAAGAGTTAGTGATTTTTTATTCAATCCTTTCTCAATCAATGTATGTTTTTCTGTAACTCAACTGGAATCCCAAATACAACACAAAGTTTACCTTGGAAATTTGTGTTCATGTTTGTATTGATTCTCATTTCTGTATCTTTCTTTTGAACAATGCAAGTCTTTAACTGTGTTTTTATAATTTTGTATTCATATCTTAGAGCTGTGAGATTAATCTTTCCTTCCTGAGATATGTATGTGGGCCAAACCTGTTAGGACTAAAGCATTAAGTTTGAAAGAAGTTGCTCTGAGAATAGAAATTAGGCCTTCAAGTGTATGTTCTTCCTGTGTTCATTTCATGATTTCTCACTAGTTCGGTGTATCACCCTAGTGTAGTCCTTTAATTTATGTATCTCTTCCCTCTTTGCTCTCGAAGAAATAATAGTTTAGGTGATATCCAAAGGAAGCCAACCTTCTCCGGAGGTTCATTTCAGCTATAGATGACCCACAGCCTTGAAATGATCCCATGTTGCTCTAGAATGCTCAGTTTTTTTTTGTAAAACTTTGCACAGGGTGCAATTCTACGTGACAACAATTTCTGCCATGCCCGGTGGGATAGGAATTTGTTTTAACTATTGGCTTGGTATGCAGCTAGTGAATTATCAGGCTTTATAGAAGTCGTTTTGGCATACTTGGTGACTCCACAAAGAGGAAGAACTCCAGAAATCCACGCCTTCTTCAGTTTATGAGAAAAGTTCAGACTAGAGGCAGCTCAGGTCCCTTTGAATATTTACAGCTGTCACCACTAAGAAGAAAAGGTAGAGCAACAGAAAAGAGGGGAACAACAGTTATTTACTCCAAAAGGACTCAATCCACTCCTCCATCTGTAAGATCACACATTGTTATCTCATCCTTATCTTCATCTAGAATACCGGTACAACAACATCATTACCTCTAATCGCCGCTCCAGGGAATCAACCCTTTGTTGCTTTCAACAGAGGGAGTCCTTTAAACTTGGTGCAACATAATGATATTCCAATGGTAGCCTTGAAGAGTCTACCAATTTTCACGGGAGAAGATCAAACTACTCCCATTGAACATTTAAGAGATGTGGCTTCGTTATGCAGAGTCCACCACATAACCGAAGAAGATGTTGTAGTAAGATTTCTAGCTGCTTCACTAAAAGGAAGAGCTATGTAGTGGTACAGGAGCCTATCGGTTAGTTTGATTGCAACATAGGACAATTTTGGAGAAAAGTTACACAAGCAATTCCAAGACAGGTCTGACAACTTGCCTCTACTGGAGCAATTGACTACGATTAAGAGGGCTCCACAAGAATAGATGAATGACTTCAACTTCAGATTTCAAAGAACTTGGGATAGAATCCCTGCAATGGTGAGGCCACCTCCAGAGTATTCATTCTTATACTTTTTGAGAGCTTTGAATAGTGATATAGCTGTCATGATACAGTCAATGGGACGAATATCTCTGCCAGATGTCTTTGAAATAGCTATTAGAGCTGAAAACAACTTAATACAAGCTGGTAAGCTTGCTCCCAGGCCACCAATGCCAATATTTCCAAAAATTCATGCAAATGTCCCTTTGCAAATACCTCCTTTGACACCTCTGCCAGCCGTACCAACACTACCAGCTATTGTTCCAACCATTGACAAGCAGGAAAGTGTTGCTTCAAGCTCATCAAATGAATTGCAAGAGATCAAAAGTCTTTTAAAGACTTTTGGCAACAAGTTGGTGAACTTGGAAAAGCAATAGACCTATTCCAGGTCTTATCAACAACAAAATCAAGCCTCAAGTTAGCCTTTTCAAGGTCAGCAGCAACAATTCCAAGGAAATAGACAGCAGTATCAGGGCAATTATCAGGGCCCAAGACAGAGTGTGAACACAAGGCCTTTTCAAGCCTATGCTCCAGCACCTGTTAGCACAGTTAGGGACCTGGTTCCTATTCAAAATAACTTAGCAGCTGATTATGAGTGGTGCTACCTGTGTAACCAACCTCATAATCAAGCCACTTGTTCAAATGGACTCTTAAATGAAGCATTGATGGTACAAAATGCTTCAGGTTTGCAACAAAATTCTTGCAATGATGCATCCTCACAACATCAAGACCAATTTAGCAATGATACAACTTTGCTTAATTGGCAAAGCCAAGAATTATGTGGGTTGAATGAGGATAGCTCTCTAGTTGTAGCCAATACCAGAGCAAAGAAGAGAGCATTTGAGCTTGATCAAGTAGCAGAAAAAGGAAGGGTGGCAGCTGTGGAACCATCTACCTCTTGAGTAACTAGTGGTTGGAAAAGAGATCAACAACTCCCAGACAAGGAGCAGTCACACTTACAAGCTGACCATACTGGCGTAAAGGTACACAATAAAAATCCAATTGCACCTTTTAACATTCTTGATAGCATGAGAAAGACAAATGTAACCATGTCTATGTGGGATTCTTTAGTCATCCTTGGTCAAAAGGATATGTTACAATCAACCCTATCAAGTTTGAAAATATCTGATGAATTCGAGCCCCCAATAGGTCAGGTTAGAGCCGTGTTAACAAATGATTCTTAGGGAAATGGTCAGCAACCTTGAATAGAGAATGAAAAAAGAGTTAAACCACCTCCTTTCTATGTGTCAGTAATTATTAGGGATAAATTAGTCCATAACTGTATGGTAGATAGTGGAGCTAGCAACTCCGTCATGCCAAAACAGATTGCAGAAAAACTTGGACTAAAATACCAGCCTTTGGAGAAGGGAGTAATCCAATTGGATGGCACTTCGGTTAACACATTGGGTATTATCAAGGATTTAAACCTCACTCTCCATGCTTGTCCAAACTTTTCAGTCCCTTAAGACATATACGTCATAGACCTTCCACCTTTCTTTCCTTGTGTTTATCTAGAGACTTTATAGCCAAGATAGGCAGTTATGTATCAGCCGATTGGTCACATATGCTATTCAAAACAAGATATGGGACTAAGGTTACCATCAAGTCTGAAAGGTTGGCTAAAGACCACATTGAGCCATATAACCCAAGCCCCATCAATGCTGCTTCTTCTGCTGCAAATGCAAATTGTGTTATTTTTACTGACAATGAACTAGCTGCTGCTCAAGAAATCCAATCAGAAGTTGTTCCTGATGTGCTGTTGCATGAATGGGTAGTTGAAAATGTATTAGACAGTCCTGGAGACCTCATTCAAGATGTTGATATGGGAAACTACATCATTCTTGAGCCTGATATAGAGATTCCAAACTTGGAGAAGGATGCAGATCAGTTATTGCAGCCCCTTAATGGACTTTGGGAGATGTTCTTTGATGGTTCTAGAAGTAAAAATGGAGCAGGAGGAGAGGCAATGCTGGTATCTCTACAAGGTGATAAGTACTATGCTACTTTTCGTTTTGCTTTTGCATGCTCTAACAACACTGCTGAGTATGAAGGCTTGGTTCAAGGTCTAGAATGGGCAAGGAAAAGAGGAATAACCCGCTTGAAAGCACATGGAGATAGTGAATTAGTTGTTAATCAAGTGAGGGCCTGAATGTTGCTAAAAATTACACATTAAAGTCCTATAAAAATAGAGTGTGGAACATGCTCGAAGATTTTGATGCCTTTAATTTAGTGTCTGCCCCAAGAAATCAGAACAAGCATGCTGACAGGATCGCAACCATTGGAGCACAGTTTGATATTCTAGATGACATCAGAAAGGAGAAGGTGTAGCAGTATGTCAAGGTTGTAGTCAGACCATCAATCCTTGACAACTTTCACTGGCAAGTCTTTGACAGTGATGAGCAGATCCTTTCCTTCTTGCTTGAGGAAGATTAGTTCTCCATGGTGAATCAAGCAAAACTCAAGCAACAGTATGGTGACCACGTCATACAGTTGAAAACAAACAAATTGCCCAAAGGCTTAGTTACCTTAGAGTCAATTTTTAGTACTGATGATCAGCTCAAAAAGGGTAAATCCAGCTTACAAATCAAACAAGAACACTATGAAGAGCTGGAGATCTTTAAGGGTAAGCTCCTTAAGATAGGAAAAATCTGTTCACTTGAAGATAGACAAGCTTTTGTTGCTCTGTGCTAAGAATTTCATGATGTCTTTGCTTGGGAGTATTCAGATTTGAAAGGATTTGATCCCGATATTGCTCAGCATACAATTGAATTAGAACCTAACTCCAAGCCAATAAGGCAGAAACAAAGGCCTTTGAATCCTAAACTTGAGCCTCTAATGATTAAAGAGTTGACTAAACTAGTTGAGGGGGGTATTGTTTTCCCTATCAAGCACACCTTGTGGGTTTCCAATCTTGTACCGGTTAGAAAGAAAAGTGGTGAGATAAGGCTCTGTGTAGACTTCAGGGATCTTAATCAATCCTCTCTAAAAGACCACTACCCACTTCCCTCCATGGAATGAATCTTGCAAGAGGTTGCTGGTTTTGAAAGGTTTTCCTTACTAGATGGTTTTTTAGGATATAATTAGGTGCTGGTTAAAGAGGAAGATCAATTTAAGACTACTTTTACAACTAAATGGGGCACCATGGCATACAAAAGGATGCCTTTCGGTTTGTCCAATGCTGGTGCCATGTTCCAGAGAGCTATGGACATGGCATTTCAAAGCTTGATCAACAAGATTATACTGATTTACCTAGATGACATCACAGTGTATTCTAAGAATGTTGATGAACATCTATTACATCTCAGGAAAGTGTTTGAAAAATGCAGAGAGTTTGGTGTCTCTCTCAATCCAAAGAAGAGTATCTTTGATGTCCATGAGGGGAAACTATTAGGACACATAGTGTCAAAGCAGGGAATCACTATTGACCCTGAAAGAGTCAGAGCCATACTTGAGTTGCCGCTGCCTAATCACAAGAAGGGCCTACAAATCTTTCTGCGCCAGATCAACTTCCTAAGAAGATTCATCCCTGATGTTGCAAGTCTGTTATAGCCTTTAACAACTATGTTAAAGAAGAATGTCATCTTCAGTTGGACAAAGGATGCCAAGAATAGTTTTGAAAAGGTCAAGGGGGCCTTAACAGCAGCTCCCACGTTGGTAAAATCCCAAATTTTCCAAAGATTTTTATCTGTATGCTTATGGTAGCACAAGTAATATCTCTGCAATATTGGTTCAAAAAAATGAAGAGAATTTAGAACAACCAATAGCTTTCTTCAGCCAATGTTTGGTCGACTATGAACAAAAATACTCCTTAAGAAGTTCAAGCCTTTGGTCTCTCATAATAGAATTCATATCATGGCGGCACACTCAAGTGTGAAAAAATTCTTATTGAATAAGGATCTGAATGAAAAAAGAGCAGGATGGGTTACCAAGGTCATGGAGTATCACATAGACATCAAGATCACCAAACTAGTGAGAGGTAGAGGCCTTTGTGAGCAGCTTGCTTCAGGGTTGAGTAGTGAAAGTGAACTAGAAAAGGATGTTGTGCTTACCAATTCAAATGAGCCTTAGAATGCTCAGGATGATGTGCCCATAGGGATAACTAATTGGGTCCAAGATATGACCCAATTCTTACAAACTGGTCAATGCCCATTAGGTATGAACAGAGCCAAAAGAAGATACTTTAGACTGTAGTCCATACCATATGTGCTGATGGGAGATGTTCTTTTTAAGAAAGATCTGAATGGTGTCCTGTTAAGATGCATTCATAGTGACCAAATTGAAAGAGTGCTTCATGAGTTTCATGACGAAGTTGCAGGTCACTTTGCTCCCAGAACTACTGCTTGGAAGGCCATGAGAGTTGGTTACTACTAGCCCAGCTTGTTCATGGATGCATATGCTTGGTCAAGAAAGTGAATCAAATGTGCTCTATTTTTCAGGAAAGGAAAGGTTGCCTGCTATGCCCCTGCATCCAATTCAAGTGGAACAACCCTTCATGAGATGGGGCATTTATGTCATCAGTCCAATAAACCCACCTTCTAGTGCTGGTTATAAGTGGGTGCTTACACCCACTGATTATTTTACAAGGTGGACAAAAGCAGTTGCATTGAAAGAAGTAAAGGAATCTTCAGTCTTGAGCTTCTATGAAGACATAGTCACCAGGTTTGGAGTGCCCGACTCCATCATCTCTGATAATGCCCTTGCATTTATGGGATTAAAACTAACTGATTGGGATGTCAAGCATGGCATTCATTTGAACACCTCCTCAAATTATTACCCTCAAGGTAATGGTTTAGCTGAAAGCACGAACAAGAACCTCATCAGGATCATCAAAAGAACCATAGAAGACAACCAAAGGACCTGGCCCAGTAGTTTAAAGAATGCACTTTGGGCAGACAGAGTGACCCCTAAGAGGTCTATTGGAAATTCACCATATATGTTGGTTTATGGTAAAGAGGCAAGATTGCCCCTATCTGTGGAGCTTCCTGCTCTAGACATTGTTCACCAGTTGGAGGTGTTTGAGGGACAAGATCCAATGTCTGTAAGGTATGCAGAGCTCATGGAGCTTAAAGAATCAAGGGACAGAGCAATGAAAACTTTGGAGGATCATCAGCTCTAGAAAAAAAATACATTCGACAAAAGGGCTATGGAAAAACGTTTTAAAGAGGGAGACCTTGCACTTAGGTGGGATGTTCTTAAAAGTAGACCAGGCCATCACACCAAGTTCGACAACATGTGGACTAGTCCGTTTGTTATCATAGGTTGTAAAGAGCACAATGCTTATCAACTGGGTACAACAGAAGGAGATTCGCTTCCTATCCCAGTCAATGGGATACACCTTAAACCCTGATTTCAAGCCTGATAAGTACCTTTCTTGTACATATCTAGTTAGGTTTTATGTTTTCAATAAGTGCTTTGCACTATGGTTCGTTAGTCTTCTATTTTGTTCCATCTCCTGAATGCTGTTTTAATACGGTATTTTTTTTCTTTGTCATTTTCCTCTTTTTTGTTTTTGACAACTCATTGTGTCCTATGAGTCACATGTGTATTGCAACCATGTGCTGACTGACATTTATGTGTTCTTTGAGTTTTCTAATGAATCCATGCCCAATGGATAAGTATAGTCACTGGTTCTCATGTTTAGCAGGAAAACATCCTGCAAAGGTCACCATAATTGTTGCCTCTTTTTCACCTACAGTTAAATAAGGCAAGATGGTCAAATGATTAGCTCTTAAGAGGCTAGTGGAGCATTCACCCTTGGGCGAAAGTCATTAATCTAATGTCAAGTCACAGGGAACTCAGTGAAGAAGCCTGCCAAAATTAGGTTCGGCATGAAAACCTACTAAGGACAGAGTCACCAAGACCCTGAGAGTGTCACAACGAGTGTATTTTGTACTCAGGTCTCTATCGGCAAGACAAGGTCATTGTTCTGGTGACTAAGAATCTCCAACATCGGCATGAGGATCCCCCTCAGAGTAAGGTCTTGGCAAGATTGAAAGGTCTCATCAAACGATGGCCAAGGGATACGCATATCAGCGGGAGCCTTTATCGTCGGGGAGATGTCTTGGCGAGTACTAAGAGTCTTGCCGACATAGCACAAAAGGAACCCCTCGGCATAACTAAGGGAAGCATTGGAAAAGGATATTTCCTTCGGTAGGATGTCTTGCTGAAGGATAGGTGTCACACCGAGGAGATCAAATAAGGTGACTTCGCCAGAATGTCTCACCGACATTCAGTGTCTTGTCGAAAGGAAGCACAGACCTCGATAAAGAAGATCTCGGCAGGAGTCCCGCTAAAACAAGGAATCTCGGTGTAACTATGGGGACTTCACCTAAATGTCTCACCGACATTTAGTGTCTCGCTGAAAGGGGAAAAGAACTCAGAAAGATGCAGGAGTTCGGCATGAGTCTCAGCAAAGGCAAACGAATGGAGCTCGACAAGAGTCATAGAGCTCGGTATAGAGTCTCGGCGAACAGAAACGGTCTTGCCGACTGCAAGGGGGCCCCACCAAAACATGAAGGGCTCACCAACTGATGATGTCACCCGAAGGTCATGCTGACAGTAGGAAGTCCTAGCATCATATGAGGTGTTGTCAGCAAGAGTCTTGCCGAACGATGAAACCTTCAGAACAAAGAAAGAGTTCGCCGAAGGAAATGGGGTCTACAAGAGGTCTTGGCGACGATAACAAGTCTTGGCAACAAGCAGAGGTGAGGGCAAGGATTTTGACTTCGGCATATGTCTTGCCTAAAGATAAGGGAACCACCGAAGATAAAAGAAGGGCTTTGCCAAGACTTGAGGCTTTCACAGTAGTGTCTCGACGACCGGCAAGGGTTACGCCAACGGTATTTCAACGAGGGTGTCTTCGGCGTAGCGAAAGGAGTTCGGGAAGAGCTCTTCCCGACCAACGGGAGTCTTAGTGACTAAGAGGAGGAGCTCAGGTAGAATGAGGATGGGGTCGGCAGCATGTCTTGCTGACTAGGCAAGTTTTCCTGAACTCAAAGTAAGCTTTCGACGGAGCAGGGAGACTTCGATATGGAGTCTCGGTGAATGGAGTGTGTCTTGGTGACGAAAGCAGATGCTGATATGATAGAAGAGGAATCAGTATGATCGTTAGGGCTCGCTGAGAGCTCTCAGTGATGGCTCCATGCCTTGCCAATGCTTGCGAGAAGATTTAATCGCATCGAGGAGACATGATTAGTGTCTCACCGATATGCGGTTCAACAAGAGATTTTTGACCACCCAAATGATCTGTGTGGAGTTCACTCAGTCGGTTAGAGAGATCTAAGGGTCAACCATGGAAGTTTGAAAGGGAATTAGCAGGATGAGGGGTGACGTGTCTCTGTTACATGATGAAAGCATTCATGGTGTAGTCGATGTAGCTCAACTGGAAACGACAGAGGAATGAATGCAGTGGTTGCAGAAAGATCAAAGGACTTCTTCGAGAATGTTTCTTCACCGACATCAACAATAGGGACACGTAGGGATGCAACATTTAATTCGATCAATATCTTGGAGAAAATCCTATCCCAAGTTGGGATATTTTTGTAAGCCCTAAGGGGCCGACATTCTATTTTTATATAAGGCATTTTTTGCCTTTTTTGTATAGTTCTGATTACACACTCTGAAGAGTTAGTGATTTTTTATTCAATCCTTTCTCAGTCAATGTATGTTTTTCTATAACTCAACTGGAATCCTGAATACAACACAGAGTTTACGTTGGAAGTTTGTGTTCATGTTTGTATTGATTCTCATTTTTGTATCTTTCTTTTGAACAATGCAAGTATTTAACTATGTTTTATAATTGGTATTCATATCTTAGAGCTGTGAGATTAATCTTTCCTTCCTGAGATGTGTATGTGGGCCAAACTTGTTAGGACTAAAGCATTAAGTTTGAAAGAAGTTGCTCTGAGAATAGCAATTAGGCCTTCAAGTGTATGTTATTCATGTGTTCATTTCATGATTTCTCACTAGTTCGGTGTATCACCCTAGTGTGGTCCTTTAATTTATGTATCTCTTCCCTCTTTCCTCTCAAAGAAACAATAGTTGAGGTGATACCCAAAGGAAGCTGGCCTTCTCCAGAGGTTCATTTCAGCTATAGGTGACCCACAACCTTGAAATGATCCCATGTTGCTCCAGAATGCTCAGTTTTTTTTTTGTAAAACTTTGCACAGGGTGCAATTCTAGGTGACAACAATTACTTTCACCACAAAGATCCACAACACACTACCACCAACATGTCGGCCAAGAACATGAAAAATCAAACATGCGCAAGAAAAGATCTTCAATCATGAACTCATTGGTCAATGTGGACATACCAAAAAAATATAGAATGATCTAGAGACATCTGAGAGCACAAAGAAACAACAAAGAAACATCTACAACAACTTAGATCAATAGATTCACACAATCTTCATTTAGGAACACTGACAGAGACCACAAAACACTATCAGACCACAACACAGTCAAAACTTCATGTGGACTATGAAACTTCTGGTAGATGATCTAGAGATACTCAAAAGTAAACCCTTTAATGTACACCAACTAACCTAATGCTCTATTCTAGTTGACCTTGAGCACCCATGAACAAATTACAAGCATTACACCTTTCTAAGCATGATACTAAATTATTTTGAGCCTGCCATTTTACTTCCGACTTTGCATAATGCAAAGTGCTTACACTGCCATGCACTTTAATAGATGTGGAACTCAAAGCTTTTCCAAAAAATAGAAGCAAATTAGAATCTGCCACATTCAAGGGAATCCTATCGCACACTTGAACCAACTCAAATTCATGATGTTTCAGCCATGGACGCATCCAATTTTTTAAGACCTTCAAAAAATCAACACTTGTTAAGTAAAATACATACCTCCACTATGGTTGATGAATGCTTCTTAAAGTTATTTTGATAAATTCATGCCACAACACATATAATCGTGTAAAATATTATTTCCTCCTTGCTTCGATAGATTAAAACACATGCCATTTCATACTTGTTTTCTACAAATTACACTTCCATTGTACTAATTAATCTTGATTTACATAGAGGATCAAGAATTTGCACACATTGATGCACGGTTGAAGATAAATGACTTGACCAAAAAATAATGATCTGGTTGTTGTTGTACAATGACAATCATGACCTTTTATAGGAAAACATGTGCAAAAAATGTATAATGACATCCTTAGCACTTTAGAAATATCCCCATATGTTACTATCTTTAGCATTACTCTCAAGCACTTTCCTCTTTTAGATCCTCAATAAGGAAGTACTTTTGTGATTAAATACTATCTTATACCAATATCTTCTTGATATATAGAAAATGTTTTATCATACATATATACCATTACCACCACACACTTTGCTAGTAATCATTTCCTTTTCAATAGCAATTTTTAAATCCTCTACTAGATCTTGCATATTACTTCCATAAATCAACTTATTTTGAATTTGTTCACACCCAACATTTGCAAATTTATTTGCTGCCAAGTTACCCTCCCTATACATATGTTTTATCTACACAAACCTGAACTTAGCCAGCAAGGACCATACTTGTTGCATCACATATCTTATTTGCCAACAAAAGATATTTTTTCCTTACAAGCATTAACAATAATTAATGAATAACCTTCAATTTCCAAATATTTAATTTGCAAAAAAAATGCTAATTGCAAGCCATGAAGTATTTCAGATTATGCTTCTACAACATTATTTGTTCATTTTAGGAGTTCAACTAACTTTGCTGAGATTAGGAATCCTTTGTGATTTCTTATAACAATCCCTGCCCTTGACAAACCTAGGTTCCCACGTGAAGCACCATCAAAATTTAACTTAAAATACCCTTCTATAGGTGGAATCTAATGGATTTTTCTTCTATCTAATTTACAACTTGGATTCTAGTGTGTTGGTGCTCCAAATTGAACCAAGCCAATGAATCCTATAGACTAGCCATTCTCTAATGATCAAAATCAATGTGGTATTTGGCCAACTAACGAGAAATGGAATTAGAACACATTTCCCCTATGCTTCAGGCTTTGTAAGACCTAGGGGGTGACCCTTTAGCAACACCTAAAGATTTAGACACACAATTAATAGGATGTTGCTTAATAGATTACGTTCTCACAAAGTTATGATCAAAAATTTCAAGAACTAGCATGGATAACATGGCATATACAAGTACTCACAACACATAATTGAAATGATTTATGATTTATAAAAAAAATTTGAGGTGTATAAAATTGATAAATAAATCAGTGCCAATTTTGGGCTATGGAGTCAAACACATAAGAGAATTCATCAGCAAATGACATACAACAAGTGGATTTAAAATTGTTAATGCCTTGCATCAATTGTTAGTTTCTCACACCAACAATCCCACTCCTGTTATCAATCAAATTCTTCTTACCAAATCCAACTTGCACATTTCAATTACAATCATTTGTTCAAAGTATTTAACCATTTCATTGAATAGACCCATAAATAGATAAAAAAATCTCGTGAAATTGAGATGCCAAACTCAAAGATACTTGGTATTATTGAATTTAAATGACTGAAAATATAAAATTCTGGAGACAATTTGAAGATATTAATGAATGCGCAAACACTTTGAAGACATTTATGAGTTCCCTATACAAACTAGTTGATATTTGCTCATAAAATCTGCATTTATAGCTTACACACACAAAAATGACTTAGAATTAACAATTCTCTATCTACCTAGCCCTCATACAAAACCTTAGAATTGTCTCTTACAAATGAGAAGAAAAGAGAATAAAAGAAAAATGGAAGCAGCCCTAAGATCAATCCAATCCATAGATGTTATCTAGAAATTTCATCCATTGTTGATCTTCAAACTGGAAAAGATTCTCTCCTCTCTCCTCTTCAACCAATTGAATTTTCCTCCAAAATGCATATTCAATCTGTTGTTGAACAACAGAAAACTTTCCCATGTAAAAAACTCTCCATTATTTACCTGTTGTGTGAAAATACCTCTGTCCCCTTGAAATTTTCATTTTCTACTCTTTACTTGCCGCAACAATACTTTATCTCCTAGCATATATTTGTTTAGTAAAGTGAATAAATTCACTTTGTACAATACCCATTAGGAAATAAAATAATATAATACATCTTTTACCTAACACCTTATATTTAAAAGCATGGCTTCTAAAAATCATGAGACCCCTAAAATATTCACCTCGGCAAGTAAATATTCTCCCCCACCAGAAATAGAACAATTTAAAATTACATGGGAGAATTTAAAGGCACCTGTATATTTGAAATAATTTTCCTTTTACAATACTACATAGAACTTTACTCGTGTTGTTGAAAAATTTCACCTAGGCAAAATAGAATTGCCTTACCCATGCATTCACCTTTAAAATTTTTCCCTCCTTTTAAAATATGAATGAAAATTTCACAGGCACATTAAAAATTTATGAGGGCCCACCTCAATATCTTCTCGAGTGTGAAATTACACTCACCTTTTAAATTTACCATGGTGAAGGCCCCATCATTTTAAATTTTTTGCTTTAAATAAAAGCAAATAAAACATTAAATAAAATATCACCAGGCATCATTAAATTCACCCTTTCATAGAAAAATTGTTGGGCTTGCCACCTCCATGTGGAGCATTCCCACTAATCTCACGAGAATTAGATGAGCTTACCCTTTGCATCTGTGAGCTCGAAAGGAAGCCAAAATTTTTAATATTTCTAAGGGGTATATCAAAGTATACCATTCATTTATTTGTTATTGGGCCTACCCTCACGTAGCAACATCTCGCTCACCCCGCGCAATTAACTGATGAGCATGTTGAAACCACGGGCCAATGAGATGTGGACAAGATATTGTTGCATTAAACTTTAATATCCACCGTTTATGTTCTTTAGGCTTCTTTGTTCCCCTAATTTCACCTTTTGTGTTTCATTCCCCTACAAGCTATGTCAGCTTCACACGATGCTCGAACCCCCTCTCACTAGTGTGTGATTACCTTACTTCTATATGTTGCGTCGCTGGATATCCAAACCCTTCTTTAATATTACTCCCACCATGAATCATTTGCTACTTAAAAATTTCTCACACATCTTCAATTTACTCTGGAAACCATCAAGCCAATATCCATATTTCCACTACAAGAATACACATTGGTTATGTTGTCCAATGCAGCCCTCCACTGCCAATTGTATTCAAAGCCTTTTAAACACACCATTTTGTGAAGATATTCTGCAACATAAGCTTTCCCTGAGATAGACAATGTTGGCCTCTTCAAGTTTCTAAGGTCTTTCTACAAATCCATTTGAGCTCTCTTCAGTAGTTTTCTTTGGGAATACCCTGTGCATAACTCCATTAATCCCTTGCAACATTAATCGAAAGTTTCTAAAATTTTTTGAACTCATTCATCCAGTGATCCATGGTGTTTCTTCTTTCATCCAATACATTCACTTGAAGATATCAAAATTATGTCAATGCATACATTTAATGAACATGTTGCTCCAAATTCTTATCTGCGTGCCCTGATGGTTGCATTTGTTAGAAAGATTTTTAAAAAATTTCAACACCTCCCTTTATCCCTTGTGTTGGTGCATGGCTGGGGTCTCTTCAAATAATAGATTTTGTGCATATGATGCGCATGAGGTTCCCGTAATTTTTTATGGATAGATTTATATTCAATGAGCAGCACCCTACTTCATGAACTGGCCCCCTTTTCATTGCTTTTGCTATGACAATTACTAAAGCCTCTCAAAAAATTCACTGTGAGCATATCCTACAAACTATGGCATTCCATGAGATTACCTCTTATGCTACACGACATTTGCATTTTTTTGAGAGTTTCTTTTTGAATACTTTATAGCAAAAATATGTCTTCTGCATATGCATTTTGATACATAAGCTCAACCCTCACCAATGAGCACACAAGTGTCAATTGTAAACCCCTCCTCTTTGCTTGAAACCTCTACATATGTTGGTTACATTTTTGATGCACAAAAAAATAGGTTTTGAAGGGACCTGAAACCCTTTACAACCAAAAAAAAGGCTACAGAAAGGATAGCCTACAACCAGCCAAAAACTAGCCCCCAAACAAGACCTGACAAGATTTACATTTGGAACTAATCTTGTGGGAACAGAGAGTCATATTAAAAGAAGGCTTGGAGATTTTTGCTTTCTTTCCTTTTACAGTAATCTAGCCTTCTTCAACCTGTGTTGCCGTGTCATGCCAAACCAACTTACAATTTTCCTGAAGATGAATGCCTTCAGCCATAGCCATAGAGATTTCATCATTTTTCCTTTATGCAACCAAAGACTGATCTATAGAGCTGCCAGATATGGAAACTAATGCTCTATCACCAGAAATGGTAGCTAGAGGCCTAGTCACTTGCTCATTAGGGGTAGCATTAGTAGCCACACCATTTGAGACATCTAGAGGGGATGCCCCAAGACCCTGAGATTCTAAGGAAACCACCTTAGAAAAAATCCTAAGTTGTTCAAATTTCTTCTCAACCGTTTAATGTTGTTGAGAAGCACCGATCCACGATGTAGTTGTCTTTTATTTTTTCTCAAATACACATTGTGTAGTAGCATGACCTGTTTTAACACATCTTCTACAATAGAAGGGAATCCCTTCATAATCCAGAGATTGGACCCAAGAACCCTTATAAGATTTAAGCACAACCTCAACAGGAAGCCCTTTTGAAACATCCATTTCAACTAGTATGCGAGCAAAGGTGGAATGAAAAATGTCAAAAGATTCATCATCCACCAGTAAGAAATCACCAAGAGCTTCACCCACCTCCTCCAAAAGAGAGTCATTCCAAAGGTGGAGGGGAAGATTAGGCAACCGAACCCAAATCAGGATTTTATTGAAAGTTTTAGAAGTCGGGTTGAAATCTAAATGCCAAGGCTTAATCATCAACAAATATTTGTCCTCCCAGCTAAAAAAATTATCACATAATATTATATTTTTGTCCTAAGCATTGTCAAACTTAGCTACAAAGAACCCCTTAGCCATGGGGAAAATATGAACTTTACCAAAAATCAGAGGCTCCCATTCATTGGTGATCCAAGAATGCAGCTAAGGGAGGCTAGGCCAAAATCCCCTAAACCAACAGATCAACCCACAATTGGAGAGATCAGCAACACTATCATCTATTTCTTCTACTATCTTGTCCTTTAGCTTCACTAAGATGTCATTGGAAATGGGGATAAACCCACCGAACGACATCCTCCCTTGCCTGAAACCTACATTTGACACCTTAGCTTTCACCATATTACCAATGCCCTTAACCCGTTTCCCTCTAGACCCCATCACACAAGGGACGTTCATAACAGATTTAACCAAAGTGGCTGCAAGGCCTTTCCAACCCTGAAAACCACCCATGCCAGCATCCACATCGACAACAAATGCATACGCCTTAGGGACTTTTACCCCATCTGCATGGGCCTTCCATCAATACCACCCATAGTATGGGCCGCCAGGGACGAGAAACCACCTCCTTCTACTCGCGTAGCCTGTTAAGGGCTTCCATTGCTACCACAATCATCTAACGATTTCAAAACACCTGTTTCACAAAAGTTCCCGCTCGATCCCATCATAGATAAATCCAATAGTGTTAAGCAAAAGCACATATGCCGGTAATGTTTGTCTTAAAGTCCCTGAGGCATTTCAATAGATACATCTAGTGCATACTGCTACTCATGCGTCCTCTCCACTAGTTGGAGCACTTTTACTTTGTTCAATAGCCTAAAATTTCTTAAGGCTTTTCCATAAATGTGTTTAGTGCATGATCCCTCACTAGTTTCTTTCAAAGACTTTTCAACACCTTCATTTGGTGTTTATCTGCAAGTGGGGTCAAGGCATTCTCCCTCCACAATAAAAGCATGTATTAGAAGAGGCATTTCATTGTTCCTTCCACTGAAACTCCCCTTTTGCATTTCTAGTCACAAGCTAGTGTAATTATTCTAATTTACATCACGTAGGAAATCACCTTGAATCTTCTCATTATTTCCTTTTGGTTGGAACTCATTCAATCTTCACATTGGACTATATCTTCACCTACTCATAGCTCAACCATCTCAGTTTATGATTGTCCTCATTGGAACCTTTCTTGATGAGAAATGGCACTACTTTGACAATCCTAATTTTAAATTATAATGCTTGCACATGCATTCTTCTATCTCACAAAAAATTTAGGGGGTTTTATTTACCCAATCGAAGTACTCGAGCAATATTATCCTGATAGAAGAACTTCCCAAGAAGATGATGATTTTATCATCATCCACAAAGCCATCTAGCAAGCACTATAATTTTAGTTACCTGCCACCATGTATCCAGCATTGTATTCTTGAACAAACTATAATTTGACACTTATAACTTCATGACTAGGTAGAGCATGTCGGGTCCCAATGTGGACCCAACTAAAAAAAAATTAGTTTGCAAACAACTTTTAGGCTCAAATTTCTTTGAGACAACTTGTGAATGCTTTAGGAGTTAAATAATGAAGTCGCTTCCCATTAAAAATCACTTTTGGGAACTTTTGCATAATGGTGAAAATTGGCCAAGTTGGCTTCAAAAATTCCTTTGAAAACTAGTCAAATGACCACCTAAAGTCACGAAGACTTGCAAGCATGTAGACATCGGTTCAGAGATTCAAATGCAGTAGACGGGTCAGACAAATCAATCATGAAGAAAAAATTATTTGATGTCAAAGTTGCTTAAACTTTCTGCAACAAACAACTATTTTGAACCAATTAAAACTGATGAAATCACCTTGTTGTAGAAATATCAAATCAACTCCTGGAAAGCTACCACTAGAGACATAAGATCATTTTGGTATAGTGAGAACGTGTGCAAAAGGATTTAGCTTCAATCATCATTCATCAAAAGTTATTTAGGGTCAAAGTTGACCTCTTAGAAGGGTGTCTGGAAATGGAGATGCAAAACTGAATAAATTCCATTTGGTTTTGATCTATTAAAAATAGCAAATCAACTCATAAGGCCCTGAAAACTGACATGGGAGTTCATCTTGGTATGGAGAATGTAGAGCAACAATATTTTTCTCTTGACGACCAACTGGTTGCAAAATGCAAGCTCAAATGGGAGGCTACTTTTGCAAAACTGAAAGTTTGCAAACAACAAAGAAGTGACAAAACCCTCTAGCTTCACCTTTTGAAACTCTAACAAAACTCATCATTGGATCCTAATAATTGGCATGGCTGCTCACGTAGGACACACAAGTGTGGGTGAAAATGGGTTTTGCACCAAAATCAATGGGCTCCAAATTATGACTCTCCAAAGTAGGTCACTTAGGTAGATTTCTCAAGTGCACTTAAAGTGCAGAGGCAAATTTTTTGAAATGGGCATCTCAAATTTTGGAAATTTGAGAGTAATAACAATGGCTCTGACTAGGGATGTATGCCCCCTGTGGGCATAGAAAGAATCTAGGTCTCTGGGGAGTAGACCAAAAACTGAGTCCATCAAGGTGTCCTCAAACTACTCCTTTATTCAACCTTCTTTTTCAATTTCATTTGGTGACCCCAGGCCACCAAATGAAAAAGGGGAAATCAATATTTACCTCTGTCAAACACAATTTTGATAAAAGAATTGATCTCCCTTAACTCATGCTTGCTTCTGTCAAATCATAACAATATGAGTGACTACATTCACGCAAACACAAGTATCATGCTACCTTCATGTAAGTGAAAACTTGCTCTCTATTTAGCTTTATCATCACATGGCAACCAAATAAAATAGGTTACATCACTACCACTCTCTTCATTTTTTAATTTTGCATCAAGTGGCAACATTTGAAAATGGGGATCAAGACCATATGAGAGCATAATTTGATCACAACCATATGCTTGATTGAACATGTTAGTATCTCCAACAGCCTATCATATTCAATATCATCAACATGTTCATCATCGCTATGTATTTGAAAGTCAGGCATACTTTCAAAATGTTGACTTTCATGTGGCAACAAGCTATCATATCCATCATGTAAATCATTCTCAGATTGAAGACAACATTCTTCAATGTTTTTCACATTGCCACACTTTGTGAACACTTCTCCCTCATGCTGGTACTAAGAATCATCAAAGATTTCTGACTCATCATCATCTGTAATCATCTTGTCATCTTCTGAACATAACATATCATCATCTTCAGTATCACAAGTTTTCTTAACAATAAGCAATTATGGTTCAGAAAGACAATCTAACTTCTCATTGAAATCAACATCTTCATTCTCACTCAAAGACTCATTGCTAGGATCATTCAAGTCAATAAATAGAGACTTGTCAAAATCTGCACTAAAATATTTAATCCTCGGCTCATTGGACATGCAATCCTCATGGTCATCTACTGCTTCAAACTCATCAAAACAGATTTCTAAGTTTGCATCAGCTTGCTCATTGTCATACTCATCATACAATGCATCATTACAATCAACTTATTTCTTGTCTTCATTCACATTATCATCATCATGATCAGCCAGTTCATAATTGGAAAGAGAATTAGATTCACTTGCATCATACCTTGCAGATTGAAGATCATCGTCACTGTCAAAGACAATAGGAGTAGCACTCAACAACTGGTAGTTGTGTTTATGAGCACATTTTTGATATTCTATGGTCAATAAATCTAAGATTTGTTCACAACTCAATAAATCATTGCTCTGATCCATTCCTTCAACCACTTCCTCTTCTTGACCTTGATTTGAATTGGATGCATTATCAAATTGCAAATCAGGATATCCCAAGATGTCTTCATCATCAAGATTTGAAAACTCAATGGGCTGATCATAAATTGGATCTCCCCAATCATATGAGACTAAATTGCTTACAACATTGTCACATGCATGGTCACAATCCATCATAGAGAATAGATTGTCCATTTGTTCATCCTTACTCATTGTTGGGTTGTCATAACAACAATCCACATCACTTTGCATTTCAACATTACAGTGGGTGTCCTCATTGATTTTATCATTTGCATCCTCTTGAGGGTAGGCACAAATATTTTCACTGTCAAACTAAAAACCATCAATGGTTTCCTCATTGCAGCTACTTGTGGCTTGTCCTTTAAACTGGATTTCATCACATTCTCTATCACTTGCAACTGATAATCAAACATCCTCAAGAGCATTTTCTAAATTAGAAAATTTCTTTGTCTCATCATGGAGACTTGCATCAACACTACACTCAACACATGTAGACTTGACATGATCAATTATATCACAACACTGCTGACTACTTATCTCTTCTTCAAAGAGTAAATCCAACTGATATTTTTCTTTAGGTTCTTGGCTTGGAAGACTCGGCTATTGATTTTCATTTGGGTACATTTCTTTTGTAAGTTGTTCAAAGACAACCTTCTCATCATCTGATGATGTATCCTTCTTGTCTTCAACTTTCTCAAGTGTGCACTTGTCTGAAGACCTCTGATCATTCACATTCACATAGCTGCTGATTTCATCGGCATGTTTGCCCAAAATTGATGACAATAAACTCAACACATATTCATTCCTTTGCTTCTCCAACTTATCTAAAACTATGTACGCCATCTACATATTAGAGATTTTAAACTCTTTTAACTATGCACTAGATCCTTCCTCATAGGCTTCAAAGTACATATGAATACAACTTGATGTACTAGGTCTGAAATTTTCTAGGATTAGTGACAGAGCAGCAAAAAATCTATGACTGAAATCAACACTTGACTCTTCATCTTGCTTTCTAATCTTCTTCAACCTCATGACAAGTTCAGAGGGCTCTCTTGCAAATTCTGTAACCAATTTTGTAATCAACCCAAGACAAAGCTAATTGAGCATACAATGGGTCAAATTAATTGACAAAAGGTGCAACAACTTGACAAGTAGACACAGTTTGATGGTCTCTTAACCAGACTTGTTGAAACAGCTGGTGTCTTTCATCCATCTCTTTAGGCCTTTTTCAAATATATCATTCCATTTCGGACTGAACCTAGGCTTATTAACTCTTGGGTTCTTGCACTTTGGGGTATTATATTTTTGAAGATTATTATACTCTTGACACTTCTTGAAAAGCTGAATCAAGGTCTTTATAGGTATGGCTACTTTACCTTGATGATCCATGGATATATGCAAATTAAGGCTCACTAATTGTGCATAATGACAATCTTGACCAAATGAAAGATTATTATGACAATTGCTGGCATGCTAGTGACCTAGGCTTGAATCATATGACAATAAAAATGGATGGAAACCCCTACGATACACAAATGCATTCTAACCATCCATATAAGAGAAATTTGAGCACTAGACAAAATTCTTTCAATGGAATTGCAATTACATTCAATAGCTCCAACATATGGAAGTTTGCAAAGTTAAATATACTATACCTTCCCTTTCCTAGTGCTAAATCACTCAATAGGGAACCAAAATTTCTTTCTAAGACTTTCAAATATGTGAAGAATACCTGGAACATTGCAGTTATTGCAAATTGTTCTAAAAATATTGTAGATCTAGAACTTCTTTCACCTCTTCATTAGGTTCTTGTAACAAAGTCACCACCTCTCTTCTTAGAGGACTCAACATCAAACAACAGGAAGTTCTATCACATATAAATCATCTTTTGCATTCCTTTCACCAACAAAGCACCACAGATCTTGGAATCTTCAAGTTATACGCAACAAATTCTTTCTCCAGGCTTGAAATCCTTCAATATTTGAACTCAATTTCAGAATGGAAAACAATATGGCTCAATGCAAATGATATGACTATGTTTTTAAATAGCCTACAACTAGAGATTCAAAATTTTCTCCCCAGCAGATTCACTATTCTCTTGGTGCTCCAAATTGAAACAAACTAATGAAGCCTATAGACCATTCTAAGTTGTATAAAATGTTTCTAAGGTGTATAAAATGTTTCTAAGGTGTATAAAACTGAAAAATAGGTTAGTGCCAATTCTAGGCCATGGAGTCAAACACATAAGAGAATTCATTAGCAAATGAAATACAACCAGTGGATTTAAAATTGTTAATTCCTTGCGTCAACTATTAGTGTCTTACACCAAAAATCCCACTCCTATTATCAATCAAATTCTGCTTACCAAATCGAACTTGAACATTTCAATCACAATCATCTTTTCAAAGTATTTAACCATTTCATTGAAATAGACCCATAAACAAATAAAAAAATCTCATGAAATTGAGATACCAAACTTAAAGATACTTGGTATTATTGAATTTAAAGGACTAAAAATTTATAGATCTGGAGACAATTTGAAGATATCATGAATGTGCAAACACTTTGAAGACATTCGTGAGTTCGCTGTAAAAATTAGTTGATATTTGCTCATAAAATCTGCATTTGCAACTTACAGACACAAAAATCATTCAAACTTAACAATTCTCTATCTACCCAGCCCTCATACAAAACCTCAAAATTCTCTCTTACAAATGAGAAGGAGAATAAAAGAAAAATGGAAGAAACCCTAAGATCAATCTTAGAATCGATAGATGTTATCTGGAAATTTCATCCACCGTTGATCTTCAAACTGGAAAATACTCTCTCCTCTCTCCTCTTCAACCAATTGAATTTTCTTCCAAAATTCCTTTGCAATCTGTTGTTGAACAATGAAAAACTTGCCCATGTAAAACACTCTCCATTATTTACTTGTTGTGTGAAAATACCTCTATGCCCGTGAAAATTTCATTTTCTGCTCTTTACTTATTACAGCAATACTTTATCTCCCAGCATATATTTGTTTAATAAAGTGAATAAATTCACTATGTACAATACCCATCCGGCAATAAAATAATATAATATATATTTTACCTAACACCTTATATTTAAAAGCATGGCTTCTCAAAATCATGAGACCCCCAAAATATTCACCTTGGCAAGTAAAAATTCCCCCCCACCAGAAATAGGACAATTTAAAATTACATGGGAGAATTTAAAGGCACTTGTATATTTGAAATAATTTTCCTTTTAAAATACTGTACAAAACTTTACTCGTGTTGTTGAAAAATTTCACCCAGGCAAAATAGAATTGCCTTACCCATGCATTCACCTTTAAAAAATTTCCCTCCTTTTAAAATATGAATGAAAATTTCACGGGCACATTAAAAATTAATGAGGGCCTACCTCAATCTCTTCTCAAGTGTGAATTACACTCACCTTTTAAATTTACCATGGTGAAGGCCCCATCATTTTAAATGTTTTGCTTTAAATAAAAATAAATAAAACATTAAAGAAAATATCACCGAGCAACATTAAATTCACC
The DNA here is from genome assembly GCA_007258455.2 of Sequoia sempervirens. NCBI lineage: Eukaryota > Viridiplantae > Streptophyta > Pinopsida > Cupressales > Cupressaceae > Sequoia > Sequoia sempervirens. The sequence continues at coordinate 682,483,709 of VDFB02193867.1, forward strand.
CTTTCACGGAAACACTGTCGGTCCGACCACCTCCACATGGAGCATTGTCACCAATCTCACAAGAATTAGATGAGCTTTCCATTTGCATCCGTGAGCTCGCGGGGAAGCCAAAAAATTTAATATTTCTAAGGGGTATATTAAAGTATACTGTGCATTTATTTGTTGTTGGGTCCACCCTCACGTAGCAACATCTCGCTCACCTCATGCAATTAACTGGTGAGCATGTTGAAACTGCAGGCCAGTGAGGTGTGGACAAGATATTTCTGCATTCAACTTTAATATCCACCATTGATGTTCTTCAGGCTTCTTTGTTTCCCTAATTTCACCTTCTGTGTTTCATTCCCCTGCAAGCTATGGCGGCTTCACATGATGCTCTAACCCCAACTCACTAGTGTGTGATTACCTTACTCCTATATGTTGCTTCGTTGGATATCCAAACCCTTCTTTAATACTGCTCCCACCATGAATCATTTGCTGCTTGAAAGTTTCTCACACATCTTCAGTTTACTTGGCAACCATCGAGCCAATACCCATCTTTCCACTACAAGCATACACATTGATTTTGTTGTCCAACATGGCCCTCCATTGCCAGTTGCATTTGCTTAAAAATTTCAAAGCCTTTTAAACACACCATTTTGTGAAGATATTCTGTAGCGTAAGCTTTCCCTGAGATAGACAATGTCGGCCTCTTAAATTTTTTGAGGTCTTTCTACAAATCCATTCGAGCTCTCTTCGGTAGTTTACTTTGGGAATACCTTGTGCATAACTCCATCAATTCCTTGCAACATTACTTGAAAGTATCTAAAAACTTTTCAACTCATTCATCTCGTGATCCATGGTGTTTCTTCTTTCATCCAATACATTCACTTGAAGATCTCAAAACTATTTCAATGCATACATTTGATGAACATGTTGCTCCAAATTCTAATCTGCGAGCCCTAATGGTTGTATTTGTTAGAAAGCTTTTAAAAAAAATTCAACACCTCCCTTTATCCCTCTTGTTGGTGCATGGCTGGGGTCTTTTCAGATAATACATTTTGTGCATATGTTGGGCATGGGGTTCCCTTAATGTTGTATGGACAGATTTCTATTCAATGAGCAACAACCTCCTTCATGCACTGGCCCGCTTTTCATTTCTTTTGCTATGACCATTACTAAAGCCTCTCAACAAATTCATTGTGAGCATATCCTGCAACCTATGGCATTCCATGAGATTACCTCTTGTGTTGTGTGACATTTTCATTTTTTTGAGAGTTTCTTTTTGAATACTTTGCAGCAAAGTCTTTTGCATATGCATTTTGATACATAAGCTTAGCCCTCACCAATGAGCACGTGAGTGTCAATTGTAAACCCCTCCTCTTTGCTTGAAACCTTTACACATGTCAGTTACATTTTTCTTAAAGTCCCTAAGGCATTTCAATAGATACATCTAGTGCATATTGCTACCCATGCATCATCTCCACTAGTTGGAGCCCTTTTACTTTGTTCAATAGCCTGAAAGTTCTTAAGGCTTTTCCACAAATGTGTTTAGTGCATGCTCCTTCGCTAGTTTCTTTCAAAGACTTTTCAAGACCTTCATTTTGTGTTTATCTACAAGTGGGGTCGAGGCATTCTCCCTCAACAATAAAAGTACGTATTAGAAGAGGTGTTTCATTGTTCATTCCACTGAAACTCCCCTTTTGCATTTCTAGTCACAGGCTGGTGTAATTATTTTGATTTACATCATGCAGGCAATCACCTTGAATCTTCCCGTTATTTCCTTTTACTTGGAACTCATTCAATCTTCACATTGGACTATATCTTCACCTGCTGATAGCTCAACCACATTCTTCTATCTCATAAATCATTTAGTGGGTTTTATTTACCCAATCAAAGTACTTGAGTAATATTATCCTAATAGAAGAACTTCCCAAGAAATGATGATTTTCTCATCATGCACAAAGCCATCTACCAAGCACTATAATTTTAGTTTCCTACCACCATGTATCCAACATTGTTTTCTTGAACAAACTGCAATGTGATACTTATAACCCCATGACTAGGTAGAGCATGTTGGGTCCCAATGTAGACCCAGGGAAAAAACAATTCATTTACAAATAACTTTTAGGCTCAAATTGCTTTGAGACTACTTCTAAATGCTTCAAGAGTGAAATAATGAAGTGGGTCCCCATTAAAACTCACGTTCAGGCACTTTTACAGAATGGTGAAAATTGGCCAAGTTGGCTTTAGAATTGCCTTTGAAAATTGGTCAAACGACCTCCTAAAGTCACGAAGACTTGCAAGAATGTAGACATCAGTTTAGAGATTTGAATGTAATAGATGGATCAAAGAAATCAATCACGAGGAAAAAGTTATTCATTATCAAATTTGCTTAAACTTTCTGCAACAAACAACTATTTTGAACCAATTAAAACTGATGAAATCATCTCATTGGAAAAATATCAAATCAACTCCTACTGAGCTACCATTGGAGACATAAGATAATTTTAGTACAATGAACATGTGTACAAAATTATTTATCTTCAATCATCATTCATCAAAATTTATTCAAGGTCAAAGTTGACCTCTCAGAAAGGTTTCTAGAAATGCAGATGCAAAACTGAATAAATTTCATTTGTTTTTTATCTGTTAAAAATAGCAAATCAACTTAGAACACCTTGAAAACTGACATGAGATTTAATCTTGGTATGGAGAATGCAAAGAAACAATCATTTTCTCTTGATGATCAATTGCTTACAAAATGCAAGCTCAAACAAGAGGCTACTTTGCAAAACTAAAAGTTTGTAAACAGCAAAAAAGTGACAAAACCCTCCAGCTTCACCTTTTGAAACTCTGACAAAACTCATCATGGGAGGCTAAAAATTGGCATGCCTGCTCACATAGGACACATGAGTGTGTGTGCATATGGGTTTTTCCTTAAAATCAATGGGCTCCAAAATATAACCCTCCAAAGTAGGTCACTTAGGTAGATTTCTCAACTGCACTTATGAAAGTGCAGAGGCAAAAAATTTGAAATGGGCATTTGAAATTTGGGAAATTTTTGAGTACCAACATAGTGTAAACTTCCCTTGAATGGAAGAACAATCTTATTCCACTTTTGCATCAACTTTGAGTCTGAATCTGTGAACAATGATCCCACATGCTTAGTCTTAAGGGAGTGCACATTTGATATCTCTATTATTGAAGACTCCAATTTCTCCAATACTTGATCAACTTTATTTCTTTCATTTCTATAAATTCTTTTGTTCCTTTCCCACCAAATGGTCCATAAAACTACAAAAAGAATCACTCTCCATATGTAAGCAAACAATGCAGCTTATGCAACACTAGCCAACTTGAGAATAGATTCCACAAGTTTTTCGATAGTGGAGCATACCAACTTAATTTGTATTTTATAAAACACCAACAATGAGATGCAAAATGAATAAAAAGATGATTTACCTCTTTCATATTATCGTCATAGAGGACACATTTAAATTGAGCTACAATCCCAAGTTTCAAAAGCCTATCACTTGTCAAAACTCATCTTTTAATGGCCAGCAATGAAAAACATCCAGCCTTTCGAAGTGCTAACAAATATCAACAAAAGGATAGAGCTCTTTGTGGCTTAATACCTTCCACTTGATTCTTTATTTCCTTATAGCCTATTTTAACTATATAATCTCCAATTTTTTAGATACCCATAACAACTCATCCTCCTTTCCTGAGATATATACAATCCTTTCACTTATAATGCTTGTGAACTCCTTTTTCTGACTATTTGGTCAAACAATACTAGATACATCTTTCCACTTTACCCTTCCAGTACACTCATCTATACTGTCAAAATAATCACTTAGTTTGTCACCCCAACTTGACTTGAGTAGAATTTGAATAATTTGTAGATTATTATTTGAGTTTAAAGGTGCATGACCTCCCCATGAACCTTCCCAAAAAAATTCTTTTAAACCATCGTGGATTTCCCAAGTAAGATAAGGTATGATTACCTTTCTACAAGACACCAAGAAATTCCACATTGTTGAACCTTGTAGCAGGTTTGAAACTATAAAAGTTATGTGTGGATCTAAATTGTCTAAGTAATTGGTTTGCATAACTCTATACCATTTTGCTTGTGATTTAGCATACATGTACCACACTAACTTTTCCCCCAATGCCCCATTTCATGCTGATAAGTTGTGTCTACCTACACCCCCTTTGGATTTCTCTACACACATATTTTCTAATGAGATAAGAGAAATCTTCTTTTGTTATCAATGTTGCATTTCCATAAAAAATCCTTGATTAGCTTTTCAATTAACAAAATCACATATTTTGGTGCTTTTAACATTGCCATATAATAATTTGGGATGGCAAAAATGACTGATTTAATCAATAAGATTTGACCTGATAGTGACAAGCATCTACCCTTCCAAGTTGATATTCTCTTTTGAATACTCTAGATGATGCTAGCCCAATAAGAAATTTTATTTTCCCCTAAAAAGAACATAATTCCAAGCCACTTACAAGGAAAATTATTTGTTTGGAACCCAAGAAGATTAACAATTTTCTTTTGTGAGTGTGATTTAATATGAAAAGTATAGATCTTAGATTTCTCCTCATTTATTTTTTTGACCCAACTATGCATTTAAAAAATTGGATTTTGTATCTCCTAACTATAAGTAAAAATTATGAAGTGATAAACTACTATCTAGATATTAAAATAATTTTTTGCTAATCATCCAACATGGATTAGTGGATTTTTGGTAGGTTAAGAACTATCATATAGCTACTATTTGGGATGTCACGTATTAAAATTGTTGTTTTATCATTAAAAAGAGGTGAAAAAACACTTTTTAGGTCACTCCTATTGTAGTATTAGTTTTTGGTATCCAAAATAGTATATATACAACTCTATATTTTAGATTACATACTATTTTATGGCTATCTTTCATTAATGGTTCTTTTATTTTATATAAATATTCTTAATTTATTAAAGTGTGATATATTTAGTTATTTAAAATATAATATAAATATTTAAACATTTACAATTGATTTTGTGTGCTTCGTAAAAGCATAATGTATCTTTACATAGTCATCTAGCAAGTAGTTTGCACCTGCAATAAAACTTTTCTTTCTAGAATTTTATTTTCCAATTTTGGGTCAAGTATAAAATATATTTATTTTATTTATAAATTTATTTCTTGAGAATTATTGTCAGATATATTCAATTGGTATTAGAAAAAAAATTAGTAAATGTTTGAAGTTACTTTTTATTTCAAATCAAATTCTCTTCCTAGTCATGAAGCAAATAGTCAAGATTATGAGTATTAGAATATTAAAACGATGATACTATAAATAGGGAAGGATTTATGGAAAATAGTGGAACTTCATTTTCAAGACCTAATCTATTAGGTTGTAGTTTCGTTCAATGATCTAGGCAAGAAAAAAAGGGAAGGTAAAAGGAACAATTCTCGAGCCTTACATCACATCTAGTAAGTTCTAGATAAGAGCTATTTTATAATAACTGTATGAGCCAAGATAGTTCAAAAAAATTGGAATTGTATATAATATTATTACGAAGGATCTATCCATGTTAAAAGAAATGAATTTATTGTCTTATACTTTTTTCAAAAAGAAGAGGGAAAAAAGTTATTAAAACATTGTGAATAAATTATAAAAAAAATCATTGACTTCCATGAGTCATGAAAGTAGCCCAACCAAGCATCAAAAAACTCTTGTACAGGGATATCCTAAATGTTGCATACGAAAAAGTTGCAGCCCATTATCCATCTCTATCATTAGAAACCAACCATTTAATCTTTGGGAATGATCCAAGGATACATTTTTCCACTATTCCACTCTCCACTTACCCGTATGCTTAGAATCCCATTTAGCCAGATACTCAACAACATTTTTCCACTCTTATGGAATATGTATAAAGGACGCAAATCTAAAAGAGGTACTTAGGTTGAGAATCTGATGAACCACCACTACTAGCTATCAGTTAATCCCTTCTATTCTCTACTCATTAAGAATATTAACAAGAATCTATTTATTAAATTCATAGATAATCTTATGCTTCCCAATAGCACAAGAATTTTCAAAATCTATGAGGATAGAAAGACCTTCCATGAGTTTGTTAGAGTTTTGACCCTTATAAATGGAGAAGAGAAAAATCATAGCCTTGCTACTATCCCTCCAAACTCCTCCAATTCTAGCATGCCTAGGATTTCCCCTAGAAGATCCATATTTCTTAATATTTAAAACACTAGAAGAGGGTGGAGTTCAACACCCATCTCTTTGGGTTTTCTTTTTTTAAAGATGAAATCCTCTCCTCAAAAAGTGATCAATACCATTACAAAATAAACCCAACACTTTCATCACTTCACCATTTTCCAAGGGGGAAAAAATATCACATTTAGCACTCACTATCTCTTGAATCATGCCTATAATTTTCTACCAAAGTTGTTGGACTACTTGATTCTGCCCTTGAAATATTCTCCAATTCCTTTCCAACTAAATCTACCATATAATGCATGAAGGCCCAATTCTCCATGCTACTTGAAGAAAGAAAGCATTAGCTAGAGGCCTCCCTACTCTTTTCACGGAATCATTAAGAGATGAAGCATAAACACAATCCTACTTCGAGACTCCCACCATAAGGGCCAAATGTCTCTAGAAAGAGCACACTAAAAAAAATGTGGAGAGGATTCATCACTATTTCCACAAAGGACACACATAGATGGTCCTTTAAATCCCATCTTTTGAAGGTTATCCTAGGTGAGGTGCCTATTTCAAGCAACTAGCCACAAAAATAATTTTCAATTTGGCCAAGAAAACTTATTCCACATGTTTTTCCACCATAACACCTCAACCATTTTATATTTTTCGTGATTCAACTTTTGATACCCAAAGGCCACCGAATACATCCCCCTAGGATTAGGACCCCAGGACATAATATCTCTCCCTCTAAAGGATCTATTGATTATGTCAGATAAAATCCTTTTTAACCCTTCCTAATTTTTATCAGATCCCCCTAGAGGTCATTCCATTGGTTCCTTCTGTTTACACCTCTCTACTTTCCCCAACGTCTAAAAAAATTTGAAGTCCTCCACCTAAGACCCCCCATCCTCCAATAATCTTTAGAAAATGTCATATAGATGGGATACATAGACATGATTGGAAGGAATCCATCTCAATAATATCAAAACCCTTATTACAAATATGAAACAATCATTGCTTAATTAAATGGGCTCATATTTTAAGAATGTCCCAAATCATAGTGTCTTTCCCAATTAATCCAAACCTAGCTACATCATTGCAGCTAGCAGATCCCCACATATACTTCAAGGTGAGAATCTTGGCCCAAGCCTAATTCTAGTTGGTACATCAGTGAGCTAATAAATATTAGCTACCAAAGCTATCCCGATGAGGTTAGCCTAGCAAATCCCAAGACCCCCTTCCTATTTCAATCTCCAAATAGTCTCACACAATACCAAGCTTCACTTGGAAAAATTTAACTTACTAGCCCAAAATAATTTCCTTGAGAGAGAATCTAATTCCCTAATTAAACTTATAGGATCCACCTAGACCACACACCTATAAATGGAGAGGGCTTGCATCACATATTTCAGGAGCAAGACCCTTCAAACAAAAGAAAGCCACATCTAGGTTCAATGACTAACCTTTTCTCAAAACTTATCCAACACCTTATTCCTAGTGACACCAGGCAAGAGGCCAACAAAGAGGGAGATATCAAGATACACCAATGGGAGATCTCCTACTTGAATTTTGAGAGCCTAAGAAATCCGATGTTGAATTAAATGATACATGTTAAGGAAAAAGATGGAGGATTTTTTCTCATTGGTTTTTTATCCTGAGGCTACCAAATAGATGTCCAATACACATTATTTTAGAAGCTTCCTTGATTTTAGCCACACCCATGAATGTTGTATCATCCACAAACTACAAATGAGACTGAGGAAGAAAACCATTTCCCCACCCCCAACCTTGAATGTTACCTTGTCGCAACTAATGCTTGATGTATCTACCCAAACCTTTAGCCATAATGATAATTAAATAGGGAAAAAGAGTGTCTCCCTATCAAAGGCCACAAGAGGCACCAAACACATCAAAAGGCTCATCATTTATAAAGATTTAATAAGATTTTGAATTCACACAACTCAAAACCTAATCAACCTAGACTATGTATGAAATCCAAGAGAAAGCAAGACTTTTTAAAGAAAACCCATTTGACCTAGTCATAAGCTTTAGCCATGTAGAGTTTGATGAACATAGATTTCTCATTAGAGTTTTCCATGGAATGAATGGCCTCAATAGCTATTAAAAGTCCATACAAAATTTTCCTTCCAACTAAAAAACCTCCATAATATTTAGAAATGAGCCCACTGAGCCATGACTTAAGCCTTAACATAATAAGCTTCAAAATAATCTTATAAATCACATTGCAGAGAGCTATGGGCCTAAACGAGTTAAAAAATTTAGCTCCTTCCCATTTAGGAATAAGAACCATAACCATTGAAATCATTTCTTTCAACATCTTCTTACACTTCTGGGATTGTTGGACAAACTCCAATAAATCAAATTTTAAGATCTCCCAAAATTCTTGAAAAAATTCCACCAAGAATCCATCAGCACTAGGGGATTTCCCTTTCTTTATTTCAAACACAAGCTCATCCAATTCATCTAAATAAATTGGGTGAATAATTATCTGATTTATTTCCCTAAACACTAGGGGAGGAATGTAGTCTAAAATAAAGCTTTCCTGCTCCATTGAATGAGGTGAGTCTTCCTTCAATAATGAAGAGAAATACTTAGTATCCTCCCTAGAGATACATTGGAAAGTGGATAATTGGAATCCGTAGGATGACTCAAGAGAATAGATCTTGTTCTCAACCTTATGGCCTTGACAAACTTAAAGAAGTGAGTTGTATTTCTCTCACCTTCTTGACGACACTCAATATGAGACTTTTATTTCCAAAAAATCTCGTCTCAGAGGTCCCACTCCTCAAGCTCCTTTAGGGTGATAGATTCATTCATAAGGGACTCCTGTGTAAAACCATGGTCCCTTATTTTCAAAGTAATATCATCCAAATGGGATTGAGTGTTTTCTTTGGGCATAAAGATGTTACCAAAACTCTATATATTCCATTTCTTGAGTTTATACATCACAAATTGTATTATTTTAACAAAAGAATACATAGTCGTACCATGAGCTAGTTTACCTCGACTCCAACATTCAACCATACACTCCTATAGCAAGGGATCTCAAAGCCACATAAGTTAAAACTTGAAGGACAAGTTCTTCGTGGCTCCCCTCAAAATAGTTGAGAGCCTAATAGGCCAATGGTATGAAACCTACCACTCAAAATTATCACAGTTGATATTTTAAGTATTGCCAGTGCAAAATCTAGACACAAAGAACCTATCTAACCTCTTATACATTTCCTCACCACATCTCTTGTTATTATAGGTAAAAAATCCACTACTTGGCTTAATTCCTACCACATTCATGGAGAAAATTTTATCCTTTAGGTACATGGAAGAAGGCTTGAGCCTTTGGAAACCTCCCCTCTTTTCCTCAAAATTCATAATGGCATTAAACTCTCCTACCAGGATTCATGGATATAAAGGGATCAAAGATCAAATATACAAAATATGGGCCCAAAGACTAGTTTTACCAAGAATATTTTTTGGAGCATAAACATTAGAGAGAAAAAATACTCTCACCAATTTTGAAACTGGAGGAAACCTTAGAGATAGAGAATTTGCATGAACTCCACCATAGAGGGGTAATGTTTAGCAGTTTCCAAAGGTAGGAAACCCTTCCATCATTTCCCTATGCCCCAATACAATGACACTAGCTATCCCACCACAAGTGTGGAGCCAGGTTATATATCCTCTCCACATAAAACTTTATATCCTACATAAATATAATATCCAACAAATGGGTCCTAATCAACTCCCGAACAAGATTTTTTCTAGGGGCGTTGCTCAAGCCCCTTACATTCCATGAGAGAACAATATTTTTGAGAACTAGAGAAGTGGAAGTCAATGGTTTTGATTGACCCTTATTCCACTAAAGTATCCCCCATTAATTTTTGAAGCTCCCTTCTTAAGGATTTTAGGTTGTATCCCTAAAGCAGGAGAAGCTCTACTATCTATACCAACATCCAATTCCTCCTTCTCGAGTAGGGGATGTTGCACAAATTTGGCTAATCTAGCAACTATCTCAATGTTTTTGCTTGCCTCTAAGGCACAAGGATCCCCAAGACCCAAATTCACTTACATTTTTACACCAAGGATATCCCCTTGCTAAAGACCCTAAATACCCTCCTCTCTAGAAATCACCTAGGCCTCTCCCAAATTTCCTACATCGAAGTGCACCCCATATGGAATCACCTCTAGTAGGTAAAATTCCTCTAGCACATCAAGCTAGTTAGATTCTTTACCAAATCTATTGTAGACAGATATTGTGCTCTTAACTGGAACTCAATTCATGCATATGTAGATGCAACTTCATCGGTTCACTTTTGTCTGTGAAACTATCTTGTAATCAAATGTATTAATCGGGAAATGAGCCCACTGGTAGGGAGCCCTTGTAAAAATCACCTTAACTGGTGTCACCTTAATCGGTGTTCTATAATAGAGAATTAGCATTCTCTGTGGTTTTTCCCTTCTTTGGTTTCCATGTAAATTTTGTTGTTCATTTTTCTTGGTGTTGTGTGCATTCATGTTCATATCTATTTAATTATTTTATGATTGATATAAGCTTGCTCCGAATGAATTAAAGGAAAGAAATTTGTTTTATGATAACTAATTCACCCCCCCTCTCAATTATCCAGACTGTTCAACAATTGGTATCAGAGCTTGGTCCCTTGGAGATAGAGCCTAATCGCTTGAGGGAGATCTTGGTAGTTTGAACAGATGGCAGGAGCTTATCACTTTGAGGAAGAACTGAAGATAATGTTAGATAATATGCAAATCATAGAATCTAAAAATGAAGAATTGAAAGAAAATCTCAAGGAGGAAAATGCTTGTATCACAAAGCTAAGGGAGAAAATACATAAATTCAAAGCAAGACATGGAGAGGTTAGCCAGGAATTAAAGGAGTCAAAGGAAAGCGTTGTGTATTTAAGGTAGCAACTAGATGAATGAAAGAAGACTAAAGAAAATCTCAAAGATACCATCAAATAGAAATCAAAATAAAATAAAAAGTTAGATCAAGAGTTAATAAGGTTGAAAATAGAAGCAAGAGTATGTGAAAGTAGCATAATTCTAGATCAACTCTTGTCCTACAAAAACTTCACAAGGATAAGGGAGGACTTGGCTCTTCTGGTGAAAGTTCAAATCAAAACACTAAGGGTGAAGACAAAGCAGTTGAAGCTAAAGTGAGATCTAGTGTAACAAGCATGGCTCAAAACTATAGAACACCTAAAAGACCTTCGATCAAGAAACCAAATGCTCAAAGATACTTATCATTTAATGCTTATTTTTTTCTATGTAAGAAATTTGGATATAAGGTTATAGAGTGTAGAGGCAAGAAGGAACCAAGTTCTCAATGCTTTAATTGTCACAAGTTTGGTCACAAAGCAAGTCATTGCAGAAATCAATTATTTAATCCAACTAGAAGTAATGGAGTGAATAATCTCTTTCATGGTAATTTATATTATGTCATGTGGTTATGGTCACAAAGCTAATCAATGAAGATCTAGGGTTCACTTAGTTAAGTTAGGAAAAATAAGTTACAAGTGCAGTCAACCCGGACATTATGCTAACACATGAAGATATGTTGCTTCGGAAAAGCCTGAAAACAAAAAAAAGGTTGCAGAATAAGGTGAATCTAAGAAGAAGACCGTCATGGTGTGGAAGAAAAAGGAAATGAGTGTGGAGAACTCTTATGTGGTATCAGATCCCGATACAAGCTCTTTTGGAAACTAAGCCAACTGCCTTGGCTCAGGGGGAGTTTTGCAATGCATATCCTAATGGATTCCCCCCCTCCAAGGTAATATTGATGTGTTTTCGACATGACTAAGTTTGATCCGGTTGGTGATATATGATGAAGCTTAATCTAGATGATTGAAAAGCGAAGAAAAATTGATGGCATCATCGATGTAAGTTTTTGGTGGCAAGTTCATCATGAGCAATTAAGGTTAAAAGGAGGAGTTTTCAAAGCATTTCTCACAATTTGCAAAAAAGAAGTTTCAAGCGATAAAAGATTGAAGAAGATAAGTGTGATGATGGAATCCATTGACAGTGAATCAAGTGGTGGTATTCCGCTAAGGCTAAAGGGAGTAGAGTTGGATGAATTTGATCATCAAAAAATGAAGGAAATGGAACTAGGGTTGAAGACTGATGAATTGTAGAATGTAAGTGCTCTAGGTATGGATTTATGGGGAGAATTTCCCTGGTTTTCCGACAAAGAGTCTATCTTGTTCCTATTGAGTTGATTTCTTGTTCCTATTGAGTCGATTCAAGGATGGCAACATCATTTTGGACAAACCCTATCTGATCACTAAGGAAGCTATTGAAGCTATTACTGGATTGTGCAGCGTTGGTGACCTCCTTGGGAAGAAAATGGTGAAATACAAAGATGTGGAGGAACTTATTGGTATCAACAAAGACCCCCGAGCTCTACTGATAAATACCATTATCGATCCTATAGTAAGGTATGCTGATTATGGTATCACTTATAAAATATATTTTAGAAATCATGAAGGTTCTACTTCAGAAATTGTTGTATTTGGTTGAGAGTTATCCTTTCTGATTTGGGTCTCTACTCATATGTTTAGTATTTTACTTTTTGAGTTCACTACTATCAAAGGAGAATGTTAAGTGGAAGTCTGGCATCCCTATCAGAAAGCAAGTCTATAGGTATCTGGAATGTATGGAAGATAAAGCAGGTGCATGCAAATTTTACTTCTCATCCTTGTAGATGAATCTTTGCTCTGGTGTGATAGGGTCTAGTCACTTTGAGGAGGGTTCCTCCTCAGAAGGAGTTAGAGGTTGTCATTAGTGGTTCCCCTCCAGAACCTAAAAGGAGGAAAATTAACACAAAGGATGTCATTTCTATCTTAGAAGAGAAGGAGAAGCAAGAAAAGTCTCTGCTTAGATTTGATTCTTTCGATATAGATGAATTTTGTTCAGTGTTGGATGAAGCTGATATGAAAAATATTGGTGAAATGTGGTATGCCTACTCTCTGGTCAGTAGGATTAGAATTAATCATGCCTTGGTTGATTATCTGCTCAAAAAGGGTATTATTGTTTCAGATGTTTTTGAATCATTACCAGATGATCTGGTAGAAGTTATTGAAGAAAGGATGTTGTTGGAAAGATCTTAAGGACATAAGTTCCAAGTTATGATTGAGAGAAGGTGTGTAAAAGACAAACACAATTTATCCAAACACATTGGTGAGACAAGAGAATGCATTAAGGAGATGTCTAACATCTATAGGTATTGTCTCTAGTGGCCTGCTATTGTTGATAATTTTAGAAGCAGAATTGAAGCTATTGAATATGAATTCAATGAGATCGGGAATTGTTTTGACTTCTTTAAAGATAAAGATGGAAAACAGAGAATAATAGTTGGAGAGTTGCAAGTTGAGTTATTGTCTACTTAGAGACAGAGGGAAGATTTGGTTAAAACTTTTTGGTTGGTTAAAGAAATTGTTGAGGTCTGGTTGGATCATCTCTCTAGGATACTTTCTAATGTAGAGGATTGTGAACGATAGTGCATATCTCTAGACTCATAATCTTCATTTATGCTATTGACTCTATTGGACAATATTTGTGCCAGAATATTTTCTACAGTAGTAGCTTGGATGAGGATTCTTCCAACTGTGAGAGAAAGGTAGAAGAAGATTTTTCATGTGAAAAGTGTTATTTTTACTTGATCTCCTCAATGTTCTTATTTGGCCCTTTTCCTTTGATGGAAAAAAGGGGATAAAATGAAGAGAAAAGGAAAACAAGAATAGGTATTGAATTGCTTGACAAAGGGGGAGTGCTTGGAGTTTTGTGTTTTTGAGTTTTTGTTGTTTTTCCATCAATACCAAAGGGGGAGATTGTTGAGAAGTTGTTGAGATGATTTAGCATTGTTGTCATTGATGTCAAAACCTAGATCCAAAAGGTTGTGCTCTGGATAATATATAGAAATGATCTATGCTATCAAGTGTTATGATGTTGGGTAGTCTGGATGTTATCTTTGATCTAGATATGGCAGTACTCCTTTTGGGACATTCGTGGAAGTCAGTTAATGCAAAATAATGAAGTCTAATCTTTTGATGTTGGCTCTTGTGCTCAAAGCCTACTCTGGGTAACCTTGCTATCTGAGCATTCATGTAGCATGTTACAAGTTTTGGTATATCAAATTGTGTTTCTCTGATTGATACTAAAATTGATGATAATCATTATTTGGTCTTGGTTGTGGAATTCCTATCGGCTCTAGAATATATTTCATGTAATTCAATTTTTTCTATCTTTTGATAATTATGTTATGTAATAGCTTATGTATGACCTATTTATGGGTTCCTTGGTAGCATGGTAAGATCTTTATTTGGAACCTATATTTTGGGTTTGGTGCTAGCATGCAAGGCCTTATTTAATATTTCAAGGTTGTTCTTCATGCTGACATGTTTTATGGTGATCTAATTCAAATTGTGTTTGGCCGACTTAGAAGAATATGAAGACATTATGCCTAGCCAACCTAGGAGATTGTGAAGGCACGAAATGGTATAAGTAAAGTTGTTTTTGTTTGATGAAAGAAGTGTGGAGTATGATGTGTGCAAGAAGATAAAAGGGTGTGAAGAAAGAAGTAATCTGATTTGCAGAGGTTGTGCAAGGAAGGTGTGAAAAAGATTCTTGATTGGATCTACTGCAAAAAGATATTGTGCTCTTAACCAGAACTGAATTCATGCATATGTAGATGCAACTTCATTAGTTCAATTTTGTCAATGAGACTATCTTGTAATCAAATGTATTAATTGGGTAGTGAGCCCATCGGCAGTGAGCCTTACCTATAGTGAGCATTTTGGCAGTGAGCCTTTGTAAAAATCACCTTAACTGGTGTCGCCTTAACCAATGTTCTATAATTGAGAATTAACATCTTTTTCCCTTCTTGGGTTTCCACGTAAATTCTGGTGTTCATTGTGCTCGGTGTTGTTGTGTGCATTCATGTTCATATCTATTTAATTATTTTTTGATTGATATTTCTGGTTCGGATTAATTAAAGGAAAGAATTTTTTTATGATAACTGATTCACCCCTCCTCTCAGTTATTCGGACTGTTCAACAAAGTGATCATATGCAATATATCATTCCTCTAAAACTCGAATAGTAACCATGGAAGCCTAACCGAAATAGGAACACATATTAGGAGCCCCTTAATATGGTTAAAGCCAACATGCCATGGTTAGCTAGATAATTGAAAACTTGTTTATTAAAATAGGGCCCTCCCTCAAAGGCCTTATTATGGTTAGCTATACAATTGAAAACCACCATAAAGTAATTATTAGATGCCACCATAACCTTGAGCTCACCCTCACAGTTCCAAGTTTATCATGCCTAGAATTCTAGAGTAGGGAGATGAACTTGAATCCCCATAAACCTACAGAACAAGGCATGATTAGATAGATAATTAACATCCTCCTCAATAGATTCAAGTTAAATCACTAAAACTGAACGATCTTGACTCCTATCTAAACAACCATTCAACTTTGGGATTTGAGTTCCACCAAACTATGATTGAACCCTCTCCACTCATGGATCTACTCAAAAAATTAATCTTGCTTGCATGAACGAACAAAGCCATATCATTTTTTGCTATAGCTTCATAAAAAAAATTGATTGGTTTACATCTTGGACCTCTAAACAAGGTCATACTCTAGAAAGAAAAGGAAGAAACCCCCAAATAAAAAGAGAAAGAAAACTAAACCCCACACCCTAGAAATCAGTTCCCCCACACTACCAAAAAGAACACCCACAATAGAAAAACCCTCCCCCTATTCCCAAAAGGAATGACACAACATAAAAGATAGGAAGAAAATGTAGATTTTACAAAGAAAGGCCACAACTAGGAGCTAAGAACCCTAGTGCAGGTTGTGCAACTTCCCAACTCAACTGTCAACACCTATTGCCATATTATATCCATAAAATTCCCTAAAACTATACTAATATAATTTTACTTATGAATCAATCTTGAAGACGAAATTGGAAACTAGAAAGAATTCAATAAATATAAATTAAGTGATAATTGTGTATGATTAAATATATATTTAGCAAAATAGCTAGTCTTGGAGAAAGGATGAACAAAGAAATATTTATCAATTGATAAGTTATTAATAACTCTAATTCCAAGATGGGATTATATTATCACTATAATTGAAGAAAACGAGGATTTGGAACCCCTTGACTTTGATCATATTTTTGGGTCCTTTATGTGACATGATTAGAGATTGAGGAATTTCCTCAAATTTTATTTTTTAATTAACATAGGTATCAATACAAGTAATCAAGGATATCGAAAAGGAAAAATTTATAATTTTATAAAAGGAATAGAAAGAAGAAGAGGAGGTATGAAATTAGATTTCATAGTAAGTGGAAAAGAAAAACTTAACAAAAGAGATGTCCAATGTTATCATCACAAGAGGTATGGTAATTTTGAAAATCAATGTAGACTAAAAATTTCTAATAAAACAATAGTGAACCATGTAAATACGAGGGGAATCTTCAACAAGAATCTATTCTTATTATATGATAACATTAAAAATAGTTCTCAACATGTCTTGATTTGTATTTTATTTTATTAGACCAAATGCCTAGCAATAGTTATTTATTTTCTACAATGGATGGAAGTTTCAATACCAAGATCAAGCTTAGTGATAATAAATTTTTGGATGTAGCTACAAAAGGTCTTATCAAGGTAAATATAAAATAATGTAAAAAAAATAATATCTAATTTGCACTCCAAATTTAAAACATAATATGTTGAATGTTGGATAATTATATTAGATGAATTATAGCATTGTATTTGAAGATGAATAATTTGTAATCTATGATAATAATTGATGAAATAGTATTTTCATAGTAGTTCCATTGTCAAAAAAAAAATGTTTCCACGAAAATTTAAAGGACAATAAATTTATAAATTTAAAATTTTATGACAATAGTTTATTATGGAATCTAAGGTATAATCACTTGAACTCGAATAGTTTGATGTTATAAATTTCATAAAGTTAATTTTATGGATTGATAATAGCTAAAAACACAAGGAAGCATGTGAAGGTTGTGTTCAAGGAAAATGTGTAAGAGATTAGTTTTGAAAAGGAAAGTCACAAAGGGCCTATTATCTACTTCAATTGATTAACTCTTTTTTTTGTGGTTGATTAAAAACAAAGAGCATGTGTAAGTTATCCTATTTTATCACTTTTACTTATGATTTTTCATGGAAGTGCTTTATTTATTTTCTAAAATAAAATTGATGCCTTTGATGAATTTAAGAAATTTAAATATCTTGTTGATAGTGAAATGGATATACATTAAATGTTTAAGGACTAACCATGGAGGTGAATATTTATCTAATAATTTCAAGAATTATTGTGATATGAATGGCACAAGAGGTAGCTCACAATAGCCTATACACCTTAAGAAAAGCATATAGATAAAAGAAAGAATCAAAATTTTGTTAAAAATGACAAGAAGCATGTTGAAAAAAGGATTAGGAAATTTGTGGGGGCTAAAGAAGTTTTAACAATAATATGTATCTTCAATTAGAGTCCTAATAGTTCATTGGATATAGTACTCTATATGAATCTTGGTATGGAAAAGATTCTAATGTCAACCACTTTAAAGTATTTAGTTTTTATCCTATTCATATTGCTAATGAAAAGATGAAAATTAAATTCAAGAAATGAGACTTGTATTTTTGTTTGTTATAGAAAAATAAATAAAACATGAATTCTACAATCCCATCTCTCGCAATATTATAGCGTCAAGAGATGCATTTTTATGAAGGGTGAATTTATCATCATAAAAATGAAAATATTAATAAATCAAAAATATTTGATAAAGATTTGTTAATATGTCAATTATTTAATAAACTCTACCATGCAACTCCTTACAATCTCTAAAAAAAATAAGTGTAAGAGAATTCTTTTATCTCACCCTCTAAATCAGGTATTAGACACAAATTGTAAAGTAATGACTACAAGAAGCCAATAGTTTAAAGCTAATAACATTTCCTTAATATTGTGAAGGTCACATCTTCTTACTAGTGTTGAAGAAAATATAATAGAAGGGGTAAATTTTATGATTTTTTATCTCAATTTCATGGTGAACCATCACAAATTTAGGTTTTCTATAGAAATGTGTGGATTTAAGATATGTAAGAAAAATGAATTTAATCTATAAGAATAATAGCTCAAAACGTATGCAACTAACAAATAATAAGAAATCTATTACTACTAAATGAGTCTATATGATTAACTATTAGAGTGAAATCTATTGCTACTAAATGAGTCGATATGATTAACTATTAGAGTGATGGTAGTATGGATAGATAAAATAATAGCACTTTTCATGAATTCTTCACTCAAAAATATGATATAAACAATGGAGAGACACTTAAACTCATGGAAAGGAAATATAATATTAAAATGGTGATTTCATTGACAACCCATAGTATTTATACGTGAAAAGGGCCTTATTTAAAAGGTACTTAGAACTATAAATTTATATAAAAAAACCGCAAGGGTTTGGAGTTCAACGTTAAAAGGATCAATTCTGCACACTAAGAAAGGCATTTTATGGCCTCAAGATAAGTCCAAGAGCATGGTAAACCTAAATTGATGTATATTTTTGTAAAAATAGTTAATGAGAAGAAAGACTAAGCTTACTCTTTGCTACAATATAGAAGGTAATAAAATTATCCTTATATGTTTATATGTTAATTATTTTATTTATATGGACAATTCAAACATAACCAATATTTATGATCAATGAATGTTTAACAAAGTGGAGATGGTATTTAAATTATCTATCAATTTAAAAAATTAAAAGATATGTTGAAGAAATTTAACATGATTCAATGTAAACTAGTCCCCAAATTAAGGACTCATGGAGTAGTTATTAAAAAGGTTAATTTAGAACCATATAGAAATACCGATGGCCTAATGTTTTTTACTCATACTAGACTTCATATTTCTCTTTTATCACTTATATAGAAAGGTATATGAGTAAGCAATAAAAAAATAATTTTAAGGTGGCCAAGAGGATATTGAGATATTTGCAAGGCATAATTAATTTTAATATTCATTATTGTACATCTAAAATGGTTTAGTTTTTTTTTCAAGTAGATTGGGATAGTAATTTAGATAACTAGAAGTTAACATTTTGTAATTGACTCTCACTTGATTCAAAGTTAATTATTTGGATTTTAAAGAAAAACATATCATTTGAAGTTGAATATATATCTATTACGTTAGCTAAAACATAATCTTTCCATCTCACAAATGTTTTGGAATTTGTAGTGCCCCTCTATGTTTCACCTTGGTTGTTGTCACAGTATTGTCCTTCGTTTTACTATGAGATCTGGTACCTATTGGCATGTTGAGAATTTTTTTTAATTGGGATTATTTGTACTAGATTAACTATTACGTTAAAATAAAGCTATGGGTGATCCCACAATAGTGGCTTATAGTTTTTGGCCAAACTCGAAACAAATAATTTTTTTAACTAAATCTTCACATTCATGCACCTATAGCAGCTAAACCATGAGGAATTTGAAGATAATGCAAACTAGAGTTTAGTAACATTTTTTATGTAGATTCTAAAAATATTTTTTTCAACATTTTTGGAATCAGATTGCACTTTTTTTTCCATCTCCCTCAAAAACTAGGATTTTTTTCAGAAAACAACATTTTTTAAAAGTGACGATCATCGTATAACGCATAATCTTTTTTCCATGAAGGCTAAAATTCTAATTCTTTCAAATTTAGATTTGTAACTCTGATATCTAGTGCTTCCACTTCATTAGATAGTTTCTTATTGAAATTTTTTTCTTTAATCAAGTCTCAAAATCAAAGCAATTAGAATTGAGACATAGCACGATCGTATAACACATAACTGTTTTTGTATATATCGAAATTCTTTTTTTTTTGTTGGATCAAGGACTTCAATATCTAGTGCACTCATTTTTTCAAAGGAAAAATTGGTAATCTGCTATTTTTCCACATGTGCAGAACAAAGAGCTTCATTTTCAGTGAAAAACCTATGTTTAATAAAACTAAAAAAATAAATACATAATAAAACCAAAACATATTAAAATTATATTCGTTGGATAGCTCATTCTGAGGACTACTTGATTCCAGTTGGGTTTGTGAAGTCCACCAATTTCATGTTCAAACCAAGCTCCGAAGTGCAAAAAATTATGGTTTTTTGTGAATTTTATCAAAAATCAAGGAATGGGGGGTTCGAGTGAACCCTTGTCCCAAAAGGGGGTTTCATTTGAATTTTGGTCGTACATGCATTTAATAGGTTCACTCAAACCCTGGTTTGAGCAAACCATTTTTTGGTTCGTGCGAACCCCCAAAATGTAAAATTTTGCCATGGGGTCATTTTTTTCAAGTATTCCTTCCTCATTCAAATTGTAAACCACTTTTGTGGGTTTAACCCTATTGAAATATAAAATACATCATAATATTTAAAATAAATGCTTTATTATAATGGTGGTTTTGATAAAATATATATATATACTATCAATGTTTTATTTTGTGTAAATAAAATAAAACATTAATTAATGCTCTTATTTGATCTAAATAAATTAAAATAATGATCTAATAAAGAAATACTAAAATAAATATATATTTTTTATTGTGAGACGAAAATTAAATTTAAAGTTAAAGATAAATGAATAAATTAAATAATATTAAAGAGGATTTATGGTGAGCAACTAAATAAAGATATTTGATTAATACAAATATTATAAAGTGGTTGTAAGCTTTTGTCAGGCGTTAAAATAAATGAGTTTTAAAATAGGAGTTGCATGTGGCAACAATTAAGGGAAGTGGTTAATAAATTAATTAGAGGGAATTAACTGAAGAGGGGTTTTTGGATTATTTTCTAGGGAAAAATCTACTTTTTGCATTTTGTGTACGGGAGTTTCTGGTTTTGGTTCTGGTTCTTAGAGCTTGTTTCTAGTGCTTGAAAGTTTTATTTTGTAGCTTGGAGGCTTGGGGTTATATTGTTTTTGGAGGCTTCATACTAGAGTAGAGGATCGTCAAAAGATTGAAATTCTTGGGAGGAAGTTCAAGTTGCATCTAGTGTTCAAACTCGGCAACACTTTCAGCTCTATGACTCAAAATAATCTAGGTTCCATGCTTTGTCCCAGTTATAATGTTTTCTCAAAAATGAATATTGCAAGATTATATTGCTTGAAGCAAAATAATAAATTGTTAAATTACTGAGTGCAGTGTTAGTTGTTGCTCTGTATTCTTTTCTCCATTTTGGCTATAATTCCTTTCTAAGCTTTTCAATTGCAATAATAGTTAGATGTCTCTATTTTCAATTTGGGTGTAAACCTCTACCCTTCTTTGATTGTTTTCAAATCTCACTTCACATAACTTCAGTAGCTATTTGGTTCAATATTTTGGGTAGACCTTGGGATATTTTCAAATGCCTTCTAATTATAGTGTGCACCATGTAATGTCTTTATATTATTCTTTCTTTTGAAAGAGTCGACTTGGGGGTCGATGGTTTTGTTGTCTTGCATATTGAATGTATTTCATCTGCTCTTATCTCAGCCACCGGCATGCTTTTAGCCATACCATCTTGTTTCAACAATACATGCTCAAATATGAAATTTGATTTGGTATTAAGACGTTTCCCTGTAGCCTTCAATCATATGAGTTTATCCTTTTAATAGTACCAACCCCTGTACAAAATCATGGCTATTGTATTCAACACCTATTATGCATGTATGAAATTGTATGGAGATTAAATTTATTTATACATGTTGGTCTAATCCACAATTCTGCTAGCCTAATCGGCTTTGTCTTTGAAAGCTGAAATTTCTCTTGAGCTACCAACATAGCTCTCTCTACCTTTTCAGACTCTTTCTTTGCTACAGATCATCTATGGGATTTAATCATTTGTACCACATGGTTGACGTGCTTTAAATCCTTAGATCTAAAGGAAATTTCCTTAACACGAATACCACTAGGGAGTTGCAATAACCTAAATTTGTATGCATCTAAAATTTAGAAACTTGCACATCCTCGACGTCTATCCCTTTAGAGTATTCATTACTCATATGTCTATATGTATTATAAACCAGTATGACGCTGCTTCTTGTTTTCTCCCTGTTTGGCCAACTCACACCAGTTATATTGAGATACATTATTGTTTTCCTGAGATAATTCCAATGCACACTGGGAGTTTGGGGTATACATATCTCATGCATTATCTTTGACAGTGCGCTGGATGTATCTATGAATGCGTTGAACCTTAATCTCCTCCCTGTTCTGAAATTTGAATTTACTCCCTTGCCTTTTGAACGTAAGTTCACTACTGTGGAGTTTTGATGCTTTTATATATATATATATATATATATATATATATAAGTTTGGAATCTTGTATTCGAATGAACAGTCATTGTCCTACATTATGATTATCAAACTTGGTGCACATAATTTTGATAGTAAAAGTCTTATAGATTCAATTGAGGAGAAATGAATATGCATACATGTGTGTATAAGTGTAAATATCAGTATAAAGTATATACATATGTATGTGTATTTGAACACATTAAAGAAGTATTGTTGTCTTTACTACAATGTAATTATGGCTGAAAATTTATGAAACGGAAAAATATTTCTCATGGAAAGAATGATATAATTATAATATAATTAACAGGAGTTAGTGTATCTTGAAAGAGAGTACCTTGATTTAGATGATTAATTAAATAACATGAAATGAAAGTATATTATTCTTTTATTATTGAATTGTTTCGTGAGACAAGTGAATGGGTGTTGTGTAATGAATGTGGGTGTTGTTCAAATGTGTAAACCTTTATGTAAGTGATTATTAGGAGTCTTCCAAAGGCTATGGGAGGTTGTTTTCTTGATGGAATTTCTTGATAATCCTTGTGTTGATTATTTTGAATTAAGTGATTATGGATGGTTATTAGCCTTGCACAGTGTATCCACCTATGTGGATGAACTTTTGCAACTTGTGAGTGGGAAGGGTTATACCTTGCCTTGTTATTTTTTTAATGAGTTTTGAGTTTGTGCAAGTGGCTTTGCTATTAATTTTAGTGTATTTCCTTGTTGTTAGTAGGGGAGTGGCTCTCAATTGGGGTTGGCACCCAAAGTGGCACTTGGGTAACCCATGTGGAAATTTTGTAATTAAGTGATAGCCTAAAATAAACTAGGGAGTTGGGTAGTAATCACACTAATCAAGATAAGTGAATACCTCACTCATGACTCAAGTGCTTGTTTAGGCTTGAGATGAGTGGGAAGGCCTGGAATGGAAAGATCAATTGCCTGGTTCGATTGGAAGGTATGTTGATCCTGCATAGTTTGTATAGGGGTTTGGCAGCCGGTAGAGGGAGCCATGGTAACCTAGGATGGGGATCTGGTAGCTTGAGAAGGTTACATCAAGGTAACCCATAGAAAATTATGCAATGAATCTCCCTCCTACGACAACTTAGTATCCTCTTGATTCTTGTTTCTCTATGATGTGGTGTGCCTCTAGAAGCGATGTTACTACCATTTGATGTTGTACTTTACTTGTTCATTGATGTCATGTTAGCCTTGTGGTTCCTATTGTCTTTTTCCTGTTTGTGTTGGTGGGACCCTTTGCTATCTCCTAGCATGGGGGGTGGACCTTTGGGTTCCACATGGTTGGGTGGAAAGTGCATTGTACTCCATTAAGTTCCTTCTCCTTGTTCGTGATTGTGGTGACTTCTCTTGGATTGAATACTTTTGCATTTGTAGCAGCTCATGTGTATTGTTACTCATATACTTGGGTGATCCCACCATACTGGTGTTGATGTGTGTTTTGGCACAACATTGCAAACAGAATATTGCTACTCTATTTCTAGATTGAAAGAGAAAGGAAACACATGGATACCTTAGCTCCCAAGGTCTTTGTAGTTGGGTCTCAACTGTGCTGATGTCCCTCAGTGGTCAATGTAACAGTAATATTCAAGGGGCCTGCTGGTGTGAGCTTTTGGATTGTTATGAGAGCAAACATGAACTTAAAACCTATTCTAACCGGGGTTTTAAAGAAATATAAAAAGATGGATCAGGGCTTTGAAACAAAAAAGAATGACACTTCATCCGAATTAACCAGACCTGTCACCTTCCAAGGGATTCCTAACTAAAACTATAGAGTGAACTTAACTTGTGACTAACACACAGTTTCATTCATTCACAGTGTTGATTTCAACCACAGATCGTAAGTTACCATTCAAACAAAACATAAAATCAAACTCATTCTTTGAAAGCTTACCAAATCAAATGATTAACTTAAGACAAACACCATTTTGAAACACAACATGAAGTAGATTAAGATCTGGTTGCTTCTACTACTCATAAAATAGATAAACAACATTTACAAAGCTGGCACAATCACTAGTGTACAGAAAATCTATGGCTCCAAATTGTTTCCATTTACACTAAGAAGACTAAAAGATACATTAGTCCATTCTGGATCTAACTCCTACTCTAAGAAGACAAAAGAAGGTCCTATAAAAAAGAATTAGGATCAACTTCTATCCCCTCTATTCGTATTCCACTGACTACTAACTAGAAGTTCCCTATCTACCACTTTCTAACTTTTACAAAGAGGCAAGAATGCCTTATATATAGAATATATCAAAAAGAATGTGTTGTCCCCTACTTTAGGGTTTACAAAATATCTGCACCTGGGAGAGTCAGTTGCAAGAGGGTCGGTGTCTAGATCTTTTGGAAAGAGTCGGTTGTGCATTGAATGTGAAGCCCTGTTGTTTGTATTGCTGGAAGGATTTATGGGAAAGATCTGTAGATCTTTTGCTACTGCAGCATTAACTCATCTATTTGCGTGTCCATACTCGAACTCCTTCTGAAATCAGTCTTGAATGCTCAGAATATCATCATTAATGTTGATCTGCCTCTGCCAGTGGTCACCACAACTGTCCCTGTGAGTCATGGTTTCTTCATTCTTCTTGGCCTCCTTTATGTTCTGGACCTTTCTATCCATTGACCACTTCTGGAAGCACCATCGGGCCTCCTTGTAGATCTTTATGTTATCACCCGAGCCGATCCATCGTCATCTGTTCTTAGAAGGAATCCTTCCTACTTGCATTCTGTTAGTCTCTTACATAGGGGTGGTCAATTGGTCAAAGGGACTGATGAGTCATTCCTTTGGCTCCCTCACTAGACAATCACAGGCCACGTAGGATTCTTTGGCGGTCAAAAGCAGTTTGCTTGGCCGTCGCATGTCGGTGAGACACCATCGGTGTCTCCCCGATGCGACTTCATCCATCGGGCAGCTATTGGCAAGACACGAGACAGTCACTGAGACCACATGGCGAAACCCTTGTTTTCTTTTGGAGTCTCCCAGACATCCTTTGTTGACCCTCTCGCGCCAGTTTCTATTTTTGTTTCGGCGTGACTTTCTTCCTTTGCCAAGATCTTGTGGCGAAGGCATGATCCTTGGCCGAGCCCATCTTGTTATCAGCAAGACCCTTTGGTATCGGCGAGACATCTCATCGATCTTCATTCCTTATACCAAAGCCACGGCCCTTCGGTGATACTTTAGTTGGTCGCTAGGACCTTTTGGCAAACGCTTTTCCTTTCGGCGAGTTCCTTTTCTTGATGGGGAGACAACCTTACTTCAGCAAGACCTTTTTGTTGTCAGCGAGACTCCCGCCGAAGGCAAACATATCGAGGCCCTTTACTCAGTCGGCGAGACATTATGTCTTCGCCGAGACATTACGGTGAAGAGAGAACATTGTGCTGACAGTGAATACCTTTTGCTGCTCGTCGGTGAGACTTGAAGATCTTGTCGAGACTTCTTGGCAGGGAGAGAACCTTATGTCGATATAACAACCCATCTGAAGGTAGTTGGCAAGACCTTTCGTCGAGATTCTTAAGAAATATCCTCATGCACACAACTTGATCCTACAAAACAAGGTCTCTATTAGTCTTCTAAATCATGAAAATGTCCCGCTCAAACTTACCCATAACACTTCTTATTTTACTATACTTTGTAAGGAAAGACTTACTTCCGGTGGGGGCAGAACCAGAACAGAAACTAGAATCTGGAGCGGGGTCGGGGTGGGGACAAGCTAGGGAAATAACCAACATTTCCAAGTTCACACCCCGAACCGACCCTGCTTTCGCAAAGAAAGTCAAAACGCAAAGGAAGGCAACCAAAACACCGGTGGAGCCGGAGCGAAACGACAGATGGAAACGGGGTTGGAACCAAATCCGAACCAGAAACTTTGAGGAAGTCTCCAAGTTTCGGGCTCGGATTCCATTCCGAACCCACCTCCGACATCACTCAAAAAGAGGAAAAGAATGGAATGGAAAGAAAGAGAAAGGGGAAGGAAAACCCTACGACCAAAACAGAGGAAACTAGAAGCAAAAGAACCTAAAAATGCGGAACCGGGATTGGCACTAAATCCGAACCAAGAACTTTGAGGAAGTTCTCGAGTTTGGCCCCAGTTTCAGTTCTGGGTCCGCCAAAATGAGAAAGAAAATGCCCAAGGTCGAAAAGAAAGTTAAGGCAACAGACACTTACCGAAAAAGATCAATGAAGAGGGAAGAAAAGGCGAGGTCAAACCCGGGATGAGACCTGATCAAGGCACTTTGAGAAAGTTCAACATTCTGAGTCGATCTCAGAACCGACTCTGACAAAGAACAAAGGGAGAAGGGAAAGAACAGTCGGAACCAAAACCAGGGTTGGAACAAGACCCGAACTTAGAAGGAATTTCCAAGTCCGGTATTGGTCTCGGTTCCACCTCCGACAGAACTTTGAAAGGAAAACGTCTAAGGCAGAAAACCAAAGGCAAAAGAGAAAAAGACAAAAAAGAAAGGAGACCCATTTTGATCCAGATCAAAGTGGGGTGGTTATGCAAGGCATAACAAATGGCGACTCGGCTGGGAAAATGGTTTAACCATTTTCAAAAATCTGAAGGATTCAGCTACCCAGAACTCCTGGTTCATGAACATCACAACTCCAGTTGGGTCAGTTATAACAAAACAAGGTAGAGCTGGAATCTCAAATGTAAGTCAATCAATGGCTACCCCTGAATCAACGTGTGTGCTTGATTGTGCAACACTCTCTTTTGAAGTTTTCTTCACCTTTTGGACAGCAATGTGTAAGATTTGAGCTACATGAGTTGATTTCCTTTGGCTATTGTGCAATGATATCCTAGGCATTGCTCCACTGCCAGTCAGGTGTCCATAGCCCTGATGGAGATACCTCTAGTTTTCTCACATCATTGCTCTACTGCAAGTCAGGCGTCCATAGCCCCAATAGAGATACTGGAATTACCCATTCATATTGAATCCTCTTTTCTTTTGATAATTATTTTCTTTTTCTTTTGGAGTTTTAGATATTTCATTTAATTCTCTTTTTCTTTTCAATATGTCAAATATTTAATATCTGATCTGGGTTGAAAACTACAATGGACCTCATAACACTTGGAAGTCAGATTTTTCACTCAAATCTTACAACAATGTTATCCTAGGACAAATACACTACAAGAGGAGATGTTCTTAATGATTTGTGGAAGATTCAGAGGAGCTAATGAAGGTTACTTACTTGGCACCTTGTCTTCAAAACTTTCCACAACTTTTATTGACAATGGACATGAAACAAAGAGTTTAGGACAAAATCATCCAATCAGAAAGCCTGAAAATATCTAAACCACCTCTCCAAATGACCAAAGTATGCTTCAAATAACAACCACCATTCCAAAGATGGAAGGAAACAGATGAACCCCAAAGAACAAAACAAAACAGAAACAAAAAGAACAAAAGAAACAAAAGATAAAAAGAAAAGGACAAACAAACAAACAACAAAGCTATTTACAAGCAAACAAAATGTTTACAAACAGAGAAACAAACTATCAATATTTACAAATAGAGAAACAAACTATCTACAAACAGAACATAAAGAAAACTAACTAAACCAAAAAATAATACTAATTAATCCTAATCCTAAACTAACTCCAAAGCCAAACTTTGCGAACACAAGACTGTAAAAATTTGTACATTGACTTGACTGATTTTTCATTATGTGCAACAATCTTAACTTACTAGGCACAGTTCTAAACCTAGCAAATTTATCTTTATACTTAGAAATATAAAGCTTGTGTACAATAAGTTCATTCTGAGGGCATAAAGCTTGAAATATTATCAGTTGTGGGTTCTCATTTTTTCCATGATTTACCCACAAACATGTTTTACTATCCTTTATGTCATAATCAAACCGGAAATCATTGAAACACAGAGGATAATGAAAGGACACCACATGATTCTGAAGATTTCTAGTTACGAATGCAGGCTTGTGTTGTATGATCTCCTCTTCATGAGGTCTCAACTCATGGAACACCACTGAATCAAGGTTCATCTTGCAGTTAGGATATTCACGCACCAGCATCTCTGTATTCATCTCGGGCACAGAGTCAAATTTTTTTTGAATTTCTTGAGATGAGGTCTCACTATCAACCTTCTCTTGAAACATGTCATCCCCAAGGGTTTGAGGATCTTCCTCTAGCTTATCATCATTGATGTCAGGGACATTGGCACATGGTGAACAAGGATTTCCTTCGAGCTCATTTGAATGCGCAAAGTCAGAGTCAGGAAAACACTCTCTTAGTTCATATTTCTGCACCTCATCAGCAAGGACATGCCACTTAGCATCAACTTCACCAGTGTTAGGAACAAATTGATTTGTGGATCCTAAGCAAGGACCTTCTTCCAACAATACTTTTGAGCAATCAGAATCAAAATCAAGAAAATAAACCTCAGTCTCATTTTCTTCGTTATGTTGAAGAGATTCAATTTCTGAGATAGCCTCCTAGTTGCTTCCTTGGCATTCCTCTGCTTCTCCCAAATGTACCCCGTCATGAATTTCCTCAGGGAACAATTGATTGATCTGCACGTCTACTTGAATTTCTTCCCTTAAAATTTCATGCTGGCATTTAAGTCCTTGACTTTGAACACAAGATTCACTCGCAATCTCATCTTGAAGCATGTCACCTGTTTCAATCTGCCCACTACTCAAATTAGCAGAGTCATCTTCTTGTGTTAACCCACCAAAGGGTGTTTCCTCCTCATTCTCATTGGGGGGATATGTACTCCAAGGATCCTCCATAAGTATTCCTTCAATAGTGATCATTTGCTTGAAATACAACTCCATCCTTCCTAGGAAGACATGGCAATCCATCTGAGAATGCTAATCAGTTCGATGTATCCTACATCCACTTGGCCCAACAAGTTCTGACAGTTTCAGACCTCCCACCTCTTCTAATTTATCCCTTATTCGATTTTACGCACGAGGGATATCAAGCCAACATGAGCCATATTCCTTTGTCGATTCCTCGTCCTCACGCTGAGTCTCATCTTGATCAGAAGAGTTTACCTCATCTCCTTCACAGCCCTCATTAGTACTAGCATTTTCAACAAAGATAGATTCCATCTTGAGATTTCCATTATGCTCTGACTTTACATCTATTTCATGCTTTTCACCAAACAAGTCATCAAAGTTATATTATGCCGAATCAAATGTTTCATCTAGAGCTTCATTGTGATGTAATGGAGTATGCTTTAGAAGATGACTGAAAAGAGATGATATGGTTATAACTTCATTATCAAGTGGATTATTTGACTCTGTGAGTGGATTTTGCAGGGATGAATTCTCCTAGTAGTCTTGTGTGCAAGGAACAAACTGATCTAAGAAAGCTATGAATAAATAGATTGTGGTGGCAGATAAACATACCATTGTCTTGCTGAACCTTGAAATGTTCTGATGAACAATTGACAGACAACATCCTCATACGAAACCTGGAGAAAAGCGAGAATACACCAGCAAGTTTCGACATGTTCAAAAGCATTTTTCCCATTGTCAGGGAAAAATAAAGGAAGCCTATCATACAGATGATCAGGGATTTCATGGAAAAATCCTGGTATATACAAAGGGCTACCCATCAGAGCTGGGTCTTCCAAAATATAACCCACTCCAACTCACAATGATCCAAAATTACTCATAGGGGCCCTCCTTCTAGTGCCAGTTCCTGTTGACATGTGTTTTGGCACAACAACATTGCAAACATAATATTGCTACTCTGTTTCTCCTGAAAGAGAAAGGAAACACATGGATGCCTTAGCTCCCAATGTCTTTGTAGTTGGGTCTCAACTATGCTGATGTCCCTCAGTGGTCAATGTAATAGTAATATTCAAGGGGCCTACTGGTGTGAGCTTTTGGACTGTTATGAGAGCAAACATGAACTTAAAACCTATTCTAACTAGGGTTTTAAAGAAATATAAAAAGATGGATTAGGGATTTGAAACAGAAAAGAATGACACTTCATCTGAATTAACTAGACTTGTCACCTTCCAAGGGATTCCTAACTAAAACTATAGAATGAACTTAACTTGTGACTAACACACAGTTTCATTCATTCACAGTGTTGATTTCAACCATAGATCGTAAGTTACCATTCAAACAAAACATAAAATAAAAATCATTCCTTGAAAGCTTACCAAATCAGATGATTAACTTAAGACAAACACCATTCTGGAACACAACATGAAGTAGATTAAGATCTGGTTGCTTTTACTGCTCATAAAATAGATAAACAACATTTACAAAGTTGGCACAATCACCAGTGTATAGAAAATCTATGGCTCCAAATTGTTTCCATTTACACTAAGAAGACTGAAAGATACATTAGTCCATTCTAGATCTAACTCCTACTCTAAGAAGACAAAAGAAGGTCATATAAAAAAGAATTAGAATCAGCTTCTATCCCCTCTATTCCTATTCCTCTAACTACTAACTAGAAGTTCCCTATCTACCACTTTCTAACTTTTACAAAGAGGAAAGAATGCCTTATATACAAAATATATGAAAAAGAATGCGTTGTCCCCTACTTTAGGGTTTACAAAATATCTGCACCTGGGAGAGTCGGTTGCAAAAGGGTCGGTGTCTAGATCTTTTGGAAAGAGTCAGTTGTGCATTGAATGTGAAGCCCTATTGTTCGTATTGCTGGAAGGATTTCTGGGAAAGATCTGTAGATCTTTTGTTGCTGCAACATTAACTCATCTATCTGCGTGTCCATACTCGAACTCCTTCTGGAATCAGTCTTGAATGCTCATAATATCATCATTAATGTTGATATGCCTCTATCAGTGGTTGCCACAACTATCCTTGTGAGTCATGGTTTCTTCATTCTTCTTGGCCTCATTTATGTTCTAGACCTTTCTATCCGTTGACCACTTCTGGAAGCACCATCGGGCCTCCCTGTAGATCTTTGCATTGTCACCTGAGCCGATCCGTCATCATTTGTTCTTAGAAGGAATCCTTCCTACTTGCATTCTGTTAGCCTCTTACACAGGGGCGGTCAATTGGTCAAAGGGACCGATGAGTCAGTCCTTTGGCTCCCTCGCTGGATGATCACAGGCCACGTAGGATTCTTTGGCGGTCAAAAGCGGTTCGCTTGGCCATCGCATGTCTATAAGACACCATCGGTGTCTCCCCAATGTGACTTCATCCATCAGGCAGCGATCGGCAAGACACGAGACAGTCGCTGAGACCACATGGTGAAACCCTTGTTTTCTTTTGGAGTCTCCCAGACATCCTTTGTTGACCCTCTCGCACTAGTTTCTATTTATGTTTTGGCGTGACTTTCTTCCTTCGCCAAGATCTTGTGGTGAAGGCATGATCCTTGGCTGAGCCCATCTTATTATCGACAAGACCCTTTGGTATCGGCGAGACATCTCGTCGATCTTCATTCCTTATACCGAAGCCACACCTCTTTGGTGAGACTTCAGTTGGTCGCTAGGACCTTTTGGCAAACGCTTTTCCTTTCAGCGAGTTCCTTTTCTTGTCTGGGAGACAACCTTACTTCAATAAGACCTTTTTGTTGTCGGTGAGACTCCCGCCAAAGGCAAACATATCGAGGCCCTTTACTCAAGGGTGATCCCACAATAGTGGTTTACAATTTTTGGCCAAACTGGACACTGATATATTTTTTTTTAACAAAATCTCCACATTCGGGCACCTAGAGCAATTAAACCGTGAGGAATTTGAAGATGATGCAAACTAGAGTCTTGTCACATTTTGTCTGTAGATTCTAAAAATAGTTTTTTCATTTTTTTTGGAATCAGATTGCATTTCTTTTTCCATCTCCAATGAAAATAGGTTGTTTTCAAAAAACAACATTTTAAAAAAGTGATGCACATCGTATAACGTATAACTTTTTTTCCTTAAAAGATAAAATTCCAATTCTTTCAAATTTAGATTTCTAACTCTGATATCTAGTGCTTCCACTTGGTTAGATAGTTTTTTATTGAATATTTTTTCTTTAATCAAGTTTCAAAGTCAAATCACTTACAATTCAGACATAACACGACCATATAACACATAACTTTTACTATATGTATCGATTTTTTTATTTTTTTTGTTGGATCGAGGACTCCAATATCTGGTGCACTCATATTTTTAAATTTTTTTTTGATAATGTTCTATTTTTCCACTTGTGTAGAACATAGAGTTTTGTTTTAAGTGAAAAACTGATATTTAATAAAACCTAAAAAACAAATAGATAATATAATCAAAACATATTAAAATTATATTTTTTGGATAGCTCGTTTTGAGGGGAACCCGATACTAGTTGGGTTTTTGAGATCTCCTCCATTTTCATTCTGAAATCGAGCTTCGAAGTGCAAAATTCTCAAAAAAATTTGTGCCTTAGGGAGCAAGGGTGAAGAAACATGGGTTCGGCCAAACAGATGTTCGGTCGAAGAAAATAAAAGTGTTTGGTCGAACAGGGGTTTGACCGAACCCACTATCCATAGAATAAAAAAATGATTTTAAATGGGTTCGATCGAACATTCTAAAGATGTTCGGTCGAACATCTTGTTTTTAATATTAATATAAATATTAATTATATTTTTTTAAATGATAACTTGAGATAAAGATATGGAGGGAGTGGGGGTAGGCGGCAAGGCTTAAATTTGATGGCCATATGACTGTATTTGAAGATTTTTGCCGTAGAATAC
The DNA here is from genome assembly GCA_007258455.2 of Sequoia sempervirens. NCBI lineage: Eukaryota > Viridiplantae > Streptophyta > Pinopsida > Cupressales > Cupressaceae > Sequoia > Sequoia sempervirens. Next base: position 682,516,974 of record VDFB02193867.1, read on the forward strand.
AATCAAAATTTTAAGAAGATTGTAAAAGGAGATATTTTGGATAAACTGTGAAAATTTATATAAATTATAATGATATATATATATATATGTATTTATATAATTTACATACACTAAGGTATATCATAATATTTAAGGCACCTTGAATAGATAACC